>OX638132.1:89877459-91077459 GCA_951804985.1 Dryomyza anilis | reverse complement strand
CTATAATTCAAAAATTTGGATTTGAATACCAACAAAATTAGCCTACTTTCGACCCTCTAGGACGCTCCGTTTAGGAGTTATAGCCATTTATAGAAATCTAGAATTCAAAACCTGATAACTCCAGAATCGACTGATCGAATTATATGAAATTTGCAGTGAATAATTTGGCCATCAATACCTATAAAATAAGCCTACTTTCGACCCTCTAGGATGCTCCGTTTAGGAGTTATAGCCAATTAAAGAAATATAGAATTCAAAAATTTGGATTTGAATACCAACAAAATTAGCCTACTTTCGACCCTCTAGGACGGTCCGTTTAGGAGTTATAGCCAATTAAAGAAATCTATAATTCAAAAATTTGGATTTGAATACCAACAAAATTAGCCTACTTTCGACCCTCTAGGACGCTCCGTTTAGGAGTTATAGCCATTTATAGAAATCTAGAATTCAAAACCTGATAACTCCAGAATCGACTGATCGAATTATATGAAATTTGCAGTGAATAATTTGGCCATCAATACCTATAAAATAAGCCTACTTTCGACCCTCTAGGATGCTCCGTTTAGGAGTTATAGCCAATTAAAGAAATATAGAATTCAAAAATTTGGATTTGAATACCAACAAAATTAGCCTACTTTCGACCCTCTAAGATGCTCCGTTTAGGAGTTATAGCCAATTAAAGAAATCTATAATTCAAAAATGTTGTATACCAACAAAATTAGCCTACTTTCGACACTCTAGGTCGCTCCGTTTAGGAGTTATAGCCAATTAAAGAAATCTAGAATTCAAAAATTTGGATTTGAATACCAACAAAATTAGCCTACTTTCGACCCTCTAGGACGCTCCGTTTAGGAGTTATAGCCAATTAAAGAAATCTAGAATTCAAAAATTTGGATTTGAATACCAACAAAATTAGCCTACTTTCGACCCTCTAGGATGCTCCGTTTAGGAGTTATAGCCATTTATAGAAATCTAGAATTCAAAACCTGATAACTCCAGAATCGACTGATCGAATTATATGAAATTTGCAGTGAATAATTTGGCCATCAATACCTATAAAATAAGCCTACTTTCGACCATCTAGGATGCTCCGTTTAGGAGTTATAGCCAATTAAAGAAATATAGAATTCAAAAATTTGGATTTGAATACCAACAAAATTAGCCTACTTTCGACCCTCTGGGACGCTCCGTTTAGGAGTTATAGCCATTTATAGAAATCTAGAATTCAAAACCTGATAACTCCAGAATCGACTGATCGAATTAAATGAAATTTGCAGTGAATAATTTGGCCATCAATACCTATAAAATAAGCCTACTTTAGACCCTCTAGGATGCTCCGTTTAGGAGTTATAGCCAATTAAAGAAATATAGATTTCAAAAATTTGGATTTGAATACCAACAAAATTTGCCTACTTTCGACCCTCTAGGACGCTCCGTTTAGGAGTTATAGCCATTTATAGAAATCTAGAATTCAAAACCTGATAACTCCAGAATCGACTGATCGAATTATATGAAATTTGCAGTGAATAATTTGGCCATCAATACCTATAAAATAAGCCTACTTTCGACCCTCTAGGATGCTCCGTTTAGGAGTTATAGCCAATTAAAGAAATATAGAATTCAAAAATTTGGATTTGAATACTTTCGACCCTCTAGGACGCTCCGTTTAGGAGTTATAGCCATTTATAGACATCTAGAATTCAAAACCTGATAACTCCAGAATCGACTGATCGAATTATATGAAATTTGCAGTGAATAATTTGACCCTCTAGGACGCTCCGTTTAGGAGTTATAGCCATTTATAGAAATCTAGAATTCAAAACCTGATAACTCCAGAATCGACTGATCGAATTATATGAAATTTGCAGTGAATAATTTGGCCACCAATACCTATAAAATAAGCCTACTTTCGACCCTCTAGGATGCTCCGTTTAGGAGTTATAGCCAATTAAAGAAATATAGAATTCAAAAATTTGGATTTGAATACCAACAAAATTAGCCTACTTTCGACCCTCTAGGACGCTCCGTTTAGGAGTTATAGCCATTTATAGAAATCTAGAATTCAAAACCTGATAACTCCAGAATCGACTGATCGAATTATATGAAATTTGCAGTGAATAATTTGGCCATCAATACCTATAAAATAAGCCTACTTTCGACCCTCTAGGATGCTCCGTTTAGGAGTTATAGCCAATTAAAGAAATCTAGAATTCAAAACCTGATAACTCCAGAATCGACTGATCGAATTATATGAAATTTGCAGTGAATAATTTGGCCATCAATACCTATAAAATAAGCCTACTTTCGACCCTCTAGGATGCTCCGTTTAGGAGTTATAGCCAATTAAAGAAATCTAGAATTCAAAAATTTGGATTTGAATACCAACAAAATTAGCCTACTTTCGACCCTCTAGGACGCTCCGTTTAGGAGTTATAGCCATTTATAGAAACCTAGAATTCAAAACCTGATAACTCCAGAATCGACTGATCGAATTATATGAAATTTGCAGTGAATAATTTGGCCATCAATACCTATAAAATTAGCCTACTTTCGACACTCTAGGTCGCTCCGTTTAGGAGTTATAGCCAGTTAAAGAAATCTAGAATTCAAAAATTTGGATTTGAATACCAACAAAATTAGCCTACTTTCGACCCTCTAGGACGCTCCGTTTAGGAGTTATAGCCATTTATAGAAATCTAGAATTCAAAACCTGATAACTCCAGAATCGACTGATCGAATTATATGAAATTTGCAGTGAATAATTTGGCCATCAATACCTATAAAATAAGCCTACTTTCGACCCTCTAGGATGCTCCGTTTAGGAGTTATAGCCAATTAAAGAAATATAGAATTCAAAAATTTGGATTTGAATACCAACAAAATTAGCCTACTTTCGACCCTCTAGGACGCTCCGTTTAGGAGTTATAGCCAATTAAAGAAATCTAGAATTCAAAACCTGATAACTCCAGAATCGACTGATCGAATTATATGAAATTTGCAGTGAATAATTTGACCATCAATACCTATAAAATAAGCCTACTTTCGACCCTCTAGGATGCTCCGTTTAGGAGTTATAGCCAATTAAAGAAATCTATAATTCAAAACCTGATAACTCCAGAATCGACTGATCGAATTATATGAAATTTGCAGTGAATAATTTGGCCATCAATACCTATAAAATAAGCCTACTTTCGACCCTCTAGGACGCTCCGTTTAGGAGTTATAGCCAATTAAATAAATCTATAATTCAAAAATTTGGATTTGAATACCAACAAAATTAGCCTACTTTCGACCCTCTAGGACGCTCCGTTTAGGAGTTATAGCCAATTAAAGAAATCTAGAATTCAAAAATTTGGATTTGAATACCAACAAAATTAGCCTACTTTCGACCCTCTAGGACGCTCCGTTTAGGAGTTATAGCCATTTATAGAAATCTAGAATTCAAAACCTGATAACTCCAGAATCGACTGATCGAATTATATGAAATTTGCAGTGAATAATTTGGCCATCAATACCTATAAAATAAGCCTACTTTCGACCCTCTAGGATGCTCCGTTTAGGAGTTATAGCCAATTAAAGAAATCTAGAATTCAAAACCTGATAACTCCAGAATCGACTGATCGAATTATATGAAATTTGCAGTGAATAATTTGACCATCAATACCTATAAAATAAGCCTACTTTCGACCCTCTAGGATGCTCCGTTTAGGAGTTATAGCCAATTAAAGAAATCTATAATTCAAAACCTGATAACTCCAGAAGATGCTCTAAGATGCTCCGTTTAGGAGTTATAGCCAATTAAAGAAATCTATAATTCAAAAATGTTGTATACCAACAAAATTAGCCTACTTTCGACACTCTAGGTCGCTCCGTTTAGGAGTTATAGCCAATTAAAGAAATCTAGAATTCAAAAATTTGGATTTGAATACCAACAAAATTAGCCTACTTTCGACCCTCTAGGACGCTCCGTTTAGGAGTTATAGCCAATTAAAGAAATCTAGAATTCAAAAATTTGGATTTGAATACCAACAAAATTAGCCTACTTTCGACCCTCTAGGATGCTCCGTTTAGGAGTTATAGCCATTTATAGAAATCTAGAATTCAAAACCTGATAACTCCAGAATCGACTGATCGAATTATATGAAATTTGCAGTGAATAATTTGGCCATCAATACCTATAAAATAAGCCTACTTTCGACCCTCTAGGATGCTCCGTTTAGGAGTTATAGCCAATTAAAGAAATCTAGAATTCTAAACCTGATAACTCCAGAATCGACTGATCGAATTATATGAAATTTGCACTGAATAATTTGGCCATCAATACCTATAAAATAAGCCTACTTTCGACCCTCTAGGACGCTCCGTTTAGGAGTTATAGCCAATTAAAGAAATATAGAATTCAAAAATTTGGATTTGAATACCAACAAAATTAGCCTACTTTCGACCCTCTGGGACGCTCCGTTTAGGAGTTATAGCCATTTATAGAAATCTAGAATTCAAAACCTGATAACTCCAGAATCGACTGATCGAATTAAATGAAATTTGCAGTGAATAATTTGGCCATCAATACCTATAAAATAAGCCTACTTTCGACCCTCTAGGATGCTCCGTTTAGGAGTTATAGCCAATTAAAGAAATCTAGAATTCAAAAATTTGGATTTGAATACCAACAAAATTAGCCTACTTTCGACCCTCTAGGACGCTCCGTTTAGGAGTTATAGCCATTTATAGAAACCTAGAATTCAAAACCTGATAACTCCAGAATCGACTGATCGAATTATATGAAATTTGCAGTGAATAATTTGGCCACCAATACCTATAAAATAAGCCTACTTTCGACCCTCTAGGATGCTCCGTTTAGGAGTTATAGCCAATTAAAGAAATATAGAATTCAAAAATTTGGATTTGAATACCAACAAAATTAGCCTACTTTCGACCCTCTAGGACGCTCCGTTTAGGAGTTATAGCCATTTATAGAAATCTAGAATTCAAAACCTGATAACTCCAGAATCGACTGATCGAATTATATGAAATTTGCAGTGAATAATTTGGCCATCAATACCTATAAAATAAGCCTACTTTCGACCCTCTAGGATGCTCCGTTTAGGAGTTATAGCCAATTAAAGAAATATAGAATTCAAAAATTTGGATTTGAATACCAACAAAATTAGCCTACTTTCGACCCTCTAGGACGCTCCGTTTAGGAGTTATAGCCATTTATAGAAATCTAGAATTCAAAACCTGATAACTCCAGAATCGACTGATCGATTTATATGAAATTTGCAGTGAATAATTTGGCCATCAATACCTATAAAATAAGCCTACTTTCGACCCTCTAGGATGCTCCGTTTAGGAGTTATAGCCAATTAAAGAAATCTAGAATTCAAAACCTGATAACTCCAGAATCGACTGATCGAATTATATGAAATTTGCAGTGAATAATTTGGCCATCAATACCTATAAAATAAGCCTACTTTCGACCCTCTAGGATGCTCCGTTTAGGAGTTATAGCCAATTAAAGAAATCTAGAATTCAAAAATTTGGATTTGAATACCAACAAAATTAGCCTACTTTCGACCCTCTAGGACGCTCCGTTTAGGAGTTATAGCCATTTATAGAAACCTAGAATTCAAAACCTGATAACTCCAGAATCGACTGATCGAATTATATGAAATTTGCAGTGAATAATTTGGCCATCAATACCTATAAAATTAGCCTACTTTCGACACTCTAGGTCGCTCCGTTTAGGAGTTATAGCCAGTTAAAGAAATCTAGGATACAAAAATTTGGATTTGAATACCAACAAAATTAGCCTACTTTCGACCCTCTAGGACGCTCCGTTTAGGAGTTATAGCCATTTATAGAAATCTAGAATTCAAAACCTGATAACTCCAGAATCGACTGATCGAATTATATGAAATTTGCAGTGAATAATTTGGCCATCAATACCTATAAAATAAGCCTACTTTCGACCCTCTAGGATGCTCCGTTTAGGAGTTATAGCCAATTAAAGAAATCTAGAATTCAAAACCTGATAACTCCAGAATCGACTGATCGAATTATATGAAATTTGCAGTGAATAATTTGGCCATCAATACCTATAAAATAAGCCTACTTTCGACCCTCTAGGATGCTCCGTTTAGGAGTTATAGCCAATTAAAGAAATATAGAATTCAAAAATTTGGATTTGAATACCAACAAAATTAGCCTACTTTCGACCCTCTAGGACGCTCCGTTTAGGAGTTATAGCCAATTAAAGAAATCTAGAATTCAAAACCTGATAACTCCAGAATCGACTGATCGAATTATATGAAATTTGCAGTGAATAATTTGACCATCAATACCTATAAAATAAGCCTACTTTCGACCCTCTAGGATGCTCCGTTTAGGGGTTATAGCCAATTAAAGAAATCTATAATTCAAAACCTGATAACTCCAGAATCGACTGATCGAATTATATGAAATTTGCAGTGAATAATTTGGCCATCAATACCTATAAAATAAGCCTACTTTCGACCCTCTAGGACGCTCCGTTTAGGAGTTATAGCCAATTAAATAAATCTATAATTCAAAAATTTGGATTTGAATACCAACAAAATTAGCCTACTTTCGACCCTCTAGGATGCTCCGTTTAGGAGTTATAGCCAATTAAAGAAATCTAGAATTCAAAAATTTGGATTTGAATACCAACAAAATTAGCCTACTTTCGACCCTCTAGGACGCTCCGTTTAGGAGTTATAGCCATTTATAGAAACCTAGAATTCAAAACCTGATAACTCCAGAATCGACTGATCGAATTATATGAAATTTGCAGTGAATAATTTGGCCATCAATACCTATAAAATTAGCCTACTTTCGACACTCTAGGTCGCTCCGTTTAGGAGTTATAGCCAGTTAAAGAAATCTAGAATTCAAAAATTTGGATTTGAATACCAACAAAATTAGCCTACTTTCGACCCTCTAGGACGCTCCGTTTAGGAGTTATAGCCATTTATAGAAACCTAGAATTCAAAACCTGATAACTCCAGAATCGACTGATCGAATTATATGAAATTTGCAGTGGATAATTTGGCCATCAATACCTATAAAATAAGCCTACTTTCGACCCTCTAGGATGCTCCGTTTAGGAGTTATAGCCAATTAAAGAAATCTAGAATTCAAAAATTTGGATTTGAATACCAACAAAATTAGCCTACTTTCGACCCTCTAGGATGCTCCGTTTAGGAGTTATAGCCAATTAAAGAAATCTATAATTCAAAACCTGATAACTCCAGAATCGACTGATCGAATTATATGAAATTTGCAGTGAATAATTTGGCCATCAATACCTATAAAATAAGCCTACTTTCGACCCTCTAGGATGCTCCGTTTAGGAGTTATAGCCAATTAAAGAAATCTATAATTCAAAAATTTGGATTTGAATACCAACAAAATTAGCCTACTTTCGACCCTCTAGGACGCTCCGTTTAGGAGTTATAGCCAATTAAAGAAATATAGAATTCAAAAATTTGGATTTGAATACCAACAAAATTAGCCTACTTTCGACCCTCTAGGACGCTCCGTTTAAGAGTTATAGCCATTTATAGAAATCTAGAATTCAAAACCTGATAACTCCAGAATCGACTGATCGAATTATATGAAATTTGCAGTGAATAATTTGGCCATCAATACCTATAAAATAAGCCTACTTTCGACCCTCTAGGATGCTCCGTTTAGGAGTTATAGCCAATTAAAGAAATCTATAATTCAAAAATTTGGATTTGAATACCAACAAAATTAGCCTACTTTCGACCCTCTAGGATGCTCCGTTTAGGAGTTATAGCCAATTAAAGAAATCTAGAATTCAAAACCTGATAACTCCAGAATCGACTGATCGAATTATATGAAATTTGCAGTGAATAATTTGGCCATCAATACCTATAAAATAAGCCTACTTTCGACCCTCAAGGATGCTCCGTTTAGGAGTTATAGCCAATTAAAGAAATATAGAATTCAAAAATTTGGATTTGAATACCAACAAAATTAGCCTACTTTCGACCCTCTAGGACGCTCCGTTTAGGAGTTATAGCCATTTATAGAAATCTAGAATTCAAAACCTGATAACTCCAGAATCGACTGATCGAATTATATGAAATTTGCAGTGAATAATTTGGCCATCAATACCTATAAAATAAGCCTACTTTCGACCCTCTAGGATGCTCCGTTTAGGAGTTATAGCCAATTAAAGAAATATAGAATTCAAAAATTTGGATTTGAATACCAACAAAATTAGCCTACTTTCGACCCTCTAGGACGCTCCGTTTAGGAGTTATAGCCATTTATAGAAATCTAGAATTCAAAACCTGATAACTCCAGAATCGACTGATCGAATTATATGAAATTTGCAGTGAATAATTTGGCCATCAATACCTATAAAATAAGCCTACTTTCGACCCTCTAGGATGCTCCGTTTAGGAGTTATAGCCAATTAAAGAAATCTAGAATTCAAAACCTGATAACTCCAGAATCGACTGATCGAATTATATGAAATTTGCAGTGAATAATTTGGCCATCAATACCTATAAAATAAGCCTACTTTCGACCCTCTAGGATGCTCCGTTTAGGAGTTATAGCCAATTAAAGAAATATAGAATTCAAAAATTTGGATTTGAATACCAACAAAATTAGCCTACTTTCGACCCTCTAGGACGCTCCGTTTAGGAGTTATAGCTATTTATAGAAATCTAGAATTCAAAACCTGATAACTCCAGAATCGACTGATCGAATTATATGAAATTTGCAGTAAATAATTTGACCATCAATACCTATAAAATAAGCCTACTTTCGACCCTCTAGGATGCTCCGTTTAGGAGTTATAGCCAATTAAAGAAATCTATAATTCAAAACCTGATAACTCCAGAATCGACTGATCGAATTATATGAAATTTGCAGTGAATAATTTGGCCATCAATACCTATAAAATAAGCCTACTTTCGACCCTCTAGGATGCTCCGTTTAGGAGTTATAGCCAATTAAAGAAATCTATAATTCAAAACCTGATAACTCCAGAATCGACTGATCGAATTATATGAAATTTGCAGTGAATAATTTGGCCATCAATACCTATAAAATAAGCCTACCTTCGACCCTCTAGGATGCTCCGTTTAGGAGTTATAGCCAATTAAAGAAATCTAGAATTCAAAAATTTGGATTTGAATACCAACAAAATTAGCCTACTTTCGACCCTCTAGGACGCTCCGTTTAGGAGTTATAGCCATTTATAGAAACCTAGAATTCAAAACCTGATAACTCCAGAATCGACTGATCGAATTATATGAAATTTGCAGTGAATAATTTGGCCATCAATACCTATAAAATTAGCCTACTTTCGACACTCTAGGTCGCTCCGTTTAGGAGTTATAGCCAGTTAAAGAAATCTAGAATTCAAAAATTTGGATTTGAATACCAACAAAATTAGCCTACTTTCGACCCTCTAGGACGCTCCGTTTAGGAGTTATAGCCATTTATAGAAACCTAGAATTCAAAACCTGATAACTCCAGAATCGACTGATCGAATTATATGAAATTTGCAGTGAATAATTTGGCCATCAATACCTATAAAATAAGCCTACTTTCGACCCTCTAGGATGCTCCGTTTAGGAGTTATAGCCAATTAAAGAAATCTATAATTCAAAAATTTGGATTTGAATACCAACAAAATTAGCCTACTTTCGACCCTCTAGGATGCTCCGTTTAGGAGTTATAGCCAATTAAAGAAATCTAGAATTCAAAACCTGATAACTCCAGAATCGACTGATCGAATTATATGAAATTTGCAGTGAATAATTTGGCCATCAATACCTATAAAATAAGCCTACTTTCGACCCTCAAGGATGCTCCGTTTAGGAGTTATAGCCAATTAAAGAAATATAGAATTCAAAAATTTGGATTTGAATACCAACAAAATTAGCCTACTTTCGACCCTCTAGGACGCTCCGTTTAGGAGTTATAGCCATTTATAGAAATCTAGAATTCAAAACCTGATAACTCCAGAATCGACTGATCGAATTATATGAAATTTGCAGTGAATAATTTGGCCATCAATACCTATAAAATAAGCCTACTTTCGACCCTCTAGGATGCTCCGTTTAGGAGTTATAGCCAATTAAAGAAATATAGAATTCAAAAATTTGGATTTGAATACCAACAAAATTAGCCTACTTTCGACCCTCTAGGACGCTCCGTTTAGGAGTTATAGCCATTTATAGAAATCTAGAATTCAAAACCTGATAACTCCAGAATCGACTGATCGAATTATATGAAATTTGCAGTGAATAATTTGGCCATCAACACCTATAAAATAAGCCTACTTTCGACCCTCTAGGATGCTCCGTTTAGGAGTTATAGCCAATTAAAGAAATCTAGAATTCAAAAATTTGGATTTGAATACCAACAAAATTAGCCTACTTTCGACTCTCTAGGACGCTCCGTTTAGGAGTTATAGCCAGTTAAAGAAATATAGAATTCAAAAATTTGGATTTGAATACCAACAAAATTAGCCTACTTTCGACCCTCTAGAACGCTCCGTTTAGGAGTTATAGCCATTTATAGAAATCTAGAATTCAATCCTGATAACTCCAGAATCGACTGATCGAATTATATGAAATTTGCAGTGAATAATTTGGCCATCAAAACCTATAAAATAAGCCTACTTTCGACCCTCTAGGACGCTCCGTTTAGGAGTTATAGCCAGTTAAAGAAATATAGAATTCAAAAATTTGGATTTGAATACCAACAAAATTAGCCTACTTTCGACCCTCTAGGACGCTCCGTTTAGGAGTTATAGCCATTTATAGAAATCTAGAATTCAAAACCTGATAACTCCAGAATCGACTGATCGAATTATATGAAATTTGCAGTGAATAATTTGGCCATCAATACCTATAAAATAAGCCTACTTTCGACCCTCTAGGATGCTCCGTTTAGGAGTTATAGCCAATTAAAGAAATTTAGAATTCAAAAATTTGGATTTGAATACCAACAAAATTAGCCTACTTTCGACCCTCTAGGACGCTCCGTTTAGGAGTTATAGCCATTTATAGAAATCTAGAATTCAAAACCTGATAACTCCAGAATCGACTGATCGAATTATATGAAATTTGCAGTGAATAATTTGGCCATCAATACCTATAAAATAAGCCTACTTTCGACCCTCTAGGACGCTCCGTTTAGGAGTTATAGCCAATTAAAGAAATCTAGAATTCAAAAATTTGGATTTGAATACCAACAAAATTAGCCTACTTTCGACCCTCTAGAACGCTCCGTTTAGGAGTTATAGCCATTTATAGAAATCTAGAATTCAAAACCTGATAACTCCAGAATCGACTGATCGAATTATATGAAATTTGCAGTGAATAATTTGGCCATCAATACCTATAAAATAAGCCTACTTTCGACCCTCTAGGACGCTCCGTTTAGGAGTTATAGCCAATTAAAGAAATCTAGAATTCAAAAATTTGGATTTGAATACCAACAAAATTAGCCTACTTTCGACCCTCTAGGACGCTCCGTTTAGGAGTTATAGCCATTTATAGAAATCTAGAATTCAAAACCTGATAACTCCAGAATCGACTGATCGAATTATATGAAATTTGCAGTGAATAATTTGGCCATCAATACCTATAAAATAAGCCAACTTTCGACCCTCTAGGACGCTCCGTTTAGGAGTTATAGCCAATTAAAGAAATCTAGAATTCAAAAATTTGGATTTGAATACCAACAAAATTAGCCTACTTTCGACCCTCTAGGACGCTCCGTTTAGGAGTTATAGCCAATTAAAGAAATCTAGAATTCAAAAATTTGGATTTGAATTCCAACAAAATTAGCCTACTTTCGACCCTCTAGGACGCTCCGTTTAGGAGTTATAGCCAGTTAAAGAAATATAGAATTCAAAAATTTGGATTTGAATACCAACAAAATTAGCCTACTTTCGACCCTCTAGGACGCTCCGTTTAGGAGTTATAGCCATTTATAGAAATCTAGAATTCAAAACCTGATAACTCCAGAATCGACTGATCGAATTATATGAAATTTGCAGTGAATAATTTGGCCATCAATACCTATAAAATAAGCCTACGTTCCGTTTAGGAGTTATAGCCAGTTAAAGAAATATAGAATTCAAAAATTTGGATTTGAATACCAACAAAATTAGCCTACTTTCGACCCTCTAGGACGCTCCGTTTAGGAGTTATAGCCATTTATAGAAATCTAGAATTCAAAACCTGATAACTCCAGAATCGACTGATCGAATTATATGAAATTTGCAGTGAATAATTTGGCCATCAATACCTATAAAATAAGCCTACTTTCGACCCTCTAGGACGCTCCGTTTAGGAGTTATAGCCAATTAAAGAAATCTAGAATTCAAAAATTTGGATTTGAATACCAACAAAATTAGCCTACTTTCGACCCTCTAGGACGCTCCGTTTAGGAGTTATAGCCAATTAAAGAAATCTAGAATTCAAAAATTTGGATTTGAATACCAACAAAATTAGCCTACTTTCGACCCTCTAGGACGCTCCGTTTAGGAGTTATAGCCAATTAAAGAAATCTAGAATTCAAAATTTTGGATTTGAATTCCAACAAAATTAGCCTACTTTCGACCCTCTACGACGCTCCGTTTAGGAGTTATAGCCAGTTAAAGAAATATAGAATTCAAAAATTTGGATTTGAATACCAACAAAATTAGCCTACTTTCGACCCTCTAGGACGCTCCGTTTAGGAGTTATAGCCATTTATAGAAATCTAGAATTCAAAACCTGATAACTCCAGAATCGACTGATCGAATTATATGAAATTTGCAGTGAATAATTTGGCCATCAATACCTATAAAATAAGCCTACTTTCGACCCTCTAGGACGCTCCGTTTAGGAGTTATAGCCAATTAAAGAAATCTAGAATTCAAAAATTTGGATTTGAATACCAACAAAATTAGCCTACTTTCGACCCTCTAGGACGCTCCGTTTAGGAGTTATAGCCATTTATAGAAATCTAGAATTAAAAAATTTGGATTTGAATACCAACAAAATTAGGCTACTTTCGACCCTCTAGGACGCTCCGTTTAGAAGTTATAGCCATTTATAGAAATCTAGAATTCAAAACCTGATAACTCCAGAATCGACTGATCGAATTATAAGAAATTTGCAGTGTATAATTTGGCCATCAATACCTATAAAATAAGCCTACTTTCGACCCTCTAGGACGCTCCGTTTAGGAGTTATAGCCAATTAAAGAAATCTAGAATTCAAAAATTTGGATTTGAATACCAACAAAATTAGCCTACTTTCGACCCTCTAGGACGCTCCGTTTAGGAGTTATAGCCATTTATAGAAATCTAGAATTAAAAAATTTGGATTTGAATACCAACAAAATTAGGCTACTTTCGACCCTCTAGGACGCTCCGTTTAGGAGTTATAGCCATTTATAGAAATCTAGAATTCAAAACCTGATAACTCCAGAATCGACTGATCGAATTATATGAAATTTGCAGTGAATAATTTGGCCATCAATACCTATAAAATAAGCCTACTTTCGACCCTCTAGGACGCTCCGTTTAGGAGTTATAGCCAATTAAAGAAATCTAGAATTCAAAAATTTGGATTTGAATACCAACAAAATTAGCCTACTTTCGACCCTCTAGGACGCTCCGTTTAGGAGTTATAGCCAGTTAAAGAAATATAGAATTCAAAAATTTGGATTTGAATACCAACCAAATTAGCCTACTTTCGACCCTCTAGGACGCTCCGTTTAGGAGTTATAGCCATTTATAGAAATCTAGAATTCAAAACCTGATAACTCCAGAATCGACTGATCGAATTATATGAAATTTGCAGTGAATAATTTGGCCATCAATACCTATAAAATAAGCCTACTTTCGACCCTCTAGGACGCTCCGTTTAGGAGTTATAGCCAATTAAAGAAATCTAGAATTCAAAAATTTGGATTTGAATTCCAACAAAATTAGCCTACTTTCGACCCTCTAGGACGCTCCGTTTAGGAGTTATAGCCAATAAAGGAAATCTAGAATTCAAAAATTTGGATTTGAATACCAACAAAATTAGCCTACTTTCGACCCTCTAGGACGCTCCGTTTAGGAGTTATAGCCATTTATAGAAATCTAGAATTCAAAACCTGATAACTCCAGAATCGACTGATCGAATTATATGAAATATGCAGTGAATAATTTGGCCATCAATACCTATAAAATAAGCCTACTTTCGACCCTCTAGGATGCTAGGTTTAGGAGTTATAGCCAATTAAAGAAATCTAGAATTCAAAAATTTGGATTTGAATACCAACAGAATTAGCCTACTTTCGACCCCCTAGGATGCTCCGTTTAGGAGTTATAGCCATTTATAGAAATCTAGAATTCAAAACCTGATAACTCCAGAATCGACAGATCGAATTATATGAAATTTGCAGTGAATAATTTGGCTATCAATACCTATAAAATAAGCCTACTTTCGACCCTCTAGGATGCTCCGTTTAGGAGTTATAGCCAATTAAAGAAATCTAGAATTCAAAAATTTGGATTCGAATACCAACAAAATTAGCCTACTTTCGACCCTCTAGGACGTTCCGTTTAGGAGTTATAGCCATTTATAGAAATCTAGAATTCAAAACCTGATAACTCCAGAATCGACTGATCGAATTATAAGAAATTTGCAGTGTATAATTTGGCCATCAATACCTATAAAATAAGCCTACTTTCGACCCTCTAGGACGCTCCGTTTAGGAGTTATAGCCAATTAAAGAAATCTAGAATTCAAAAATTTGGATTTGAATACCAACAAAATTAGCCTACTTTCGACCCTCTAGGACGCTCCGTTTAGGAGTTATAGCCAGTTAAAGAAATATAGAATTCAAAAATTTGGATTTGAATACCAACAAAATTAGCCTACTTTCGACCCTCTAGGACGCTCCGTTTAGGAGTTATAGCCATTTATAGAAATCTAGAATTCAAAACCTGATAACTCCAGAATCGACTGATCGAATTATATGAAATTTGCAGTGAATAATTTGGCCATCAATACCTATAAAATAAGCCTACTTTCGACCCTCTAGGACGCTCCGTTTAGGAGTTATAGCCAATTAAAGAAATCTAGAATTCAAAAATTTGGATTTGAATACCAACAAAATTAGCCTACTTTCGACTCTCTAGGACGCTCCGTTTAGGAGTTATAGCCAGTTAAAGAAATATAGAATTCAAAAATTTGGATTTGAATACCAACAAAATTAGCCTATTTTCGACCCTCTAGGACGCTCCGTTTAGGAGTTATAGCCATTTATAGAAATCTAGAATTCAAAACCTGATAACTCCAGAATCGACTGATCGAATTATATGAAATTTGCAGTGAATAATTTGGCCATCAATACCTATAAAATAAGCCTACTTTCGACCCTCTAGGACGCTCCGTTTAGGAGTTATAGCCAATTAAAGAAATCTAGAATTCAAAAATTTGGATTTGAATACCAACAAAATTAGCCTACTTTCGACCCTCTAGGACGCTCCGTTTAGGAGTTATAGCCATTTATAGAAATCTAGAATTCAAAACCTGATAACTCCAGAATCGACTGATCGAATTATATGAAATTTGCAGTGAATAATTTGGCCATCAATACCTATAAATTAAACCTACTTCGACCCTCTAGGACGCTCCGTTTATGAGTTATAGCCAATTAAAGAAATCTAGAATTCAAAAATTTGGATTTGAATACCAACAAAATTAGCCTACTTTCGACTCTCTAGGACGCTCCGTTTAGGAGTTATAGCCAATTAAAGAAATCTAGAATTCAAAAATTTGGATTTGAATACCAACAAAATTAGCCTACTTTCGACCCTCTAGGATGTTCCGTTTAGGAGTTATAGCCATTTATAGAAATCTAGAATTCAAAACCTGATAACTCCAGAATCGACTGATCGAATTATATGAAATTTGCAGTGAATAATTTGGCCATCAATACCTATAAATTAAACCTACTTCGACCCTCTAGGACGCTCCGTTTATGAGTTATAGCCAATTAAAGAAATCTAGAATTCAAAAATTTGGATTTGAATACCAACAAAATTAGCCTACTTTCGACCCTCTAGGACGCTCCGTTTAGGAGTTATAGCCATTTATAGAAATCTAGAATTCAAAACCTGATAACTCCAGAATCGACTGATCGAATTATATGAAATTTGCAGTGAATAATTTGGCCATCAATACCTATAAATTAAACCTACTTCGACCCTCTAGGACGCTCCGTTTATGAGTTATAGCCAATTAAAGAAATCTAGAATTCAAAAATTTGGATTTGAATACCAACAAAATTAGCCTACTTTCGACTCTCTAGGACGCTCCGTTTAGGAGTTATAGCCAATTAAAGAAATCTAGAATTCAAAAATTTGGATTTGAATACCAACAAAATTAGCCTACTTTCGACCCTCTAGGATGTTCCGTTTAGGAGTTATAGCCATTTATAGAAATCTAGAATTCAAAACCTGATAACTCCAGAATCGACTGATCGAATTATATGAAATTTGGCCATCAATACCTATAAAATAAGCCTACTTTCGACCCTCTAGGACGCTCCGTTTAGGAGTTATAGCCAATTAAAGAAATCTAGAACTCAAATATTTGGATTTGAATACCAACAAAATTAGCCTACTTTCGACCCTCTAGGACGCTCCGTTTAGGAGTTATAGCCAATTAAAGAAATCTAGAATTCAAATTTTGGATTTGAATACCAACAAAATTAGCCTACTTTCGACCCTCTATAACGCTCCGTTTAGGAGTTATAGCCAATTAAAGAAATCTAGAATTCAAAAATTTGGATTTGAATTCCAACAAAATTAGCCTACTTTCGACCCTCTAGGACACTCCGTTTAGGAGTTATAGCCAGTTAAAGAAATATAGAATTCAAAAATTTGGATTTGAATACCAACAAAATTAGCCTACTTTCGACCCTCTAGGACGCTCCGTTTAGGAGTTATAGCCATTTATAGAAATCTAGAATTCAAAACCTGATAACTCCAGAATCGACTGATCGAATTATATGAAATTTGCAGTGAATAATTTGGCCATCAATACCTATAAAATAAGCCTACTTTCGACTCTCTAGGACGCTCCGTTTAGGAGTTATAGCCAATTAAAGAAATCTAGAATTCAAAAATTTGGATTTGAATACCAACAAAATTAGCCTACTTTCGACCCTCTAGGACGCTCCGTTTAGGAGTTATAGCCAATTATAGAAATCTAGAATTCAAAACCTGATAACTCCAGAATCGACTGATCGAATTATATAAAATTTGCAGTGAATAATTTGGCCATCAATACCTATAAAATAAGCCTACTTTCGACCCTCTAGGACGCTCCGTTTAGGAGTTATAGCCAATTAAAAAAAAAAACAAGAATTCAAAAATTTGGATTTGAATACCAACAAAATTAGCCTACTTTCGATCCTCTAGGACGCTCCGTTTAGGAGTAACAACCAATTAATGAAATTCAAAATTCAAAAATTAACCATCACTTACACAACTAGTTTTATAAAAGAAAATAGCTGTACGCGTGCACGACTCATGCCAAGATTTTGTGTATGCAAGGATATGGGGTGATTAATAATTATTATTTATGTCTTCTCCGTAAAATTGTTACCCGTAGAATTCTTCCCGGTGGAATTCTCCCCGACAGAATTCTTACCCGTAGAGTTTTTCTCAGTAGAAGTTTTAGTGTGGTGAGTTTTAGTGTGGTGAATTTTGGTGTGGTGAGTTTTAGATCTTCAGTGTTTTGGTGTGGTGAATTTTTGTGTGGTGAGTAACAAATTGGTGTGGTTGATACCCTGGTGTGAAATATCTTGATATTATTATAACAACTGTTGACATACACAATTTGGAAAATGTACCTTCTATGGGGGTGCCCAGTGGTCCAATCCCGCCCACATTCCGGGAGACCGTGTAGAATGGTTAAATATAACCCTGACCAAAATTTCATTAAATTTGCTATCATAATTGCTGATATAATATGTTTTTAATTTTTGGGTTATATGGAGGTGCCACGCCCAGTCCACCAAACTCACCGAGATATAGCCTATACTCTGCCCTACCCAACATACATATTGTGTCAAAATTTTGTTCAATTCGGTTCAGCCGTTTAGACGTCTATAAGAAAAATACAGACATATTTACATTCACAAATATATTGTAGATATATGAAAACATATAGAGGACTTAAAATGTATATACGAAATCGATATAGAATTGTCCAAGGTACCTAAAACCGATTTTTAAAAATTTTCAACGTGGGAAATTTTCGATAAAAGTGTTGTTGTAAAATAATCAAAAATGACTTAGTTTCGTTTATTTCGTTTTATTCAATTATAAATAGGTTTCTAAAACAACGATTATAGGAAAATATAAATTCTGTCATTTGTTGGTTTAGAAGAAACATATATGAAAACATATGAAAACATATAGGGAACCTAAATGTTATATGTGGATTCAATAGAGAACGGTCCGAGGTATTTAAAACCGTTAATTAAAAACCCATTTTTTTCGAAAATTTCCCACGTTTGAAAATTTTTAAAAATCGGTTTTAAATACCTCGGACCATTCTCTATCGATTCCATATGTCATATTTAGGTCCGCTATATGTTTTCTAAACCAACAAATGACAGAATTTATATTTTCATATAATCCTTGTTTTAGAAACCTATTTATATAAATGAATAAAACGCTCATAAAAATGTATATTATTGGTAATTTTTTGTAAATTAGACCTTTATTTAGCTTAAAAATTAATTGTTTACACCAAAAAATCGCTACGAATTTAATTTGACGTAATTGTCTACATGGTTTGTGTCTTTGCTAGATGTCAGAAATCGCTACGAATTTAACTTCACATACATTATTACTTTTAATTTAATATTAACTCAATGAGACAGTGCAAAACTAATTTTTGTTTTTGGCAAATTCTACAAAACATTACGTGGTAAACAGCTGTTTGGAAATTTTAGGGTTTCTTTAAACTAAAATAAAAAAGTATTGCTACAAACTAAAAAATTAATATAAAAAGGATTTTATAACAACAAAAATAAGATATTAAGATAAAATAGTATCTGTTCTAAAAAAAAGGCAGTACTAAAAGCACGCAACATGATACTATTTTTTTTTAACTCTGAATTGCGTTATTTTATCCGTCAATGTTGTAAGTGTTGCTTACTTTTAAAACAATAAAAATTAGTACATTCGCCAGTTCATTCGCCAAATTGCGTTCGCTTCGCCAAAGCGTTCGCTTCACCAAGTAAATTCGCTTCGCTAATCATAATAGGCCCCTAAGTTAGAAATAAATACCGACATCTTAATTAAAAACTTGTGTGAAAATAAAAAAAGAAAACCGTTAATTTAATACCAAGAAAAACACGCGCTGCTCCTGTTTTCAAAAACCACTGAGGCCCAGCTTAAACAGTGTTGCAACAGATTGTACATTCGTACTATTAAGAGTACGTTTTTATTTTGAAAGTACGAAATATTTAGCTGTTCGTACTAAGGGTGTGTGCGAATTCGACTAAATTGCTGACTAAACTAAATTGTGCCTGAGATTTTTGATATGTTTCGAAAATTTTGGTACGTTTCAAAACCATTTCTTTTTTTTTTACAAAAGTATTTTTTGATGTAAACATTTTTAATTTCTCAAAATGAAACACTGAACTTAAATTTGTAGGGAGTCTGTATCCACGAGAACTCAGTGCAGTTTTGTTTTAAATTTTCAACCTCATCACGCCCGGATTTCGCCGCAAAACTCATTGAAATCACGTTGCGTATGCCTTTGCATATTTTCAACTTTTATAAGTTAGCATAAAGTTAGTTTTTGGATATCGTTTGTCTTGTCGGGCGCCGAAGTGGGAATTTAATATTATTTTTCGTGGGTATTTTGATGGCAACTATGCATTACATTAACATGCGCTGCGATAACTGTCACTCGTCGCACAGCTGATTTTGACACAATGAGCCGGCTTTTTACCAATGCAGCCACCACCACAAACGTGATAGGCCGAATCATCATCATCATCTGCGTCTTCTTTGTGGTATCGAATATTCGATTGGAGAATTAAGTGGAACAGAGTACAAAAGTTATTCCAGTGATTACTCACAGAGTTAGTGAGAAACAGAAAGCAGTGCTGATAAGAAAACTGAAAACAAATCCAACTCTGCTGCTGCGGGGTCGTTCTCTTTACAATTTTTAATCGATTGTCACGAACGTTGCTCAGTTTGTAATTGAAAAACCATTAACATTTAACTGATAACGATATTCACTACACGAATTGAAGCACACCCCACCGCCACACCAACACTTTTCGTCAGTGAATTTTGCTGCATTTGCTCCTCAATATAGTATTCACTTTGTTTCCAGTTTTTCGCGTCAGTTGTTCACTGACTGGCACTTGCTACAGTCTACTTCGTATTTGGTTCCATTTGTTGTTGTTGCAGTTGTGCGCGAAATAATAAAATATTTTCCATAACGCAATCTCTGAAGAGGTTTTTTTTTGGCAACAGTTTCAGATTCCGTTTAGCAGCCATCAGGTTCAGTCAACATGGGGCTCGATAAGTAAGTTGAAATTTTGTTCCGAATATTTGTTAATCATTAATACTTTTGTTAGATTACTATGTGATAAGAGTTATATTAGAGTCAGTTGATATTTTTGTGCGATATTTGCAATTCCTTCTTTATCGTATTCTCCCATCAAATCTGTCAGCCGTTTGTTTGCCGCTATTTTCCGTAATATTCTTAAAAAATCAAGTATTTCATCACCGGCATAGTAACGATTACTTAATAATATCTAGCATGCTATTTAAAGTATTGGTGCAGGTATTTCCAGCTGATTTCTCGTTCTACCACTAAACTTCGAATTATGCCATGCAAAAATAATAAATCGTAATAAAAAGAAAATTCTGCGATATCGGAAACAACACAAAAACTAAATTTATATTCGATTTATAAAATTATGTGCCTTGACCATCCACAGATTTTTTTTTAATAATTGATAAAACTTGTAGTAGGATTTTAGTTATTCTGTCTGAATTTAAAAAGTTGTCTTTATCGATTTTGTGCTAGTAATGGAGAAATGTATGGTACATCATCGGAACAGTTATATTACCTCTGATGTACCCTGAAAGTGTCGTTTGATTTTTCGAAATATTGCTTATTAAAGCCCAGAATGGTCCAGCATCCATACCAAATAGCATTTGGGAGGATTATTTATATATGTTTTACAAGAATATTGTTATATATAAGGAAATTTAAAGAAAAAATCTTAACAAAAATATTAAAAAATACTCTTAATGAATTATAGAGATAGACATTTTTATTGCAATGAATTAATAATGCTGATAATGTTAAGAACATCTTAAAATGTACAGCTGTTGTCGCCAGATTACGTTGATAACAAATATTTTATTTTCCAAGCTACAGTTAGCAACATCAAATTATCAAACCTTTTCACGAGTTACTTAATTAAGAAAGAGTCAGCTCGTTATCGTTACTCTAAAAGGCAAAACATTTTGTTTTACGACAATTGGTAGCAATTTTGAATAATAATATTTGCGAGTTTTATCGCCCAATTCTAGCGACCAATGACAATTGTTTCAAACTACTGAAACCAATGATTATTATATTAAATCTTTTCTTTTGCATTTATTATTTCATTAATCTTACTTATGTGAAATACCTAGAATTTTTTAAATACTAAGGATGTGTGCGAATTCGACTAAATTACTGACTAAACTAAATTTTGTCGGTAATGCAGTGTTCGACTTTTCAATTTAGAAAATTTTCGAGCAGACTAAATTGAACTAAATTGGACATTGGGCAAACAGACATATGATAATCAATTGATTATAAACTTTAACAATTACCGGTTACCGAGTGGCGATCGAATGAAAATCCGTTCAATTTAGTTTAGTCAGCAAATTAGTCGAATTCGCACACACCCTAAATAACTTTTAATTATTTAATTTATACACATAACTCGTAATCAGAAATGGGTTAAACTCAAAATTTATATTGGGCTAAAATGGTTTATATCATTTAGGGCCATTTTCAACATCATCGGTTAAGCACTAACTGACACTTTAACTCAGAGTTACCAATAGAATATATGGAATTGAAACACTTAACTGGACATTGTGAAAACGGCCCTTAGTATGTAACAATATTGCAGTAATAAAAAATGTGCTTCACAAATCCTAAATCTTTTTTAATGCATTTCAAACCGTAGAATCTAATCGATTTAAATTGATGTGTTTAACCACGCATATTGTGTTTATAGTGTTTATTATTTATAGCTTGATTTCAAAGTAGGGGTAATAAATAAATGCATTGAGAAATACCTGTTGCGACCCATATTTATCAATCAACAGTGGTCAATAAATATGTTTCTTATCAATGGAGCACAAACAATTTGTTATTCACATCAACATCGTTTTGTTTTACTTCAGACGAACGAACCATATCAGTCAGGAATCTATAATGAACACACCCCATATATAAGAAAACATTTTAAATACGAAGTACTGCATTTTTTGTTTGCTTTAAAGCAGATTTTTTGAATAATAAATGTATAGTACTACTTACCGTATGCTTACCCTCACATTACAGTAATCTTTAATTTGAAATATTGATGTAAACTTTTATCGCGAGGAACTAATCTTTAATTTTTCTGTAATAGGCATGAAACTATAATTCACATAAAATATTTAAACCATGTACAAACAAAATTGCAAATATTGAGTGCGATATTTAATGACGTTATAATAAATATGTAAAAAAACAAACAATGACTTAAGTGATAACACGGCAGAGTCAATGACATTTACATAGTCATTTCGTATAAACATTTACAAACTCTTGGTTGAAGTATATTGAACAGCTGTTGAATTAAAATAGCATTTATTTATGTTTTTTTTTAATGTATAATCGCTATATATTTTGCATGGAATAACTACATTGTGCATTTACTACAAATTAGTAATTAAAATGTTTAATTTTTTAAATTTTTACAATGTTTACTAAGTTATAAAATTGAAAAATATAAAATTGACGTAATAAAAATTAAAATACAAATAAAGATTATTTTTAATTGGACCTTGAGCCCCTAAAACAAATAACTTAAAATTTAAAAGAGGTCGTTAAAATTGATACAATTGAAAATTATATCCAAAAGCAGAGAGTTTCCGTACAGGTGGTTTCGCTGCCACTTTTGTCAAATAAATTCAAACATTGGTTATGTGGAATTTGAAATGAAAATGTTGTAAACAGACACATTTTCAAATCAATATTCTGATGTTTTCTGCCACATTTTTGGCCAGAAAAATATTTGAAATTTATAAGGAGTTGGATTGCAATATATCTTGGTAAGTTTGGTTGCAAATTATCCGCGGACAGATTCAGTTTTGTGCACTGTTTTCCTCTGTTAACTTCAATCTGTAAAATTCCACTTCCACATAACCAATGTTTTCGGCAGCGACGTCAGCAAACTCGGAAGGAATCTCTATTAAAAATCTATACTCTCTGCCAAAAGTTTCAAAGCTACTGAATGAACTGGAAATAACAGATTTTACTGTCCATCTTTTTTTTTTAACAAGCAATAAAAGTATCGAAAATGATACAAAGATTAGAAGGCATGATTCATGACTACTGCAGTAGTCACAGATTTAAAAAAAAATTATTTTTAATAAAATATCTAAAATTTTTAGAACTTAAGCAAATTTAATTCTGGTTACATAGCCGCGGTAGCTCAGTGGTTAGTGCGTTGGACTGCGAGTCGAGAGGTCCCCGGTTCAAGCCTGGACTGGGGCTAACAACATCTTTTTCATAGAAACATTTTTCTATACCGCGCTACCTCTCGTCAGTAAATGGCAAACCAACGAGAGTAAAACATTGCCTATGAAAAGCTCTCACCCGCCGTTCGGATTCGGCAATAAACTGTAGGTCCCACCACTTTGAGTACAAATATAACACGCACAGCTCAAAATGGCGAGAGAGCTCAGCCGAAGTTCTGTACAGGACTGTAGCGCCAAACTATTATATTATATTACATTACTCAACACGACATTTTATATAGTCATTCCCTTTCATACATCATTTCTATATAATTCGCGAGTGCTGATTTTATCTGCAAACTAGCACTTGAAGTTTTAACAATATTGCATTTGGTATATCTTAAAACTTAAAGTTTGTAATACATATTCCTTTTAAATTAAAGCAAAATTGAGGAAAAAGCTCCTTGATAAAATGTTATGTCGTCAGTGATACTGCAAAACCGCCAGATAGGCGAATACCTCTTGCAAAATGAATTTTACAGAAGAAGCAAAACTATTTTCAGTCTGCACTTCATTCACAATTATGATGTATGTCATAACTTATAATGGCATTTATCTAATTTATCCGATCAACATATCATTAAAAACCCGATTATAACACAAAATTAGGCGTAATTTCCACATGCAGTTAGGCGGTTTTGCAATATCACCGACGATATATTAAATTTTTATATTTTAAAAAGAGGGTAAATGAGTCTTGACAATGTCAATGCAATTTTAAAACGGTTTTGCAGTTTGTTAAAATTAATATTGCTAGCTTTAATTTTGGTATAACGGTTCCCTTTAGTAACAACGACATAGTCTTTTATTTCATTTGTATAAATATCACTAAATATGTCAAATAATATTATCAAACTTATTAGGCATATATTATGTTTATCAACCACAAATGCTTGAATTGTTTGTTGCTGATAACAACAAAACTAATAAAAAAATATATATTTACACACTTATGATATAGAGTTTATTTTATACAATTTATTGCATTCAAATTGGTTATGCTTCGCGGTAGACAATCGCTCTAAATTGTTAACAAATGAGTAACACTTATTAACTATTATTGCGACTAAATAAATGTGAATTGCTGCAGTGACAGCAGCAGCCAGCCAGCAACAGCAGCTACAAAACAAATGATGAAATTTATTCATACATTGTTTGTTTCCGCAACTCAACGTTGATCGCATAAATGTCAAGTTCAAGTGCAGAGTAATTTAGTTGCTGATGCAAAACAATTTTATATTTATCATACTTTTTTTTTTAGTTATCCAAACGCCCACCAATAAAGCGCACAATAATACAATAACTAGATAAAACCGTCTTTTGTTTGTGTCTGGCATTATTGTATGATTAAATTGCATTTTATTTTATAAAACAAAAATACAGATTAGAATAACATGTTTACCAACATTTAACTCGAGTTCGTTCGAGCTAGTTTTATGCTATAATCAATAAAATGTTTCAGTGAATTTATTATAAAATATAAATTTGTTTTTTGTTTGAAAATCTATATTTGTTCGTCGATTTAAGCTATATATTTATATGAATATCTATTTATATTTTGAAAATTATTTCGAATAAAACAGTATTAATATTCGTCGAAATATACAAAATATTTCGGAATACTTTAATGCTAAATACAAATTTTGACAGGGCTTTGTAACGATATTCTGTTATCAAATGCATGTAATGCCATACATTAATTCTATCTAATTCGCGGTTGCTGAATTTTTGATTTGTTTAGAGTAACTTTGAAATATTTTATCTATCTTTCAGACTAGTACCATGCACCGTGCAATTAGCCAAGATGATTCAAAAATCCGGCTGCGATGTACTCTGCATCATCGATCGTCAGATACCCGCCGAGCTGGTCGAGCAATTCAACGAGTACCGTACCTTTGACAAGGCCTTCGATAGCGTTGTATCGTGCTTCAAGTCGTCGCAACTGAATTTGCCGGTGGTCTACTCGCCGCTGCCCGAAGTGAGCGATTATCATGATGTGCGCTGTTATCAGCAGGCGGCCGCCAAGTCATTGCAGCGTGCCATTAAGGTGCTTTTGCATATTCTTTATTATTTAAATAACAGATGGTAATAAAAATTCGCGCATTTCCCTTTATTTTTTGTTGTCCATGCTCAGGCCGGTTTCAAGGCACCACTGCTGCTTGTGCCTGCCAGCAAGAATTTCCGCAACGCTGAGCTCTGCACGGTATTAGGTGCCCTCGAGGAACTTTATGTGGTATGTAAATGATTTAAAGTATTTTGTTTGTGCTTTGTTACAATGAAACACTGCTTTTCTATTGTAGCCCATTCAACAGCGTGAAGATCTGCCCGAGAAACGTCAACGTGTTGCAAATCTTTCGGTCATGATGTCATCGCCTCAGGCGGAGGAAATCTTCAAAGAAGCTCTGATCTTGGAGTCTGGCCGTTTTGTAGCACGCGATATCGGTAGGTTTTAAAAATAAAATTTAAATACAACGATGCCGTTTTTGTAAATGTTTAAAAATTAACAAAAAAAAAAATAATAATTTTTGATTTCATGTTCTATTATCACAAAAAAAAAAAGAATCCTTTCACTTTGAACGTTTTCGTGTATTGAAATTAAAAAAGGACCTTTCCAGTTCAAAATGTTTTTAAGATAACAAATGATTCTAGTAGGACAGATTCCACAATATTCTTTAACATAAAAAATATTGCATTTCAAGTTCCATATAAAATATAGAAATTGAAATGATTCCCGAATCAATGGTTGACACCCTTTCGATGTCTTAAAATTGAAATAGTTTTCTGCCTAAAAACTACGTCCGTTGAAAATAAAGAGATTTCTATTAAAACGGTATGTCATTCTTAAAATAAAAAGATTTATATTTCAAAAACTTTAAACAATATAATAAAATACTTTACTCTTATTATTTGTAATGGGTTAATGCACAGCGACCTCTTAGGATCTATTGTGCCCCGCTTGAAACCATAGTTGATAGAGCTATCACCTGTGGTACCTCCCTAAAGAATTCAGTAGTATCTTGTTTTGTTGAATATTGGGTATGTAATGTTCGGTTGGTAGGTTTTTGGTTTAAAATTCTTTACTTAACTTTAAAAAAATTTCCAAATACGTTGCATAAAAAAGATTCTAAGTTTATATTCTGTTATTCTCAATAAACGTATTTATTTTTTATACATTATTTTTTCCCTTTCACAGGCGTTGGCGATCCCGAGCGCATGGCGCCACCACGCGTCGAGGAGTACGTCACCAAGTTGTTCCCCAACCTTAAAGTGACCGTCATCAGTGATGTCCCAACATTCGAAAAAGAGTATCCCCTCTTTGCGGCCGTCAATCGTGCTGCAAATCAGGTGAAACGCCATCAGGGACGCATCATCTATCTCGAGTACAAGCCACCACAGACGGCGCGCAAAACGCTGATGTTGGTCGGCAAGGGTGTCACCTATGACACCGGTGGCGCTGACATCAAGGCCGGCGGCATCATGGCCGGCATGTCACGTGACAAATGCGGCGCTGCTGCCGTCGCTGGCTTCATGCAGATCGTTAACGAACAGAAACCGAGCGATGTACATGTTATCGCCGCACTGTGTCTGGTGCGTAATTCGGTGGGTGAGGAGTCGTATGTCGCCGATGAGGTTATCACCTCTCGTGCCGGTGTACGCGTGCGTGTTGGCAACACCGATGCCGAGGGACGCATGTGCATGGCCGATGCGTTGTGCCGCATGAAGGAGTTGGCGCTGGAGCAGAATCTGCCCGATCCACATCTGTTCACCGTGGCCACGCTCACGGGACACGCTTGTCTGGCCGCCGGCGAGGGTTATTCGATTATTGTCGACAATAGTGTGGCGCGTGCCGCCGAACACGCCAGTACACTGCAGTCGATTGGCACATCATTCGGTGAACCATTCGAGGTATCTGTGCTGCGTCAAGATGATTTCGATTTTAATCTCGGCAAAGTACTGGGCGAGGATATTGTGCAGTGCAACAATGCGGCTTCGTCGCGCACACCACGCGGACATCAAGTAGGAATCATTGTTTATATTATTTTTTCAGTATATTAAGTTTTTTCTTTTTTTTAAACAGGTGCCCGCCGCTTTCCTCATGCAGGTCACCGGTCTGGACAAGCAGGGCTTGGAATCGGCCAAACCTTTGAAGTACACTCACCTGGACATCGCTGCCAGCGCTGGCGAGTACCCGAAGATGCCCACTGCCGCTCCCATTGTCGCACTGGCCAAGGCACATCTGTCTTGCCCATGTGCTTGAGCGCTTTTATTTTTTGTTTTGATATAATTTTAAAGTACTTACTCCTTATATAATCACATATAAAAATATTGCCCTGTGGTATTGTTCGCAACTACAAATAAAATCACATCTTTTGTATTAATCGAGCAACGTTTTTTTTTACTGTTCTCATGAAGCTTTAATCGAAATGATACGTAATATATTTTTAGGCTGAGGTCAAATAGTTTGAGTAATAGCATAAAATTAATTTAAAAGTAATTTTTATGTCTGTAAGAGGGCTGTTATGTGTAGATAAAACTCTTGAAAACTTTTTATTACTTTGAGACGAGACAATGTACGATATGCTCTTTCAAGCTCTTTAAACACATTCTAAATTACACTATTCAACAAAACGAGAACAACAATTTTGACATGGACATCCCATACATAAATTCTATATAATTCGCGGCTAATAAATTGGACTGCATACTCAGTTTTTTTTCTTTTACGTAAAGATTTTAAGAAAATAGCTCTCGAATTTTCTGGACCTTTGCAGCCACTTTTTTTTAATTAAAAAAATACACACCCTTACACAAATAGTTTTCCAAAAAACTGTAAACCCAATTCTTAAGACTAATTACAATATATCGACAAATACTATTATTCTGATAAATTTTTAAGATATTTGAATTTGAACTCGAAAAATATTGATATTTTTAGACTATTATCGGACGATTTGTTCAGCATTTTGGATCAGATATAAATAAGAAAATGATTTATGGTTATGTAGTGCTTAGTTCAAGCTAACGAAGAAAATTACTAACTTCTTTATCGGTTTTCATTTTTCAAATATGCCCTATCAACGCATTAAAAACAGTTGAAAATATTTTACATACAAATTATTGAAAAATGGCCTTATCAACAGATATTTACTCAAAATCACTACTAAATTAAAAAACTGAAAACTTTTTATATCAAAATTAAATAGTCGGTGAAGTTTCAGCAATTATATTTGCTAAAACTTCGCCGACTAAATTATTTGCAGCATTGACGTACAAATATTTATGCATATAACGTAGAATATCAAATGTTTTCATTAATTTGGTGAATTTCATTGCTGGATTGATTAATGAATACAATTAATATCGGTTGCTATATTTACGTCGATTATTTTTGTCTGTGTGTGATGTTCATGACAATTTAATAGCTATGTAATTTAATAGCTATATGCAATAAATTATAATATATTCCTCCAACATGTTTCATAGTTGGACGAAAATACTTCTTTTGGAAACGTTCTTCTGATCTTCGGTACACTCTTATTTAAAAATATTTTGCCAAACATTTTTTCATGCAAATAACAAATGGCAAATTAATGTTTGGCAAAATATTTTTAATTAATGATGCAGATCGATAGGTGCTTGGAAAAAAAATAATAAATGCCTTTACACTACTATTTTATCTTATACCAATAAAAAGTTTTGGCGAAAAATCGAAAAGATTCGCCCTTTTGGCATGACAAGATTTTCAATTTTTCCAATTTCTTCATTTTTTTGCTATAACTTGTTATTGGTGCAAGATAAAATAGTGGTGTAAAGGTATTAATTGTTTGTTTTTAAAGCAGCTATCGATTGGCATCATATTTATTTTGCCAAACATTTTTTCCTGCAAATAACAAATGGCAAATTAATGTTTAGCAAAATATTTTTAATTAATGAAGCAGATCGATAGGTGCTTTAAAAGCAAACAATTATTAGTCTCTACATTACTATTTTATCTTGCGCTAATAAAAAGTTATAGCATAAAAAAGTAGAATATTTGCGTTTTGTTCAGGATATAGCCTTATAAAATCCGTATTTAGATTTCGATAGGTTGTCCAAATCTAAAGATATTTTATATACGTTATAATAATTGACGAATAAACCAAAATAATAGAAAAAATTTAAAAAAAATATAAATTTTGCTAATTTTTAAAGCACTTCAAACTTAAAAATTTGATTTCCCAACATTTTTAAAAATGCACATTCGCCCCTTTGGCATGACAGTGACGATATGTTCACATATATTTATATTTTTATTATATTTCACTAGCTAAACAGCAATTTGTACCGAATTCATTCATTATTTTATAAATATTTATATATTTATTTCGCATTTTTACTTAATTAATGAATTTCCTATTGTTTGCCACTTGTGAACATTTTTGACGTTTATTTATTTCTGCATGTATCCATAATTGTTGGCAAAAAACTGGCAACCGAACTGCTGATAGACATGAGGTTGCCGTTTGTCATTTATATTGTTGATGCAATAACGTACTTAGTTGCCGTAACAAATGCACAAACGTCAAATTTTGGCAGAATGCAAAATGCAATCATGAGGTTACGACAACCGAACGTGCAGTTGCGCGGACTAACATTTCGGTTAGAGTAAAAAAATGGTACGTTCAATTTAATGACATGAGGTTGCAAAAAAATGTATTTCGGTTGCAACACTGAAACGTTGGTTCAATTAACCTCATGCCAAAAGAGGATTTTTCTGTGTGTATGTTTTCACTACTTCGTTTTTTTTTAAATAACTCTTTAAGTCTTGAGATAAAAGTTAAATACTTAAATTATTTTTTTTTATTTATTTCACTTTTGAATTTATATTTTCTGGGTTTAACTGGTCTTAACTATGGCCAGATCCGTTCGAATTTCATTGGGTTCATTTAAACAGTTTTTTTTTTTGAGAAACCCAACCTTTCTGTTAAAAGCCTAAAAATTAAAATACGCTTGCCTAAAATAATCCTATTTAAGTCATGAAAAATCACTACATATATACAAACATATATCGATTGTACCATTTATCTGCCTCTATCCTAAGATTTTTCAACGAATTTATTAACTTTTTTACTTTACACATTTTTTTCCAACATTTTTCCTATGTTGTCCTAGTTTACTTTTGATATGTATATCACAGGAATGTGCGCAAAAGTTTTCATTTCCGTTTTCGCCTGCTGCCATTGCAGCACGCCGGTTCTCAGAAAAATCTACAGTTCCGCATTTTAGGGACAACTTTGGAATGTTGCCAAGAAATAAAATACCAATGAAATTCCATAGAATTCCTTGTAGCATGTTCCACTTTGAGGCATTAGTTCCGGAAATAATATCACAAAATAAAAAAATGAAAAACAAAAAACTTCCGGAAACACAAAAATCCTGTTCTGTTTTTTTTAAATTCCATGTAACAGTCAACCTTCTAGAAATGCTCAACTCCTTGTAGATTTGCACATCGATTGTTTTTTAACTGACATCGACGCAATTTTGTGTATTTGTGTTGATAACGTTTTTGGTTACACACTCATTCCAACAACCCCAATCCCAACGTTATCTATCATTGGCATGGTTTTCAGCCAAAATAAGAAATGTATCCCCAGTGATAGTGAAAGGCAACCCCTAGAATGTGCTGATATGCCACCAGCAGCACAGTTTTGCTTAGCAAGTTACTTTTGTTGGGTGTGGGATACATATTTAGCTTTTTATAGTCTGTCTAAACATCGTTCACAAAAAGGGGGTATTTGACAAAAAATTGTTGGAAATTTAGGTATATGTAGTAACTTTATTTAAATATTAAAGTTTTACTTATACATCTATCTGCTATAATTTAGAAATACAATATATTTGGTATTTACAATTTGGATAACTACACCCAGAAAAAAATCATGGTAAATTAATAGTATTTCAATAGAAAAACAAAAATTTATACTATTAAAATTGGTCAATAATATTTAATATTTAGTTCAATAATATTTAACATAATATGATGTTGTACCATACATTTTATAATGTATTCTTTTAATTACAATAAGCAAGACCTATAAATATTTAATTGATACGTATTATTACTTTTATGGTATAGTCGAATTAAATTTTCCTAATAATTTATTAAAACCAAAATGTTAATTTATTGTATATTTTATTTTATTTATATGTCGAAATGGAAATTTACTTTTATAAATCACACACATAAAAAGACACTTCTCGTTGCAAAAGATTATAACACATTTATTGTTCGCTTCAGTTTCCAATAATTGATTGTAATACTTGAGTCTGCATATATTTTTGAGTCCGTTGCCATAATAGAAATTCGATGTATTATTTATTTTCTGTAATAAATAAAACAAAAAGTTTAAATATAATGAAATTACATTAAATACATTGAGTTCTTACCAATTATAAACGCGTCATAATGTCGATTATCACAAAAAATGCATGCGACCAAATTGAGCAAACACGCAGAATGACGCACAAAACGAACATGTTTTTATTCGTTTTTATGTATTTTTTTGCCACCTTTACTATTATAGGAGGAAACCATTAAAATAATAGTATTTATTCTATTAAAAATAATAATATTGAAATGTTTAAATTTATGGTGCTGAATTTTTCGAATACTGTCAAATTAATAAGAAAACTTTTGATTTAAAAAGAAAAAACTACTAATACATGAACCATAAGATCAATGGTCGTACCATTAAGTACTTAATGGTACATTTTCTTCTGAGTGTAGTAAATTATTCAAGATATAAGTTATAATATTTGAAAGGTATTGTTAAAATACGCCCACATTTTTTCATACTTTAATGCAATGTCTTTAAATTATGGGCATATTAGACGTAAAGTTTTTGAGATTAAGTTTTGTATGTAGGAATAGTATTCGCCATCTGCTGAGGAGCATACACCCAGCAAAAATACTATATAAATAATAGTTTTTTACTATTAAAAATAATCAATAGGATAAATTATTATTTTAATCGGAAAATACCATTAAATACTAGAAATACCATAACATTGCCACACCCAGAAAAAAATCATGGTAAATTGATAGTATTTTAATAGAAAAACAATAATTTATACCATTAAAATTGGTCAATAGGATGCGTCCCATTAGTTCAGTAATATTGAAACTGTTAATACAATGTGTGGTTGTACCATACATTTTATAATGTGATATTTTTATTACAATAAGAAAAACCTATACAAATTTAATGATATGTATTATTAATTTTATGGTATAGTCGAATTACATTTTCCTAATAATTTATGAAAACAAAAATGTATTTTAGTTAATTTATTGTATATATTATTTTATTTAAATGTCGAAATTGATATTCACTTTTACAACACACATAAAAAAAAAACACTTCTTGCTGCAAAAGGTTATAACACATTTAATGTTTGCTTTGGTTTCCAATAATTGATTGTAGTACTTGAGTCTGCAGTTATTTTTGAGTCCATTGCCATAATAGAAGTTCGATGTATTATTTATTTTCTGTAATAAATAAAAATATAAATATAAATAAATATGTAAATATAATTTATTTACATTAAGTACATTGAGTCCTTACCAATGTCGCGTTTAATAATGTGGAATATTACAAAAAAATACATGCGACCATTTTGAGTAAACACGCAGAATGACGTACAAAACGAACATGTTTGTTTTCGTTTTTGTGTTTTTTTTACACCACGTTCATTATTATAGGAGGAATCCATTAAAACAACAGTATTTATTCTATTTAAAATAATAATATTGAAATATTTAAATTTATGGTACTGAATTTTTCAAATACTATTGAATTAATTAGAAAACTTTTGATTTAAATAGAAAAAACTATTAATACATGAACCATAAGATCAATGGTCGTACCATAAAGTACTTAATGGTACATTTTCTTCTGAGTGCATTGAGTCTATATGAAAGTATATATTTTTTATATACTATTAAATCAATAATTGTCCTATTTACCAATTTTAATGGGATTTCTGGGAATTTTTTTCTGGGTGTAAGTAAGAATTTTATTTTTAGTTATACCAGGGTGTAGTATGTTCCATAGTCGTGTTCGACTGAGTTTCCGAGTTCCTCTCATTTCATTAATCGTTTTCACCTGGAAATGGTCATACATTGGAATTTAAAATCCATTTGAATTGATATTGGAAAACCGTTTTCATATCCATACTCAGAGGGATCTCACCTGCAAAATATGTAGCGCAAAAATATATATATTTTTTTAATTGTGATATGCACTTGCATTTCAAATGAAAATAAAATCCGCAAATGAATTGATCTAAATAAACTAGGTTTACACAAATTCTTATAATAATAAATCAAAACTTAAATGTAAAGAATTTTCCGGGTGTTGTACACCAGGAAAAAACATGGTAATTAAAAAGAATTAACAATTATTTTTAATATTCAAATTGGTCAATATGATGCACACCATTAGTATAAAACTATTCAAACCATTATTAAAACAGTTTGTTTGTACTATAAATTTTATAATATACCCTGTTAAATATTTATAATACCAATACCTAAGTATATATTAACGAATTTCCTATTGGATACACTCATAATAAAACATGCATAAAATAACGAAAAAGTTAGTGTATTGTACGAAAATATTCGTGAAAATGATTCACAAAAACCTTCGAACATAGTACACCCAGAATAAAATACTATATAAAGAATAGTTTTACTATTCAAAATCGTCAATAGGATAAATTATTATTTTAATCGCTAAATACCATTAAATACTAGAAAATACCATGACATTTATTTTTAGTATAATATTAAATCAATAATTATCCTATTGACCAATTTTAATGGGATTTGAGGAAATTTTTTTAGACATCCTGATGGTCGATTCCAACTTTGACATTTTTATTTATTTAATAATAATTTTTAATAATTTCAAACACTTTTATTATTTGCGAATTAAATTCAATACATTTACGCAAATCCTGACGCTGAAAAGAAATGTTTATCTGTTATGTGTTGTTTTCTGCTTGTTTTCTTCTTGTCTGCTTTATGTTTTTTTGCTTCGTTTTGCTTTACGAATATCAAATTGTAAAATACACAAATTGTATATTAAAATAACAAATCGGATCGAAGTTAAAAATGACTCCTGAGTTGTATTTGCAATAAATCGTATATTTTACGGAATTTAAATTTACGAAAAAGAATTTCGTTAATTTTCGCATTGATTATATTTTTTTCCCTTTTTAGTGCATGCCTACCTCGTCATTTTTTCGCACACTTGCCACGCCCACTGTCCTATCTTACCTATATTCTACGTGGCGATTACAATGTTTAATATGATTCAGGTAAAGAATTATAGCAATTTTATAGTTTTGGCTTGAGAGATGCCACGCCCTGTCGTACAATCCCTCCCACATTCTACGTGGCGATTGGAGTTTTAAATTTTAACATTTGTTTTAGTTTTTATAATTATACTCTTAGTATATCAGGATTTATAGCATTTTTAAAGTTCTGGTTATATAGGAGGTGATACGTCCCGTTGTCTAATCCTACCCACATTCTATGTAACGATGGAAGTTTTAAATATGAACCTTTGATTCGATTTTTATAACTTGACTCGTAATATGTTAGCAGTTATGGCATTTTTAAAGTTTTAGTTATAATGGAGGTACCACGCCCATTAATCCAATCCAGCCCACATTTGGGAGAATGTTAAACTACCACAATATACATCACTGGGCCAAATTTTGTGACTGCGACGACACAGATATTTGCAATTAAAATTTCAGGTTTGCCACGCCCATTTTTGTACCTTAGGGTGCGAATTTCAAAACCTCCCGTCTTAGTGCGCGCCTACGTCGGGAGATGAACTCCATGTAAAAATTTCATGTACCTATGTCAAAGGGGTTGGTCTGGGCGTTAAGCGATCAGTCAATCAGTACTTGCACTTTTATATATATAGATAGTACATACTTTCCATATCTACCACACCTCCTTTTTGGTCTTAGTGTAGGGTAAAAAATTGCCCACTCTTTTTCTAATACCATTTGAATGTCATACAATGTCAGATGGTTTAAAATTGTGAGGTGTTGAATATCACAGAGTTGAGCGAACAACAACATCGTAAAAGGGCCAACTTCAGTTAATTCTTCTCCTTATTGAGCATAGTTCAACTGCTGCTTCTAAAAAGTGAAAAAAAGTTCGCAATATTATAAATCGTGTGCGCGTTTGTTAATCTTTAGAATTGTTTCGAAATATTATTAGCAAGGTTCCGGCGCAATTGAAATGCGTTAAATGGTGCGGTTTTATTTATATCAACTGCCTAAAAAAGTGTTGAATCAGTTTCTTGTGCAAAATCCAAAATGGATGCCCGCAGTACTAAAAGTCGAGTGCAATTATTGTATTTAATAATTAAATGTTATAAGTTGCAGAATAAAAAATGGTCGCATGCTGTGTAAAAATTCAAGTGAAAATCTAAAATGTTCATGTGTTTTATGTTTTAAAAGTAAGATGCAATCAGTTGCAAAGAAAAGGAAATTAATTCCATTTAAATAAATTTATTGCAATTTAAATTTTTAGTGAATTTCATAATTGAAAATAGATAAAAAAAAGTGTTAAATCAAGTCAACTACAAAATACGTGGTGAGTAGTACAAAATATTTCATGATCATTAGCACAGCTGCGGCGGCGTCTCGATTTGAAACGTATTCGTCTTGTTGTTGTCAACCGTTGAATCCGTTTCCTTCCTGTGCGCTGTGTTTAATGTTTCTTTGTTTGAAAGCGGGTTGCCGTTTAGGAAAAACGTTGTTTCGTACTAATTGATTTTTTTCTTTGGTTAATTTGATCTACTTTTCTGAGAAAAATACTGAGATAAATGTTTAGCGCGAGAATTCAGCACATCATAAAAATATACATTTATATAATTTATATTTTTTTAACAATTTCTAATAGCGGGAATTCTGGACAAATTTACCCTTCTTTCAAGGTCATATATTTTGAAACATTCAGCAACATTTGTGGATTAAGATGTGAAAATATGGTGTCCTTGGTAATTCGGGAAGGTCCTTTTTTGATACGTTTTTCAAGGTCATATGTCATAATTTTGAAAAATGTGTCACGTTTGGGGGGTTTTCACGATAATTCACGAATGAGATTTTTTTTTACAGAGAATTACACGACAAGATTCAGCAACATTTAAGGATTAAGATGTGAAAATATGGTGTCCTTAGTAATTCGGGAAGGTCCTTTTTTGATCCGTTTTTCAAAGTCTTATGTCATAATTTTGAAAAATGTGTCATGTTTGAGGGGTTTTCACGATAATTCACGAACGGGATTTTTTTTACAGAGAAACCGATTACACGACAAGATTTAGCAACATTTAAGAATTAAGATGTAAAAATATAGATCCTTGGTGATTCGGGAAGGTCCTTTTTTGATCCGTTTTTCAAGGTCATATGTCATAATTTTGAAAAATGTCTCACGTTTGAAGGGTTTTCACGATAATTCACGAACGGGATTTTTTTTTACAGAGAAACCGATTACACGACAAGATTCAGCAACATTTAAGGATTAATATGTAAAAATATGGTGTCCTTGGTAATTCGGGAAGGTCCTTTTTTGATACGTTGTTCAAGGTCATATGTCATAATTTTGAAAATATGTCACGTTTGAGGCGTTTTCACGATAATTTCTTAGTGCTTTGGTTATTTTGAAATACTCCTGAAAATTGATAACAATTTTGCACAATGAATTTTTTAAATTTCAAAATATTTTAATTCGGTTAGAAAATGTTTTATAATTCTGATGACGTCAAACATTGCTTTTATTGCTATTTAGTGAATGTATGTTTTTTTGTGTGTTAATAGTTTAATTTATTTAATGAACAAATTAATGTCGATATTGAAAATTGAATTTTATAAAAAAATAGCTTCGCCCGCGCTAATTTTTAAAATGAAAAACTATATCATGTTTAAATTGTGATGCATTCATGCATTCACTCCCACATTTAACGTAGTGCTTAGAATAGTCAAATTTTAAACGATGTTAAAGCTGAGGTTTTTTTTTCGATTTTCTGGGTTTTCCTTTGGGGTTTTCCGACTTTTCTATTTTCCTAAACCACTCTTGCATTGACACGAACAAAATACAAAAAGAATCAGACAAATCCGTCGGTTCATTCATTTTTATATATGGGCCATTCCACACCAAATCGACAAAATTTTGAGATTTTACCTTTCCGATTTCAATGAAATTTGGGCAATTGATAAAGCACATAAATCTTGTTCTATTAGCTTTAATACGAGCCATCAACGGAGTTTCTATCATTTTTACTTTAACAAATATTGAAATATGAACAACAATACAAAAGAGATTTTTGGCCCATTTTTTGTAATTTTGAAGCACTGTATCTCTGGAAGTAGTGCTCGATAAAAAAAAATGAAAAATGCAATCATGAGGTTACGGCAATCGAATATGCAGTTGCGTCGACTGACATTTCGGATATAGTAAAATAACGTAGGTTCTTTTTATAACATGAGGTAATAAAAAATGTATTTCGGTTGCAGCAATGAAACGTTGGTTCGAATAATCCCATGCCAAAAGATGATTTTTCGGTGTGTAAGTTTTAATTGATGCGTCTTTCTATTTTTATGGTCGATTTAAATTTTTTTTCAATATTTTCATGCTCATAAATTAAAACAAATAGAACAATAATTATTTTAATGCATAATATTCATATTTTATTAAATTACCAAAATTAAATTCATATGTTGAAAATCAATTTTTGAATTGATTTGAAAAAAAAAAAAATAATAATACATAAACCATAAAATCAATGGTCTCGCCATTATGTATTTAATCTTACATTTTCTGCTGAGTGTAGATATAATATTCAACCACACCATTTATGTATTACACAGATTCACATAACTTTGTCAATAATTATAAATACTTTTTTTATAACAATTTAAATCCCACTCGTTCTAAGTTGTTTTATTATTTGAATGCATATCATTACATGCATTCTTTCATCCATTGATAAAAGTATCTACGTGCGTTGCTGTAACCCATTTGCATACGTTTAGGTGCCGTTCCGTTTCGTGACGGGCATCTTATGTAAGTCAACTCCGTGCTTGGCGGCACTCGAACATTTGTCGTGGTCGTCGATGTTGTCGTCATCACTGTGCCATTCAAAGTCATTCTTTAACTCCTGTCTATTTGGTATCTCGTACCTCGCATTGTATTTGTATCCAATGTATTTCGGTATCGCGTATTTTGCATTCTGACGGAACGTTTTCTTTTTTTTTTTGTTTGTTCTTTTTTCATTCTTAACGTTTTACTTGTTTTGGTCTTTATTTTTCTTTTATTTTGCACTAACGGTCGTCCATCCCAGCACCGTTATTGTGACTCTGAAACTCGGTCAAGAGTGTCTCACTCTCGTGATGTGATTGTATAATATCCCGTTTGGCCAATTTTTTCTCCAGTCAGATAGTCAGCCGTACATAGTACATTCATCCATGTATCCAGCAATCCATCCATTTTGCCATCAGTAAATGCGTCCCGTCACTTGGGTCTTGCGTATTCTTAGCTTTCTTTCTTTCGCTATATGCGTCTGTCTGTCCGTCTGTCCGTCTGTCCGTCTGCCTGTCTGTTTTTCTTTCTGGGGGCCACACAATTTATTTGCGCATTATTATTGTAGTTGGCTCAATGATGTCCCATGTATGTGTTACAACAACAACAAAAAATGTTGACCATAGCGGTCAGTAGTTGCAGCATTAATAACGGTTATTCGGACAGCCTGTCAATTTCCTACTCGAGTTTGTGATATACGAGAAAGAAGATGGCTTGGGAGCCAAGCAGTCAAGTAGAAGGAGGAGGATATAACTCACTATGGGAGTTGCGAGAATGAGTACTTGGCGAATTGTGTGGGAAACTGAACAAATATAGTGAATTAAAATTGCATAAATTTAGGAATTTTTTTTTTAATATATATATTTAGTTTCTTACTCTATGGCAGTCGAAACAAATCGATCGATATTCATCCATCCATTCATTCATTCGTAATAAAATTCAGAAAATAACAAAAATAGTGAATCTGAATTATGAATTATGAGTTCATATCGAAATTTCTACAAGTTATAGTAAATTGTAGTAAAATGTATTAGTTTAGTAGTGGACAATTAAATGGTATTGCCATATTTATATTCTATTAAGTACACACAAAAAAAAGTAATGTTTAAGAATTATTTGCCGTAAACAATCAAATGTTTGTAGTGAGAACTTATTGTTTTCACTGAAGACTTATAATTTTATATAATTTGCCATAAATAATGACTGTTTCCTGCAAACACATCAAATTATAAGTATTTGTAACAATTTGTCGTAAACACTTTAACTGTTTACATTAAACACTTCGTAATTGTTCAATTAATTATTCCTCCTAAACACATTCAATACTTCTGTTAACTACTGCATCTATTTGTCTGACCTGGTAAATTTTAATTAGTGTTTGGTACAATTACTTGTCAATTTCCTGAAATATTAATTATTTAAAGTGTTTGCTCGAAACACTTGTTTAAGAGGAAGTATTTGTTCGAATATTTCCGAAATCAATCATGTCGTTTTTAGTGCTGTGCCGAACATCAGGCAACGTGCAACGTTTCTCGCCAGAAATTGTGTAATACTCATTGAAGATCATAGAGTTTGAAACAGTTACTCAAAAATTCGTTTACCTAATATTTGTATTCGATTTTATTTAAGTTTTTTAATTATAAATTCCAATTCTACATAGCAAAATGAGACACAACAAAATATGTTCAATGCATACATGCGTGTGCAAGTGTGGATTCAATTTGGAAGCAATAGAAGTATTTATGGGAAACACTTTTGTGTAATCAAAAGTGTTTCCAGCACAAGAGATGAAAATTTATATAGTTTAGTACTAATATTAGAGTTGTTTGCGATTAATAAATTAAGCATTTGCTACAAATCATTAAATTGGTTGTTGCAAATAATATTTCAAACATTTCAAATATTTGTTTGCTTAATTGTTTGGACCAAACAAGATATGTTTTTATGTGTACTATAAAAGATGTTTAAAAAATGTATTTGGCGAGTATATACATTGAAACAATATGCTCATGAATATAAAATACTTTTTTGCATTTTTATTTTTTAGATGTTCTGCTTCAAGGATATTCCACGAAAACATTTTTAATATCAGAAGGAATAGTAAGAAGGTTTGCATATTTATTAATGCTTCCATCTTCACTATTAGAAAAATATATATGTTATATAAACTTTCACAAGTATTTATAAAAATATTTTTAGAGAGAACACATAAATACAGAATATAGTATAAATAAATGCAGATGTAGTAAATTTTGTACATATTTATTGGACCTTTACTTAAATAAAAAATGCACACTACAGAAGGTTTACCACAAATATTAAACATCAATTTACTTGTAAATTACTTACATCGTATTTGAGGCAAACATCTTTCAAACTTGCGATTAATGCGATAAATATTTTTGACAACTATTTTTCGTATATCTTGCACATATTAATTAAACAGCTTACAAATTTAATGATTGTCGATGATACTGTCAAAAAAATACCATGACATAGCCATTGAGTTTATATGAAAAGATTTATTTTTACTATTATATCAATAATTGTCCTATTGTCCATATTACAAAATATTTGTTCGTAATTTTTAATTTCGTAAAATACACGAACAATTTGTAGAATACACGAAACTTTCAATATTTTTTTTTTATTTTTTTTTTAATAGTTTTTACGAACGATTCGTATATATTACAAATCAATATTCGTAAAATTAAAACTACAACAAAATAACGAATATTTCGTTTAAATTACGAAACTTTAGTAATATTATTTATTACTATAATTTTAATTACGAAAGAATGACATTTTTTATGAATGAGCTCTACATTTTACGAATAAATTCCTAAACTTTCGTAAATGTTGATGCTATATGTAGAATTTTACGATAAATTCGTGTTTTTTACGAATAATCAATCAAAGGAAATGCGTTGCGTCAAATAGCGACTTGAAAATGTATTTTTTTTATTTGTTTCGCAGATAGTTTGTGTGAGTTCTGCTTGTGTCAAAACTGGAAAAATATCAAATCGGTGCATAATATTTCGTATTTTTATGAATGAATCGTCATTGTCATTTTTTTTTAAACAAAGTATTATACGTTCGTATTTTACGAAAGAATCGTAAAATGTTTCATATGTTTCATAAAATGTTAGAATGCTATCGTCAAAAGTACGAATCGTAAAATGAACGAATAAGATACACAAATTTTCAATAAATTACAAATCTTTCGTAATATGTACGAATGGCTTTCGTAGATAAAATCTACGAATAGTTTCGTAAAAAAACAATTAATATTCTTAATTTTATCATAGGTTTACGAAAGTTATTTCGTGTATTTTACGAAATATTGATAAATTTCACGAATTTTTCGTAAATTATACGAACGATTTGAACAAGTCCAAAATTGAGTTGTTTTGGAAAATCGCTCAAAACTCAATTCAAAAGCATATAAATGGTATTCTGTTGATGCAAAAAGTTAGATCATGAACCAGTCTAAGGAAAATATACCCTTCAAATGAATCAAAACGTGTCCCAACTTTACCCAGGCTCCCCTACTTTTGAGATGTTTGAGTATTTTAGTTGCACGACTGCAGCAAGACTGGTGTTTTTTTAGTGTAGTTATTTTAATACAAATGTTGTAGAATTATGAAGATAAGTATGTTTTTGGTTTTTCATTTAAAAACATTTATTTAAAGACACTTTTATTTATTTTTAATTCGTTGTATAAACAAAAATTACTATGTAAACAAAAGTCAACTTTTATCAATCATATAAAAGATAAAAAATCACAATACAGAAACATGGAGATTCGAGTGAGTTATATGTTTGAGTCCATCATGTTCCTCTCTTGACTAATATCACTTCAATCATGTTTCACTCATTTCACTAACTTAAAAACATAATAACCTTTCACATGATACTAATAATCATGTTTTTTTTTCTCTGCGTATTCGGAACCAAACCAAACAAAAAAAGTAAATTCCCAATTTCATACTTGATTAACTACTCAAAATAGTTCACGAAAAAAGGTTTAAAATTTTTGGAGTATTTCTACAACATCTTCTGCTACTGCTTCATCATATTTCTGCTTGATTCCCATGGATATCGCGTTCGACGGGTGCATCTGTTGCTATAGTGGATGGAGCTTGCAGTATGTAGCCTGGAGTCTGTTGGATGGAGAAGCCTCCAGCTGTTTGGCTGCAATTCTGTCAATTTGCAATTGTAACAGACGCGATGTCGCTCTGGCTACTTTAAAAAGCAGCAGCAGCAGCAACAACAAAAACAACAACCAACAACCAACTCTGCAGCAGCAGCAGAAATATCGGCAACAGCAACAACATCAAGTGAACAACATTAGCAGGCAACAAACGACAGAAATGATCTTCAATGAATGCGGAAGTTTTTCTTGACTTACATAAGCGGCAGCAGCAGCAACAGCAACCAATGTATGAGAGACTCTTCAGCTGCAGTTGCAGATGCCAAACCAAGTGCAACAACAGCGGTAGCAGCACCAGCTACAACTGCAGCAATAGCAACACATGCGAGTCTGTTTGTCCGTCTGCTATACATTTAGAAGATTAGTGGCACGTAAGTCATTCGTGTTGGACGATGTGGTGCAGAGTCCATGCAGTCAGCGCCAGTCTATTGTTGCTCCAAATTTAATTTAGTGCAGCAACATTTGCTGCCATGTTGTTGTTGATTGTTGTTGTTGTCTTTGTTCAGCCGATACTTTTTGGCAATTTTTGTTGCACAGCGAACAGCTGATTTATAGAGCGATATCAAATTAAAATCATTTTTTTCTTGTTTAATTTGTAAGTTTTAACCAGTCGAAAATAAGAAAAATACATAGGCAGATGTTTGGAAGTTAACATGGAATATTTTTGAAATTTCAATAGTATAATGTACTATTAAAATATCAATATTATCTTATTAAATTGATTTATAGTTTTAATAATAAAATATATATAATAAATTAAAAATAGATAATTATTTAAATTTATTTTTCTAGAATTACATTTTTCAGTACGTTTATCTTACTATTTTTAAAATTATTTTAAAACATATCTAAAACATTTTTTTGTGATTTTTATAAATTGGTTTCGATTTTAAAATTAAAACTAAATTAAATCGAATATCGATTACGGTTTTAAAACCTTATTAATCCAAGAATATTTTCAAAATGAAAGACTCATATCTCAGGTTCGTGTTGAGCTAAATAATATAATATTTCCATAACTTTTGAATTATATAAAACTCTATCATTTAGAAATCGACAATTGTCAATTAGTGTGAATGAATTAAATGAATCAAGGTCAACGAAAAACTAAAAAGCGATATTTAAATGAATAACGTTAAACGGTTTTTAATTTTTAACATCATTTGAAAATCAATTTCAAATAATATATCAATATTCCGCAAGTATTATGAAAAAATGTAAAATCACGTGAATGAAATTCTTAAAAATAATGAAAGTCAATACCAGACAGTGAATGTATACAAGAAATCAATGTTCTGGGTTTCATTGACCTAGTTCTATACCTATGGGGAAACGAAATGGTTCTAGAATGGGCACTAGATTGGTTTCTCGGAGATAGTTAACCGGTCCTAGTTCTGGCTCTTTTATATGAAACCAACCGGCGAATTTAATAGGGCGTTGTCTTAGGGAGGGGTCAATTAACACCTCTTACAGACCTTTTGACTTATCACAGGACTGGCATTTAAAACTGTATTCTGTGACCGGTACCTTTAGACCTAGACAGAACTAATACTCAAAATCCCGTTCTGTGACCGGTATCAAGGTACATTCAGTAAAAAAAAATATTTTTTTATTTCTTTTTTATTATTAACCTTTTTATATATTTTAAATTTTAGTTATTTTATTTTACTTATAATAAATAATAATATTTTGGCACTACAGTCCTACAAAAACTTAGACCGAGCTCTCTCACCATTTTGAGCTGTGCGTGTTATATTTGTACTCAAAATGGTGGGACCTACCAGTTTATGGCCAAATCCGACGGGTGAGAGCTTTTCATAGGCAATGTTTTACTCTCGTGGGTTTGCCATTTACTGCCTAGAGGTAGCGCGGTATAGAAAAATGTTTCTGAAAAGATGTTGTTAGCTCCAGTCCAGGCTTGAACCGGAGACCATTCGGTTCGCAGTCCAACGCACTAACCACTGAGCTACCGCGCGGCGGATACTCTTACATTATATTTTATTTTACCTTCACCTTTAAGCATTCACATTTCACTAATGATACCACCCTTGCATAAGTGCATTACATATACTGTACTTAAATCAATACAGTATCGAAAAACTGTCTACGAATTATATAAATTATATTATATATAAATAAGTCACGTGACTATGGTGCCACCTAGTGCATTTTCGTTTCACTGACGACATGTTTAGCATGGACACGATCCGTCTCCTCATGCAGACCTTTAGACTAGAGATGGGGCGTGTCTGTTTATGATGGCAGAGACACACACGAGAAGCATGATAAAATATGGGATTTAGAAAGACAAGAAGAATCACACAAAAACACGAAAAATGCACGGAATCACATGAAAAACTAGGCAATACGTGAAAAATAATATTATAAACAGGGATTAAAACCTTTTAGAATATCGGTGACGGTTCTCGTAAGCAAAAAAATTATATGGATTCCGATTCCGGTACCACACAATTTTCCGTGTTCTTTATGGTCCCTTATTATAAATAATTCAAAAAATAACTTTGATACTGTTTTATTCTCTGAATCAGAACCTCTCCGGAATAGGAACCTGTCGGGGACCGCAAAGAACCGGAATCGAAACCGTTTCGATTTTAAGAACCGGAATCGGAACCGTTATTAAAAAATGTGTGGAACCGACACCGATATTCCAAAGTGTGTTTGTCCCCTGCTGCTGGAAGTAAAGGGTTTTGTAAATTGGAGTAGAAACTAAAAAAAATCTTGAATGGGAGCGTGCCTGATTTAAGAGGCACGGACACGCACGGGCAAGACAACAACTAGCACGCACGGAAATTTGCACGCACGAACTCAGATTTTCGGGCGTGACACGAAAAAAGCACGGCACGCGCCCATCTCTACTTTAGACCTTTTACAGAACTGGTCTTCAAGATCCTGTCCTTAGTCGGTACCAATGTACCATGTACCGGTCACGTGATAGGTACTTTTAGAACAATTGACACCTTTTTCCCGCAGGGATTTGTTTTCCTGTAATCGTTTTTACTGTCAGACGAACATTGATAAATCGACTCGAATCAAATTTATATATTTTAAAGTTCTCAACAACAATTCATATCATATCGTCGTTGTAGAACGAAAAGTCACCAAATACATTTTCAAATTTCCAAATATTCATTTACAAAAATCTTTATATATCTGTCAATTTTTAATCGATGATCTCACTTTTTTTTATCACATAATAAGAAAATGTAAATCTATCGATTGATATTTCAACTATAAAAATGCATCTATTACTTTTTAATATATTAATCAACAAACTCGAAATTTAAGTTTTTCATAAAAATGTATTTGATGACTTTTCGTTCTACAACGACGATATCATATATAAAATAAGTATATCATAAATTCTCATAACCCTTTTTGAATCCAATTCTCAACAGTATTTTTCAATACCAATTTCTAACACAAGTTAATTAATATTTAGGTCCTCAATTTGGTAAAAAATTCGGAGTATTCATTTTAAATCTACGTGTAAAAAAAAAATATTCTGGCATTTTTAGGAATATTTACGGCATATTTCCGGCAAACACACAGATGTATGAAATATTTTTATGAAATATTTTAGCAGTTGGCAAAAATTTGTGGAATTTTAATGGTAGATTCACGGCATATTTTAGGAATGGGTAGAAAACAGAAAACTTGTGACACAAAAAACCGCCTTTGTTTGGGATATGTGGAAAAAATGTTTCTAAACTGCCTCAAACCTGCCAAAAGTTTCGTCTGCGGTATGGCGAAAATTCTTTGAATTGTCTAAGAGATATTGTTTAATAGCGAAAAAAGTAATGTAAAATTCTACTAATAAATATAAAAAAAAAAAACAAAAAATGATACTTGGCAGCGGTGGGATTCGAACCCACGCCTCCGAGGAGACTGGTGCCTTAAACCAGCGCCTTAGACCGCTCGGCCACGCTACCCTTAAAATATGCTTGCCAAAAGTATAATAAAAACTAAAACTAACTAAATAAAAATGTCCATAATTTAACAAATGCGTGGGAAAATTATTTAACTGCAGATAAAATTAACTCACAAAACAATTTAAGAACATTTAGTAGCTGCGTTCATAATTGAGCTTGGCTAAAACACCTGACCAACTGTCTGGCAACTTCATAAATGTGACATATGATATGTTTGCAAACTAAAAGAAGGAACCCAAAAAAAAATTTATTGCTAAAATATTTGGGCGAGATAGATGTTGCACAGGAAATCTGAGTGGTGGCCAAAAGTTTCGAATGACGGGCGAAAAGGAAAATGACAATGGCGATGTTGATGATGATGGTAATGGTGATCACGTGTGAACATTTTAATGAATTTTTTAATAAGACCGAAGACGATGCTATCTACCATATGCCGTGACAGTAAATCGTATACGTTTTGGGCCACCACACTGCCGCACAGTGTAGCACTTTAGTTTTGTGGGTATTAAAAATGAGTAAGGAATGTTAAGTCACATGGGTGGGACTTTAATACGGTTGGAACCGACACGTGTTCCTTGGCCAATTTGGCTGATTTTCAAACTCAGAACTACGTTTTGTTAAAATATCTTAAAACAAAATTTTGAAACATTCGAATCATTATTATGACCAGTAAATTACAATGTATACCGATGGACAAATTAAATTTGATTTTAATTAGTATGATTTTTTTTTTACTTTTTTTTTTACTACGACCATTTTCATTTAAATTTGTATTGCTTTAAGTTTAAAAAAGATAAGACTAAATTTTATTTTTGACATAATTTTAAATCCTTTGCCTAAATTATGATTTTTAAAATTATTAATTTTAAGATAACCGTTACAGTTACACAGCTCTCCAAACACAAAAAAGTTGGACTTTATCGTACTAGTGTAATTTTAACTATCGAAAATTTTTTAATTTTATTCTAACGATTTAGTAACAACATTTTTACATTATTGCATATTCAATTATCTTTAAATTGATATATCACACTATTCTTTTTAGAAATCGTATTATTAAAAAAAATAGCTAAATCACAGTTTATCGTACTGCTTTAATTGTAATCCTCGAATTTTTTCTTATTTTATTCTAACGATTTAGTAATGACATTTTTGTATTATTGCATATACAATTATCTTTAAAATGATATTTCACACTTAGCGTTTTAGAAATCGTATTTTAAAAAAATAGTCAAATCCCAATATGCCATTGGTTTCGATATCGTTACGAGATCAATGCGAGTAGATGGAGAATTTATACGATATCCGACACATTTTTGTAGCAATATCAAGTGTTATATTGAACATACTTGGTAGATAGATATCGCTACGAGAAATTTTTCGAAAACGGAACGATATCGAAGACAAAAATGATCAAAGTTCGAGATTGTTGCGAAAAATATTGCGATATCGATGTGATAAATGTTTAAATATCACAAATGTTAAATATCATTGTCAAAGAATTTGAATGTAAAGAGAAATTTAAAAAAATAAATTCGATAAAGTAACGAGATCGAAGTTATTCGAAAAGGCTTGGAGGCATCGAAGGTTTCCGAGGCATGGCAGACTGGTATTAATATTGCGATATCGATGTGATTAATGTTTAAATATCATATATTGTCAAAGAATTTGAATGTTAAGAGAAATTTAAAAAAATAAATTCGATAAAGTAACGAGATCGAAGTTATTCGAAAAGGCTTGGAGGCATCGAAGGTTTCCGAGGCATGGCAGACTCGGATTATGCACATGATAATTTAGTGATATCTGTTTTTATACTTGGAGCAATAATAACACTACCCAACACGATTTTTGCCATCAATTCTATACACTCATAAAAAATTCCCTCAAATCACATTAAAATTGGTCAATAGGACAATTATAGATTTAATAGTATACAAAAAATAAATCTTTTCATATAAACTCAATTGCAATATCATGGTATTTTCTAGTATTTAATGGTATTTTCCGATTGAAATAATAATTTATTCTATTGACTAGTTTTTATAGTACAAAACTATTATTTATATAAGCTGCGTTTTTTTCATAATTTAAATTTGAGCCGGAACAAATTTTATACTCAAAACAAAAACAAATATGAGCTAGATAGATTTATCGAGCTCAAATTGTTTTTGTTTTGCGTACAAAATTTATTCCAGCTCAAATTTAAATTATGAAAAAAACGCAGCTATTGTATTTTTTCTGGGTGTATAACTCGCTAGTGCTAAGTTTGACTGCATACTTAGTTTGTTTCTGTATACAGATCTATAGATCTGAACTCGAAAAATGTTTTTTTTTTTTTAAGATTTGTTTTTTTTTTATGTTTAATGATAAAAATGTGATTTATGATTATCTCGAGCATAGTCCAAACTAACAATCAAAATTACTAAACCTTTTTCTAGTGGATCGACTTTTTAAAATATTCTCTAAGATTTTATTTTGGTATTCTTTTATGTAATCAATTTTCAATAAAAATACTAATGCCCCTATTCTGACAATATCATTACTTCATATTTAAAGTATGCTTTTTCTTATTGCATACTCAGATATTTTTTTAATTCTGGTGAAAAGGCCTTTTTTCAGTAGTTTGTATTATAGTTCTATATAGTTCATAGTTTTTAATGCGTTGATAGGGCATATTTGAACAATGACAACCGAGAAAAAGTTAGTAATTTTCATAGTTAGCTTGAACTGTGCAGTACATAACCATAAATCATTTTCTTATTTAGGTTTGCTCCAAAATGATAAAAAAATCGTCCAAAAATAGTCAAAAAAATTCCTTATTTTTCGACTGTGGATTCAAACTTATCGAAATAATAGTATTTGTCGATATAGTAAGATATAGTAAGTTGTGTAAGAGTCTATATTTATTTTATTTCTAAAAAGTGACTGAAAAGGGCCTAACATTTCGGAACAAATTTCATAAAAACATTACGTAATAGAAAAAAACCAAGTGTGCTGTCAAAATCATCAACTACGTATTATATAGAATTGATGTATGTGATGTCCACAGTGTGATCAAAAAGATACTGCGGAAAGAACAGCCAAATATAAGAGAAGAGCTATGGTTGGGGTTACCAAAGCTACGGCAATCAAAGAAACTTATCGGGACCTACAACCTTAACAGATTTATCGCCAAATCATGTATCTTTTTATTATCGTGAGACTACGATTCCTTTCCAGTCCCCTGTAAATGAATCGCTCTTTGAATCGAACGTTTTTGTTTTGCCAACTATTTTTCCTATACAAAAATGTATTTATTTTTTTCGTATGATTTATATGGTGGCAACAAAAAACTCTCAAAACTAGCGTACTCAACGTTTCGTTTGATACATGCATTAAAAATTGTAGTCACACAATATTCAACCGATATTCAAAGGAATTGTAGCCAATATCGTTGTCACCGGGAAATACATGATCGACACGTTAAAGAATATATTAAATTAACGAAGAACAACCTAAGAATTTCGACAGGATTTCTCACAGGTCACTGCAGACTTGGAGAACAACATACAAGAATGGGTATTCAGTCTGGGTATTCAGTTCTGTTTGGAGGAGGATGAGAACCCAGTGCACCTTCTGGAAACTTGTGCAGAGCTAATGCACACAAGGAAGAAAATTGTTGGATTCTATCAACCGAGTTAAACCGATATTAGGAATATTAAACCAAACGAAATAATTAGGTTTCTTACTGAGATAGGCCTGGTGGAGGTCCTGTAGAAAGATGTAACACAGAAACCCTACAAACTGTGTATTACATAACCAATATTCAGCACATCAGGACACACAACTGAATTTACTAGGGAGGTACCACAGTTGACAACACTATCAACTGTGGTTCCAAGCGGGGCACAATAGATCCTATCAGGTCGCAGTGCATTAACCCATTAGAAATAATAACAATGGGATGTCCATGGCAAACATTTTTTTCTCGTTTTGTTGAATTTTCCCATATTCTTTGTTCTACTGGCATGAACATAATAACAACACCGTGCTACAAAAATCAAAAAATTTTTGCACACTTAAAAAAATCGATATGTACGTAAAACTAGAGACCAATCCAAGGATATGTGCGTTCACCGTTTTTCTGGATCAATTCGTTTGCGGTTTTAAAATGCATTTCAAATGCAAGTGTGTACCATATTTTGGAATAATTTCAAAAATATATTTTTTGCGTCACTTTCAAAACCAATTGAATGCATCTTGTAGCAGAAACCTCACAGATGATGAATTCGAAAACCGCTTTGCGATTTCAATTTCTATGCGGGTTTTACATGCATTTGAAATGAAATTGCATTTCACTTTTTGATATTTAGAATATTTCATATTTTTTTGCGTCACTTTTAAAAACCATGGATGGAATCTTATAGGAGAAACCTCACAAATGATGAAGTCGAAACCCGCTTTGCGATATCAATTCCTATACGGGTTTTACATGCATTTGAAGTGCATATCACTTTTTAATATTTAGAAAATTTTATATTTCTTTGCGTCACTTTTAAAAACCATGGATGGGATCTAATAGCAGAAACATCATAAATGATGAATTCGAAATATGATTCGCGATATTCGCGATTACAATTAGCGGAATATTGAATGCTATATTGATGGTTTTAAAATCTAATGTTATTCACAACGAGAATTTTATGATTTCTTAAATACAAGTAAAACCCGTATACGAATTGATATCGCGAATCGGTTTTCGAATTCATCATCTGTGAGTTTCTGCTACAAGATCCCATCCATAATTTTTAAAAGTGATGCAAAAAAATATAAATTTTCTAAATATTAAAAAGTGATATGCACTTCAAATGTATAGGAATTGATATCGCTAAGCGGTTTTCGACTTCATCATCTGTGAGGTTTCTGCTACAAGATCCCATCCATAATTTTTAAAAGTGATGCAAAAAAATATAAAGTTTTCTAAATATTAAAAAGTGATATGCACTTCAAATGCAAGTAGAACCCGGATGCGAATTGGTATCGCGAAGCGGTTTTCAAATTCATGATGATTGTGGTTACTGCTACAAGATGCATTCAATTGGTTTTGAAAGTGACGCCTAAAATATATTTTTTGAAATTATTTCAAAATATGGTACACACTTGCATTTGAAATGCAATTTTAAACCGCAAACGAATTGATCCAGAAAAACGGTGAACGCACATATCCTTGGATTGGTCTCTAGTTTTACGTACATATCGATTTTTTTAAGTGTGCAAAGTACTGTCGCACGGTGTAATAGTTTGACACTACACAGAAAAAAAAATATTCGACGTAAATATAGCAACCGATATTAATTGCATTCATTAATCAATCCAGCAATGAAATTCACTAATATAATGAAAACATTTGCAGGTTTCTATACCTGTTATACTGTTATTATACTATACTGTTTTCTTTGAAAAGGTGTTATAAGTCCCAGTCTAGGGTTTAACATGGGACCTTTCGGCGTGCAGTCTGGCATGACCACACATTGTTTTAAATGAAATACATTGAATATTAATGTGATAAATTTCAATTTAAAGTGTTGTACTTTAAATTAGCCAAACGTTTAAATTAATGGTGTGAACTTTAAAATTTAAAGCACACTGTTTTCCTCGATGTAAGCTCTAATTTCTTCACATTGACTCTCTCTCATACACAATTTAAAAATGTCATTATTAAATGCAACTAATAAAATATGTTGTAAGTGAACTTTTATTTTTTTTATATTTTAATGTTCAGAGGTTTCAAAAATTACACCGTACGTTGTTGCCTACGTGCGTCGCAAAGAGTTCAAGGATGCCTTGACGCCAAGACGACGACGTTCACAATTCATTCACGGGGGCCACACAAAGTCCTGGGAATATAAAAAGGACACCGATTCTTGTTTTATATTGTGACAGACAAAATTCTGCATAAACTCATAAATAGTCGATAGCGTCAACAAATTATAAAGAAATGAATTTACGCAGCCATTCATAAAAATTTGTGAATTTAAAAAACTATATAAAATATATACAACAAGACATTAAGATGAGGTACGTGTTTTCACTGGCAACTTTCACGCATACCACACACTTTCACGGCAACTGATCACTGTTGCAGGATCTGCAACTAAAAACTGATTGCAACATGCGACTCACGTTCGACTGTAAAGTAACTAACCTATCTATCTATCCAACCAGGCAACCATTTGAAATTTGAAATTTGACAGCTCATAAATAAACCCTAAATTATTACAGCCTCCTTCCTTCTGCGCTGTCATATTTGGGCGCCGCCGCCGCCAACGCCGTTTATTTTACTTTTCTACTGATTTTCACACAAGACAAGCGTTAAACTTGATCTTGTTGTAGTCGTTTTTGTTTTGTTGTAGTTGAACTCACACCTTGATCTTTATTAAGAGTGGAAAATGTGCAATTTTTTGAGGTTTGTTTTTTTGTTGGTTTTCTTTATTTTATTTTTTCTTAATGAAGCTGTTGGCAGGAGAAAGGCCTGTATTACCACCTTTTAGTCGGTATTTTTTCTTGTTGTACAACATTTCGCCAGCATTGTCTGTCAATGTGTTTTGGCTGATCGTGACTTTGTCTAATGTACGAAGGCAAACAACAAGCGGCATCAGATGCTGTGGCAGTCACAAAAAACAAAAATAAAACACCTCAAGCGGCGGTACGAAAGCGGTTTAATAGTGGTAATGACGGCGGCGGCGACTGCAACAGCAGCAACTTTGGCATTTTATGGCATTTTGTGAAATGTGAAAATTATGGATTTTAACTTTCACCGCATGTGGCACCTCTTCTTTTTTTTTCGTTTTCTTCCTCATAGTTTGTAGATAAAGTGCGCATGGTTTTTCGGATTTTATGCGATTTTGGTGTAATTTGTAGTTGGTTTTGTAGGCCTTTTATAAAGGCACATAGGGAGAGGTTTTGTGGCGGCGGCGGCGCGCACACGACATGAGTTTGTTGCAAAGGCGCTGATCCGCATGCGACGGGGTTTCTTTCATAATTTCTTTAATATTTTGCCTGTTTTTTTGTAGGATTCTCCACAGCAGCCTGATAAGAATTTATTGTATTTGTGAGAAATGCCATAAATATTATGACAATTCTTAAGAATTTTTTGCACAATTTTTAGACGGATATTAAGTGCGATAAGATATATATAATGATCATTAGTTTGTGTTGGTAGGATACATGGATGGGTGGCACTTTTCAATGGAACTAGAAAGTGAGATTGTGATAATAAAAGTTCAGAGATTTTGAAGGAAATACTAGTTATAGCTAGTTTTAGTTTTTTGAAATATTTTGTTATTTTAAATATAGCTAAATTATGTAAAAAATCATTTACTGCCTTTTCTTTTCTAAGTCAAAAGAACTCAAATATACGATACAACATTATTATTGAGAACACAGTTGGAATTTACAGATCTTTGAAATATAATTCTTATAAAGAAGTCTTGAAATTCAAACTAATAAAAATACTAAACACGACTTTGGGCATCACAAACATCATTTCTATGTAATTCGCGAGTGCAGATTTTAACTGTGTACGCCTTTTTTTTCTATTGCATAATATTATTAAGAAAATTGCATTCAAAATTTTAGGAACTTTTCAATTACTTCATATAATACAGGGTTTTTCAAATGTGACGCTACAAAAGTAGAGCAACAGGGACAGCAAACGACGCCATATTTCTTGCCGCTCTTTTGACATTTATCTTCAGTAAGGTTTGCCATTTCATGATGGATATACGAGCCAACAACGAGTCGAAATTTACTACCGAAATTCGGAGTCAGTGGCCTCAACGTTAAGAGCGATACGTCCAATTTATGGTCGTCATAATCGTCCTAGCAGATCAACAATTGAGCGTCTAGTGGAAAAATGTCAATCCACAGGCACAGTACAAAATGTTCCCGTGCCAGTGAGACAAAGAAGTGCTCGTAGTGTCGAGAATATTGCTACCGCTGAGGCTTCAGTTGAAGAAAGCCCAAATGTGTCTCTCACACGTCGTTCTCAAGCGTTGGGCATCTCTGTGACGTCCTTGTGGCGAATTTTGCGAAAAGATCTTGGCCTACATTCTTACAAAATCAAATGGACGCAAGAACTGAAGCCGCTTGACCACCAGAAGCGTCGTATGTTCGTGAATTGGGCTGAGCAACAACTTGAAAATGATTCGGATTTTCATCGAAAAATCATTTTCAGCTATGAGGCTCATTTCTGGCTGAATGGCTTCGTCAATAAACAAAATATGCGTTATTGGTCAGTCAGCAATCCACACGTACTCCATGACACATAATTGCATCTCGAAAAAATTACGATTTGGTGCGGTTTATTTTTTTTAGTTTCAGTTCGAGTTGTGGTTCCAAACAAAAATAAAGATTCTGGTTCTAGTTCGGCTGCTAAATATTCTAAACATTTCTTGTGAATACCGAGTGAAAGGACCCAACTTTTCTCAATAATTTTATTGTATCCCAACAGAAACTGATATGATTAAAATTTCAAAAGATTTTTTGAAGCTTGGACAACATTTTTGTATTTTTAATAAAACAGAATATGAGTTTAGTATAGAATCCACCATACAAAATCCACCCGCACAAAATCCACAAATACAAAATCCACCCGCACAAAATCCACACATACAAAATCCACCTCTACAATATTCACCCTTACAAAATCCAACTGTACAAAATCCACCTTCAGTTTAGAATATAGGCCATTCCTAGTAGATATTGTGCTACTGTCATGATCGGGAACTGATCATTGTATTTTTACCTCTTCAAAACTAGATCAGTTACATGACAAACATGAACTGGCCATGATCAAGTTTTCCTAATAAGGTCAATATATCTAGAGATATTTGGAAAAAAAATAAACCAAATTTACCAAATTATATTTGAATTCATTATTATTACAAAATATATAAATTTTTCGAAACCAAAAACTGCATTTTTTAACATCACCTAAAACGATCAGTATAACGATCTGGATATTAGTCTAAGATTTCCTCTGGAGCGAAAAAGCTAATCTTTTTAACATTCTTATGGCCGTTTTCACCATCTTCGGTTAAGCACTAACTGCCACCTTAACTTAGAGTTACCCTTAGAATATACACCCAGAAAATAATTCCCTTAAATCCCATTAAAATTGGTCAATAGGATAAATTATTGATTTAATAGTATACAAAAAATAAATCTTTTCATAAAAACTCAATGGCATTGTCATGGTATTTTCTAGTATTTAATCGTATTTTAAGATTAAAATAATAATTTATCCAATTGGCTAAATTTAATAGTAAAAAACTATTATTTATATAGTATTTTTATCTGGGTGTATGGAATTGAAACACTTAACAGGATATTGTGAAAATAGCCCTTATTTGGATTAAAATTGGCTGAAATAGAACGATTGGTAACGAACAAATTGTCCAAAGTGGAATAAATAGTCTTTATATGCGGTAGATGGAAAATATCGTGTCGTAATTCTTGTTTTTCAAAAGAAATTATAATTCTTACTGGATCCGGAGGAGTGTTGTTAATACAAGCAACAAGACATAATTCATAGAAAGATTCAAAGTACAACTCTGTGTCTCTCTTACTTATAAAGTTAAATTTGAGGGAATTACTTATCCAACTTATCCACGAATGGTCGGTACAAAGAAAATGTACCATCCGTCATCCAAAATAAGGACTCTGACAAACGTTATAATACAGATTTTGTTCCTAGAATAATATTTCTCTACCCATTGAAAGTTTCGTCGGAAAGAACCATTGATGAAATACTATCCTTCAGATATATCAAATTCGCTAAGAGTTTCATGTTCATCAATTTGTCCCTTACGTTGTACCAAATAAAAAATTGAAATATAAAATTTGACTTTGTTCTGGTGGATTTTTAGAATTCAGAATTTTGTAAAAAGGTGAATTCTGTGTCAAGTAGATTTGGATTTTAGGTGCTCGCAGATAATATTTTAAGTGATTACTGGTTATCTGAACGACCTACTTGTTAAAAGACCAGTACATCAATGATAAATCGAGGACATTGTAGAATTTGGGTCACTGGTGATTTCTCTATAACGATTTCATGAAGGACATTTCGTTAAAGATTCGTGGAAATCATCAATTAAATTGAATATGACAAGCATTTAAGGTATTCTTGATGAAATACCTTTCATATGCATGACTTTATCATGCACATTCATCGATGCAGAGTCTATGAATTAGCGATGTCATGTATGAAATGGTGGTGGACATTTCTATTAAAAAATCATCAATGTTTTGCAGGACTAAAATGCTATCAGTCATCGATGGTCCTGACCTTAGGGAAGGAATCATTGATGACATTTCCCACAACGATAGTCACGAACTTTAATTCTGCAACTGAAGAAGAAAATACATTTTTAATTTGACCGAAACTAAATTAAGTTCATCGACTCAAGAAGTGGCGATTATGTTATTGGAAGTCAAGTTGTAAATTTTATATCAAATGCTTCCTTTGTCAAGTCAAGCCCCTTCACAGGCCAAGTACAATTTGTGTTAGGGCCTTGGTCGGCCATTGTATTATTGCCTTGTTATAAACTGGCCTATTTTTTTATAGCTAACATGATCTAAGTATTATTATGATAAAGTTAAATAGGTTTTTTTTTTAGGAGAGCTGGTCATTGTTTAGCTGAACTTTATGGATGTTTAGAAAAAGACATTTTTTAAGTGCACCTGTAAAACAGTTTCTCATTTTTTCGGTTTCGGTTTCGGTTTCGGTTCTGTTTCTGATTTCGGTTTTTATTTCGGTTCGTATACTGAAACGGTTTCGATTACGACTAAAATCCCTGATCTCTACTAATAGTTACTTCGAACTTTGACAATATACTTTAAATAAAATTTTAAAAACTACAAATTCAAACATGCAAATGCTGAATTCCGTCGACTTACCGACTACCCAAAGTCAATAATTATTAACATGGCCATCATCATATGACTGCACAAATGCAATAACAACAATGAGGAATTTAATCAGAAGTAATCTGCACTGATGAAGCTGTCTGCTGCGATAAGATTATCAACGTGTTGCAAAAGAAGCCACTCAGAGTTGCCTGGCCATAACTATTGCTTCCGCAATATGAAAGAAACGACAGAAATTTATTTTTATAAGAAATAAAAACACAAAAGAAATATTAAAATGGGCCGATACAAATGAAGAATAATAACAAAAACATGCGATAATAAAATGTGTCCAAGGATTGTGGCAACAATGTGAAATGAAACAAAATGTGTATTTACACTGGGTGACAAATTCATCATTAAATTCCCATCAGGTCTATACATATTTCTCTTTAAATCGAGAATAATTTTAGCAATACCGTAAAAATTAAAAAGTAAATAAGCTATAATAAGAAAAACTTTTGAAAATATGATATAAAAATATAGCTTGAACTACACTCGTCTATATATGTTATAAAAAAGTATAAAATTTTAAAAATTGGAATTCTATTTTACCCCATTGAAAACTTTGTTCATTGAAACGTACTGGTCGGATGAGGCATAACAAATTTGGATAATCTAAAAGTGGATAATCTAAATTACTCAAGTATTCCATTTTAGTCATAATTCCCCCTAAGATATAGTGGAGTTATAAGTGTCGCCCAGCTTGCTTATAATTTCTATTATGGACTAATAGAAATTGTGTTATTGATCTTAATCGGTAACTGACCTTAATATACATAGTCAAAGAACATAATTTAGAAGTTTTAATTGCTGAGGAATCGCAAAAAAACTGTTCGAGGCACAAATATATATCAAATATTAGTCCTGTTTAAAAAATAATTCGAAATTGTTGTCATATTTTCCTCTGTTTCCATTAGGAAAGTTTCTCAGGACACACAGATCTGATAATTCATTAAATATATCTTCTAGTCTATCATCTTCCATGCTCATATATTACTTGACTAAACCGTTTGTGTTTCCCAGTGTTACTATCAAAACCTTTTAAGCAATATCTATAAAAATTACTGGTCGTAATGCAAAAATTATTGATCGTATTTCACACAACAAAAAAAAAAAAGAACTCATATGCATACAAAGTACCAATATCGGCTTTAATGGACACAAACTAAGAGCACAAAGTAGAGAGAGCATTAGCAAAGAGTGCGATCAGACAAGATCTGCATTGCTCTCAAATTATGCAGCAACATACTGAAGATCAGTTGATATCTTCGAGCAACACGAGGAAATGGTCGATCTTAAAACGACCGTATATCGATAATAGCAACGATCATTGATTGCTGTAACTCTGAGACTACAGCAAGATAAGCAAAACTGCACCCAGAGCAAAAACGTACACGGATAACAAAACACACCAAAAGTTACATGATCAAATCAAGCAGCCAAAAGAGCATCCATTATGATCGATACCGAAATAAAGAGAAAGAGTAAAGGAGCAGCTGAGAGCAGCACCCAACTATTAACACTCTTCCCCAACATCGTCGTCTCCGTTGTTGTTTTTGTTGTTGTCGTCATCGTCATCAACATCGCCGTGGTCGTAAACGTCGTTGTGTACTTCGCGATCTTCGTCTTTGTGATCGTGTGCTGGTAACAGAGTAATACGTCACATGAGGTGAACGCACTCGCGGATGTTAGTGGGTCACTATTTGTACGGTCATTGAACTATTGGCCGTTTGTAAATATACGAAATACAAATCGTCGTCGTCGTTGTCGTTGTCGTGGACGTTGTATTTCTTTTCTTTTATCGCTGTCTTCTTCTGCCTCTCCTCCGACGAGATCTTCGTGTTGCTGGAGATCACTGGTTTGCAACACATGCAGCACCGTAGTTGCATCTTCGTCTTAACATGGAGTGGGACTGCTGCTGCTGTTGCTGGAGGGTCTATTGGTAGGTTGGGGCCTGTTGCTGGCTGAACTCAAGATTGCAGTCGGTCTCATGGCATGCGTTGCATCGGAGGGGATTACTTGACGGTTCGTTGCGGCCACATATGAGGATCATCAACGGTGGTGATGATGATGATGATCATCATTATGTTGTTGATCGGCGACTGAAATGCAATTTTGTTGGCAGCAGCATCGCGCATTGCTGGGAAAACACTTTGAATGCTTCTTCAGCTTCTGCGTTGGATGCAGTCTCCAACACATAAGTATATCGTTGGATAGGGACACATATAGAGAAACGTATCATATATAGCATGGTATTACACAAACACACACGAATATTCATATTCACTTCGTCTGCATTTGGCGTGTTTTTCTTTTATGAAAACTGATACCAAAGTATTTCCGCATTTTTTCCTCTAAACGCCAAAAAGTGTTCCCTGCTCTGGAACGTTCGTCGACCAACCGAGCGAACCAAATGACCGAACCGTTTCGTCTCGTCTCGTCCCGTCTCGATTCGATTCGAGCAGTGCCACTACTCACTCTTGTCTCAGTTATTTGAGTTGTTTTTTTTGTTCAGTCTTTTGATTATTTTTGTTTATTCTGTGACTACTCACGGCTCAGACGTGTTTGGCCGTAACTCTTTGTTTGCTCGTGAAGAGCATATAATTTTCCCAGCTTATTCGGTTCGGTGCTGCGCTGTACTGCGAACGTACTTCATCATTGGCGGCAGTATGACTTTGCGCTATTATATAATAATTAACCGATTTTGAATGACGCTGATCAGTGATCATGATAGGTACCGCAGAGCCTCACGATCGTGTGTTTGTTGGTTGTGCCCATCATCATCAACCTCAACTTCAACATCATCATGATCAGTTTCAATTATGCTCAATGAGTAGTATTTGGATCGGAATTCGTGTTTGTCATGCGTATCGTTGTGATTTTTGTTATTGTTCTGATTGTTATTAGTATATTATACAATATAGTTGTTGTTGTTGTAACACTCCCATATTATTTGGATTGTCGTTGTTGTTGTATAAGAAATTTTGACACCTGCTTCTCATCCACTTCCATCACGTTTGCGCCATAGAGAATATGTGAGAAAATTGAATTGACTGGACTGGACTTGACTTGATTCGTGGTGCTGAATGGCGATGTTGTTCGGTGGGATTTGATAAAGTGTCATTGAACTTGTGGTAATGCGATATGCCAACATGCATAGTATAGTATCTCAATATGCTGTATACACTGTTTGTCCATCCGTCTCTAGGTTGCTGTTCTCACTATTTATTTAAAGTTTGTCATATTTATTAGTTGTGTTCAGATTTTAAGATGATAATTTTTGAAATTATTATAAATAGAATATATTTTAGTTTATGGTGTGTTTCGTAAATTTTCTGGTCTTGTAAAATTAACATAAGTTTATGTGTATTTTTAGTTATGGTTCATTTGCAATTTATATGTATAACTCAGAGTATTTTAATTTATCACATTATAAATTCGATATCATGATTTATGAAAACCTAAACCGAAAAAAACAAATTAAGCATTAAACTCATTCTAATGTAATGTTTAAGTTTTAACTTAATGGTACAAAAGTAAAGTACGATATATGTATATAATTTTACTGCTCAATTAAATACTAAACACTAAGAATATTTAGGCCATATGGGAAATTTTGTGGTAGGGTCATTTAGTATTTAGAGTCGTTCTTAGCAGACTTTAAAAAATCTACACATATGTGATGATGTGTCAAGGAACTAAAGAAAATTAGACGCTGTTACCGTTTAAAGTAGTCCAGAGATAAGCAGGGTTTAAGAACTCGGAAAATAATTCAAAATATATAATAGTGAGGTATATAGGTCGGTATATTGAATATCGGTGCACGAGACTGTTTCGACATGTGGAGGAATTCATTCGATCAGAGATGTCGATTACGATTTCGTATTTTATAAGATGTACGCAGATATCATAACGAGATAATGAAGTTTATTCGAAATGAGAAATAAAAAAACTATTCTGGGGCGCTATTCTGATTTGATGAGAAATATAAAATGAGAATGAAAATGAGACAACAACTATTTTTATACCCTACACTAAGAGTGAAAGGGTATATTCAGTTTGGTACGCCGTTCAGTTGGTACACCCAGAAGGAAGTATATATATTCCTGATCAGCATAACCTCCTGAGTCGATTTAGCGATGTCCGTCTTTCCGTCTGTCTGTCCGTTTGTGTGTCCGTCTGTCCCTCTGTCTGTCTGTTGAAATCACGATTACAGAAAAAGCTAGCAATGAAACTTTTAATTTAGATTACTTATATATTTACGCTGTACCAACAAGAAAATTGGCATGATCGGACCTTAGTGACCTGCGAACCGACCACTTATGTTTAAATACCTCATAAAATTTACATCTACGGATGAATTTTACTTTAAACGAGCTTAAGTGAACTTTTTTGCCAAATATATATTGCCTTTATGCTCAAATATATGAAAATAATATTTTCTCGGGAACTGACGAGTGGTTCTCGAAAAAAAAAACTAAATTCGGTATACCTACCCATTTGTACATATGGGTATCAAATGAAAGGAAATCCTTCTGCGACTTCAAGTTTATTGGTATTTTCAGGATTTGTAAACCCTGGTGACCTATTTACCTTTTTAAGTGGTCGCCACACACATTATCACATATGTGTAGGGTATTTATAGTCGGTTTAGACCGACTATAACATTCATAATTCTAACTAACTTAATCACACCAATTATCAAAATATTCCTACTTCAAAATTTCCCATGTGATCTAACCTTCCCAACTGGTTTATATTATTAACTGAATATGAAAATAGTTTTTATCTCATTTTCATTTTCATTCTCATTTTATATCTCAGAATAGGGCCCCTGGTTTGATATCACATCGAATATCGAGATTGTTTCGAAAAATTGCAATATCAATGTTATAAATATTTAAATATCGTATCTTTTCCTTAAATTTTATTTTACGAAAAATTTCAAAAATTAGTAGTGATAAAGCAACGAGATCGAACATTTTTTTTTATTGCAGCTATTTACTTCGAGAAAACTTCGATCGTCGAAGAGCTCCGTAACAAGGCAGACTGTGAAGGTTCTCATAGATTTTAGTGCCATCCCAGTCTGCCATGTCTCGGAGCCCTACGATGCCTCGTAACTTTCTCAAATAACTTCTATACAATCCCTCGTACAATCAAATTATTTTACAAAATACGATATATAAAACTTTATCGCATCAAGATTGCAATTCAAATGGGACGCTACAAAAGTAGAGCGACAGGGACAGCAAACGACGCCATATTTCTTGCCGCTCTTTTGACATTTCTCTTCAGCAAGGTTTGCCATTTCATGATGGAAAGATATACGAGCCAACACCGAAATTATTAGAATTTACTACAGAAATTCGGAGTCAGTAGCCTCAACGTTAAGAGCGCTACGTCCAATTTATGGTCGTCATAATCGTCCTAGCAGATCAACAATTGAGCGTCTAGTGGAAAAATTTGAATTCACAGGCACAGTACAAAATGTTCCCGTGCCAGTGAGACAAAGTGTCGAGAATTTTGCTACCGCTGAGGCTTCAGTTGAAGAAAGCCCAAATGTGTCTCTCACACGTCGTTCTCAAGCGTTGGGCATCTCTGTGACGTCCTTGTGGCGAATTTTGCGAAAAGATCTTGGCCTACATCCTTACAAAATCAAATTGACGCAAGAACTGATGCCGCTTGACCACCAGAAGCGTCGTATGTTCGTGAATTGGGCTGAGCAACAACTTGAAAATGATTCGGATTTTCATCGAAAAATCATCTTCAGCGATGAGGCTCATTTCTGGCTGAATGGCTTCGTCAATAAACAAAATATGCGTCATTGGTCAGACAGCAATCCACACGTACTCCATGCGTCATCATTGCATCCCGAAAAAATTACGGTTTGGTGCGGTTTATGGGCCGGCGACGTCATTGGGCTGTACTTCTCCCGTGATGATCAAGACCGGCACGTTATTGTGAATGGGAATCGCTACCGTTCAATGATAACCGAATATTTTTGGCCCCAATTGGATGATATGGACTTGGAGGACATGTGGTTCCAACAGGACGGCGCCACAAGCCACACAGCGAATGCCACAATCAATTTATTGTAAACCAAGTTTGGAGTACGTGTTTCAGTCGATTGGCCGCCTCGGTCGTGCGATTTGACGCCGATAGACTATTTCCTGTGGGGCTACGTCAAGTCTATGGTCTATGCCATCAAGACAGCGACGATTGATGAACTTCGTACGAATATCGAACGTGAAATTGCAGCAGTATCGGCCGATTTATGCTTGAAAACCGTCGAAAATTGAATTCAGCGTCTGGACTTCTGCAAGCGTGCCCGTGGTGGCCATGCAAAAGAATTCAAGTTCCATACATAATAGCATCGAAAGTACTTTTGTAGCGCTCTTATTGAAAAACCCTTTATATCAAAGCTGACTCGAACTTTGATTATTTTTTTCTTCGATATCATTGCGAAAAAATGTTCGTACCAAGAAAACTCCGACAGAACGCCAATATCTATCCACCAGGTGGGTCGAATTTGGCGCACGATATCGTTACGAGAACGTGACCGATATCGTGTGATTTTTCCTTCTAATCGTATTGATCTTGTAACGATATCGAAACAAATGTCATACTGGAAAATGTGGTATATTTACAGAAGTGGACGGATCCCAGCTCACAGTCGACTGGTGACGTTTTTTTTTCAATACACGCCAACCAAGGTATACAAGAAATCTAGTTTCTGAATAATAGTTTAGGACATAGTTTAGTATTTATACTGTTTCTAGATAATAGAGCATAGTGCATAGATAATAGATTATTTTATTGAAAACATAGAAAGCATGACTAATATCGCGAGACAATATTACTGACTTTTCGAGGCACAATAAGGCATATTTCCAGAAAACACACGCAGATAACTGGAATCCGACACAAAATTTTCAGCAAACACCTATGTGGCAGATTTTGGTGAGCGTATGGTAGGTTATAAAATGTTGTATAATTTAAAAGACAGTTTCCCAGATTATTTATGATACAAACTCCAGAATATTTTAGGTACGGGATGAAGATAAAAAGTTTTTCTACAGAAACTACGCCTTTGTCTGCTTGGAATCTTTCGATAACATGTTTCTAAACTGCAGTTTTAAATATTTTTTCGAAATATTTTAGCAAACAAAGGTGGAGTTTGCATCAAAAGCTGTAAATTATCTGCAAGTTCCCTTAAAAAATATACCTGTGGAAAAAGGAGTCAATTTCTCTAAAATTACCTATGACGTGACTGTCAAAGGAAGCAGACAATTCCTAATAATTATATAAATTCTGTGACCGGTTCCATTGGTATCGAATAAGAACAGGATCTTGAAGATCAGTTTTGTGGTAGATCAAAGGTCTGCATAAAGTTCACCCCTTCCTAGAACAACGCCATATAAAAGTTGCGAGTTGGTTTCATATAAAAATGCAGAACTAGAACAGGCTCAGTATCTCCGAGAAACCAGTCACGTGCCTAGTCTATACCAATTTGTTTCCCTGTAGGGTAATAGATCAGTTCATTATATTCAACTGTAGAAGATAAAGGGTTTTTCAATAAGAGTGCTACAAAAGTTTTTTTCAGGGGTTTTCAGTAAGATTTGCCATTTCATGATGGAAAGATATACGAGCCAACAACGAGTCGAAATTATTAAAATTTACTAACGAAATTCGAATTCGTATATCTTTTCATCATGAAATGGCAAACCTTCCTGAAGAGAAATGTCAAAAGAGCGGCAAGAAATATGGCGTCGTTTGCTGTCCCTGTCGCTCTACTTTTGTAGCGTCCCTGTTGAAAAACTCTTTATTAAAAAAATCTATATTAATTTTTGATGATTCGATAGTAAAATTACTTATAATGTATGTCCAAAAATTTGAATTCTATATCTGCACTATTTTAGAAATATTTAGACAAACTGATAAACAGATTCTTGGTGAGTACGTGATGAAGTAAAGTGACAACCATATTACGTTTTTTTTCAAACAAAGTGATTTATTAATTTTTAAAAACTTATATGCATCACTTGCGAATTTATTTGGCTCAAACGCCATTAAATCGATTTCAATAAAATCGATAAAGAAGATTTGCATTTGCCTTAAAATAGGAGCAAATTTGTGATTTGGAGCATAGTGGATGCTGAATATCTCAGAATTGTTATGAGATATCAAAAAACGGATAACGGAATTAGAAAGATAATATCGTCGTTGTTGAACGAAAGGTCACCAAATACATTTTCAATATGCAAAATATTCATTTACAAAAATCTTTATATATCTGTCAATTTTTAATCATGTAAATCTATCAACTGATATTTCAACTTTAAAAATGCATCAATTACTTTTTATAATATTAATCAACAAACTCGAAATTTAAGTTTTTCATAAAAATGTATTTGGTGACTTTTCGTTCTACAACGACGATATATACAATTCCTAACTACATTCACCCAAAGATAGCGTTTGAGCCAAACAAATTCTCAGTTGACGATATAGCAAATTAAGACTAAGAGTTTGTGTGAGTTTTTCTAAATTTGAATACTAAACTAAATTTTTTTTTTTTACAAATTAACCAACGCCCCCTATTCATGCAATGCACAGTGTTGATCGTAAGAAGGGATGATAGGTTAAATGGACGGGGGAAGATGGAGTAGTGTCGGTGGATGTTTGCTTTAAATTTGCCAATATTAAAAATGTCGGGAAAAACAGAGGCAGGGAGATTGTTCCACAAACGTATCGTGCGACTGAAGAACGAATTATCTCTGTAATGCGTGGTTCTGTTGAGAACCGAGTGAACTACGAAGGGGTGGGCTTGGTTCGATGCGCGAGTAGAACGAGAGAATACACGACCTGGTGGAATCAGGCCATGTATTTCCCTCGAACACTTACCATTGTAATACCTATAGAACAGGCTTACTCACCCTACGGTCCTTCGGTGCTCAAGAGAACCAATAGAGGATGAAATATTTTCATCCCCTATTAAATATATTGCACGTTGTTGGATTCGATCCAGGAACTCCAAAGAAGATTTTGAATCCCCTGCCCATATGTGCGAATTGTATTCCATCTTAGGCCGGTGTAGACAGTGCGCAAGTCAGCAGGAGTGAAGTATGTCTTACACCATTTTAAAAAACACGTCAAATATGTTATCATTCCAACGGAGATCACATTGAATTGATATGCCCAGAACGTCAAGAGCAGCTGACTCTGCAATAATCACAGCACCCATATTAAGGGGAGGTAGGGTTGAATCCATTCTTTTGTGAGATAACAGACAACATTGGGTCTTGCGTGCATTAAAATCAACTCTATTTGCAAGACCCCACTCGGAGATTGTTTTAAGGTCATTATTGAGTGTGTCATTCATAGTGCGTCTTTTACTCTCAATCTCCAAAGAGGTTGGGCGCTTTTTGAACGAATATGAATGACAAATGTTGCTATCATCAGCAAAGGAACGGATTGGGTTCTGGGTCAATGACAGAAGGTCATTGATAAATACCAGAAAGAACACCATCCATCGCAACTCGTATTGAACGACCCTGGAGACCTGGAGATCTATAAATATATCAAAAACTTTGAAAAAATAGCTGTTAACAAAAAACTCCTTACAAATAACAGAAAAAAATATGAATATCCCTTTTATAAATCATAATATGCCATTATCATATGTCATTATTGTAATATACTACTCAAATAATCATTAAAATCAATGCAGATTCTCTTTGAGCATAATTTCTACACATTTCCTAAAAAGTGTCAATGACATCAAATCAAAATAAATTATTTAACACAGAAAGACCGTTTTAAACTTTGTGCATTCTACGGTCAACGATCTCTATACTGCTACACCGCATATGGCTATTAACCCCGTGAACATAGCCAATTCTTATAAATAACACCAACAGAAAAAAAAAGAATGATCTGCTAAATCATGTTGAAAATTGCAAAAGAATAGAAGATAAATTAATATGGTCAGCATGTCATGATTGGCTTTCTTTTTCGTCTATAATCCGCTAATTTTCTGAGACGATTTGTTTCATTTTTTCTATTATTTTTTTTTCATATTATCCAAAATTTTTCGCCATTAACTTTCACGCAATTCACGGACATTCAACTCGCGAGTAGAAAAATTAATTCACATAAATCAGCTATGCGCGGTAAAGGGTCAATGGACACTGACATGCACAGTAATTGTGGGACATGGCGGGACAGATGTGTGAACGGGCGGATATGATAACCGAAATAATTCACATGGCAACAAGCAAAAAAGACAACAAACACTGGGACTATTAATAGAACCAAAATTATGCGAGAGGCATAGCAAAGTAAAGAGTAAAGAACAAAATGGGCAGGTAATCTCTGCTATAAAGTAGCCACTGTGGAAGAGCATGAATGATGGAATTGCATGGCGTAGACAAAAGTCGATGAAGAAGCTTTCCGAGAAGCCCTACCGAAACTAGATACAAAGACAAGTACAAAAAATTAAAATGAAACAAGCCCCATAAATTACAATCAGTGGCCTAATCGGCACAATCGGATTCATCACACATAAAGATGTCGCGTTCGCATCGTCTTCGTCACCGTCCCGAAACTTTGCGCTAGTTTCGTCACAGCTACGGATATTAATTGCAAGCGCGCCACAATTACCACGTATTAATACCTAGTTCAGTCCGTCAATTTGAAGATCTTCTTCAAAGTTTATACATATTTCTCGTGCATAGAACGTCGTCTACAAGCAAAGCGTATAAAGCATTACCAGAACGAAGCCCGAGAAGTATTAGAATCAGTTTGGCCCAAACCCCAAATGGCCTGTCATACGAACAACCTATCATGTTGGCCATTGGGCAGCTCTCGCAAGCCGAACGCATGCTCTTGTGTGTCAGTGTGCGTTGGTTGAGTGTCTTTTTTTTGTTCTTTTTGAATTTTGGTTTTCAGTTTTTGAAAAGTCAAGACAAGACAACTCGATGACGTTCCGAAGGCAGCGGCCATTCACCTCCCAAAAAACAGAATACAGCCAGAAGAAGAATAAATCCAAAGAAACGTCATGTTGGCAAAAGAACAGAACCGAACCGAACAAATAAAAAAAAAGAAAAGAAAAACAATAACTTTTTACTGCCTCGACTACCTTTACCTTCACCTCCTGCTCCACCACCACCTACTTTTGTCTTTTACATGTTAATTTTATAGTATGTATATATTTTTTTCTTTGTGAGCTTCGGGGTTTATTTGTGGACTCCGGTTGTGGCTCCATTTTTGGCATTTTCTGTACATTGCTGGATGTCTCACTGTCAGCGCGTCAAAAGGCGCTCTGTAAAAATTGTGTCGAGATGGCAACAACCCCTGGTTGTGGCTCTTAAATCGCTGCTCCACCTACACCTTCCCTCACCTGCCATTAACATCGACCAACATCGACCAACATCGACCAAACATCTACCAACATCTTCCAATATCCTCAACAGCACCATCAGCCCAAAGTTTGTACGGCTGTCAGGCACATATCTGTTGTAACGATTTGGACAGCCGAAAATTCTTTTATTTTTGTTGAATATGTAATAAGGCTGTGTGGGGCAGGCACTTATTTTGGTTGTTGGACCTCGTGTAATAAGCCAGCCCAACCAAAGGTATTGTGCGTCAAGAGCCTTCAGTGATTTTGGGTTGTGATGTGGTTGTTTTTTCTTTCGTTTTTGGTGTATTTTTATGTCTTTTAGTTTTTGAGAATGATTGAAATCGTATCACATGCAAGAGAACAAGACAAGTTATTAAGAGTGATGGTAGGCCCCTGGTTGACCATGTCGATCGGACGGTCGGTAAATCTTTGATGCGTTGCGCGCAATTTAAATAATAATAAAATACCTTTTAATAGTGCTGGTAATTTTTACATAATTCATGTAATCGCGTTGTAACACGAATGTTGGAGAGAAGATTATAAACTATGTAAATATTTGTTGGAATTGTTTGAGCTTTTTAAGTGTCAGAAATCAAATTTAAATATAAGATAATAATTATTTGTTTGTTTAGGATTAAAGTGAAAAACCTATTAAACAGAAAAATCCGGAACGGTGTGCTATGTGGCAAACAGATTTTAAACGTAACGTTAGTACGGAGTAAAAACGGCATAAATACGGAATATTCGAAATACGGACATATAATATGGAGTGGAATAATATGGCATTCCGAAGGGGAGACCGGGGCTAAGTCGATACTTTTTTTTCAATGCTAATTTTGACCACCATATCAATGACATAGAACAAGAATAATACAGTTGTATAAATTGATTCATTAGCTAAAAATGTTCCATAAAATGTAAAGATCTACAATATTTAGTATCCACAAAACAAATGCAAATGCGACACAACCTCAAACCTGCTTCTAAAAATAGGCTGGGCTAAAGGCGACACTATCCACTTTTCCCGCGAAGACACATTTTTGCTATTATCTTTCAATTTTATTGAATTACTTATATGATCCAAGATAAAACTATTCGTGCTGTTTTATTTCGGTCCCGCGAAATTATTTGACCATTTTTCTTATTATTCACATTTTAGCTATTTTTTTCAATAATTTCTTAAATCATGGACAAATGATTGACAAGTATCCTTATATTGTAAGAATGGACTATTTTGTAAAACTCATAGAACAAAAAGTTTCATAAATTGTATTTTCGCGCAATCTACTTTGACCAAATGCTTATGAGTCGACTTTACCCCACGAGACTTAGTCTAATATTATTGGCATAAAAATACGAGTTGAATGGAAAAATAAAATAAAAATCAGCGTGACATGATAAGTGAACCCCTTACTACATAAAACTCACAACAAAATATATAAATACTCAAAACTTTAATGGCAAGTACAAGTTTACTGCGTTATCAATATGTAACTGTTGGAGTCGAAAAACACATTTTATTACATCAAAACTGAAGTTCAAGCACAAAATGGAGTTCTCGTCTTTGGTAACAGTGGCACCTTATGTTACGTGTACAGTATCAATTTGAAGTTGATCTGACACCCCATTCGAGTTTTTAAGCAATGCCCCGATGTCGACTTAGCCCCGGTCTCCCCTACATTTTCCGTTTTCGTTCAAGTATCGACAGATCCGTTTTGTATATACCGCAAACGTAACGTTACAATCGGAATTGTGATTCCTTTTGTTTACGGAGCTACGTTAAAGTGTTTCTTGGGTACTTTTAAATTACCCGAAGAATTAGCTCTCAACTAACTGGTTATTCTGGAATTATAATAAGAATTTAAATTGTATCATTTTAGTTTTGCCAATGTATAAATGATTTCCGAAATATCACATCCTCTAGAAGAAATTAGTGGTAGTGTTAAAGCAGTTTAGAAACCATCGAAGGGCTCATGCCGTTTAGAAACATTTTGTCGAAAGATTTAAAGCAGATAATTTTGTAGGTAATATATTGGTATTAAAAGCGGTCTGTTCCCAAAATATTTTCGGAATCTGTCTTTAAAATACCATCAAATTTAATAATCTACCATACGTTTCTGACAAACTTTCATTTATCAGTGTATTTGGGTAATGGTGATATAAGACCTAGACCGTGAAGTATAAACCTTGTCCGTTTGTGCCTCTGTTCTCCCCATGGACACTATCTCATTATTGCAATCAACAGTCGGGGCAATGGTAAACCTAATGGTGAACCTAGACAAAGCGGAGATAATAGTGGACCTAGCTCCTTTAAGTCACTCAAAGCAGTGAGAATAGATTACGTCCACATTTGGCACTGCTCTCACCTTTACTCTTTCTGATCATCGCAACCAGCAGTAATTGGAAATGGTAAACGTAGACCTAGATTTTACTTAGTGAAAATACTTTGCAACGGTTAAGCTTTTTCTCTGACTTTCTCAGATTATAATGAAAAAAAAAATGTTAGAAATCATGTGAAAAATCAAAATGTACGCAAACCAGTATGATAAATTTTAAAATAGGAAAGTGATATCTGAAGAATTTTGTACTTATATAGAGGTTTAAAATTATTGGAATAAAATAATAATTTAAATTGTTTCATATTAGTGTTGTCAATGCATAAATAATTTCGTAAATATGAGGGAACGGATATCTTTCACCTCCAGACGTAATTTTTTGCAGGTTCTAAACAGTATAAAAACGTTCCCAAGATTTTTTTTATTGGCAAGCCATGATTCATCGTAATACAAATTTCAATAAATCGGAATTAATCCAGGGATTTATTTCCTAATTCCGAAAGTCCCGAGATGTTAAAGTGCTTCGGAATTGGAATCCCTAGTTTGTACCAACAGTGGTCTGTTTTATTCCTGTTCCAAAATATTTCGGGAAACTGCCTAAATTTCATAAAATTTGATAATCTTACATACGCTTCCCACAAACTTCTATATATCTTTCATTTATCTGTGCCGGAAATATGTTTATATAATCTATAGTACCGTCTTGACCACCCAGAGCAGGAAATTTAAACCACGACCGTTTCAGTCTATGTTCTCCCTTTGTCTCTATCTCATTATCGCAATCAACAGGCGAGGTAACGGTGAACCTAGTCCAAGCAGGGGTAATGGTGAAACTAGCTCGTTTTAACCACTCAAGGCAGGGAGAACAGATTACGACCATATGCGCCACTGCTCTCCCCTTTACTCTTTCTCTTCATCGCAATCGCCAGACGTTGAGAATGGTGAACCTTGACTTTGATCTTACTTAGTTATTATTTTATTTAATGAGGTTATTGGGGACCCTTTAAAAAGGTTAACCCTTTTCTCTGACCTCAGATTATAATGAATAAAATGTCAGAAATCAGGTGACAAATCAAAATCTAATATGAAATGTACCCAAACCAGTATGGAAAGTAGGTAACATGAGATGTTTTAAAGTAGATACAGTTGGAAATTTATTCATCTATGTGGGGTAGGTCTTAAATATAAAGAAAAATCTAGTATAGATGCAACTGGAGTTATGTGAAATATTTTTGGTGGAGAACTTTGTATAGTTTTGTAAACGACGCGTCAAAAACCTCAAAACTGGAATCGAAGAGATTAGAAAAACGTCTATACTGGCAGAAAGATTAATTACAAAAGCCAAACTTTTTTGTATACGATTTTCAGAGAAGAGATTTTGAGACAAAACTTTGGTACTATTAGTAAATACCTAAATTAATGACTTAAGGATTTAAAAATTCTGAGAGATTCTAAAATATATAGATTGTGAACCATAAATGTGACAAGAGTTGCATTACACCTAATAGTACTCAGAGCAAGAACCCACAAATCTCAACGCAGAAACCAAAACAAAGTGATTGACATAACAAAAAATAAACACGTCTTACATGCAATCAGCTGATTGAGGTTGCATATGTGTGCTTTTTTTTACCATATAATCATAAAGCAAACAAAAAGTAGCTCTTTCATTGAGTGCGCTCTTAAAATCATTTAGCCTCGATCGTATAAAAAAAGCAGTTGATTTGTATAAAAAAAATCAAGAGCGAACTTGTCGAAACCACAATGGACTCAGTGTCAAGAAAATCTCTGAGAGAACTCATTACCAGAGTCAATACGAGCGTTCAAAACAAAGACAAATTGGGCTCAGAGCAGCTTAAAGCCAATACGTACTCAGAGCTAAGTCAGAGTAAAACTCAGCAGAGAAGCTCAGCAGCTGAGCGAGGAGCACGAAGCAACCGAACGAACGTATGAACGATCGGTGCAACTTGCAGTAATGCGGAAGTGATGTTGCATCTGTAATAATGTAACCATATGACTTTGCCAAACGATGTGATCGACAGAGAGACTTTAGACAATCGGGACGGGTTCTGACGGACGACGTGTATTATGCACTGAACGACACGGAAACATACAAGAGAGCCGATTCGCGATCATATTGGAGAGTTGACTCGCGAGATTTGAGTAACTCTTTCTAACCGCATTACAACTCATTCCGATTCATTCGACAAATCGCTTGAATGCACATTTACAAGAACAATGTTTATTACTTGTTTACGTACAGATTGATCAACACGTTTACCAACCAGCACGGCGTGGTAAGAGTCAAATTGAATGTGAGTAGAATGAGTTGAATATTTTGTTTGGTTGACACACAGACAGACAGATGAGTAGATGGATGGATGGATGAACATCGCGCTATGCATGCCTAATCGATTATCATTCTCTTGTCGCTCAGCTCAACTGATTTGGGAAAAACTAGTCGGGTACTGATCAAAATTATTATTTATTTTGATTATTTATATATGTTTGTTGACTCTTTCTCTTGACTCTCTAAAGTTTTTGTGATCGATTAAATTATGTTTTTAAACATATTTTTATTTGTTTTATTTTATACGTAATAAACATTTGGGTAATATCCTCTGGGAATTAAACGGTTCTATGCTTCTATTAAATTTTAATAAATATAGACTGTTATAATTATGGGACGTCGGTAATTTTTATACAATTAGTAGTTTGTTAAGACTCGCCCACTTTTCTACACAAACCTCATAAATAGATATTATATACAGACTTCGAAAACCCTGTTGACATCTGGACCACTGTTCGATCGAAATACATGGCCTGATTACACCAAGTTCTGTGTTCACTCGTTATACTCGGACTTCGAATGAAGCCCACCCCTTAGTAGTCCACTCGGCTCTCAACGAAACCACGCATTATAGAGAGAATTCGTTCTTCGGTCGCATGCTACGTTTGTGGAACAATCTCCCTGCGTCTGTTTTTCACGACATTTTTGATATTGGCAAGTTCAAAACAAACATTCCTCCATTCCTTTAACCAATCAACCCTTCTAACGATCAACACTGTGTATTGCATGTGTAGGGGGCATCCCCTGAGAGTTGGTTAATTTGTAAAAAAAAAATATTTCTTACTATCTCCATTACACAAACTTCAAAATGTACCTACTTCAAAATTTCCTATGTCACTGGGTTGAAGTTAAAGTTATGAATAAAATTCTGATATCACCAGGTCCTTTGTAGAAATTTACCCGATTAAGGTAGATATCAATTCACTCAAGTATAGATAAGTTTAGTGATGGATTTAAAGGTATCTATTGCAGGTTCATATTGTTACGAAAATTCAGTCTACGAAAAACTGTTCTACAAGTTCGTATCTCTGGATTGTGGATTAAATTATAATAATTAACTTTATTAAATTACTTTAATACAAAACTTTACTAATAACAAATTCTAACAACTGCTGCATGTCCACTATTTAACTTGACATTGTTCTCACACGACACGTACTTGACCACTTTCTAATTACTACTGAAGTGCTGTGCCTCAATTGCGGCGCACTTATATAATGCATGCATCAGTTCGACACGTTTCGAGAAGCTTCGACATGTTTCGAGAACCTTCTACTCGTTTCGTGAATGACGCATGCTATTGGCAACTCATTCGCACTCATGTGTTTTAATGTGCTGTTTAATGTCTCTTTCTAACACATTGCTTAGTGTGCTGAATTGTCTTGCGTCTCATTTATTATTGTTGATTGCTTGCACTATGGGGAAAATTACCTCTTTTCGTAACAATATATTTTTCTCTCGAGTACAACAAATCATATGACATTTCTGCCATCATCAATGACGCATTGTGTCCTGAGCAATTACCATTTGTACTAAAGAATCTACGGGAATATATTATGAATCGGTCCTTGTTCTGTCCATTTTATATGAAATCAACCGGTAACTTTAACATACCCTTGTCAGAGGAAGGGATGAATTAACACCTTATGCAGACCTTTACAGGTATCACTGAACTGGTCTCCAATGTCATGCAGACTTTTAGACGTATCACTGAATTGGCCTATAATTGGAGAATTTGATTCAGTTTAAAATTCATCAATTGAAGACCACTTCAGTGATAGTTTTAAAGTTCCCCAGTCTGCCATGTCTCGGAGACCTTCGATACCTCGAAGCTTTTTCGAATAACTTCGATTAAAAAGTTCGATCTCGTTGCTTTCTGGATTCTAATTTTTAAAATTTTTCATACATTTAAATACTTTGACAAGATACGATATTTAAACATTTATCAAATCGATATCGCAATATTTTTCGCAGCAATCTTGAACTTTGAACATTTTTTTTTCGATATCGTTCCGATTTCGAAAAATGTCTCGTATTGAGAAAACTCCGACAGGACGTTCCGATAGCTACGTACCACCTAGGTCCAATTTGACGCTCGATATCGTTACGAGAACGGGTCCGATATCGTGTGATTTCTCCATCTACTTGCAATGATCTCGTAACGATATCGATTCGTATGGCATACTGGGTCTGCATGAGGTGTTAATTCACCGCTTCCTATGACAACACCATGTAAAATTTGCCAGTTGGTTTCATATAAAAGGGACAGAACTAGAACCGATTGACAATATATTCCCGTAGGACAATGACAGCATAGACAAGAAACATTTCAATCAAGTACCAACTTCTTATAGTTCTGTATATAAAACTTTAAGAAAGTGTTTTATATTTTGTGAAAAATAAATATCTCTCAGTGAAAACCCAATTGAAAAAGGTTTATAGTTATTTCTGATCTCAAAATCATTGGGATACAAATTATGATGGACTCAACATGAAACACCTTTTTTTATAGTTTTATTGCAGCTACCGGTTTTACCCAACTGAATCACCGACAAATAGTCAACATATAATAAATTAGAAAATCAACACCTCATCAAAAATGGTTGCTTGTTTAATTAAGTGGCTGATGTTATGCTTCACACCATGGCCAGCAAATAAATCATGATTCCATTGAGACTCCGAGGATCACGGAGCAACACACGTCATGGTGCATCCATAAAAATCACGCTGCTAGTTTTATGATTATTGTCGGATTCAACAAAAGAGGCCAATTGAACATGAACGAACGAACGAACGACCGAATGGACGAACGAACGTACACCCCTTGAATGTTACGGCAGCGCCATTAAAAAGTCGTTAAGGAAAAGGCAAGATCGAGAGCAAAGTCACAGACAAGGCATGATCGGGTTATGGCAGGGGGAGATGCCAAATAATTCCCGAGAGACACAGCACTTCATAAAATTCCAAACGTATTTTGTGGCAACGTGCGAGGCATGTGGATGAAGGTGGCCTAAAAGAAACCGAGTATACAAGTCGAAGTACAGAGGGCGAGTTTGCGTAGTTGGACTTTTGACTGGTCGGTCGGTCGGTCGGTGGTTGGACGTGGACTCGCGCGCACTTAATTTCAATTCCAATTTCATTGACATGAAACCGAGCAAAACAGCAGCTACCACACCAAAATGTTTTTGTTTTTGTTGCTGTTGTTGGAATTGTATTGCATGTTGTTCCCTGGAAAGTCAACCAGAAAATAAAGTGCACGTCGCATGCGGTAATAATAACAATAAAATTAAATAACAAATTACACGCAACCCATAGTGAATGGGCGCACGAATCTGGCAACGCGCTGCGCCAGGCCTGGATGCATCACCATTATAATTATCATTATCACTATCGTCATCAGCTTCAGCTTCATCGTAGTCGTTATGATTATTGCCAACTGCGTTGTGGGCCAAATTCGCCTTTTGCCAGCCAGTTGAGCGCAATTCGACGACAATTCGGAAGACCATTTCAGAGCACGGAAAAGTACTGAAGTGAAAACAAAAAAAAAAAATGATGATTCTGTAGCACACAGAAGTCGTTTTTAAATTGGCTATAAATACTATTGTGTGGGTTGTACATGAGTTAGATAAATAAACTAATTCATACGAGGTTAAACTTGAGCTGAACATGGCAAAAATCACAAAGATATTTGTTATAACATGAGTACCTGACATTAGTGCTAAATGGAAAATAATATTCTGTGAGAATTCTCAAACTAAACTGACTGATGATAAAGCAAATAGAAATTTCAAAAGTGATAAATTTAAGGATTTTAGGTTTTAGTACATCTTCCATGGCCTGATTTACATACTCTACTTCGTAGATGCCACTTTCATGTTAGAAAATTGAAAATTATATTAACTTTCCTAGTTTTGGAAAATTTAAATGAAACAAACCGGTCATTTTAACGTAGCGCTGTCATAGGACACCTCATAGATTACCGTAAACCGGTCTAAAGGTCTAGTTGCCATAATCTTATATTTAAAATGTTTTATTTAAAAAGTCTAAAAAGTAACATAAAATATATTTTAAAGTAGTGCATAGCTGAAAAATTTCTAAATGTTGACAGATTCTAGTCGTGATTTGAACCTGGGCTACGGGAACTCGTAGTCCAACGCACTTAACAATTGAGCTGCCGACGCGACGACAATAGGTATTTCTTCAAATAATTCGTAAAAGAACCAGTTGATTTTGGGACAATTCCAGACAATTTATAGAGTAATAAATGTTGTTTCAGTATTAAATTACTCTTAATTAACTGGTCACGTGATTGGCAAAAATGCATCTGATACACATCTGCACAAATTTTTGCAATGGCAGTCTACAGTATTATAGTGTAGTATCTTCAGCGACTACACTTCACTGCAGCATATGTTTTATTGGTGTCAAGTAGTGTCAAGACATTTTTATTCAAAACTTACAGTAAGTGCAGTGAGTGAGCGCAACGAGTAACGACGTGGAAGATGAACATTGAAAACAACAACAAATCTGCCGCTCGACGTTCCACGGTAATAATGTTGTTCTATAATGTATTTATAAAAAAATCGACAAATATTAATTAAAAACAAAAAAATGTGTACGACAAAAACAAAGCATTGGTCAGTATTTGAATTTTTATTGCACATCATTATAGACCTCTTCACTACAACTACGTCTTGTTTGTGTTTTGTTTTGACACTACTTATAGTTTGTTGTTGAAAGCAACACATTAATTTGATTTTCAAGCATAGAGTCGGCGTCAGAAAATGTTTTGAAATAAAATGAATGTCTTAAATGTTTCAAATGCATTTGTGCAGATTTATAGTATATATTATTCGAATGTCAGGTATACAGGTAGTTTAAGTCCGTAGGATATGTGGTCACTGATGAATTTGAACCCCTTATTTTACCAAAGCAATTTGTATTTGGTCACTTCATGTCCATTTGATCTATGTGGATATGTTCTGCTCTGTACCATTCAGTAAAAGTACTTTTAAAACGACACATGTGACAAGTTATTTTATTCTTTCTCTTGACTGGTTCCCTAATGAAAGTTCGTACATTAGGACCAATGTACGAACTGTCATTATATCTGTGTCAATTCGTCAAATGTAGAACGACGGATTCGCGTTTCTTTTATCCTAACTTAGCATGTGTTTTTTGTTATCGATCACTTGTGTAGCAGTAAATCAAACATAAAAACAAACACACACGTCTTCTGTAGAGTTCAATTCATTGCACTTCATTTGTATTCCTATTACAGTACACCCGCGATATAACCATCTGGTTCTATTATCAAGACATTATTTTATCCAGAGTTTGGAATTTTTTACGATTTCTAAATCAAGCAAATAAATATTGTACGGATACAGAACATGTTTAAGATTTATATGATCGTTTTTTTTTTGTTACCCATGTCAATAATGTTAAACACAGCAAAAAAAAACCATTTCATAATGATATCAAACTCTCAAGATTCCGACTGAGCAGAGTGACTGCTTTAAAAACACCAAATAAGTCAGCTACAACATGTTTGCAACAATGTTGTAGTGGAAGCGACAGCAACCATTTAAAATATGAGTGTACAAACGCAATTAAAAGCCTATCTGTCAAATACATATGATTAATAAGCAGAGTGGAAACGAAAAAATTGTTGTTTAGTATTATGTTAAAGAGAATAATTTTTATGTTTGTGAACAATTTGTGGTATTCTAAATGTATACTAAAAAAAATGTTTATGATATTGTTGCTGCAACTACTTCTCAAATAAAATTACTTGCTACAACAATTACAATATGCAGTAGATTCAAATAAACTTGCAGCAAAAGTGTAACTAATTTAGAAACAACACATATTTTGTATTATATAAGAAATGTTTACCATAAACACTACGAAAAATGTTATATTTGTGGTCTCAATCATATTAAATTTTTAATTTTTCATATATCATAGTACGAATTATTAGACAATCAACTACATATATTCTTAGCAATCATACTAAGTCTGCTGCAGTTATAATTGTTTGCCACAAGCATAAACATATTTTTCTCTGTGTGAACACACAGCACCCCAAGTAAATTGTAAACGAAAGAAATTTATAATTTTTGGGCAAAGTTACGCGGTAACAAGACTAAAAGAACAATTAGTAAACAATTAATTGCAAGTAATTATGGTAAACGTTGTAAAGTGCTTAAAATGTTTAAACGGCAAGTAACATATGGCTAGAATGGGAGAGAGAGAGAGTGGGTAAAAGAGAGGTGTGGTTGAGAAGTAGGGTTTAGTGAGTACTTAGATGAGAGAATATGGTTGAGAGTGCGTTGCACCAAAGAGCGCCTGACAAACCGGTAACGCAAAAGGTGGCGCTCTTTTGCATTTGTTGCCACTATGCTATTATTGTTGTTGTTGTTGCTATTGAAGACAGCGGCCTTCAGGCCGTACGAGGCCACATTACGCTCTTAGCAAGTTCTAAACGCGCGCGCGCGAGCAATTGTCGGCAACAAGCGAAGGCGCGCGTTCTCACAACAACAAGAACAACAACAGCAGCAGCAGCATTAGCAACAGTCGCTGCGGCGGCTGCGACTGCTCAGACAATCTGGGTCACAATTTGCCATTGAACCGGTGACGTCACGACGGTGCAATGACCGCGCGATAATAACAACAACAACAACACAAGCATTAGTAGCAGCAGCATCTACAAGCAACAGTGTAACTCGTTGCTGCTCTTGTTGTTGTTGTTGCTATTGCTTTGGTGTAGCACACGAAGCTTCATTTGCTTGGTTTTTGTATTTTTTTTTGTGTTGCTGGTTGTTGCTGGTGTTGCAGCAGCAACATTGCGCTGCTAGCCGGCTGCAATCACTCTGCAGCGGCGCTGGCTGTCAATGCGGAACAGACGTGATTTTGCAGCTGATGACGACGTAGCCAGCGTCCGTAGCAGCAACAGCAGCACATTGGTTGTTGTTCTCGGTGGCTGCAGCAATGGTTGCTAATGTTGTTGTTGGCGTAATTCACAGCTGATGTTAATGATTTATTTTTGCCCATGTGTTGTTCTTGTTGTTGATTAGGTTTAGTATGAAGGAGCAAAAAAAAAACATTTTGCAGACGCAATTGTGAGAAAATCGTTTTTTAGATTTTTCTGCTGCACATTGTTGTTGCAATAATACTTATGTTGTTGTGTTATATTTTTCATCTTCCTCTGTTTTCTTCTTCTACTTGTTGCATCACAGCAACTTGTTGTTGCTGGTGCTGCTGCTGCTGCTGCCGCCGTATGTGTTGCACTTCCGCAGTTGCTGCGCATGCGTAGTGCAAGAATTTATTTTCTGGTTTTTGTTGTTGTAATAATATCTTTGTTTTTGTTATAAAAAATATATATTTTGATTTGCAAGCACAGGGTGTTTCTGAATAGTAACGAAAAATGCCAATTTCATGAATGGATTTGCCATCACAACGCTAATTTCTCACAACACACCCTTTTAATGCCCCACACTAAGAATAATAGGGTATATTCAGTTTGGTAGGCCGTTTGTAACACCCAGTGATCATCATGACCATCTGAGTCGATTTAGCGATGTCCGTCTGTCTGTTGAAATCACGAATATAGGGAATCTAGAAGATCTAGACAAATGAAACTCCTAATTTAGATTACTTATATACCTCTATGATGTCTGTGACAAAAAATTTTGACCTGTGAGCCGACCATTTATGTTGTAATACCATTTACGGGTGAATTTTTCTTTAAACCGCTTGATTATTTGTATATGCTTAAATATTTGAAAATAATGTTTTCCGCGAACCAATTGCTGTGACATAAAAAAAAAAAAATTCGATACACTTATCCATTTGTACATATGAGTACTCAAATGATAGGAAATTCTTTCAAGATTCCAAGTTTGCAGCTATTTTCAGGATTCGTACACTTTGGGAACGTCTGGACCACTTTATCACATACAGAAGTGTAGGGTACACTCCGAACAAAAAATACCATACAATCAATAGCTTTTTTGCTATTGAAAATTAGTCAATACGATAAACTATTATTTTAATATTTAAATATTATTAAATACTAGAAAATACTATTAAACTATTTTTGAGTTTATATGAAAATATTTTTTAAAATATTTATTATTTAATTGTTTTTGTTTTACGACTTCTTTTGATTAAATTAAGTATTGTCTTAACGTGCTCAAGGTCCACTCGGTACAAATTGGGTGTTTTGTACCAGATTTTACTTTTCAAGTCGCTTAAGTTTTCCTTCTCCAATGAACACAATAAGAATTATGTGCATTGAAGAAAGAACCACAGCTGTACGATCTGCCACTCAATGCATTTTGCCAATTGTTTGTTGTTTTATTTGTTGGTACAAAACACCCAATTTGTACTGACTGGACCTTGAGCACGTTAAGACAATACTTATTATTTATTTAACGTAAGTTAAGTCATAATATTGAAAATACAATATTTTGTATATTCTATTTCTCACACACTACACGGATAGAAAAGATTTGTTTAAATATGTTTGAATGTAATTAAAAAATAATACGAAATCACCATACATGTATTACGAATGAAGTGTAATTAAATTATTGTTCAGATGGTAATAACATACTGCTATGTGTAAACATTTTATATAATCCCCAGCAGAATCTGTCAAACTTATCATAAATATGTTACAATACAAACATAAAATTTTAAGCATTTGAATAAACTATTTATTGACAATTTACTTGGTTAATCAAATCTAAATCAACGTATGTTCGCAACGCTCGTCTTAATTCGATAATTTATCGACAGACGAAGTTGGCAACAATGCGCAGCATGTTCTACCTACGCCATCTTTTGCCATCGTTTGAACAAATTGATGTTTAAAATCAAACAAAAAAAAGAAATTGGATTTAAATAAATGTATTTTACCAAACTTTCTTCTTGTATACGAACAAAAAAATTAGATTAAATGTACTTAAAAGTATTCTTGCAATATTCGTCTTGTATACGCAATTACACTCAATGACCGCCATTTCCTGCATACGTGTCTTTTGATATTTGTTGAGAAAACGTATTCGTATCGGTAATACGATGTCATTTGTAAATTTAAAAAATAAACAAATTGTGGTACAAAAAGTACAAATAGCAACAAATAATATCATTTAATAGTGCAGTGTATAACTTAATTGTTCCTGAATGTTTTTCTAAAAATATTGTGCAAAGTCGATTCGGATATTTCATCAAAAAAAAACCACTACTGAAAAATCAGTGCTTCTATTTTCAAACAGAATTTGGCATGTTTTTTTTACAAAAGCCTCCGTGAATTCTTTGCCCACGATATGTGCTGTACTGAGATCAACTGTAACTGTACCAAATATAAAGCGAGCCTGGATCGTCTGGTTTAGCGTCTGCTGGTGCAATTGTGCATTCATTGATGCTGTCACTTGTACTTGCAGTTTTAATTCAATTATTTATTTATGCATTTAAAAATTTTTATATGAATTCAAATATTATTAATTCCCACTGTGCATGTTTAGTGATTTTTAATAAAAATTAATAAAAAAAAACAATATTTTATTTTCAGGAATCCTTTCCAAAAATATTTAGATATGTTTTTATGCAAACATACTACTTTTTGCACAGAAACAACTGATATGCTTCACTGGAAACATATTTATATTCAGGTAGTTTCAAATCATGTTATATTTTAAACATATTTATGTTTCGGTTCAAATATTTATTTTGTTTGGATGTAGTAATTATTATGATTCTATTGAACATATATCAGTTTAAGGGGCAGCATCAAAATGTTTCCGTGATATCATAATGTAAATCAGAGCTCATTACAACACTGTTCAAATCTCAAGACAACCCTGTTTACAAATGATTTACAAGGCAATTATATATTATGTTTTCATAAAATACCATACATACATGTTAATGCCTGCAAAATTATGTTTGAGAGAGCCATTTTTTTTTTGCAGCGTGCGAAAAAGTGTTCTTCAATATGATACGTTTCATCATATTAATGAACAAATACATAAAATACAATATATATGTACATCATATTGAAGAATGTTGTTCATCACTTTCATCAGTTCATTTCTTTGCCAATCTTCTCAGTTCTGAAGTAGTTCTTTTATGTTATTTCTTATATAATGCTTGTTTGACATGCATAAATTAGTAATTTTTTTTATTCATTTTTCGATTTAAAATATAAAAAATTATTTTAAATTTTATTTCTAAACAAAAATATTATTTTACAATAAAAAATTTTGTTGGAAACAATAAAAAATTTTGTTGGAAAGTTTTTTTTACGAAAAAAAATTTATAAATTTCATCCATATGTTGAATCTGGTATACCAGATTCATCATATTTCTTTTTTCGAACAATTTTTTTATTTTCGAAAACATTTTTTTTTTTACTTTTTTTTTTTCGGAACGATTTTATTTGTCCGAATTATTTTTTTTTTCAGATAATATTTTTTTAATTTTTTTACTGTTATTTATTAAATAAAATTTTTAAAAACTTTTTTTCGAATTATTTTATAAAAAAAAAAATTTTGGAAAAAATATTATGAACAAATTTATCAATATGACAATTCAAATTCATTGTATTGAATATTTTGTTCATATATATAATGAATACAGTCATTAATATGTCATTTAATGAACGGTGGTATCAATTAGAGATGGACGCGTGCCCTGCTTTTTTCGTGTCACGCCCGAAAATCTGAATTCGTGCGTGCAAATCTCCGTGCGTGCTAGTTGCTGTCGTGCCCGTGCCTCACAAATCAGACACGCGCCGATTAAAGATTTTTTTTTTATAGTTTCTACCCCAATTTAAAACTTACTTCCCAGCTTCTGAAAATAAAAATTTCGTAGTATATTAACCTTTTCTTAAAAATCTCTTGTTTTAGTATTACTTATGGATTAAGAGAATAAAACAGTATCAAACTTAATTTTTGAATTATTTATTACTGGGACTAAAACCTATTGGAATATCGGTTCCGGTTCCAAGATCTTTAAAATTGTCGTTCCGGTTCCGATTCCGGTTCCAACCAAGAAAGTAAATGGGTTTTGATTCCGGTTCCAAACATTTTTATTAACGATTGCGATTCCGGTTCTTTGCGTTCCCTACAGGGACTATAATATCTGTTCCGATCCCAGTTCCGTTCAACACTTTTTTAATAACGTTTCTTGTTTCCAAAAATCTAAACGGTTCCGGTATTATTTTTCACGTTTCGCTTGCTTTTTCATGTTTTTCCGTGTTTTGTCTTGTTTTTCCGTATTTTTTCGTGTTTTTCCGTGTTTTGTCGTGTTTTTTCGTGTTTTTCCGTGTTTCTTCGTGTCTTTTAAAACCCCGTATTTTATCGTGCTTCTCGTGCGTGCCTGTAAATTTACTCGTCGGGCTCGTGCTCGTGCGTGTCATCTATCGGCGTGCCAGTGCGTGTCCGTGCCATCAAAAACAGGCACGCGCCCATCTCTAGTATCAATACGATGAATCTTGTAGTTGTTGAAAAAAATCATAATATTTATGAACAAAATCATCGTATTGAAGAATTTTTTCTGTGATATTTATGTGAAAGCAAATAAGGTATGAAATGAAATAGTCAACAAATTATTTTTCATATGGAACATAGGGAAAATTTTGAATGTTTTGAAGAGCGAAAATGTTTTTGTTGTCATGACTTGACATAGGGTATATTTATTGACTAATCATTGATGAAATTTTTCACTGGGATTGAATTCAATCCTCTGTTTTTAGATTTATGTAATTTTAACACTTTGGGACGCATTTTAATACTGCGGAGTATTGTCTGAATAATTGAGGCATTCATATTCACACAAAAAAATTTCACCAACTACCAGTATTCATCATAGTGATGATTTCATTCATTGAACTAAAATCGTATTTTTTCAATGTTTTTCACTTTTAATATTTTTTATAACATCAAATTTAAAAAATGTCTCCATTTACACATTTATGTATTTATAATTCTTATAAGATTTATGATATGATGTACATTCATTAATATGATGAAATGGAGTCTTCGCATAATTAGCAATTAAATATTATAACTCTTATAAGAATTATAAATACATAAATGTGTAAATGGAGACAAATTTGTGTTTGAAATTTGATGTTGAAAATGAAAAACATTTAAAAAATACGATTTTAGTTCAATGATGATGTGATGAATACTGGTAGTTAGTGAAATTTTTGGTGATATTTTTTTGTGTGTTTCACTGAATTCTATAGGTCATGTCAAAATGTAGGACTCCCCGGCTCCATGCTGCCGGAACGAAGTTCATGGTTTGCTCATTTTCCAGATGTGAATTCGGCAGAGCCGCCTAAGATTCTATGTGCCCTATGGCCCAGATCCCCGCAAGATCTTCAATCGACTCTATAGGGTAGCGCTTGTTTGTTTTCCGAAAATACGAACAAAATATTCCATAAATTTTGATTCAAGGAACTACAAAAACATATTTACCCAATTTTTAATAAAACACTAATATTTATTTTTAATATCTGATACACAAATGTTAATCATTATGAAATAAAATTTAATATAATTGTATATTTTACACCCTGCATATTATCATTATTGGTAGCATAATTTGAATATAGTTTGTTTTGCAGTATTCTCAAAATATCCGCAGTTCATCATTTTTAAAGAAGATATTTATTTTTAAAACGAAGACAAGTAGCTGCTCAAAAAACACAAACAAAATTCGATCTATTCATAGTCATCATATCGTAGTCCATAGAAAAAGATTGCCATCAAACCAAAAAAAAGACTAACAATTACCAAGAACCATGAATATATTTTTAATATTCAAAATTATATTAGTTATTTCAAATTTTCTATTATTAGATTATTTTAATCTTTATATCTAATATGTTTTAGTATCGCATTTTTTACTTCTTATCACGACACATTTGATAAGCGCCGAAATAGCTCAGTTGGGAGAGCGTTAGACTGAAGATCTAAATGTCCCCGGTTCAATCCCGGGTTTCGGCATATAAGGTTTTTTTTTTGTATTTTTTTATGTTGTTCTTTATGGTCACTCTAAAGAAAATTTATCTTTACTTTGATAAGAAAAGTAACATTTTATAATTACACTAACGAACATGAATTTTGCTATGGCCTTATTTATCATTACATCCGAAATTCTAAAAAATCATCAAAAAATTAAATATTTCGAGTTTAAGTGCAAATATTTTAAAAATATATCGTAATATTAGGATTTGTTGATATATTTTAATTAGTTCTGATAATTGAAAGAAATATTGCGGTTACAGTTTTTTGAAAAACTAGTTGTGTAGGGGACTATATATTTTTTATTCTAAAATGAGTTTAAAAAAAGGCATAACATTTTGATAGGAATTTTCTTAAAAAACGTTATGTAGCAGAGTATACAGTAAAAATCAGGAAACGCGAATTATATAATATTGATGTATGGGAGGTCCATGGCATACAATATTTCTCGTTTTGTTATATTTAATGATTTGAAACATATGAATGAAAGAAATGTATATAATTCCGACAGTTGTATGTCATTTTATCGCGAGTGTGAAGTTAACAACTTTTTTTTCTACAACTATTTTCTGTCAAAATATGCGGAACGGATGGAATTGGAACAAAACAAGCGTTTGACAGCTGGAAAGAAGAACAAGAGAATTTTGACAAATGGCATAAAGTTGACGGATTTTGAGGTTTCTCTGGATTTGTGGACAAAGGAGCAGGATACTCATAGCAAATGATACATGGATCGACAGGTATTATCAATATCTATCAATTAGTATCACTGACATGTATGTGAATTATTTACTTTAGCCGACAGAACCAGTTTAAAGTGCCAAAAAGCAGTGGACATATAGCTAAACATTGGCTATAATGCTTCCAAGGATCATCATAAAAATTGCTGGGTTCAGTTCGCAATGTATTCACCTATCTGGCCATATAAACATTTTTCTTCAACTCCCTCTAGTTCCGCCATAATTCAGTAAATCCTCAGGCATATTTTTTCGAAGGTTAATGATAGAACCACTTTCAAGGGTTGTTGGTGAGTTCTTATCAAAGGATCACATTTTAAAGTAAACATTCTAAATCAAAAGTTTAATTAAACTGCTTACCAAGATAAATGATTGCTGGACAAATTATGTCCATCAACTCCAGAAATGATTTCCAACAACCACTTTCAGCATGGTACGTCCATCGATGGCGTCTCCCTTTTTTGATCGGATGAAGTAGATTAAAAAAAGATATGTTTTTGGAAAGATCGTTAAATTTGGTACTAGACTGCTTACCAGAAAATATTTTTTTGGGCCAGAACTGGCCAACAACCCTTGAAAAGTCTTTTTATAAGTAAGCCTAAAAAATAAATGGCTTAGGATTCGTTGATTTGTGGCGAAACTAGACAGAATAGAATTAAAATGTTTGCACTGCCTGATAGGTAATTTAATTCTGAATTGAGTCCAATTATTTTTAAGGTACTCCTTGAAGGCGATGTGCTCAACAACTTCTATTAGCTGCAAGGCCACTCATTTTGGTCAGTTTAAACTGTATCTAATGACTAAAATAAATACTATACAGATATGACAGTGCTTTAATCGAGTAGGTATTGAGTTTACCTGTCGATCCATGTACGTTTTATCATGAGTATCGTACTCTTTCGTCCAGAATTCCTCCAAATCCCTCAATTTCTGCGATATTTTTGTCCAGCTGTCAAAGTGGAACGAGTGGAATTGAAAAAGTTGTTGAGAAAAGTTGTTAACTTCACGCACATCATTTTATCAACATATGTATATAAACTGTCATATGGTTTTTCGGCTATTATTTTACCTCTTAAAATTAATTAATTAAAATCCTGTTTGTTTTTATTTTCCTTTTATTGGTACAATTTGCATATTTGAGCAATACACGATATTTAATTATTGCTACACTTGTTTAAACTCACATTCTTCAATTTTAAATTGTTAAACAATACGGAGTTTTAGGTTTTGCAATATACTTGGAAGTGTTTGGTTCCGAAACTGAAATGTCCTCAAGTCCATCACATTTTATAGAAATATCTCTGCGACTGCTATTTAGCGACGTAAAACCACCGGAATGTGTTCGTATATGACAATTACGTTTAATTTGTTTAACATCACTTAAAATTCCATTATATTCAATCCATTCACCATCATCCAACAACCAACCAAATTTTGCATCAGTTATATGAGAAACTCTAAATGTTGAAATATATTTTATCTCAAATCAATAGTATTTCTATATAATATTTATGTACTTAAAATGTATTCCTTGATCCGCTACATAAGTAGCAAGTATATCTTCTAAATCTTCAATGGCTTCCTTGAGGTCGTTGCCATATAAATTACAACTTCCATAATCTCCTAATACAGGCTTTTAATAAGTAGTTGTATGATTAAATTCTTTTTTTGTTGTTGTTTGCTTTAAAAAAATACCTGTGTTTTAGCTGAGGAAACTGATATTAAAGTTCCTACTACAAGTATTATTTTGATGTTGATAAAATACATTTTATATGTTTAATATATGGAAAGTACTTTAAGACTGATTTATTGTTGAGTTTTGAGGTCTTATATATGTGCCAGATAAAAGTAATAAATTTTTCATTCAAAGTGTATAAGTTGTGAAAACAGATGAAATACATCAACTTTTTGTACAACGTAATTTATTAATACTGCAAATATGTTCTATGTAAATATTACAGAATATTTATTGTGTGTTAATTACACTAAGAAAATAGAATATTTATGATATACTTGCTGAGAAGCTGTTAAATGTTTCCCATACCATACTTCTACGATACGAATAATATAATAAGAATTTTTATCTTGGGAAATATCAAAATATTATATATTCTATATTTCAAAAACATTATTTTTTCATGACATGAACCTAATGTTAAAATTTTAAAAACTCCAAAACAAAAAATGTCGAAAAATATTAAAAGCTCGAAAATTTCGAAAAAACTTTGAAAAAATATTTTTTTTTTTTGGTAGGATCAAAAAATGTCGAAAATTAAAATGCCGAAATATCAAAAGGTTTAAGTACAAATTTCAAATCGCAAGTCGGCCATTCCACGTCAAACCAGTCACTTTTGAAATCTGTCTGTCTGTCTGTCTGTCTGTCTGTCTGTCTGTTTGTCTGTCCTTCTGTCTGTCTGTTGAAATCACTATTACGTGGTAGAAGAGCTAGAGCAATGAAACTTTAGATTTAGATTACTTATACATCTAAGCTGCCTGAACATGAAAATTGGCATAATCGGTCTATTGTGACCTGAGAACCGACCACTTATGTTCAAATACCTCAAATAAAATTTACATCTACGAATCAACTTTACTGTATACGTGTTTTGGTAAACTTTTTTTGGTCAAATATATATTACATCATGCTGAAATACATGTAAATAATGTTTTCCTGCGAAACAAACGAGTTGTGGTTACCAAAAAAATCGAAAATCGGTACACATACCCATTTGTAAATATGGGTATCAAATGAATGGAAATTCTTCAGCGATGGAAAGTTTGTAGTTATTTTTAGGATTCGTATACCCTGGTGACCTATATATCACTTTGAATGGTAACCACACATATGTGTAGGGTATTTATAGTCGGTTTAGACCCACTATAATTTTGATAATCCTAACTATCATAATAACACCTACTTTAAAATTTCCCAAGTGATCTAACCTTCCCAAATGGTTTGAATTTATTAAGGGGTAGATCTACCAAAAAAAAAAACACTATTCTAATAAAAAAAAAAGTGTCAAATATTTTATTGGCATAGAACATTTTTTGTTGCCAATGTGCAAGATGGTATTTTGAAGGCATCATATTTAAAAATCTCCGCGTTATAAAAATTCGAATTCGTAACGATGATTCGAATTTTCGCTACGACGGGTCTCTATGTTACAAATATGTTATTATTTAAATATCCTTATATTCGTAAATTATTTAATTTATTTGTAAATTTTTTGCTTACTAAGTAATGTAATTAAATATTTTTGTTACACAAAAAAAAAAACTATTTTTGCTAAATTTTTTTTGACATTTTCTATAATTTTTTCGGCAAAAAATAATTTTGCTATATTAAATTTCGACATTTTTAGTTTACGACATTTTTTTTTTTCAACGTTTTAGTTTTCAACTTTTATATCCATTTCAAATATTATTATACTAGCTGGACCCGTGCACGACTCGTGCCAAGATTTTCTGAATTCAAAGATATGGAGCGATTTTATTAAAAAATTTTCTTAGACTGCGCTTCTCCGCAGAATTATTCCCAGTAGAAATCTTCCCCGTAAAATCCACACGTAGAATTCATCCCGGTAGAATTGTTCCCGGTAGAATTCTTTTCCGTAGAATTCTTCCCCGTAGAGTTTTTCCCAGTAGAAGTTTTAGTGTGGTGGGTTTTAATGTAGTAAGTTTCGGTGTAGTGAGTTTAGATGTGGTGACTTTTGGAGTGGTGAGTTTAATTGTGGTTAGTTTTGGTGTGGTGAGTTTTAGTGTGGTGAATTTGAGTGTGGTGAGTTTAAGTGTGGTGTTTTTAAGTGTGGTGAGTTTTAGTGTGGTCAATTATAGTGTGGTGGGTTTTAGTGTGGTGAATTTTAATGTGGCGTGTTTTAATGTGGCGTGTTTTAGTGTAGCGAGTTTTAGTGTGGTGAATTTTATAGTGGTGAGTTTTAGTGTGATGAATTTTAATGTGATGAATTTTATTGTGGTGAGTTTTAGTGTAGTGAATTTTAGGGTGGTGAGTTTTAGTGTGGTTAATTATAGAGTGGTGGGTTTTAGTGTGGTGAATTTTAGTGCGGGGAGTTTTAGTGTGGTAAGTTTTAGTGTATCGAAATTTGAGTGCAGTGAGTTTTAATGTGGTGAGTTTAAAAGTGGTGAATTTTAATGTGGTGAAATTTTAGTGTAGTGAGTTTTAGTGTGGTGAGTTTTAGTGTGGTGAGTTTTAGTGTGGTGAGTTTTAGTGTGGTGAATTTTAGTGTGGTGAGTTTTAGTGTGGTGAGTTTATGTGTGGTGAGTTTTAGTGTGGTGAGTTTTTGTGTGGTGAGTTTTAGTGTGGTGAGTTTTAGTGTGGTGAGTTTTTAAGTGGTGAGTTTTAGTGTGGTGAGTTTTAGTGTGGTGAGTTTTAGTGTAGTGAGTTTTAGTGTGGTGAGTTTTTGTGTGGTGAGTTTTAGTGTGGTGAGTTTTAGTGTGGTGAGTTTTAGTGTGGTGAGTTTAAGTGTGGTGAGTTTTTATTATATAATTAGACTGCGCTTCTCCGCAGAATTATTCCCAGTAGAAATCTTCCCCGTAAAATCCACACGTAGAATTCATCCCGGTAGAATTGTTCCCGGTAGAATTCTTTTCCGTAGAATTCTTCCCCGTAGAGTTTTTCCCAGTAGAAGTTTTAGTGTGGTGGGTTTTAATGTAGTAAGATTCGGTGTAGTGAGTTTAGATGTGGTGACTTTTGGAGTGGTGAGTTTAATTGTGGTTAGTTTTGGTGTGGTGAGTTTTAGTGTGGTGAATTTGAGTGTGGTGAGTTTAAGTGTGGTGTTTTTAAGTGTGGTGAGTTTTAGTGTGGTCAATTATAGTGTGGTGGGTTTTAGTGTGGTGAATTTTAATGTGGCGTGTTTTAATGTGGCGTGTTTTAGTGTAGCGAGTTTTAGTGTGGTGAATTTTATAGTGGTGAGTTTTAGTGTGATGAATTTTAATGTGATGAATTTTATTGTGGTGAGTTTTAGTGTAGTGAATTTTAGGGTGGTGAGTTTTAGTGTGGTTAATTATAGAGTGGTGGGTTTTAGTGTGGTGAATTTTAGTGCGGGGAGTTTTAGTGTGGTAAGTTTTAGTGTATCGAAATTTGAGTGCAGTGAGTTTTAATGTGGTGAGTTTAAAAGTGGTGAATTTTAATGTGGTGAAATTTTAGTGTAGTGAGTTTTAGTGTGGTGAGTTTTAGTGTGGTGAGTTTTAGTGTGGTGAGTTTTAGTGTGGTGAATTTTAGTGTGGTGAGTTTTAGTGTGGTGAGTTTATGTGTGGTGAGTTTTAGTGTGGTGAGTTTTTGTGTGGTGAGTTTTAGTGTGGTGAGTTTTAGTGTGGTGAGTTTTTAAGTGGTGAGTTTTAGTGTGGTGAGTTTTAGTGTGGTGAGTTTTAGTGTAGTGAGTTTTAGTGTGGTGAGTTTTTGTGTGGTGAGTTTTAGTGTGGTGAGTTTTAGTGTGGTGAGTTTTAGTGTGGTGAGTTTAAGTGTGGTGAGTTTTAGTGTGGTGAATTTAAGTGTGGTGAGTTTTAGTGTGCTGAGTTTTTGTGTGGTGAGTTTTTAAGTGGTGAGTTTTAGTGTGGTGAGTTTTAGTGTGGTGAGTTTTAGTGTGGTGAATTTTAATGTGGAGAAATTTTAGTGTGGTGAGTTTTAGTGTGGTGAATTTTAGTGTGGTGAGTTTTAGTGTGCTGAAATTTTAGTGTGGTGGGTTTTAGTGTCTTGAGTTTAAGTGTGGTGAGTTTTAGTGTGGTGAATTTTAGTGTGGTGAGTTTTAGTGTGGTGAGTTTTTGTGTGGTGAGTTTTAGTGTGGTGAGTTTTAGTGTGGTGAGTTTTAGTGTGATGAGTTTAAGTGTTGTGAGTTTTAGTGTGGTGAGTTTTTGTGTGGTGAGTTTTTGTGTGGTGAGTTTTAGTGTGGTGAGTTTTTAAGTGGTGAGTTTTAGTGTGGTGAGTTTTAGTGTGGTGAGTTTTAGTGTGGTGAATTTTAGTGTGGTGAGTTTTAGTGTGGTGAGTTTTTGTGTGGTGAGTTTTAGTGTGGTGAGTTTTAGTGTGGTGAGTTTTAGTGTGGTGAGTTTTAGTGTGGTGAGTTTAAGTGTGGTGAGTTTTAGTGTGCTGAGTTTTTGTGTGGTGAGTTTTAGTGTGGTGAGTTTTAGTGTGGTGAATTTTAGTGTGGTGAGTTTTAGTGTGGTGAGTTTTAGTGTGGTGAGTTTTTGTGTGGTGAGTTTTAGTGTGGTGAGTTTTTGTGTGGTGAGTTTTAGTGTGGTGAGTTTTAGTGTGGTGAGTTTAAGTGTGGTGAGTTTTAGTGTGCTGAGTTTTTCTGTGGTGATTTTTAGTGTGGTGAGTTTTAGTGTGGTGAGTTTTTAAGTGGTGAGTTTTAGTGTGGAGAGTTTTAGTGTGGTGAGTTTTAGTGTGGTGAATTTTAGTGTGGTGGGTTTTAGTGTGGTTAATTTAAGGGTGAATTTTAGAGTGGTGAGTTTTAGTTTGGTTAGTTTTAGTGTGGTGAGTTTGTTTTTCTTTCCTTTTTTTGTTTTTCATTTAGTTTGGATTGTGGTTTTATGTGATTGGTTTTGTTTTTGTATTTTTGCTTTTGTTTTGTGTTGTGCTTTTGCTTTTTTGTTTTTATTTTTTTTTTTGTATTTGAGTTTTTTGTTTCATGTTCGTTGCTGGTGAAAGTGCCGAGTTATATCGTGTTTAGGTTGCATGGGAGGTGCCACGCCTCTTTGCCCAATCCCGCCCATATATAGCCTATCATTCCTTCCAGGCCATACCGCATCTGTGGTAAAAATTTCAAGACAATCGGATCAGCCGTTTAGACGGCGAAGCGGAACAAACATGATTGCTTTTGTTTTTGTATTTTTGCTTTTGTTTTGTTTTGTGCTTTTGGTTTTTTGTTTTTAATTTTTTTTTGTGTATTTGAGTTTTTTGTTTCATGTTCGTTGCTGGTGAAAGTGCCGAGTTATATCGTATTGAAAGTTTAGGTTGTATGGGAGGTGCCACGCCTCTTTGTCCAATCCCGCCCATATATAGCCTATCATTCCTTCCAGGCCATACCGCATATGTGGTAAAAATTTCAAGAAAATCGGATCAGCCGTTTAGACGGAGAAGCGGAACAAACGTGATTGCTTTTGCTTTTGTATTTTTGCTTTTGTTTTGTGCTTTTGTTTTTTTGTTTTTAAATTTTTTTTTGTATTTGAGTTCTATGTTTCATGTTCGTTGCTGGTGAAAGTGCCGAGTTATATCGTATTGAAAGTTTAGGTTGTATGGGAGGTGCCACGCCTCTTTGTCCAATCCCGCCCATATATAGCCTATCATTCCTCCCAGACCATACCGCATCTGTGGTAAAAATTTCAAGGAAATCGGATCAGCCGTTTAGACGGAGAAGCGGAACAAACGTACAAACGTACAAACGGACAAACGTACAAACGTACAAACGTACAAACGTACAAACGTACAAACGTACAAACGAACAAACAGATTTATTATATTAATAGGATATTATATACTATAAAAGACTCATGCAAAGATTTTGTGAATGCAAGGATATGGAGCAATTTTATTAATATAAAAAACATTTTTATTATTTATATCAGAGACCAGTGCTTCGCTGTGAACGTTTTTTATTGGTTTTATAAATGTAGTGACCAAAACAAAAATAATTCTCCGCCAAAACAACTTTTCTCAAAGACAATTCTTTCTCAGACCTTGCTTTCCCGTACAATTCTTCCCGGTAGAATTCTTTCCCGTAGGATTATTTCCCGTAGAGTTTTTCCTAGTAGAAGTTTTAGTGTGGTGAGTTTCGGTATGATGAGTTTAGATGTGGTGAATTCTGGTTGTTGAGTTTTAGTGCGATGAGTTTTATTGTGGTGCGTTTTAGTGTGGCCAATTTTATTGTGGTGAGTTTTAGTCTGATGAATTTTAGTGTGGTGAATTTTATAGTGGTGAGTTTTAGTGTGGTGACTTTTATTGTGGTGAATTTTAGTGTGGTGAATTTCATTGTGGTGAGTTTTATTGTGATGAGTTTTAGTGTGGTGAATTTTAGTGTGGTGAGATTTAGTGTGTTTAATTTTAGTGTGGTGAATTTTATTGTGATGAGTTTTAGTGTGGTGACTTTTTTTTTGTTTTTGTTTTTGCTTTGTTTTTATTTTGTTTTTCCTTTAGTTTGGTTTTTAATTTTATGTTATTGCATTTGTTTTAGTATTTCTGCTTTTTCTTTTGTGTTTTTGCTTTTAAATATTTTTTTTGTATTTCAGTTTTTTGTTTTATGTTCGTAGCTAAGTGAGTTATATCGTTTTGAAAGTTGAGATTGTATGGGAAGTACCACGCCCCTTTCTTTAATCCCGCCCATATCATTCCTTCCAGACTATACCACATCTGTGGTAAATATTTTATGAAAATCGGATAAGCCGTTTAGACGGAGATGCGGAACAAACCAACAAACCGACAAACCAACAAATATTCAGATTTATTATATTAATAGGATTATGTTTATGTATTATAAACATATTTATTCTAGAAATTAAAATTAATGTTCTGCCTGCAAAGTAGATTTTTCCCTATGTGTATATAAATATTGTTACCATTCTGCATGTAAATAATATAAAAGTGATAAGTTGAGCAAACAAATAAATTACTTCAACTATTTACACAACTTAAAAATAATGGCAGGTATATAAAAATGTGAATCATATCGAGTGAATATAGTCACTCGATATGATTCACATTTTTATCCAGAGTCATCAGCAGATAGTAAGATAATTGAAAGATAATTGAAAAAAATGTCTAAATATTTAGAATGACATTTCCGTTGGGCTGGCTATGCTTATGAACAGATTGTGTCATTATTTCAAAAAATCATGTTTTTCTATACCGCGCTACCTCTCGGCAGTAAATGGCAAACCTACGAGAGTAAAACATTGCCTATGAAAAGCTCTCACCCGCCGTTCGGATTCGGCAATAAACTGCTGGTCCCACCAATTTAAGTACAAATATAACATGCACAGCTGAAATGGTGAGAGAGCTCGGCCGAAGTTATTCGGCGAGAGAGTTTATAATGGTTAAATATAACGCTGACCAAAATTTCATTAAATTTGATATTCCAATTGCTGATATAAAGTGTTTTTTGGGTTATATGGGTGATGCCACGCCCAGTCCACCAAACTCATTGAGATATAGCATATACTCTGCCCAAACCCAACATACATATTGTGCCAAAATTTTAGTTTTTTTGTTTCATTTTGTTGCTGCTGTAAGTGCCAAGTTATTTCGTTTTGAAAGTTTAGGCTGTATCGGTGGTTCTTATTATTCCTTCCAGACCCTACAGCATCTGTGGTAAAAATTTCAAGAAAATCGGATCAGGCGTTTAGACGGAGAAATGGAACAAACAAACAAAAGGACAAACCAACAAAGAGATTTATTTTATTAACAGGATAGGTCAGTTCATGGCAAATTTCAAGATTGTATTTTAAGGAATAAATCTGAAAATATTTTTGATATCAGCGATTAGTTCTTTTGTATATCCTGGTGTAATGTAAAATGAATTACTAAAATTATGTCCTATAAACTTAAGTTTATGAGGTATATAGCTTCATTAAAGATTTTAGTTCTAAATTATTTTGTACCAAAGTCTAAAGTGTTATTTTCTCGGTGTATATGATATTCTCAAGTAGAAATTTATCCCATTAGGATAGATATGATCAGGACCAGATAATGTTGGTAATGTAAATGGTCGGGTTGTGAAAAGGGAAAAATTCAGTATCAAAATTTCGTGTCATGAACCTATTACAATTTTTACTAGGGTTATTCATATTACTGCAATATTGAACTGCAATCCCAATGTTTACAATTGATTGTATAGAGAATATATAAAAAAATCTTAATTTTGATATTTGGACTATGCCAGATCTTAAATGATAAAAAAATAATTCCAAATTTGCCAAATAAAAATTTTGTTTAGTTTGCATCGTATATGAATATTAGCATTTATTATTATATTGAAATTAGTCCTGTATATTTAAAATAAAATTGCATTTAAGATTTTTTGAAAACCTATTTTTCAGCAGTACTATATCTTTTTCTTCAGTATTGAATGGAAAGGGTTTAAAAGGGTAACGTAATAGGACAAAACAGAACATGTAGGCAATTATATAGAATTAATGTACGACTTAGATTCTAATATTTTTATATCTATACAATTATTGAGCTATCTTAAATACATCCGCAGTCATAACTACAGAGTTCTATATTATTATAACTGCACCTAATAGGTGCTGAAAACCATTTGCGACCACTCAGCCATATTATTTTAGTAGCGGCGCATTCTTGCTTCCGTTTCCGATGTGTCTGCAAACATTTAATTATACTGGAATCCCCATATTTTAAGAAATGTTCTTAAAAACACAAATATTTAAACGTTGTCCGCCCAGCAATTTAATAATAGGACAACGCGGTCGATTTTAAGGACATCCTGTTAAAAAATATGCGCACAAAATATCAGCTGAATTTTAAGATCCGACAGAAAACAAAAACCAAACAACATTTAATGGACTTAAGACCACAAAATGTGGGGGACACGTTTAACAGATGAACAGAACAAAGAAACAAATTCGTTTTCTTTTAGCTCAAAGAATAGAAAACGAAATAAAAAAAAAGTTGTACAAAAAATAAAGTCGAAAAAATCATCCCTACACGGAAATTAGGAAGTCGTCTACAAAAAAAAAAACAGAAATCCCCAAAAAAAAAATAACCAGACAAACTCATAAAAAACCAAACTCATGCATATGCGCAAAATATTATGCTATAAAAAAGGACACTCGTCGATTGCAGCACCCTCATGCACACAAGGACTCACCAAAAAATCGAAAAAAAATGTCCATCACATGTTGGTCGGAAGGCTTTCACTCTCGAAAAGAAAAAAAAACACAATCCAAAAAAAAAACAGCGTCTCAGATGTTATCAGCGAAAAAACGCACAATTGGCACCCCCGATGTAGTCGACAACTAAAGGCTACCTTTACAAAACAAAAAGAACCTTTCGCTTTTTAGCAGGAGCTGCTGCTACCGCTATTGTTGTTGCACAAGATGTTGTAATTGAAGCATCCTTTGGTAGAATTTAAAAAAAAAAATATATCAGAACTCAATCAGTTTCACTTTCGAAATTAAGGATACCAGAAGTGCGGCAGGAAGCTGGCTTGATTGTGGGCGCTACACGCCAGGTTCTTTTGAATCTAAATAGAGCAGCATTTTTTCTTATAAGGTATTTTTTTATTTTTTACATGCATAATGATTCAAGGAACAAGGATTAATACGAACATGTGGCTCAGAAGGTTTGTGTCGTGAGTCTATTGTTGCGAGAGCACAGCACGCGTGCTCCGATTTTTTTTTTATTTTAAAGAATGATTTTTTTTATATTACAACATCTTTTTATGATTTTAATAATAAGTTTTTTTTATAAATGCCTTATTTTTTATAATATAGAAAATGTGCAAAAAAAATAGGCAAATGTTGTGGGTAACCATGTGTTTTTTTGATTACTTTTAACAATAGGTAGATCGCGTGATTCCTTTACATCTTTTAAATTTGAGTTCTGGGTGCTTGGTGGCAGGACTTAAAGATTTTTTGTGTATTATAAGTGTTGATGGTGAGCAGGACACGTGCCAGCCGAGAAGAATGAAGGCGTAAATATCGAACAAATGAGTTTTTTACTTTGTGGTAAAAGTGCTTTTTTGTATGATTTTGTGGCATATGTCGAGGCATATGTTTTTTGCATAATCTATATAAAATATTTTTTATTTTGACTGTGTAAAAAGTGAGAGTTGTATTTTGAAAATGAATAGAAGGTACGTCAACTGAATGAGAGTCATAAGAAAGTTGTAGGGTTTTGTTTTGATTTAAAACTGAATATTTTATTTATTACAGAGTGCAACATATCTTTCAAAAATATAATACCACACGTTGCAAACAAAAGGGCTCTCCCAAACATAATTCTGCAGGCATTAATATGTATGTTTGGAATTTCATATAAACATAATATATAATTGACTGATAAATCATTTGTAAACAGGGTTGTATTGAGGCTTGAACAGTGTTGTAATGAGCTCTGACTTACATTATGATATCACGGAAACATTTGGATGTTGCCCCCTAAAATGATATATGTTCTAATAGAAACATAAAAATTACTACATCCAAACCAAATTCACATTTGAACCGAAACATAAATATGTTTAAAATATAACATGATTTGGAACGACCTGAATATAAATATGTTTCCAGTGAAACATATCAGTTCTTTCAGTTCAACAAGTAGTATGTTTGCATAGGAACATATTTAAATATTTTTGGAAAAAAATCCTGAATATAAAATAAAATGTTGTTTTTTATATTTATTTTTATTAAAAATCTTTAAACATGTACAGTGGAATATTATAATAATAGAATTAATATACTGTTTGAAAATCGAACAGATTTTTATTTGTGTTTTTTTCAAATTAGTTTCAGAAATTATATACTGCACTATATTATACTCTGTTACTATTTGTACTTTTTGTAACACAATTTATATATTTATTTTATTTACAAATAACAAAATTTTTACCGACGCGAACACGTTTTCTCAATGAACAACAAAAGACACGTAAGCAGAAAATGCCGATCACCGAGTGTCAACTTTGTATACAAGAAGAGAGCTGCAAGAATACCTTTATTTACATTTGAATTAATTTCTTGTTTATTTTCGAACATCAGTATGTTTAAAATTACCCTATAAAGGGTAGGACGGCGCCACAAGCCACACAACGAATGCCACAATCAATTTATTGGAAACCAAGTTTAGAGAACGTGTTATCTCACGAAATGGTCCAGTCGATTGGCCGCCGATAGACTATGGGGCTACGTCAAGTCTATGGTCTATGCCAACAAGCCAGCGACGATTGATGAACTTCGTACGAATATCGAAAGTGAAATTGCAGCAGTATCGGCCGATTTATGCTTGAAAACCGTCGAAAATTGGGTTGAGCGTCTGGACTTCGGCAAGCGTGCCCGTGGTGGCCATGCAAAAGAAATCGAGTTCCATACGTAATGGCATCGAACGTACTTTTACAGGAATAAAGAATTTCACTGATATCCAAAATTTTGTAGCGCTCTTATTGAACCTTTATGTACTTCAAACGACGACAAAGGAGACGTAGGTAGAAAATTCTGCTCAACGAGTGCCAACTGCTTATACAAGAAGAATGTTGCAAGAATACACTTATTTAAATTCAATTTCTTTTTTGTTTGTTTTTAAACATCAATATGTTCAAACGATGGCAAAAAATGGTGTAGGTAGAACATGCTGCACACTGTTGCCAACTTCGTCAGTCGATAAATTATCGAATTAAGACGAGCGTTGCAAACATACGTTGTATTTGGATTTGATTAGCATTTTCTGTATTTCGAAACATAGTTTTACCCAAGTAAATTGCCAAGAAATAGTTTATTCAAATTTAATTAAAATTTTATGTTAGTATTGTAACATATATATGATAAATTTGACAGATTCTGCTGGACAATATAATAATGTTAACACGTGAACAAAAATAAATTAAATTTCGATTATAATTTAATTACACTTCATTCCTAATACATGTATAGTAATTTCGTTTTACTTTTTAATTACATTCAAACATATTCAAACAAATCTTTTCTATTCGTGCATCTCTCGAAAATATACATCTTATCGAATTGTTTTAGGGTATTATGAGATTGCTGATATCGAATTTGAAGTCCGTTTTGATCCATCTCCTCTGGGTTACTAACAATTTGTGATGTGGTCTAATGTATATTTTATGTTAGTAAATTTCTGATTGGAACTGTAGAGCCGATTGTGGAGAAACGAAGCAGATTAATACATTAATATATTATAAATTATCTAACCCAGTTTCATGGTATTGGTACGACATTGTATGAATACGACAGTACGACAATGAAACTGTGAGCACCACTTTTCTGCTTGTACAAATAAATTTGAGATTTTTTTCAAAATATCATAAATATTCCTCGATTTGAAAAGAAAGGCGAAAAAAAAAAATAGATTTTTATGTGCACTTTTAATATTCAGTTTTACAATTTTTCTTCTTTTCATATAATTCGACACCAAAAAACATGTCTTAGGGCTACTCTTAAATACAACACTTGTGGTATTTCACTTTTATAATGGATGCAACTTAAAATTTACGTTTCTGTATTATTGTATCATATATATACTACATGGAACGAATACCATACTAAAATACGACGAACTGTGAATACTCTAAATATTTTTTCACGTATAAGCTCCCAATTAATAGAAAATGACCAGGGATCAGGTGCAAAGGGATCAGAAGCAAAATCTAGATGATATTTACAAATATTTTGCTACTATATTTATGAACAATTTACATGACTCTTCCTACAAAGGAAAAATGTACATAGAATTATTGAAGTATATCTTTTTTTTATTAAACAAATTAAATTACTCGGTGGGAATACCACATGTGTCGGGAAAAAATAGACGTGATTGTTCCACAAAATGTAATCGGTTCCAGTGAGTCGTGGCGGGCATTGTTTATAGAGAGTATTTATTAGAAAAACAGAAAATAAAACGTTGCTTTTTATTTTCATTCGGATGTTATATCCTATCAAAGCCATCATTTGATATAAAAATATTGCAACCAACTGAAATGACTGAAGTAAATTTTTCAATTAAAAAAAATCGATTCCGGCGGGTCGTAGTGGGTATTAGTTATAGAGAGTATTTATTCGGAATAATTTAATAATTTCCAAAACAGAAAAGAAAACATTGGTTTTTATTGGTATTCGAAAGTTATACCTTATCAAAATAAGCATTTCATATAAAAACATTGCAACGAACTGAAGTAAATTTTCAATTTAAAAAAATCGGGTATTGTTTATAGAGAGTATATTTTTGGAATGATTTATACGGTCTAAGCCGACTATAAATACCCTACACATATGTGTGGTTACCATTCAAAGGTCACCAGGGTATTCGAATCCTGAAAATAACTACAAACTTTCCATCCCTCAAGAAATTTCTTTCATTTGATACCCGTATTTACAAATGGGTAGGTGTACCGAATTTCGATTTTTTTTTTGGAACCACAAGTCATTTCGTGGGAAAACATTTTTTCATTTATATGAGCATAATGTCAATATATATTTGATCAAAAAAGTTTACCAAAGCACGTATACAGTAAAATTGATTCGTAGATGTAAATTTTATTTGAGGTATTTGAACATAAGTGCACCCAGAAAAAAATACTATATAAATAATAGTTTTTTACTATTAAAAATAGTCAATAGGATAAATTATTATTTTAATCGGAAAATACCATTAAATACTAGAAAATACCATGACATTGCCATTCAGTTTATATGAAAAGATTTATTTTTTGTATACTATTAAATCAATAATTGTCCTATTGACCAATTTTAATGGGATTTGAGGGAATTTTTTTCTGAGTGTGGTCGGTTCTCAGGTCACAATAGACCGATTATGCCAATTTTCTTGTTCAGACAGCTTAGATATATAAGTAATCTAAATCTAAAGTGTCATTGCTCTAGCTCTTCAACTTTTTCTGTAATCGTGATTTCAACAGACAGACAGAAGGACAGACGGACGGACAGACGGATAGACGGACAGACGGATAGACGGACAGACGGACATCGCTAAATCGACTCAGGAGGCCATGCTGATCAAGAATATATATACTTTTAAATACCGGAGATGCTTTTTTCAGGGTGTTACAAATGGCGTACCAAATTGAATATACCCTTTCACTCTTAGTGTAGGGTATATAACCAGAAATTGCAAATAGACATGTAATTTCTCAATCTTAATAATTTTGTTTTCTAGATTCCTGACAATTGCCAACAAAATGGCATTTTCCATTTTAAAATCGATGCGAGGGTTTTTTTTTTTAATTTAGGCCGCGGCAGCTATCTATCAAACCACTGTGCGACCGAAGAACGAATTTGCTATCTAATGCGTTTTTCTATTGAGTATCGAGTGTACTACGATGCGGTGGATTTGTGACGATACCCGAGTAAATCGAGAATACACAGACTGATAGAATTAGGCCATGTATTTTTCACAAACACAGTCAATGTTGTTGTAATTTTAGTTTTGCCTAGATATCTAGGTTTTTGTATTGGGATCTATAAAGAAAACTAAAAATGTTGAAAAAGAGAATTTTCAACTATGTTCTTATTAAAGAATTAACAAATAGTTCAAATAAAAATAAAAAAACATATGGGGTGTATTTCTTTTTTCGTTCTGAACGTTCAGAATATTCCGTTTTAAATATTTCTATTACTTTATTTATTCCGAACGTTCTGGCTTATCCGAATTCTGTTACTTTATTCAAAACAGAACGTTCGGAACGTATTCTGTTTATTCCGAGTTCAATCGTAGAATACACAGAATAAAACTGTCAACTTAGATACTATTTACACAAATTAAATTTATTATTTGAATGAAATCGAGTTTATCATAAGATATTGGTGGTCTGTCGCGTGTGTCTTAAGATATTGGTGGTCTTGGAATTTGTTTGATTAAGAGACATATGTGAAACGTTGTACGATGCATTGATATGTGTTAGCATTTTAGTGAAATACCTTAAAATTGATAAAAAACGTTTTTAAAAAGTTAATTTTAATAAGTGATTGATTTTCAAATCATATTTAATGTTTCTTTACATTTTTGTATTCTGGTTATTCTGAAACTGCTACTTTATTCACAGTATTCTAGATATTCCGGATAAAATATCAAACTATTCTGTTCGTTCTATTCTTATTCCAGAATGAATAAAGAAATACACCCATGATATTCCAGATAAAAAACTTTGGAACACAACTACAAAAATAAACTTGAACTGAAAAGTAAAAATACACCAACTGTCTCTTTGTGCCAAAAACCAATCAATCAGTAAATATTTCGATTTCACGCACAATTGTGACCTTTAATCCCGACCAGTGGCAACAAAAACCTTTTACCTTTCATTTTGGCAAAATGTTGACCAGGCTTTAAAAGAAAACAATTAAAAAGACATTTTTGAATATAATGGTCAAAAAAAGGTGAAAATTGAAAAGATCATCATGCTGCAGTGATCATTATTTGGACAATGCACAATTTGAATGCCAAAAACTAATTCAGAGTCTGCATCATAAATGCAAATCGCATTATTAACGCAGTTGTCGACACACACATTGAGAAAGGGCATATAATGCGAGTTTCTTTAGTCTTTGTCTCTCTATAAATATGAAGAAGTAAAGTCCGAATTCGAATTGGTCTTTTTATAACTTATCTCTCAATTGTTGTCGGAAACGTTTATCCACCCATGTATTGTTCAGGTTCCAGCAGGTAAGCAGCACGCCCCGTGTATCAAGGTGAGTCGTCGGGGTCTTCGAGCATACGACACAGTGTGTCGAACGACATATCTGTCAGCAAAGGTGCAAAATTGTCAAAGTGGACATTACAAATAGAATTTATTGTGTCGTTTCAAGTAATTCGCGCATATGTGGTTTGATGATTGACATTCTGTCCAGTCCATCAGCACGTGGCTCAAAGAAAAATTTGATCGATGGACATGTGTGCAATGGGATTAGCTGCAGATTTGTGGGTCAGCTCATTGTCATTGGCGGCTTTTCACAAGGTGGTTGGCTGGCTACTGCGTTTCCTGATTAACCGGGGATTATATAAAATTGAATGCGGTGTCGAAAAGAGAGATAGATTTTATTCTAAGGAATTTTATTTAGGAAATAGCTCAACATTCAAAAATAATAAATCAAATTTACAAAAAATGAAATTTTTCACTAAAAATTGAATTTTTTCACTAAAAATTGAATTTTTCACTAACAATTGAATTTTTCATTAAAAATTGAATTTTTCACTAAAAATTGAATTTTTCACTAAAAATTGAATTTTTCACTAAAAATTGAATTTTTCACTAAAAATTGAATTTTTCACTAAAAATTGAATTTTTCACTAAAAATTGAATTTTTCACTAAAAATTGAATTTTTCACTAAAAATTGAATGTTTCACTAAAAATTGAATTTTTCACTAAAAATTGAATTTTTCACTAAAAATTGAATTTTTCACTAAAAATTGAATTTTTCACTAAAAATTGAATTTTTCACTAAAAATTGAATTTTTCACTAAAAATTGAATTTTTCACTAAAAATTAAATTTTTCACTAAAAATTGAATTTTTCACTAAAAATTAAATTTTTCACTAAAAATTGAATTTTTCACTAAAAATTGAATTTTTCACTAAAAATTTAATTTTTCACTAAAATTTAATTTTTCACTAAAAATTGAATTTTTCACTAAAATTGGATTTTTCACTAAAAATTTAATTTTTCACTAATAATTGAAATTTTCACTAAAAATTGAATTTTTCACTAAAAATTGAATTTTTCACTAAAAATTGAATTTTTCACTAAAAATTGAATTTTTCACTAAAAATTGAATTTTTCACTAAAAATTGAATTTTTCACTAAAAATTGAATTTTTCACTAAAAATTGAATTTTTCACAAAAAATTGAATTTTTCACTAAAAATTGAATTTTTCACTAAAAATTGAATTTTATACTAAAAATTGAATTTTTCACTAAAAATTGAATTTTTCACTAAAAATTGAATTTTTCACTAAAAATTGAATTTTTCACTAAAAATTGAATTTTTCACTAAAAATTGAATTTTTCACTAAAAATTGAATTTTTCACTAAAAATTGAATTTTTCACTAAAAATTGAATTTTTCACTAAAAATTGAATTTTTCACTAAAAATTGAATTTTTCACTAAAAATTGAATTTTTCACTAAAAATTGAATTTTTCACTAAAAATTTAATTTTTCACAAAAAATTGAATTTTTCACTAAAAATTGAATTTTTCACTAAAAATTGAATTTTATACTAAAAATTGAATTTTTCACTAAAAATTGAATTTTTCACTAAAAATTGAATTTTTCACTAAAAATTGAATTTTTCACTAAAAATTGAATTTTTCACTAAAAATTGAATTTTTCACTAAAAATTGAATTTTTCACTAAAAATTGAATTTTTCACTAAAAATTGAATTTTTCACTAAAAATTGAATTTTTCACTAAAAATTGAATTTTTCACTAAAAATTGAATTTTTCACTAAAAATTGAATTTTTCACTAAAAATTGAATTTTTCACTAAAAATTGAATTTTTCACTAAAAATTGAATTTTTCACTAAAAATTGAATTTTTCACAAAAAATTGAATTTTTCACTAAAAATTGAATTTTTCACTAAAAATTGAATTTTATACTAAAAATTGAATTTATCACTAAAAATTGAATTTTTCACTAAAAATTGAATTTTTCACTAAAAATTGAATTTTTCACTAAAAATTGAATTTTTCACTAAAAATTGAATTTTTCACTAAAAATTGAATTTTTCACTAAAAATTGAATTTTTCACTAAAAATTGAATTTTTCACTAAAAATTGAATTTTTCACTAAAAATTGAATTTTTCACTAAAAATTGAATTTTTCACTAAAAATTGAATTTTTCACTAAAAATTGAATTTTTCACTAAAAATTGAATTTTTCACTAAAAATTGATTTTTCACTAAAAATTGAATTTTTCACTAAAAATTGAATTTTTCACTAAAAATTGAATTTTTCACTAAAAATTGAATTTTTCACTAAAAATTGAATTTTTCACTAAAAATTAAAATTTTCACTAAAAATTAAATTTTTCACTAAAAATTGAATTTTTCACTAAAAATTAAATTTTTCACTAAAAATTGAATTTTTCACTAAAAATTTAATTTTTCACTAAAAATTTAATTTTTCACTAAAAATTTAATTTTTCACTAAAAATTTAATTTTTCACAAAAAAATTGAATTTTTCACTAAAAATTAAATTTTTCACTAAAAATTAAATTTTTCACTAAAAATTGAATTTTTCACTAAAAATTTAATTTTTCACTAAAAATTTAATTTTTCACTAAAAATTAAATTTTTCACAAAAAAATTGAATTTTTCACTAAAAATTAAATTTTTCACAAAAAAATTGAATTTTTCACTAAAAATTAATTTTTTCACAAAAAAATTGAATTTTTCACTAAAAATTGAATTTTTCACAAAAAAATTGAATTTTTCACTAAAAATTGAATTTTTCACTAAAAATTGAATTTTTCACTAAAAATTGAATTTTTCACTAAAAATTCAAATTTTCCCTAAAAATTCAAGTGGTTTACAAACATATGGGCATTTCCAGAAAAACGTCAAGCACGACCGAAAAATTCAAACTGCTCAAATCTTTGAAATAACTGTGGATTTGGAATCTTAAATATGTGAATCTAAAAATCTGAAAAGTAAATTCTATTCCGTTAACTGTAACTTATAAAAAAATACTCATAAAGTTACGATACTATACAACATGTAAATATACGAATTTGCATGTACTTTGAGTGACCAAATTAAATAGATTGAAAGACATGCAGATACAAAATATTATTTTCTGTTTTTTCAGACAACCTTAGTTAATAATATTAAATTATTAAATATAAAAATAAGCATTGAAATTAAAATAAGGGACAAATTTTGATTTTTGTATAAGGGTGTCCTATTGTCCCGTCCGGAACCAAAAAGATATATTATTATCATATTAAATTAACTACATTTTTTTAAAGAGTTTCTATAGCACAATTTCCTGCAAAATCCACCTATAACATATGCCAACTTTGACCCCTCTACGACGCTCCGTTCTCGAGTTATGAGCGTTTAAAGAAAACTTTTAAAGATTCTAGGATTCCTTTGGATTCCGTTGATCGATTGGAATAATTTAAAAGGCATATTAAATCTGCAAAATCCACCTATAAAATATGCCAACTTTGACCCCTCTACGACGATCCGTTCTCGAGTTATGAACGTTTAAGGAAATGTGTTAAAGATTCTAGGATTCTTTTGGATTCCGTAGATCGAGTGGAATAATTTAAAAGGCAAATTAAATCTTCAAAATCCATCTATATAATATGCCAACTTTGACCTCTCTACGACGCTCCGTTCTCAACTTTTAAACATTCAACGATTTCTTTGGACCCCGTTGATCGATTGGAATAATTTAAAAGGCAAAATAAATCTGCAATATCCACCTATAAAATATGCCAACTTTGACCCCTCTACGACGCTCCGTAAAGAAAACATTAAAAGATTCTAGGATTCCTTTGGATTCCGTTGATCGATTGGAATAATTTAAAAGGCAAATTAAATCTTTTCAAAAATGTAAACATCGATTTGCTAGTAATTCAAGAACATTTTTAACAGCTAATTGAAATCTGTCACGTCTGGAAAAATATCAAACAAAAAAGTAAACAAATTTAAAACTTTAAAAAACATCTGGAAATATTATTTACTTTTTATTTCGTAATAACGATTATTATATTAAATTTATTTTTTAGCAAAAAGTCGTATTGCATTTTTTTTTTATATTAACCAACGCTCAGAGAATGCCCCCTATTCATGCAATGCACAGTGTTGATCAAATGAAAGGATTGTAGGTTATTGGGAGGGAGGAAAGATGAAGTAGTATCGGTGGATGTTTGTTTTGAACTTGCCAATATCAAAGATGTCGGGGAAAACAGACACAGGGAGATTGTTCCACAAACGTATCGTGCGACTGAAGAACGAATTCTCTCTGTAATGCGTTGTTCTGTTGAGAGCCGAGTGAACTACGAAGAGGTGGGCTTGGTTCGATGCCCGAGTAGAACGAGAAAACACACGACCTGGCGGAATCAGGCCATGAATTTCCCTCGAACACTTTCCGTTGTAATACCTTTAGAACAGGCTTACACACCCAACGGCCGGTGCTCAAGCGAATCAATAGAAGATGAAATATTTTCGTCTCCTATTAAATATATCGCACGTTGTTGTATTCTGTCGAGAAATTCCTAGGAGGATTTTGAAGCCCCTGTCCAAATTTGCGAATTGTATTCCATCTTTGGGCGTGTAGACTGTGCGTAAATCAGCAAGAGTGAAGTATGTCTGACACCGTTTAAGAAAACCGAGGCACTTGGCCGCTTCTTTCTACACATAAATTATGTGATCATCGGCGGTCATATTGAATTGATATGCCCAGAACGTCAAGAGCAGCTGACTCCGCAATATCCACAAAGCTCATATTTCGTCCGGAATAATTCTGTGATTTATTACGAAATTTCTATAAATGTAAGGAACAAAGTGTCATATACAAAAATAAATTAAATTATCTCAGTTATATTTATAAATAATTCAAAAAAATAATTTGTATGCACAAAGTATTTTTTATAAAAAAGAACAAAAAAAATTTACCGTCCGGAATTTGTCTCTGATTTACTTTGAAAAATGTAAATATTTTAGAAACAAAGTGTAAATATAAATAAAGTACATTATCTCAGCTTTTTTTTTAAACAATTCAAAAAAATAATTTGTACGCAAAATTCGCTGAATTTTTGGAATATCCAATGAACATTAAAATACACTTCCGTTTTTGTTCCGTCCGGAACGACAACATTTAATTTATATCTTTTGATCTACCATATAGGATTCTCTAATTTTTTGCATTTATTTAATTCCATTTAATTACTACGCGCCGAAACGTCCCCGGTTCAAGGCTGGACTGGGGCTAACAACATCTTTTCATAGAAACATTTTTCTTAACCGCGCTACCTCTCGGCAGTAAATGGCATACCTAAGAGAGTTAAACATTGACTATGAAAAGCTGTCACCCGCCGTTCGGATTCGGCAATAAACTGTAGGTCCCACCACTTTGAGTACAAATATAACACGCACAGCTCAAAATGGTGAGAGAGCTCGGCATAGGTTCTTATAGGACTGTTGCGCCAAACTATTATTATTATAAATAATACTATCAAAAAAAAACAAATAAATTACTTCGAGATATTAAAGTTTTAAACGTACGAATGTCACGTCCGGAACCCCAGGAAATGCTCATATGTATAAAAATTCGACCATATCTTACGAGTCAACATACTTCAAATTATGTGAGGGAGTACCGTTCGTAACATCTTGTTCAAATTTTATTTGATTCACATTTTTGTTTTTTTTTTTTTTACATACATTAAGGACCTACTCCTAAAAATACCCATTAAATCGAAATTTATGTGAATCCATTTTCTGAGCATGCACAAATAATTCCAAATTTGATACTTTTTGGAGTCTAGACCAATTACAAATCTAATTTGAGAAGATTAATTGAATATTAAATGGAATTTTTGAATTATGATGCATTTTGAATTTCAATTGATTTCTTTTGAATTTTAAATTAATTTTATGAATTTCAATTTAAAGTCTTTTGAACTTCAAATCGAATTTCTGAATTAGAATTGATGTCCTTTGAGTTTCAAATGAAAATTTTGAATTACAATTTATGTGTTTTGGATTCCAAATGTATTTCTGAATTACAATTGATTTCTTTTGAATTTCAAATAGAATTTCTCAATTCTATTCGAAGTATTTTGAATGTCAAATAGAATTTCTGAATTACAATTGATTTCATTTCAATTTCAAATGGAATTTCTGAATTACAATTGATGTCTTTTGAATTAAAAATCGAATTTCGAAATTGTAATTGATGTAGCCGCGGTAGCTCAGTGGTTAGTGCGTTGGACTGCGAGTCAAAAGGTCGCCGGTTCAAGCCTGGACTGGGGCTAACAACATCTTTTCATAGAAACATTATTCTATACCGCGCTACCTCTCGTCAGTAAATGGCAAACCTACGAGAGTAAAACATTGCCTATGAAAAAGCTCTCACCCGCCGTTCGGATTCGGCAATAAACTGTAGGTCCCACCACTTTGAGTACAAATATAACACGCACAGCTCAAAATGGTGAGAGAGCTCGGCCGAAGTTCTGTACAGGACTGTAGCGCCAAACTATTATTATTATTATAATTGATGTCTTTTGAATTTTAAATAAAATTTCTGAATTACAATTTATGTATTTTGAATGCCAAATGGAATTTCTGAATTAAATTTGATTTGACTTTTAACCTTTAAATAAAATTTTGGAATAACAATTTATGTGTTTTAGATTACAAGTAAAAATTACAATTGATTTCTGTTCAATTTCAAATTGAGTTTCTGAATTAGAATTCATGAGTTTAGCATTTGCAAAATGAACATTTAAAAAAAAAAAAAATTTTAAAAAGGCCTTTCAATAACTACTCTACAAAACGAGAAAAATGTACTCTGGAAATCCCATATATGCTTATTTCAGTATAACTCGCACTTTTTATACTCTACACTAAGAGTGAAAGGGTATATTCAATTTGGTACGCCGTTTGTAACACCCAGAAGAAAGCATCTCCGGTATGGAAAAGTATATATTTTCTTGATCAGCATGACCTCCTGAGTCGATTTAGCGATGTCCGTCTGTCTGTCTGTTGAAATCCCTACTACTTAAAGAATTGAAGAGTTAGATAAATGAAACTCATAATTTAGATTACTTATATACCTACGCTGTATGTGCGAAAATGTTAGGCATATCTGTCCATTGTGACCTGTGATCTGACCATTTATATTCAAATACCTCATATAAAATTTACAACTACAGTTCAGTTTTACTGTATACGTGCTTAGGTATACTTTTTTTGGTCAAATATATATTGACTTCATGCTCAAATGCATGGAAATAATGTTTTCCCGCGAAACGACTTGTGGTTCCCAAAAAAAAAAGGCGAAATTTGGTACACCTATCCATTTGTAAATATGGGTATCAAATGAATGGAAATTCTTCAGCGATTGAAAGTTTGTAGTTATTTTCAAGTTTTGTATACCCTGGTGACCTATGTACAACTTTGAATGGTAACCACACATATGTCGGCTTAGACCGACTATAATTTTGATAATCCTAACTATCATAATAACACCAAATTTAAAATTACCCATGTGATCTAACCTTCCCAACTGCTTGATTTTCACTACATACCCAGATTTGTTTTTGATTTTTTAAGAAGTCCACATTTTTTTACCTTTTAGCCCCTTTTTTAGTTGAACTAATACAGTGATTACAACACATTTTTTTTTAATTATTAAGACCAATTTTAATATAATATAGAAATTATATATGGTATACCCAAAGTAAAATTCGTATTGAGTGGCGCTATATGATTCAGCAGATCGTCGAATTCAATAATAGGTATTCAAGTATTCTAAATCATGACCTACTTAAAAACAAGGTCGACAAGGTCTATACATCTATTCGCAACGTCACTACTAAATACACAGCTAAAAAAATGTTAGTCCATGTAGTGTACATACACAATGTACTGGATAAGAAAAGGTCTCGATAGTAATTTTCAGTCTTCTACTACGTTATGCCGGCCGGTAAACAACAAAATACGCAAAATTCTAGTATGTGGCACAAATATCAAATGTAATACAATGTTACAACTTGAGACAAAATTGTAATAAAACTGCAACATTTGTAATGGTCGAACATGTAATGTGAAAATTATGTAGTACAAAAGGTCTGTAAAAGATATTAGGGCATCAGTAACTGTTGCGAGTAGATGCGATAAAGTACAGAAAGTACTGTAGTAACAACAAATACGGGAGTAGGATGACTGCGGGAGAGAACCAAATAGGGATGCTGTATAATAAAACATGGGACTTAGTGATGGGCGGTATATGTAGTAGTTGAATTCAGAGTATTTTTACGCAGGATTTTAGTTGAATGGGGGGTTTGGAAGTTATGCTCTCTGAGTGAACAACATTATGCGCAGGACAAATAAAAGTGGTAAAGGGTATTCCAAGAGGTCTAGGTAAAGCAATGTCAGAAAAGTCAGAGAGCGAGCGATAGAAAGAGCAAAAAAACCAATGCTCCAAAGAGTAACGCAAACAGTTTTACAAAAATTCACCCACATAACATGGAATAGTACTATTTTTTATGATACTTTCAAGCGCACAACCTCTATCCAAAAAAAGGGGGACTGTTTCACATAAATGAAAAAAAAAAACAAGTATTTTTCTACGGCTTGTGTCCTGCTGCAGTGTTCCGCTGAACGCCGGTTATAAAATTCTAGAAAATTTCTTTTTCTCTGTGATTTTTAGACGCCCACGCAAAAATTCTAATGCGAATTTTTACAAACGACGTCCACTATATTAAGACAGTGCCTAGAGAAAAGAGTTAAGAGCCCCACAAAAAAAAAAGACACCGCTAGTTGGCAGTGATAAAAACCTTAAATAAATGGCGGCCGCCCCATATTTTTGATGGCTAACACTTTTTTCGGTAGCCTCCAATGTTTTTTCAGTGCATAGCGTACTGAGAAAAATTCTTATCAGGGCCCCAATAGTAATAGGGGCACAAAAGACTATAGCACGTGAGGTTTACACGAACGGCACCTCTTTTAAAAAGAGATACAAAAAAAAATATATAAAGAAAAAAGTTCGGATAAATTTATTGGCAAAATGTAAAAAAGAGCACTTGGTGTGGGTGGCTGCTGAGTAGGCAACAATTTGTGGAATACAGCATAAAGTACAAAAATGTGCGCATGTCCTTGTTTGCGTTTGGCGTATCCTTTCTACTAGTAAAATACGCAACGTATAAAAGAGTAGCACCTTAAAACAGGCAGCTTTTAGTTGCGTGTGACACAATGCTGTGCGCCCGCTTAAAAACGACGTCGTGAGTTGACTGTTTTCACATTAAAAACGCAAATTTATGAGCTTCATGTCGTGTCACTCAGTTGCGTGCGTGTCCTACGTGATGCCATTTATTTAAATTTATACGATATTCTTTGGTTTTTTATGGCTTTTCTAATATTTCGCACGTGTGTTTGATGGATGTTCTAATACGTTAGGATTTTCCCTAATATTTCTATTCAAATATCTTTTAACAGGCGTCAAGCAAGTTCAAGGCAGTACTAGCTACACTTTTGCCGTGTGATATTTTTCTAATTTTATTTGCGAATTCTTTTCTTGATATTGTTATTAGCTTTTCGTTTGTACTGCTTTTCACATTACAGCCTTATGGCATTTAACTCGATTTGCTGATGCCCTGGTAATCTGTGACGAAAATGGAAATTCACTGCGATGCGTTGTCCTTTTCATTGCAATTGTCGCTAAAGTGCAAATGCATGTAATAAAAAGAGACAGTTTTAAGAGCAATATCACTAAAAGCTTATTGTAAACTACAGGGTCTATTCAGCACAGAGGCATTTCGGAAGTAATAGGCTTTAAGGGAGCATTATTAGGAACAATGGACTCTCAAATTTTAAGTCCAATTTGTGTTTGATGTGCACCAGCAAGTTCATGCTGTGCTCCTGTTGGAAATGGCAAAAAGATTGATGACTTGACATTTTAATGATGTGACAGAACATATACTTAATTTCCAAATGGCACTTGAATAAAATGATATTGCAACACTTCAGTTGAAGGGGTGATAAAAATGCCGCTAAATTCGAAAATGAGTTTCAAAAAGCCTCTTCTTAATATAGAATCAACAGTAAAGCAGCAAGACGGCAACTTTTATTGAAGAATGCCATGCCATGAATGTTATATAGTCAGAGAAATAGGTAGACTTCAGGTTTCAAATAAGTAGAAAGCACTACTAAAGGCACAAAAAAGAAGCCTCTTCTAAATAAGAGTCATAGGCAAAATAGCCCCATTTCAATTAACCTTCAACAGAAAGAGCACAAAGAATCCCAATTGAACGAGAGCGCAGCAATAAAAAAAGACGAAACGGATGTCATTGGACCAAAATATGGAGCAATTCCCTGTGTAAGAGCCTTTAATCAAAAACCATTGTATAAGAGCTGCACAATCAGGAGTCTATAATGGAAGAGCCAAAAGAATCCAATACAAACGAGAGTCCAGAAATTAAGCTACATACTATGGAGTTAAAATTAGTGCTAAAGAAAATATGTAATGTGAGGGTAGCCCCAATATATTTTAAAAGAGCATTATAGCAGGAGCAAAAGAATTGAAAAACTTATAACAGAAAATCTCACTTGGGGCATGATGAATTTAAAACAAAACGAAAAGAAACAAACTTTGACAATCATTTGCCAAACTTTGGTATTGGAGTGTATCAACCTACGTAAATCTATGTAATCCTGTGAGATTCAATGTTAAGTTAATTTTTTTAGAATATCTATGCTGCAGTTACATTTCTATTGAGACTGTAAAAAGATCGTACTAATGATTCGGATCAAAAAGGGATAACAAAATTATATTTTATTTCTGATACCTTTTTTTGTTGTTTTTTTTTAAATTTTAATGTCCAGTTTTCCAGTGTACTTTTAAACTAATTTTTAACTAACCCACATTTTTGAACGGTCTATAGTTCCTAATCAAAATGGCCGAAATCTTTAAATTTTACAGACAATTAGTAAACAGTTAATATGGCGTTAAAAATATTTGTGATATGTTGACTACACACAGAAAAAAAAGTGTGTAAATATAACTAAAATGTTAATCAATCCAATTAATTTTTAATTGAAACTTAGCCGATGTAAATTTTAGTAGCATTGAATTTCGTATTCGTAATAATGAGAATTGCAGTTTTAGAAACCTCTATATGAGTCATATTTTGAACAAAGTCATATTTTGAACTTCGCGGTACAAATTTGAAACAAAGTCAAATAACACTGATTATCGTTACTACTTTTTTTGAAAATTGTTGGTTAAGATACAATTTTTAATTATTTTTAATCCAATTCTTTGCTATAAATTCAATATTTAGTACATCATATTTATTATACATACAGACTATTTCCTGTCAGAATGGCCACATTATTTTAATAATTCGTTTTAGTGACTACTTCAAGTATTTTTAACTCCTTTTCTAGTAATGGTAAAAATTTTAAAATTATGCGTATTTATAGAGAAGTCCACCGTTATAGAAAGAAATATAAGATTTAAATTTACATTGTACTTCTAATGCATTTTTACATCAGAGTAAAATACCGACCACTGGCTAGTCTCAAATTTCATTAAAGATATGCCAAAATGGGTGTTATTTCCCTTTTGTCGTTTACTGAATTTCGGAATATCAAACCGCTTGGGTATGAGACCTTTTTACCTTAGTATCGGAAGTAATAGGTACAATTGAAAAGTTTTTCGAAATAAATTGGGACAGTCAAAACATCGTAACTTTCTACAAATTTTCTACAAATATTTCTTGGGTAATGGATGTTTTGGAAACTGGACCACACTATTTATATTTTCAGCTAATGTACAGGATACTTTAAAATCACTAATATATTAAACCCATTTGAAATTTGCTTTTTGTTTATTACGATATTTTGCCTGAAAGGTATCGATATATTAAAAACCTATCTGAATAGTAGCAGTTATTATAATAATAGTTTGGCGCTACAGTCCTGTATAGAACTTCGGCCGAGCTCTCTCACCATTTTGAGCTGTGCGTGTTATATTTGTACTCAAAGTGGTGGGACCTACAGTTTATTGCCGAATCCGAACGGCGGGTGAGAGCTTTTCATAGGCAATGTTTTACTCTCGTAGGTTTGCCATTTACTGATGAGAGGTAACGTGGTATAGAAAAATGTTTTTATGAAAAGATGTTGTTAGCCCCAGTCCAGGCTTGAACCGGGGACCTTTCGGCTCGCAGTCCAACACACTAACCACTGAGCTTCCGCGGCTACAGCAGTTATTAGTATATTAAAATTAGTCTTCACAATTGAAAGAAAAATTGCGTTAACATTTTTTTGAAATACTCTATTTTATTGTTCAAAGAATTGGCTGAAAATGTGGACTATTTAAAAAAAAAACTTTTGCTTTTAAGTTCAATTCTTAAAAAAGAAAAAATCTTTTTAATTTATTTTTACTTTCTTTTTATTATTGTTTAACTTTTAAATTATCTTAATTTCCCTTTATTATAATACTAGCTGGATCCGTGCACGACTCGTGCCAAGATTTTGTTAATTCAAAGATATGATTAACATAAAAAATATTTTTATTATTTATATGAGGTTATTGGTTTTATAAATGTGGTAGCCAAATAATAATTCTCCGCCAAAACAACTTTTCTCAAAGAATGTGTTCATTCTCAGACTGCGCTTCCCCGTAGAATTCTTCCCAGTAGAAATCCTCCCCGTAAAATTCTTTTCCATAGAACGCTTTCCCGTAGAATTCTTCCCGTAGAAATCATCCCGGTAGAATTGTTCCCGGTAGAATTCTTTCCCGTAGAATTCTTCCCCGTAGAGTTTTTCCCAGTAGAAGTTTTAGTGTGGTGAGTTTAGGTGTGGTGAATTTTGGTGTGGTGAGTTTAAGTGTGGTGAGTTTTAGTGTGGTGAGTTTTAGTGTGGTGAGTTTCAGTGTGGTGAGTTTTGGTGTGGTGTGTTTTAGTGTGGTCAGTTTTAGTGTGGTGAATTTTAGTGTTGTGAGTTTTAGTGTGGTGAATTTTAGTGTGGTGAGTTTTTGTTTGGTGATTTTTTGTGTGGTGAATTATAGTGTGGTGGGTTTTAGTGTGGTGAATTTTAGGGCGATTTTTAGTGTGGCGAGTTTTAGTGTGGTGAATTTTAGTGTGGTGAATTTTATTGTGGTGAATTTTAGTGTGATGAATTTTAATGTGATGAATTTTATTGTTGTGAGTTTTAGTGTAGTGAATTTTAGTGTGGTGAATTTTAGTTAGGTGAGTTTTAGTGTGGTGAATTTTAGTGTGGTGAGTTTTAGTGTGATGAGTTTTAGTGTGGTGAGTTTTAATCTGGTGAGTTTTAGTGTGGTGAATTTAGGTGTGGTCAATTTTATTGTGGTGAGTTTTAGTGTGTTGAGTTTTAGTATAGTAAGTTTGTTTTTCTTTTCTATTTTTTGTTTTTCCTTTAGTTTGGATTTTAGTTTTATGTGATTGCTTTTGTTTTTGTATTTTTGCTTTTGTTTTGTGCTTTTGCTTTTTTGCTTTTAATTTATTTTTTTTTTATTTGAGTTTTTTGTTTCATGTTCGTAGCTGGTGAAAGAGCCGAATTATATCGTATTGAAAGTTTAGGTTGTATGGGAGGTGCGACGCCTCTTTGTCCAATCTCGCCCATATATAGCCTATCATTCCTTCCAGATCATACCGCATCTGTGGTAATAGCTCAACGCCGACATTGACATAGTCAGGCGCATTAAGATCCAAAGCCTACGATGGCTTGGACTTGTCGAGCGTATGGATGAAAGCACTCCAGCAAAAAAGGTGTTCAATTCTGTACCCAGTGGTGGTCAACGTAGGAAAGTGCGTCCGAATCTCCGGTGGAGCGACCAAGTGCAAGACAACCTGACAACACTTGGAGTGCTAAACTGGCGCCAGCGCGCACAATGCAGAAGCGACTGGCGAGGGGTGATTGCTGCGGCCGAAACCCATAATAGGTTGTAATGGCCAAATAAGTAAGTAAGTAATACTAAAAAAATTGCAATAAAAACTGTAAATCACTATGTATTTATTATGAATTAGATTCATAAATAAACAAATTTTATTATTAATCATAACATACGAAATTATGATTATTTGTTCATCACTTGTGTTTAATATTGCATATTAGTTTTCTTAATGCCAGTTGTGAAAATAACCCGTAGTATCTGCCGTCTAATAAACATTTAACTGATTGAATTAAGTGAAAAATGAGTCATTTGAAAATAAATTTGAAATTTAAGAGGCAAATAAATAAAAATGATGTATTTTTCTATTGTTTTTTTTCTTTCTTTCCTACCTAATGTTTTTTGCCATTGACTTATTATACTTTTCAATGCGATATTATTCACTTTGTTCCGCATAATTTCACGCTAAGAAAAATCAGCTTGCAGGCAACATATTGATGTTTGCAGCCATACATTTTCCGACTTTAATTGGCTGTTATTTCTAAATATAAATTTTTAAAATTATTTTGGTATTCATTTCATAACTTATTGCTATGTATTATTATAAATAGATTTATTTCAAAAGTCCAGAAATTCAAAAAATATTGTAGCAAACATAATATGTTGCCAGCAAAATTTATTTTTCCCTGTGGGTTGGATTTGTTTTCCCACCTGCAAGCTACTGCTATATGGCACAATGTATGACATTTTAATTATGAATTATGAATAATAAGTCATAAAATATATTCCAGAACCTATACAAATTATTCATGACTTATGAATATATCCTATTAATATAATAAATCTGTTTGTTCGTTTGTACGTTTGTACGTTTGTACGTTTGTACGTTTGTACGTTTGTACGTTTGTACGTTTGTCCGTTTGTACGTTTGTACGTTTGTTCCGCTTCTCCGTCTAAACGGCTGATCCGATTTCCTTGAAATTTTTACCACAGATGCGGTATGGTCTGGAAGGAATGATAGGCTATATATGGGCGGGATTGGACAAAGAGGCGTGGCACCTCCCATACAACCTAAACTTTCAATACTATATAACTCGGCACTTTCACCAGCTACGAACATGAAACAAAAAACTCAAATCCACAAAAAAAATTAAAAACAAAAAAACAAAAGCACAAAACAAAAGCAAAAATACAAAAACAAAAGCAATCACGTTTGTTCCGCTTCTCCGTCTAAACGGCTGATCCGATTGTCTTGAAATTTTTACCACAGATGCGGTATGGTCTGGAAGGAATGATAGGCTATATATGGGCGGGATTGGGCAAAGAGGCGTGGCACCTCCCATGCAACCTAAACACGATATAACTCGGCACTTTCACCAGCAACGAACATGAAACAAAAAACTCAAATACAAAAAAAAAATAAAAACAAAAAAGCAAAAGCACAACACAAAACAAAAGCAAAAATACAAAAACAAAAACAAAACCAATCACATAAAACCACAATCCAAACTAAATGAAAAACAAAAAAAGGAAAGAAAAAGAAAAACAAACTCACCACACTAAAACTAACCAAACTAAAACTCACCACACTAAAATTCACCCTTAAATTAACCACACTAAAACCCACCACACTATAATTCACCACACTAAAACTCACCACACTAAAATTCACCACACTAAAATTTACCACACTAAAACTCACCACACTAAAACTCACCACACTAAAACTCACCACACTAAAACTCACCACACTAAAACTCACCACACTAAAACTCACCACACAAAAACTCACCACACTAAAACTCACCACACTAAAACTCACCACACTAAAACTCACCACACTAAAACCCACCACACTAAAATTTCACCACACTAAAATTTCACCACACTAAAACTCACCACACAAAAATTCACCACACTAAAACTCACCACACTAAAATTTCTCCACATTAAAACTCATCACACTAAAACTCACCACACTAAAACTCACTATACCCAAAAGTCGCCACACTCAAACTCACCGCACTAAAATTCACAACACTAAAACTCACCACATTTAAACTCACCATACCAAAACTCACCACACTAAAACTTACCACACTAAAACTCACCACACTTAAACTCACCACACTAAAACTCACCACACAAAAATTCAACACACTAAAATTGAACACACTAAAACTCACCCCACTAAAATTTCACCACACTAAAACTCACCACACTAAAACTCACTACACTAAAATTTCACCACATTAAAATTCACCACTTTTGAACTCACCACATTAAAACTCACTACACTCAAATTTCGATACACTAAAACTTACCACACTTAAACTCACCACCCTAAAATTCACTACACTAAAACTCACCACAATAAAATTCATCACATTAAAATTCATCACACTAAAACTCACCACAATAAAATTCACCACACTAAAACCCACCACACTATAATTGACCACACTAAAACTCACCACACTCAAAAACACCACACTTAAACTCACCACACTCAAATTCACCACACTAAAACTCACCACACTAAAACTCACCACACCAAAACTAACCACAATTAAACTCACCACTCCAAAATTCACCACATCTAAACTCACTACACCGAAACTTACTACATTAAAACCCACCACTCTAAAACTTCTACTGGGAAAAACTGTACGGGGAAGAATTCTACGGGAAAGAATTCTACCGGGAACAATTCTACCGGGATGAATTCTACGTTGAGAATTCTACGGGAAAGCGTTCTATGTGGATTTTACGGGAAGATTTCTACTGAGAATTATTCTGCGGAGAAGCGCAGTCTGAGATTGTCTTTGAGAAAAGTTGTTTTGGCGGAGAATTATTTGGTTACCACATTTATAAAACGAATAAAAAAATTTCAACAGCTAAGCACGGGCCCCTCATATCAATAATAAAAAAATGTTTTTTATATTAATAAAATCGTTCCATATCTTTGAATTCAGAAAATCTTGGCACGAGTCGTGCACGGGTCCAGCTAGTTATACAATAAATATGAGTAAATATATATTGAATTAATCATAATAATAGATTTTACTATAATCATGTATTATGAATAAATACAAAATCATTATGATTACTTATTCTTGGCTGGATATCTTACTTTATATATTAATATTAATATATATTATATATATTTATGATTTGTACGCATGTTTTTTGAGAAAATTTCCCTCCGTGTAATAGCATAAAAAAAAGTAATTCAAAACAACAAACTTTCGTTTGTAGTTTCAGAAAAATCCAGAAATCTTCGCCGTAAAATTCTTCCCCATAGAACGCTTTACCGTAGAATTCTTCCGGTAGAACTCTTCCCGGTAGAATTCTTCCCCGTAGAGTTTTTCCCAGTAGAAGTTTTAGTGTAGTGAGTTTTATTGTGGTGAGTTTTATTGTGGTGAGTTTTAGTGCGGTGAGTTTTAGTGTGGGGAGTTTTAAGGTGGTGAGTTTCGGTGTGGTGAGTTTTTAGTATGGTGAGTTTAAGTGTGGTGAATTTTTAGTGTGGTGAGTTTTAGTGTGGTGAGCTTTATTGTGTTGAGTTTTAGTGTGGTGAGTTTAGGTGTGGTGTGGTGAATTTTGGTGTGGTGAGTTTTAGTATGGTGAATTTTTAGTGTGGTGAGTTTTAGCGTGGTGAGTTTTATTGTGGTGAGTTTTAGTGTGGTGAGTTTTAGTGTGGTGAGTTTTAGTGTGGTGAGTTTTAGTGTGGTGAATTTTAGTTTTTGTTTCATCTTTTAGATTGTGTATGTGCTGAGTTATGTCGTTTTGAAAGTTTAGGTTGTATGGGAGGTACCACGCCCCTTTCTCCAATCCCGCCCATATATAGCCTATGACACCCTCCGGACTCCATAGTATCCTGGTGCAAAATTTCGGTTCAGCGGTTTAGACGTGATGCTGGAACAAACAGACAGACAGACAGACAGACAGACAGACAGACCGACAGACTGACAGACGGACCAAGAGTTTTATATATATAGATAATAAAGTCTACACAATTAACTTATAATTGATATTAATACTGTAGAATTTTAAGATTATTACTTGATCAACGAAAAAATTAAAAATTTTCGTTGATCATTTGAATGCTAAAAAAACTTAGTATTCAAATGAATACTAAATGTTAACTTCTTGCAATAGAATACAATTTTAAAATAAAAGCAACCAATTACATTTTGAACAAAACTCAATTTACAGTATCTTAATTTCTGATATGTTCTTCTACTTATTCTCTGATATCCTGTGAGCTGCAAAACAAAGATATTTTTTTCGATTTTTTAAAGATAAATTTGTATTTTTTTTTTTCATTTATGCAGAACGACATATGTACTTGAAGCTTTGATCCAAATTGGTAGAACAAAAAGTTTTCCACACCAATCAATGTCACGGCGTTGTTGGTTACCACATGAATATATTATTATTTTTAGAAAATACACCGACTACATCATGCTGTGCGCCCATGCAACCAAAGCCGAAAGTTTACACTTTAAGAAGCCAACTTTTCGACACCACATTGAAAAATATGCAATACATTTACATACTATCGAAACTAAGTGGTAATGTTTAAAATTTAAACTTTAAACTTTAAATAATAAACACAGGCGTTGAGAAACTTTGCAAATTTTGGTACGTGTTTCTGACGTAACTATTTTTGTTTTAAAATTAGTTTGGAAATTTAAAAAATGACTGCGTATTTTTTTAAAGTGTTTAAAAAAACACAAAGTTTGCTTTGATGCACCTACTAAAAAGTCTGCGCCTCTGTTGCTATATCGATGTATACGAGGGGTGCCTTATCACTAGGGACACACAGACACAAATATATACGAGAAACATAGGTTTTTTTTCCATGAAACAATACAGTTGATAAAATAGGAACTACACTCCCTAAGGTTGTCAAGGTGTTATCATCAAAATGAAATTTTGACAGACAATCGAAAAAATTAATATTTACAATATTAAAAAACGATTTCTATGGTTTTGTATAAGGCGCTGAGTAAAACTAGAAGGTTTACAACTGTAGTGTGTCGAATTTTTTTATTTGTATATTTTCCAAAAACACATTTTTACCAAAAGAAAACCCCAAAATTTCCACATTCCTCAGCAGTAGTTTTTGTCTGTCTTAAGTTTGGCAAAATTCCAATGAAATTTCAAAATGCGGAACTAGACATTTTCTAGAAACCGGCGTGCAATAAATGGCAGCAAGCAAAACCGGAAGTAAGTGTTGTATGGAATTTGCACGAGTCCTAGACAACAACTATGCCCTAGACGACAGATTGTGGAAAGGAGAAAGAATGAAACAACATTTTGCCACTACGAGCACGTGCACAAAAGCATTCGATCAATGCTATCATGGGTGCACTTAAAAAGGAAATATTTGTATACCCTACTGTCTTCAAAAGCTATTCATAATAATTATATATTATCCGTAAAATTATTTTGTAATTATATTAGAAAATTAATTTGTTAATAGTTGCTTAATTTAACTGACTTTAGGTTTAAGTTTTAGTTTTATGATTTTTGACTGCCTACTCAATTTTCTTCTAGTTCGTGAAATTTATAAGCAATTTCTAATCGAAATTGTATGCTCTATTTTGCACTTCTTATAATAAATAATATGCAGTACTTAAAAAAAACTGGTTTTTCAAAATTGTAAAATGTAATTTTTCTTTAAATTGCAAAGTCTAATTTTAATATATTCATATATGCTAATATTCTGATATTTTTTTAAGATATTTTAATCTGAACAGGAACAACTTTGACTTTTTAAGTTTTTTTTTTATAACTTTTTAGCACTTAAAAATACTGGTTTTCCAAAATACTTAAATGTAATTTTTCTTTAAATTGCAAAGTCTAATTTTAATATACTAATATATGCTAATATTCCGACTTGTTGTTAAGATATTTTGATCTGAACAGGAACAATTTTAACTTTTTAAGTTTTTTTTTTTTATAACTTTTTTAGCTCATAAAAAAACTGGTTTTCCAAAATCCTTAAATGTAATTTTTCTTTAAATAGCAAAGACTAATTTTAATATATTCATATATGCTAATATTCCGATATTTTTTAAAGATATTTTGATCTGAACAGGAACAATTTTGACTTTTTAAGGTTTTTCTTTTAAACCTTTTTTAACACTTAAAATCTCCTGATAAACAGTAAAATATTATATGGTCATTCAGAACATAGTTTGAACTATTGACTAAAATTACTAACTTTATTCCAACTGCTTTACTTTTTAAAATATGCCCTATGAACACAGTATCTGTCTAAAAATACTGAGCATACAATACAAAAAAGTAACTGCGAATTAAAAAAAAAACACGCAGTAAGTAATGTTCATAGGAAAACTATTTACTTGATACACAGAAAAAAATAATCGACGTAAATATAGCAACCGATATTAATTGCATTCATTAATCAATCCAACAATGAAATTAACTAATTTAATGCAAACATTTGCTATTCTTCGTTAAATCAGCAATTCCGTTTCCTAATATGATTTTTTGTACGTCAATGCAGCAAATTAATTAGTCGGCGCAGTTTCAGCGATTATATTTTCGTAAACTGCGCCGACTATATTATTTGCTGCATTGACGTACAAATATTCATATTAGCGTACATAATTGCTTATATAACGAAGAATATAAAATGTTTTCATTAGTGAATTTAATTGCTGGATTGATTAATGAATGCAATTAATGTCGGTTGCTATATTTACGTCGATTATTTTTTTTTCTGTGTATATAAAGTGATGTTATCTAAACAATATTCTATATAAAAATTCAACCTTAAAAATATATGAATGGTGGTGTTGTATAAAAAGTAGTCCAAAATGTTGTCGATTGTCGTTTTCGACTGCCTGTAAATAACCCAATGTTATTAGAAATGTAATCAAATATTTTGTGGCGCTTCCTTGTAGTTACTACCCTCAAACATATTGAAAAAAATTGGTGTTTCTTTTGACGCGAATTCTTATGCTACAACTTTTGCTGTTACCCTGGTGGGAAATTGCTTTCTAAGTTGACTTTTTTCGACAATTAAGTAGATGATGATATAATGTCTGACAGCGTTTGATCGATGCTAAAAGAACAAATTAAAATGTTGACAAATTGTCTGTTTTATAGCATAATACGACATACAGAATTATACAAAATATATCATTTTATAAAAAAAACGAAAATTAAGGATAACACATCGAGTAAAATATCGTCGATACATATTTTTCTCGACTTCTATAATCGTTTATTTTTCTCAGCATTTCTTCTTTTCAATGCTACGCTGGACTTTTCAAACAATTTCTTATATTTGAATGGTATGTCCTATGTTCGTGTTACCTTTTGCTATATTCTGTTGGCCGCATAAAAGTATTTCACAAACTTTCTAAAAAGTTTAGAAATGTTTTAGAAATGTTGCGAAAATATGTGTGGGTTGTTCATGTGTGACAGCCTATAAGGGCTGTTAAGGATACGCGCAAAGTGAAAGTTTTACTGGAATGCAGAATATTGTGTTGGTGTTCGTTTAGATAACATTTTGTACATCACAATCAGTGTTTTTATAATTTAGAACATGGTTTCTTCATGGGAAAAAGTTTCCAAAGGACGCTTGAATAAAAATGTATTCTATGTTAATACTTACAGTTTTGTGATTCATATACAGTTTACACATTTTTCTTATTGTTTTAAACATTTAACATTTTATCTATGTTATCTACGTAAAAGTTCTTGTTTTCTTTTTTGGAATGATTCAGTTTGTTAGCATAGAAGTTTTGCTCTTTGGACATATAAACTATATAAGTTTTCGAAAAATGGTATGCGGTCATATAACATGTATGCCGGTTACTTTCAACTACTCATGGATTTCCACACATGTTCAAATGATTTCCACACATGTTTTTCGCACTTGTTTAAATAGTCTGATGCTTAAATCTAAGCTAATACTATTTATTATTATATAATTTATTTAGTAATATTTTTCTTAAAAGTATTTAAAGACAAAATATATGTACAACAACTTTGAATATGTATAAAAGTTAAAGGCACTATTAATATTACTATTCTACACTCAAAATAAAATTAGATTAAAATTGAAGAAATCTTTCGACAAAAATCGTGAAATTTATCTATGAAATATTTCGTAAAATAAACGAAAGAACGTTCGTAAATTTACGATAAAAATTATCTACTATATAATAATCATTGTGTTTTTACGAAAATATTCGTAGATTTTATCTACAAAAGTCATTCGTATATAATACGAATTATATAATACGTTGCTATTTTACGCAAAGGTATTTCTGTTTTTACTAATTACACTACACAACAAAATGAGAAAAAAACGTTTGCGCAGTAAATTCCATTATTTTTGTATTATTGGAAATGACTCGCAGAATTTGAATATATGAATTAAAAAATTTTCTACGGATAGGTTTACGAGATTTCGGGCAATAACTTTTGAACTGAGCTTTCAAAAAGGTGGTCACATATATTTGAAAATATTTCGCGTTTAATAAAACCCATAAACGCAATTGTTATATCGAATGAAAGATAATTAAATATTCAATAAACATTACTTACAATTGTTTGGAATTGGTTTACTGGTTTAAGAAAACTCTACAGAAGAACTCGAAAATGTAAATTTTGTCGACCAAAATTTTATTAAAAAAATGCATTTAAAAAACGCCGAAAAATTGAAAACGCAAGATGATGCACAGTTTGTAATATTGCAAAATTAGCCTGTACATTTCTAAAGAAAATGATGTAAAAATAAAAAATGGATACGTTTTGAGAACAGAAAAAATTATATGAATGCATTACAATTGGGTATTAACTAAAAAAAAACGAATAATATGTTTATACCCAATACCCATGGGTTACAAGTTATAAAATATATGTGAGGATATTTTAGCGCCTCTTAGTAGGCGTGACTGGTATGAAGAAGTATATATTTTCTTGGTCAACATCACTTTCCGAGTCGATTTAGATATGAGCGTCTGTCTGTCCGTATATACACGATAACTTTAAAACTGCTATTCCGAATGATGTGAAATTTATTTTCTATATATTTTAGTAGAATAGTATTTCAAAGTTCTAAAATTAGTCGATTTAGTCAACGTAATCTACTACATCCACTACGAAATATGGGTTTACTGTTTAGGATCACATATCTCGTTAAGTATTAAAGATAAAGTTATAAAATTTAAAATTAATTACAATTGGTGCTCAAATAATAATCGTGATCCGCTCTCTTTTTTTATTTTTTTTTTTTATGCCTATTTGTATAGCACTCAATTATATTGCTTTCACATAACTTTTTTTATCCTCAAATGTTACCCATATATTTTTGTCATTTATTTTGTCATTTATTTCTTCTAGAGAGTGTGAACTAATTTTGGAAAATTAAAATTTGTGTATCATTTTACTTTCTCGATTTTTTCCATTTTTTTAAATGAATTTTTTTTTAAATTTTTGTTGAAAAAAATGTTTTTTCAAGTTCTCCTTTCGAGTTCTCTTAAATTAATGAACGAATTTAAAAATGTTCAAAGAAATGTTTATTCGATATTCAATTAACTTTCAGTCGATATAATATTTGATCATATGTGTTATTTAGAACGCGAGATATTTGCAAATATATGTGACCACCTTTATGAAAGCTCGGTCCAAAAGTTATTGGGCCATATTTTGTAAACCTATCCAAAGAAACATTATTAAACCATATTTTCGGAATAAGGGCGTTACGAAAAATATTTAATGCTAAAAAATATAAAAAAAACACGAAAAAATTATTGCATTTGACAAAAATATTCGTTAAAATGATTTACGAAAATTTTTGTTTATATTATGTATGTACTTTTGTAAATTTAAGAAATAAACAACTTTCTTCGGAAAATGTGTTGATAGAGCATATTTTAAAAATACGAACCGGTAAAATAAAGTTAGTAATTTTCATCATAGCTTGAACTATGCTCTGCATAATCACAAATCATTTTTTATTAATAGTTAAATCTACAATGCTAAAAAATCGTCCAAAAAACATCTAAAAAATCAATTTTTGTAGTTTACTTTTAAATATTTGAAAAAAATAATAGTATTGTGTTGGTATATTGAAATTAGTATTGACAATTTAAAATTTTAAACTTTTTTGGAAAACTAGTTGTGTAAGGGACTGAATTTTTTTAATTCTAAAATGTGGCGGAAAAGGGCCTGAAATATATATAGTAACGTAATAGATAAAAACTGAATATACAATCAAAATTAGCAACCAAGAAATATATAGTATTGATGCATGGCAGGCATGTCAAACTCATTTGGCATCACGGGCCGCATTAGCAACTCAAAAGATGAGGCGGGCCGCAATTGCGTACCATACAAAAAAAATCACTCATTTTTTACATTTGGTTCTTCTGTTGTAAAATAAAATATAATGTTAAGATGATAAAATTTTCCATTGATTCTCGGTAAAAGCGTCGCAGGCGATTTTTTTTGCGATTTTTGTCTGTTTTGATCCTGCCAAAAATGTTGTCTGTGGTATATACAATGGCGTATTGTTCTAACACTAGAGACAATTTTATTAAATAGATCTAACAATCATCCAAAATTGTTGCAACTTTGTATGTTCGCAAAATCGTACGATATCGAAATAGTTCTTGTACAAATATCGAAGCCCAAATCGTACTAAAACTGCAAAAATAGTTCAAAGCGACATATCGCCGTTTTTTTCCAAACGATAATAAAAACGATTCTGGATTAATATTGCATCAAATAGTTCAAATATATAGAGATATATTTCAAAAACATTGCGATGTGGAAACTGTTTAAATATCCAACATGAAATTTTACTGTACGAAAATTACGAAATTTTAAAAATTGAACTGTGGTAGATTTGGTGTGGAATGTCTCTAAAACAAAAAGTTTTACTTGCTAAAAAAAAATGTTGAAATGAATCCAATTCCAATTTGTACAATGCAAGACTCTTGTCAGCAAATTTTTGATTCTTGTTTTATTCTGATTGCGCCTTTACTTGATACTTTTTTTTTTGTGGGATAAAAATAGAGCCACAGCACTCAGACAGGATTATATCTAGTGATGCCAACTGTATGGGTTTCCCGCTAAATCTGGTGGGTTTTAAGAAATAAAACGCGAAAAAAAATTGTACGGTGGACAGTGGGTTTTTTGGTGTGTTTTTAGTTACGACACAATGTGTTTTTATAATTTAGCGGCTTTTTTTATTAAATTTAACTTAATTTATAATTTTTATATTGTTTAACTTTTCCTTGAACAGCAACACAGATGTGATTGTAGGTTTTAGGACCGAAGTTCCTAACGGTTCGATTGTATAAAGACGGATTTAAATAAAATAAGAAAAGCATTATCTACAATATGCATATCGTCGAGGTGGATAATTTTTACAAAAACTTTTTATATTTTATATATTTTTGTTAATACCATAAAAATACCATGTTCTCATTAATGTATGCCAATGTCAGTCTAATAGATAAGAAACCCTCGAAAATAAAAGTATTTTTTTAAACTATTATTGAAAAAGTAGTTGGTGACTTCTACAATGACGATATGTTCGAATTAAATTAAGAATAATCGCGAAATAGACAAAACATGAACCGATGCCACAATGAATCGCATTTTTCTCGGATTGAGTTTAAGAATTATTCGATAATTCCAAGTGTTTCGAGACATGGCAGACTGAAGTCAGTTTTGTCTGAATAATTTTGTTGTCCTTAATTGTTAAACTAAGTTCCTAGTTAAATGTAAATACAAATAAAATCAATATAAAACACTCTGTCTTTTTAACTTAATTTTCTTCAATTACTAAAAAGATCAATGAATATATAAAATAACAAAAAAATACACTCAATAAATATATTTTTAAATACCTAAAATCGATAGGGGTCATATTGACCCAATTTGTGCAGAAGGGTTAAAAAATAAATATTTATGACCAGATCATATTTGTCAAGTAAAATAAAATACATTATTATTTGAATGTAACATTCTTACGTTATTTGTCATGGTGAACAAACCCTGTATAAAAAAACTGATTTCTTGCCACGATTTGGTGGGTTTTGGTTTTGAAAAGTTTTGATTTGCGTATTATTTACGCGGATGCCGTCGATAAGCATTTGATCTCTTCTGTTATGTTTTTCTTCCTTTTTGCTATTGTTTCCTGTACGAATATCAAAGCACAAAATATGCGAATGTACCCTAAAATAAAAAAATCGGTTCCAACTAAAAAATCACGAATGTTGAATTATTTTTTTTACAATAAATCGTCTATTTTACGAAATTTAAAATTACGAAAAAGTATTTCGTTGATTGTCGCATTGATTTTTTTTTATTTGACTGTAACATTACTGACCCATTAAGTACAACTGATTTTATGGTTCATATATTAATAGGTTTTTCTTTTTAAATCAAAATATTTCTAATTAATTTGATAATATTCGAAAAATTCAGTACCATAAATTTATATATTTCAATATCATTATTTTGAATTGTTTTAAAGGTTTTCTCCTATAATAAACATGGTTTTGTATGTCATTCTGCGTGTTTGCTCAAAATATGTGGTACAATATCATATTGATTTAACAGTTTGAATATTTTTGAACTAATAATACGCTTCCTATTGAAGAATTTTAATAGTATAAATAATTGTTTTCCTATTCAAATACTATTAATTTACCATTTTTCTACACCGAGAAAAACAATTCCCTCAAATCCCACTAAAATTGGTCAGTAGAAGAATTATTGATTTAATAGTATACACCCAGAAAATAATTCCCTCAAATCCCATTAAAATTGGTCAATAGGACTATTATTGATTTAATAGTATACAAAAAATAAAAAATTTCATATAAACTCAATGGCATTTTGGTATTTTCCGATTAAAATAATAATTTATCCTATTGAATATTTTAAATAGTAAGAAACTATTATTTAAATAAATTTTTTTTTTCTGGGTGTACAAAAATAACTCTTTTCATATAAACTCAATGTCATGGTATTTTTTAGTTTTTAATGGTATTTTCCGATTAAAATAATAATTAGTCCTATTGGCTATTTTTAATAGTAAAAAAAACTATTATTTATATAGTATTTATATCTGAATGTTATGATACTATTCTAACGGTACTATTCTAAAGGTACAATTCTTAAAGTACGATTCTAATGATACTATGCTAAAGTGCGGTTTTAAAGGTACTATTTAGATAATACTAGTTTATATATATGTTATTCTAATCATACTAGTCTAAATGTACTATTCAAAGGTACAATTTATATGTGATGTAATACCCAAAGGTCAAATTCATATGGTACATTCAAAAGCTTACAATAGACGTATAAAAAGACCTTTATAGTTTTGCAATAGTTCTACGCAAATACCTAACTAGCATATATTACTATTTACTATTAGTTTTCGGTAAAACAAATACTTTCTTTCCGTTATGGGGTCAATATACATGTTTGCCGGATACCCACAACTACTCTTAGATTCCAAAGACACCGACAAATCGTGCGTGAGTAACACTTACTCACTGCATATGTGTAGTTTTTCTTGCGTTAGTATACAACCCTTAAATAATACTAATGGAAGTGTTTATAAAAAAGGATATATAATATAGTGTAAAATGTTAAAGTAGCTTTCAATATATTCTCTTCGCCTAACGTTTAAACAAAACGAGGGTGAGTTTAAACCAAAAAACGGATAAAGCACTTTAAATACTATAAACGAAAATAATTCTGACAACTGGGTCAAAACTAACACGTGTCGTGCAAATTAGATGCATACAGCTAAACAGGGAAATGAATACATATGAGTAGTATTCAGTGTATTATACAGATACAGGACACTTTCCACACACACACACTAGATACATGCACATGAAAATGTTGGGGTTTGTGGGAAATTGGATGTTATTCTATAGGAAAAAGGTGGAACAGAGAGAGAGAGAGTAATATGATTAGAGTTCTAACTAGTATGTGGTAAGCCTTGGTATAGAAACACATGGGAAACTTGGACAGTATAAGGTTTTTTCTTATTTCACATTAATACAAACTATTCGTGCATTTTTCTAGTAGTTTTTCACACTTTGCTGCATATTCTGTGTGCCTGGCCGAACAATATGGTAATCTTGCTAGTTTTGGAAAACTAACAACTAATATAACGTTAGTTTTTAAGTACTATTATGATGCTTTGTTCATGGAGCATATAGATAATAGAAATTGTAGTACCTACCATTGGCAACAACGACTACGGACTAAAACGTACCATTTTGTGATGGGCACACAAAAGTGTGGAGTAGGCTGAGCGTATTAAGAAAATGACGAACAATAGACATAAATGATATGGATAGATTTTGTTTAACTGAAGTTCAAAAAAATTAATAAAAATAATACGGTACTTCAATTAAAATTTACTTATCATAAAACAGCAACAAATTTAAATGTTATCAAATTTCAATTAATTTCTAAAACAAATAAACCATTTCCAAATTTGATAAATTTCATTTAAATCAATTTTTAATCATTTACAAAGTAATATGTTTGAATTTTTTATTAGTTTAAACTTAATACAATCATAGCACATACTCTGCACAGCATAGTGTATACTCAATTTAAATATTATAATAAAACTTTATATTATATAAAAAAAAGAGTATACTATCAAACTAAAAATCACGTTCACCTACTAAACATGCTGTGCGCCATGTTGTAATTTATGAAAAACGCAATATTATGCGCGCCAAGTCAGCCAGCAAAATGGCGACGACATTTTGAAACAGCTGTTGCCAAGTGTAACTTTTAATAGCGCTAAACAAAAGTTAAACAGTTAAATTTGTACCTTGTTACATTACTTTGTAATTTTAACAGGTAACTACTATATTTACCTTTTACACATTTACCTTTGAAATGTAAATACTATTCAATTCTGCATTGAGAATTTAACTAAAGTTGTTGATAAAAAGATGGTATAATTTACCTGTGCCTAACAGGCGCACAGAAGCACCTACATGTTGCGTAAGGTAAAAGTTTAAAAATACACAAAAACGAGTACAAAAACATTAATAATAATGAACTGCTAGCGCATAAAGTTGCAATGTAATAGGTGTCCTATAAAGTAAAAGCATTTGAGTCATAATAAAAGTGCTTTTTATACAGCTGTCTGCTGTATAAAGCTAGTGTAATAACTACCACTCAATTGAAAATGTCTGCAATTTATTGTAACAAAAATATCTTAGCATATATCCTTACAATAGAACAGTATCTCTGTCTCTCTTTTGCTGTGCCCATTCATTGCATTTTCTAATGTCCTGCGGGGCTCCATTAGTGCGTGTTTTGCATTCCAGCACATCTTTGGAATTTCTAATTTGAGCGCTCGAAAAGAATTTTGAAATTAGAAAATAGCAGGCGCCCATAAAACTGACACACGTGACCTCAAGATTAGCACACTTGCACAGGCAAGATGAAGTCAGCTGTTCGCACTGCTAGTCTAACAGCTGTTCTTGTAATGGGGCTGGGTTGGCGTTAGATTTTCTTTACTTCTATGGGGGGAACCGTGCATTAGGGTTGTTTATTTCTGTGTTACATCGAACAGCTGATGCAAAGCACGTGCTACGAATGGATGTGGGTGGTGTGTAGAAGGCAGAATATGGTATTTGAAAAGGTGTAGATTGTAATTGAAATAAAGTTAGGAAATTGTAGTTAATATTTAAATTTTAGATATTACTATGTGTTAGTTAGAATTATACTAAGAATGTCATTATTGTCTGTACTGTCGATACAATTATGTAGATTTATTTTGTTAACCCATAGAAAATTTAGAAGCTCACACAAAATCACTATACTTTGACTAATAATAATTATAAAAATAGTTTGGCACTTAGGACGAGCTCTCTCACCATTTTGAGCTGTGCGTGTTATATTTGTACTCAAAGTGGTGGGACCTACAGTTTATTGCCGAATCCGAACGGCGGGTGAGAGCTTTTCATAGGCAATGTTTTACTCTCGTAGGTTTGCCATTTACTGCCGAGAGGTAGCGCGGTATAGAAAAATGTTTCTATGAAAAGATGTTGTTAGCCCCAGTCCAGACTTGAACCGGGGAGCTTTTGGCTCGCACTACCCACTTGGCACTACCCACTGAGCTACCGCGGCTACTTTGACTGATAAACATAAAAATAATGAATAGATATGTATTGGCATTTTATAATAAATTAAAAAATTTAATATGTAATGTAAAAAATTTAATTTATTTGGTATCTATATTTTAGAAAAGTACTAATCACCAATGTCCTCATTCTACTCTGATAGGAATAGATCTACTCCATTTCATTTGTATTTTGAAAATCTACTTCGCTACTCCGGTAGTAGCATTTTCTACTCCTTTCTTATAATTTTCTACTCCCGTTTACTGAAATCTACTCCAATCTCCAATTTTTTCCATGGTGGAAGTTACAAGCCGTGGTAGCTCAGTGGTTAGTGCATTGGACTGCTAGCCGAAAGGTCCCCGGTTCAAGCCTGGACTGGGGCTAACAACATCTTTTCATAGAAAATATTTTTCTATACCGCGCTACCTCTCGGCAGAAAATGGCAAACCTACGAGAGTAAAACATAGCCTATGAAAAGCTCTCACCCGCCGTTCGGATTCGGCAATAAACTGTAGGTCTTACCACTTTGAGTACAAATATAACACGCACAGCTCAAAATGGTGTGAGAGCTCAGCCTAAGTTCTCATAGGACTGTAGTGCCAAACTATTATTATTATTAAAAATTTAAACATGAATTGAACACAGAACCACAGAACAAACTATTATTATAATATTATAGAAGTTACAATTGTAGCAGTTACAACTAAATATACGCTTGTATAAACTTTTTTAAATGAAATTTTTTAAACACCATGTATTTCATTGGGTATTCCATATGCACCCTAACTCTAGAAAAAGACCATCCTGTATACATCAGCACTATAGAAAATACATAAAATTAGAAATAAATAAAAATTTTAAACATTGACATATTTATTAATTTATTTGAAATTTAATACACTAATATATATTTCTGCTCCCTTTTCATCAAATTTACTCCTATATTTAATGTTCTATTTACATCAAACCTAATCTATTTTGCAATCTTTTCATTTCTACTCCCTTATACTCATTTCTACTCCCAGAATTTTCCAAATCTACTCCCTATGCATTGGTGAAAAGTTTGAACACTACTAATCACAGAAAAAATTTACATCATATTGATGAATTCCGTTCTTCAAATCATGATTCATTGTATGGAAGAACCCAAACCATTCATAATATTAATTACTAACGACATCAATGTTATGAATGCGATCATAAATACGAGGTAACTGCCGAAAAAGTGTTCTTCAATATGATGTATGTGAAGTATGTGAAGAATACGTTTCATCATATTAATGAACAAATACATAAAATACAACATATATATATGTACATCATATTGAAGAATGCTGTTCATCAAAACCAAATTTATAACAAGATATTTATTTTTCGTTCGTTTTTTTGCCATACTTCTCAGTTCTCAAGTAGTTATTGTATGTTATTTATTTTGTATACGAAATAACATACAACAACTACTTGAGAACTAAGAAGTATGGCACAAAACGACTTACTTATGCTAAAACTTTTATTAATAAATAGATATATTAATACAAAATATATTTAAAAAAATAATTTTAAACATTTCTTTTTTGGATTTTTTTCTCGAACACTCTTTTTTTTTGAAAAAAAAATTTATCGAATTATTTTTTTTATAATAATTTTTTTCCTACTACTTTTTTTCGAATTATTTTATAAAAACACTTTTTTTTTTTGAAAAATTCGAATAAAAAATTCATTAATAATATATTTTGAAAAATAAAGTTTAACAATATTCATTGACTGCGAGCCGAAAGGTCTCAAGTTCAAGCCTGGACTGGGGCTAACAACATTTTTTCATAGAAACATTTTTCTATACCGCGCTACCTCTCGTCAGTAAATGGCATACTTACGAGAGTCAAATATTGCCTATGAAAAGCTCTCACCAGCCGTTCGAATTCGGCATTAAACTGTAGTTCCTACCACTTTGAGTACAAATATAACACGCACAGCTGAAAATGGTGAAAGAGCTCGGCTTAAGTACTTACAGAACTGGAGCGCCAAACTATTTTATTATTATTATTCATAAATATTATGAATTATTGATAGATATTATGATTATATTCATCATTATGATGACTTAAATTCATTGTATTGAATATTTCGTTCTTTACTATAATGTTCGATAGTACACTGAAAATAATTTTTATGATATTTTACGAAATATGTTTTTGTAATTCGTAAAATACACGAAATATTAGTAGTTACTATTTTTTTTCCAACATATTTTTTACGAACGATTCGTATATATTACGAATCAATATTCCTAAAATTAAAACAATAACAAAATTACGAATATTTCATTTATATTACTAAAATGTCGTTATATTATATATTCGTTATGTCGTCGACGATACTGCAATACCGTCTAACTGCATTTTTGAATACCGCTTACAAAATGAATTTTAAAGAAGGGGAAAAATTGTTTTGAGTAACAATTATGCACTTACTACTTACAAAATTAAGTATGTCATAACTTAAAATGGCATTTATCTAATTTATCCCATCAACATATCGTTTAAAATTAGGCGTAATTTTCACATATAGTTAGGCGGTTTTGCAGTATCGTCTACGATATATTATCTATTACAATTTTTTTTACGAAAGAATAACATATTTTACGAATGATCTTTATATTTTACGAATAAATTACTAAACTTTCGTAAATTTTGAGGTTATCTGTAGAAGTTTACGAAACATTCGTGTTTTTACGAATAATTAGTAGAAACAGAAATATGTTGAGTTCAATAACAACTTGGAATGGCTTTCGTAGATAAAATCTACGAATAGTTTCGTAAAATAAACAATTAATATTCGTAATTTTATATTATATTTACGAAAGTTTGAAATAGTTATATTAAATATACTAATTATATGTATAAAAATATAGGTAGGACAGATTCCAAAAATATCGGTAGATTTACGCATTTTGTTAACCTAGTACAGAACAACAAAAAAACAAGAAGAAAAACATTTACGCACTTTTAACCCCTATTTTCACAAAATTGCACTCAATAAATGACCTTTGACAATGTGTATTCTGTAAAATGACACCACTCGCACTTGCTTCCGCCACCAGACAAATCCCAACAAAATATATTACTGAAAATGCGCCAAAATAATAAAATGTCACCGCATTCCGGAGCCTGTGCCGCTTGTGCGTTGCCTCTGTAAACCTGGCCATTTGGCATTTCTGAAGCTTTGAAGTTTTTGCAGACGTTTGGCAACGTTTTGATGTGGCCAACGAACGCAACAAAGAGCGGAAACGGATGTGCTTTGCAATGATCAAAGGAGCTACAAGGGCAATGTTTAAGTGGAATGCAAGTTGGATTTGAAGTGACTGCACGGATAGCAATATTGGGGCAAGTGTTGCAGTAAGATGGTGCGGTGGTTGATCTTGAGGACACATGTTGAAACTTTCGTTGCCGTGATTCCGTCTCGTCGTTGTGGTGAAAGTAAAACTTTAAAGGATATGCGAACAGGCGAGCATACTTTTAGGCGCACGCTATTATTAGTAGGTATTATAAAATGCGTTTAAATGTAAAAACAATTTTGTGTATATATTTGTTAAAATTAATAAATAAACAAATTGTTCAAACAAATGCGCACGAATTTAATTCAACTTTTTATTTTTTTATTTTTCCTGTAATCATCAAATGATTTGTAGAATTCCGATACAGCACTCCGAAACGCACTCCCACATACGTATACGTATACATATGTGTATGCATTGTGCATGTGTAATACAGACACACACACACACTCACATACACAAAGACACGCAACTACATAAGTATATGAAATACGAACAGGTTCGCAGCATCGACAGCATGTGGTTGGTTCAAACAAATCACTTTTGCATGACGATTCCTTGGTATGTTTTTGTTTATTGTTGTTGTTGTTGCTGTTGGCAACAAAAGCTATCACCATACAGCCCGATATATGTTAGTCATGTTATTTATGTTTGTTGTTGCTATCGCTGTTGTTCTTGTTGTACAAGTGCTTTTATTGTTATTATATCCTTGTTTGTTATAAAATATAAAAATACACATATTTTTTTCTATGTATTGTTTGTGGTAAATAGCACCCATATTAAATACAAGAAACATAATAAATACTGCAACCCATGTTTATTCCATGTCTGTCCCACGTATGTATATTTGGTTCGTATGGCATGTGGCTTTGTGTCTGTGAGTCCTGGCGGGCGCAGCACTTACCATGCAAATGTTTTTTTTGCGGTTGTTTGGATATAAAAAAAATATCTTATTTTATTTTCTTTTTTTATTAGCTAAGTCCATGCTATAGCATTTTGCCAAACGATTATGTGGTAAATGCTTCTAATATCATTCTATAGAAATCAATTTAGCATTTTGTATTATATACTATCAACCAATCGTACAGCTTTTGGGAGAAATTACTCAAAATTAGAGACCAGAAAAAACTATTAACCATTACTTCCATTTGGTTTTTCACTGAGAGATATTCTTTTTGAAAAACTATAAAGGTCTTTGGTTGACAGATATTTTTTATTTTAAAAAATAAAAGTCTTTGGTTGAGAGTTATCTGAAAACCTAAAGGGTTTCAATAAGAGCGCTACAAAAACGGTTTTGGATATCAATGAAATTCTTTATTCCTGTAAAAGTACGTTCGATGCCATTGTGTATGGAACTCGATTTCTTTTGCATGGCCACCACGGGCACGCTTGCAGAAGTCCAGAAACTGAACCCAATTTTCGACGGTTTTCAAGCATTAATCGGCCGATACTGCTGCAATTTCACGTTCGATATTCGTACGAAGTTCATCAATCGTCATAGACTTGACGTAGCCCCACAGGAAATAGTCTAGCGGCTTCAAATCGCACGACCGAGGCGGCCAATCGACCATTTCGTGAGATAACACGTTCTCCAATCTTGGTTTCCAATAAATTGATTGTGGCATTCGCTGTGTGGCTTGTGGCGCCGTCCTGTTGGAACCACATGTCCTCCATGTCCATATCATCCAATTGGGGCCAAAAATATTCGGTTATCATTGAACGGTAGCGATTCCCATTCACTGTAACGTGCCGGTCTTGATCATCACGGAAGAAGAAGTACGGCCCAATGACGCCGGCGGCCCATAAGCCGCACCAAACCGTAATTTTTTCGTGATGCAATGATGACTCATGGAGTACGTGTGGATTGCTGTCTGACCAATAACGCATATTTTGTTTATTGACGAAGCCATTCAGCCAGAAATGAGCCTCATCGCTGAAGATGATTTTTCGATGAAAATCCGAATCATTTTCAAGTTGTTGCTCAGCCCAATTCACGAACATACGACGCTTCTGGTGGTCAAGCGGCTTCAGTTCTTGCGTCAATTTGATTTTGTAAGGATGTAGGCCAAGATCTTTTCGCTAAATTCGCCACAAGGACGTCACAGAGATGCCCAACGCCTGAGAACGACGTGTGAGAGACACATTTGGGCTTTCTTCAACTGAAGCCTCAGCGGTAGCAATATTCTCGACACTACGGGCACTTCTTTGTCTCACTGGCACGGGAACATTTTGTACTGTGCCTGTGGATTAAAATTTTTCCACTAGATGCTCAATTGTAGATCTGCTAGGATGATTATGACGACCATTAATTGGACGTAGCGCTCTTAAAGTTGAGGCCACTGACTCCGAATTTCGGTAGTAAATTTTAATAATATCGACTCGTTGTTGGCTTGTATATCTTTCCATCATGAAATGGCAAACCTTACTGAAGATAAATGTCAAAAGAGCGGCAAGAAAAATGGCGTCATTTGCTGTCCCTATCGCTCTACTTTTGTAGCGTTCCATTTGAAAAACCCTGTATAAGGGCCATTCCACACCAAATCGACCAGCGCACAGTGTGGCCAAACGCTCTTAAATCGGCTGAAATTGAGTGTTGTCGGAACCACTTTACCGATTTTAAAAATTTAAAAAGTGTTGCACAGAAAAAACTTGAGAGAACTTAAGTTTTAAAATTGTTCAAAAATTGTAAAAAATCCAAAAATTATCCGATTTTCAAAATTCTTTTGTTTGTGAAAAGCTTACATTGAGATCTAAAGAAAAGATATAGAAGGGAACATGAATTTTTTTTAATTTTTGAAGACTTTACTCTACATATTTATGCATAGATTTAACATTTTATCATGAAATCAAAATATTTGTACGGAATATCTTAAGTGGTTTAGTAAATATAAAATTGAAAATTCGATTTTTTTTTTATTTTATTTGGAAAAATGAACTTTTACGCAAATCTCAATTTTTGAAAAAAATTTAATAAAAAAAATTTCAACTTTATCGATATTTATCTCCATTACCATTAAAGATACAAACTCCAATTTTAAAACTTTAATTCTCTCAACTTTTCTCTGTGCAATACTTTTTAAATTTTTAAAATCGGTTCCGACACCCCAGACATAAAATATGCAAGGAAACTGGTATTATAGTAGTAGTTTTGAGGAAAACTCACAGGAATATGGTAAGAAATACACATTGCATAGCAGGCATTTTGAATTTTTGAAAATAAGCAGGCTCCCTATAGCAGCATTTACGCCGCAATCTGGTATGTTCAAGCCTACCCCTAGCAGGCAAAAGCACTTTTCTGTAAGTTTTGGTTTTGAAGTTTTGAAAGGTATCTTTACAGCTAGAATATGGAAGGGAAAGGTAGCCTGCGAGTAGCATGCAAACACATTGTATAGGAATTTCTGTTTTGAAATTTTAAAAAGCTTCTTCATAGTAGGAAACTGTAAGGGAAATGTAGCCTGCGAGTAGCAGGCAAACACACTGTGTAGGAATTTCTGTTTTGAAATTTTTAAAGCTTGATCAACAAGTTGTCAACAAAAAATTGTGTTTATAAAAAGTTTTTGTTTTGAAGTTTTAAATGATTGATCAACAAGTTGTCGACTGAAATTTTTGTTTACAAATATTAATTTTTCCTTCAAAATTTTTCAGTATTGAAAATTTTTGTCATTTGTAAACATCGGTGTTTACTTAGTCGGTTTGCAACGCGAATTGTTTTAATTAAAACGTGAAAATGTGCCATATTGAAGTGGATTTGCGTATTGCAGAAGATTATTGCTGACATCAACATAAACATCAAAAGTGCACAGCAAATAGTTTTACCCGTCATGACGCCCGAAACAAAAACTTCTTGCTGTACAAAGTGTTTTGTTATTGCTTTCTGCATTCACTTTTTTGGCAAAATTGCAAACACAATAACAAAAAATTCTGAGTTCCTTCAGAAAACATATGCGAATCCAGAAATAGAGAATCGAAGCGTTTGAGTTTTTCGCGAAAATTTAACAAACTAAATTCGTCGGTGTTATTGTACAACAAGAAGTTTTTGGTACTGTGGGATGGATGGGCACTGATGAATAATGTTATTTGTTTATGCTCCCTACCTTTCCCTACCATTTTGCTTCCAGCACATTGCCTACTTTACCCTGCTTGTGCCTACCATTTTGCTTACACCTGTTTGGCTACCATACCCTACATATGCCAACCAATTTTGTTTTCATGCCATAGCAGGGAACTAGCAGCCTTTGTACACATTCCCACATTTACCTACCTCAAAGCTTCATATAAAATGTGATTTCAATGCGAACAGGTAGCTTGTTTGCCTGCGTGTTTCGAACCACTTGCCTGCTTAAAATTTTGTCTGGGGCAATACTGAATTTCACCCGATTTAAGAGCGTTTGGAAGTCACCTTCTTCGATTTCAATGAAATTTGGGCAACTGCATTGACCAATTTTTTTTATTTTATTCGACCACTACTTCCAGAGATACAGTGGTTCAAACTTACAAAAAATTAGCCAAAAATCACTTTTGTATGGTTGTACATATTTTAATATCTCTTAAAGTAAAAATGCTAGAATGCTCCGTTGATGGCTCGTTTTAAAGATAATAGAACCAGTTTTTGGAGCAATCTAAACTTGAACATGTGGCCCGTGGTCATTATCAAAGGACCCTTCTTAAATTTTGGTTGATTTAATATAAATGTTCATTCCAAATTTCAAATTTCAATGCATGTCTCAAAAACCTTTATCAGTTGCCCAAATTTCATTGAAATCGAAGAAGGTGAAATTTTACTTTTGTTAGATTTTGTTGAATTACACTGTTCTACAATGATTTTAATCTGAAATGAAACCTATCAATTCTGGTTGATTTCGGACTCCTCATTCTTGCTGCGTACTCATAATTTTCCCTATACGTCGAGATTTTGCACAACATCGAGTCCAAGTTGCAAAAAGGCCGTTTTTGGTACTTTCGACATATTGCAGACGCAAACTTTATAAAATATGAACCTTGCCTTACGGATAATTGGCAAAAAGATGTGTGTTTTAGTTTTTGCAAAAAATCAAAATGAAATTTGTGTTACCAAAAAAGAGAGTTATTTATCACAATTCTCTAAGCTCTCTTGAAAAACATTTAAATACTAGTTCGCAATGTGTTTGCTGTCAAATTTCGAAAAAATGTTTTAAACTTTATCTTACTGCAATTTTTCGGAATATTTTTTAAAATTTGATTAAAATGGAGGGAATTGCACGCAGAGAGATACAATTTCATACATATTGTTACGAAAAGAGGTAATTTGCCCCACTGTGCAAGCATTCAACAATAATAAATGAGATCAAGACAATTCAGCGCACTAAGCAATGTGTTAGAAAGAGACGGAAGATCATTCAGCGTAATGAGCAATGTGCGAGAAAGAGATGGAAGATCTGCACATTAAAACACATGAGTGCGAATGAGATGCCAATAGCATGCGTCATTCACGAAACGAGTAGAAGGTTCTCGAAACAAGTCGAAGCTTGTCGAAACGTGTCGAACTGATGAATGAAGTATATAAGGGAGCCGCAACTGAGGTACAGCAATTCAGTAGTGATTGGAAAGTGATCGAGTGCATCTCCTGTGATCAATGTCAAGTTAAATTGGGGACATGCTAGAATTTGTTATTAGTAAAGTTTTTTATTAAAGTGATTTAATAAAGTTAATTGTTATAATTTAAACCAAACATAAGAGTGTTTTTATTTTGTACACAATCCAGCGATACGAACTCGTAGAACAGATTTCCGTAGACTGAATTTTCGTAACAATATATAATGTAGTGGTGCTAGATGCAAAATCGAACAAAATTCTTAGCATCTGATGTACGCATTATGGGAAAACATGATGGGGAAAATTGCACTGCATAATCTTCTGGTGTGTATCTGAATCGGCAGGCTTTAATGGGTTAAAAAAATCAAATATAAATCTGTCGTCAACGAATGCTTCTGAGGGACTGAACTGAAATTTTTGAAAATTTGACATGAACAAAAATAAAAATGCGAAACCCTACAGCAACTCTTTATCAAAATTAAATTTATAATATTGTAGTTGTAATATGTATTGAACATAGATTTCATTCCAGATTAGGCCAAAAACCCTCAATTTGCAGAACAGTGTAAGTATTGTCGTCCAAAACTTGGTTTCGAAATATTTCAAACTGTTTTTATTTTTTTTTTTTTGCTAAAAATGGTGATTTCGAAATTGCGTAGTTTTTGATATCCAACATTTTTATACCCTACACTAAGAGTGAAAGGGTATATTCAGTTTGGTACGCCGTTTGTAACACCCTGAAGAAAGCATCTCCGGTATGGAAAATTATATATATTCTTGATCAGCATGACCTCCTGAGTCGATTTAGCGATGTCCGTCTGTCCGTCTGTTCGTCTGTTTGTATGTCTGTCTGTCTGTCCGTCTGTCCTTCTGTCTCTCTGTTGAAATCACGATTACGGTAGAAGACCTAGAGCAATGAAACTTTAGATTTAGATTACTTATATATCTAAGCTGTCTGAACAAGAAAATTGGCTTGATCGATTTATTGTGACCTGAGAACCGACCACTTATGTTCAAATACCTCATATAAAATTTACATCTGCAGATCAATTTTACTGTATACGTGCTTAGGTAAACTTTTTTGGTCAAATATATATTGACATCACGCTGAAATACATGAAAATAATGTTTTCCTGCGAAACGAGTTGTGGTTCCCAAAAAAAAATTCGAAATTCGGTACACCTACCCATTTGTAAATATGGGTATCAAATGAATGGAAATTCTTCAGCGATGGAAAGTTTAAAGTTATTTTCGGGATTCGTGTACCCTGGTGACCTATATACCAATTTGAATGGTAACCACACATATGTGTAGGGTATTTATAGTCGGCTTAGACCGACTATAATTTTGATAATCCTAACTATCATAATAACACCTACTTTAAAATTTCCCATGTTATCTAACCTTCCCAACTGGTTTTTTCTTCAAACATTTCCGAACCTTGTCGTTTTGTAGAATATATATATTTTTTTGAAAATGGTGATTTCTACAATTGCGTTTTTATTTTTTTTTTAACAATTTTTTTTCGAACGTTATTGTTTTTGTCGAATAAAATATTTGATGGAATATGTGGATTTTGAATATTTTAGCGTCCAAAAAGATTTTGTAGACAAATAAATTTTGTTTTTCAACATTTTTTTTTTTGAAATTTTTTGAACATTGTTCTTTTTGTCGACTAAACGTTTAATAACAATTTTTTTTTTCGATACGAAAATTAGTTATGGTTGTAATCTGAAAATATTTTTGTTTCATATTCAAGGTATGCTTTTACTTATTGAATTCTGAGTTTTTTCTATTGTTTTTAATTTCCTTTATTTATACAATTTAAATATTTCTGCACGATACACGATATTTAATTATGAGTAAATATTTAATTTTTATTTCAATTTTTACAATACGTAGCTTTAGTTTTTGGAATATACTTGGAAGTGTTTGATACCGAAAGTGAAATATCCTCAAGTCCATCACATTTTATAGAAATATATCTATTAAGTGGAAACGTAAAACCACCGGAATGTGTTCGTATATGACAATTACGTTTAATTTCTTTAACATCACTTAAAATTCCATTATATTCAACCCATTGACCAGCATCAATCATCCAACCATATTTTGCATCAGTTATATGAGAAACTCTAAATGTTGAAACATATTTTATCTCAAATCAATATTTGATTTATATTTATTTACTTAAAATGTATTCCTTGATCCGCTACATCGGTAGCAAGTACATCTTCTAAATTTTCAATAGCGTCTCTTAGGTCCTTGCCATGTAAATCACAACCTCCATAAAATGCATGCTTTAAAATAGTTATATGATTAAAGAATATAATATTTTTTTATGTTTGTTTTAAAATAAAAACATACCTGAACATTTGCATTAATAGCTGTGGATACTAATATTAAAGTTCCTACTACAAGTATTATTTTGATGTTGATAAAATACATTTTTTATTTTTAATATGTGAAAAGCACTTCAATACTGATTTATTGTTGAGTTTTGATGTCTTATATATGCGCCAGATAAAAGAAATAAAATGTTCATTCAATAAATAAAAAAATATAAGTTGTGAAAAACAGATGAATTACTTCAACTTTCTGTAAAACGTAATTTATTGATACTGAAATTGTATTTTCTGTAAATATTTCAAAATAGTTAATGTGTGTTAATTACACTTAGAAAATAAAATATTTATAATAGACTTGCTGACTTCTACGAAACAGTTTTCGAGAAGTTTTTCCAGGCAATTTATATTATATACTAGCTGGACCCGTGCACGACTCGTGCAAAGATTTTGTGAATGCAAGAATATGGAGCAATTTATTAATATAAAAAATATTTTTATTATTTACTAGCTGGACCCGTGCACGACTCGTGCCAAGATTTTCTGAATTCAAAGATATGGAGCGATTTTATTAATATAAAAAACATTTTTTTATTATTGATATGAGGGGCCCGTGCTTAGCTGTTGAAATTTTTTTATTCGTTTTATAAATGTGGTAACCAAATAATTCTCCGCCAAAACAACTTTTCTCAAAGACAATTTTTTCTCAGACTGCGCTTCTCCGCAGAATTATTCCCAGTAGAAATCTTCCCGTAAAATCCACATAGAACGCTTTCCCGTAGAATTCTCAACGTAGAATTCATCCCGGTAGAATTGTTCCCGGTAGAATTCTTTCCCGTAGAATTCTTCCCCGTAGAGTTTTTCCCAGTAGAAGTTTTAGAGTGGTGGGTTTTAATGTAGTAAGTTTCGGTGTAGTGAGTTTAGATGTGGTGAATTTTGGAGTGGTGAGTTTAATTGTGGTTAGTTTTGGTGTGGTGAGTTTTAGTGTGGTGAGTTTTAGTGTGGTGAATTTGAGTGTGGTGAGTTTAAGTGTGGTGTTTTTAAGTGTGGTGAGTTTTAGTGTGGTCAATTATAGTGTGGTGGGTTTTAGTGTGGTGAATTTTATTGTGGTGAGTTTTAGTGTGATGAATTTTAATGTGATGAATTTTATTGTGGTGAGTTTTAGTGTAGTGAATTTTAGGGTGGTGAGTTTTAGTGTGGTTAATTATAGTGTGGTGGGTTTTAGTGTGGTGAATTTTAGTGCCGTGAGTTTTAGTGTGGTAAGTTTTAGTGTATCGAAATTTGAGTGTAGTGAGTTTTAATGTGGTGAGTTTAAAAGTGGTGAATTTTAATGTGGTGAAATTTTAGTGTAGTGAGTTTTAGTGTGGTGAGTTTTAGTGTGGTGAAATTTTAGTGTGGTGAGTTTTAGTGTGTTCAATTTTAGTGTGTTGAATTTTTCTGTGGTGAGTTTTAGTGTGGTGAGTTTAAGTGTGGTGAGTTTTAGTGTGGTAAGTTTTAGTGTGATGAGTTTTGGTATGGTGAGTTTAAATGTGGTGAGTTTTAGTGTTGTTAATTTTAGTGCGGTGAGTTTGAGTGTGGCGACTTTTGGGTATAGTGAGTTTTAGTGTGGTGAGTTTTAGTGTGATGAGTTTTAATGTGGAGAAATTTTAGTGTGGTGAGTTTTAGTGTGGTGACTTTTTGTGTGGTGAGTTTTAGTGTGGTGAAATTTTAGTGTGGTGGGTTTTAGTGTGGTGAGTTTAAGTGTGGTGAGTTTTAGTGTGGTGAGTTTTAGTGTGGTGAGTTTTAGTGTGGTGAGTTTTTGTGTGGTGAGTTTTAGTGTGGTGAGTTTTAGTGTGGTGAGTTTTTAAGTGGTGAGTTTTAGTGTGGTGAGTTTTAGTGTGGTGAGTTTTAGTGTGGTGAATTATAGTGTGGTGGGTTTTAGTGTGGTTAATTTAAGGGTGAATTTTAGTGTGGTGAGTTTTAGTTTGGTTAGTTTTAGTGTGGTGAGTTTGTTTTTCTTTTTCTTTCCTTTTTTTGTTTTTCATTTAGTTTGGATTGTGGTTTTATGTGATTGGTTTTGTTTTTGTATTTTTGCTTTTGTTTTGTGTTGTGCTTTTGCTTTTTTGTTTTTGTTTTTATTTTTTTTTTTGGTATTTGAGTTTTTTGTTTAATGTTCGTTGCTGGTGAAAGTGCCGAGTTATATCGTGTTTAGGTTGCATGGGAGGTGCCACGCCTCTTTGCCCAATCCCGCCCATATATAGCCTATCATTCCTTCCAGACCATACCGCATCTGTGGTAAAAATTTCAAGACAATCGGATCAGCCGTTTAGACGGAGAAGCGGAACAAACGTGATTGCTTTTGTTTTTGTATTTTTGCTTTTGTTTTGTTTTGTGCTTTTGGTTTTTTGTTTTTAATTTTTTTTGTGTATTTGAGTATTTTGTTTCATGTTCGTAGCAGGTGAAAGTGCCGAGTTATATCGTATTGAAAGTTTAGGTTGTATGGGAGGTGCCACGCCTCTTTGTCCAATCCCGCCCATATATAGCCTATCATTCCTTCCAGACCATACCGCATCTGTGGTAAAAATTTCAAGGAAATCGGATCAGCCGTTTAGACGGAGAAGCGGAACAAACGTACAAACGTACAAACGGACAAACGTACAAACGTACAAACGTACAAACGTACAAACGTACAAACGAACAAACAGATTTATTATATTAATAGGATATCAGGGACCCGTGCTTCGATGTGCACGTTTTTTATTGACTTTATAAATGTAGTAACCAAAACAAAAAATTCTCCGCTAAAACAACTTTTCTCACAGACAATTCTTTCTCAGACTGTGCTTCCCCGTAGAATTCTTCCCAGTAAAATTCTTCCCCATAGAACGCTTTCCCGTAGAATTCTTCTCAGGAGAATTATTCAGATAGAATTCTTTTCGGTAAAATTCTTTTCCGTAGAATTTTTCCCAGTAGAAATTTTTTCCAGTAAAAGTTATAGTGTGGTGAGTAGTAGTGTGGTGAATTTAAGTGTAGTGTATTTTACTGTGGTGAGTTTTAGAGTAGTGAGTTTTAGTGTGGTGTATTTTAGTGTGGGAAATTTTAGTGTGGTGAGTTTTAGAGTGGTGAGTTTTAGTGTGGTGAATTTTAGTGTGGGAAATTTTAGTGTGGTGAGTTTTAGTGTGGTGAATTTTAGTGTGGTGAATTTTAGTGTGGTGAATTTTAGTGTTGTGAGTTTTAGTGTGGTGAATTTTAGTGTAGTGAGTTTCACTGTGGTGAGTTTTAGTGTGGTGAATTTTAGTGTGGTGAATGTTAGGTTGGTGAATTTTCGTGTGGTGAATTTCATTGTGGTGTGTTTTAATGTGGTGAATTTGAGTGTGGTGAATTTTATTATGGTGAGTTTTAGTGTGGTGAATTTGGGTGTGGTGAATTTTATTGTGGTTAGTTTTAGTGTGGTGAAGTTTGGTGCATTTTGGTGTGGTGAGTTTCATAGTGGTGAATTTTAGTGTGGTGAACTTTAGTGAGGTGAATTTTGGTGTGGTGAGTTTCATAGTGGTGAATTTTAGTGTGGTGAACTTTAGTGAGGTGAATTTTAGTGTGGTGCCTTTTGGTGTGGTGAGTTTCATTGTGGTGAGTTCAAGTGTGGTCAGTTTTAATGTAGTGAATTTCGTTCAAAAAGTTTGGTTTAAAAAAAGTTGGACGCCAAAAAGAACGCAATGGTCGAAATCACCATTTTACAAAAAAAAAAATGATTGGACAATAACAACAATGTTTCAAAAACATTATAGAATTCTAATCAGATGTGTTCGTAATGTAAAAAATGTTTTTGCTTTTGATTTTTTTTTTTGTATTGCTTTTTCTTAGTTTTTCCTTTTGTTTGGCTTTTAGTTTTATGTTATTGCTGTTGTTTTTGTATTTTTTATTTTCTTTTGTGCTTTTGCTTTTGTGTTTTTGTTTTTAAATATTTTTTTGTATTTGAGTTTTTTGTTTCATGTTTGTAGCTGCTGTAAGTGCCAAGTAATATCGTTTTGAAAGTTTATGCTGTAATGGAGGTGCCACTCCCCTTTGTCCAATCCCGCCATATATACCTTATCAATCCTTCCAGACCCTACCGCATATATGGTAAAATGTTCAAGAAAATCGGATAGCCGTTTAGACGGAGAAGCGGAACAAACAAACAAATAAACAAACAAACAAAAGGACAAACCAACAAAGAGATTTATTATATGTATAGGATTAGATTAAAATAATAATTACATATATATTAAAATAATGAGCATTTTTATTTTGGAAATGATTTATCTTGGGAAATATTCATATTTTCCATATTTCTAAAACATTATTTTTTTATGATATGAACCAAGAAACATTTGTATTTCAAATTTTCTTATTTTTTTGAGTCGTAAAATTACCCCATGTCTTATTTCCATCGATAAACTCTGTACATTATTATAAATATATTCTAGAAATAAAAAAAATGTTTTGACTGCAAAAAAGATTTTTCCTGTGTGTATATAAATGTTGTAACCATTCTGCATGCAATTAATATTAAAGAGATAAGTTGTGCAAACAAATAAATTGCTTTAACAATTTAAACAACTAGAAAATAATGGCAGGTACTATATAACAATCTGAATCATATCGAGTTATTATATTCAATACAGTTTATCTAGAGTTAGCAGCAGATAGAACTCATTTAAACTCTAATATGAGTGTTTTAGACTCTGAGTACAATGTTCCAAGCGACGTCTAATAAAATAGTTGAAAAATATTTAGAATCAAAAATACCATTTTGGTTGGACTATGCTTATGAACTAATCATGTCATTATTTCAGATAATCGTGCTCAAATGGAGGTAACGAATCCGATGACATATCGTCACTATCATGCCAAAGGGACGAATGTGCAATTTTTGACATTTGCGTTTTTTTACATTTTTGAATGTAGTTTATCCTCAAGTATGCTGTGCCAAAATCGCGTGTCATTTTATTGGGTATTTTTAGCCACAAAAGACAAAACCAAAAGGACGAATTTGAAAAATTGAAAATCTTGTCATGCCAAAAGGGCGAATCTTTTCATTTTTTCGCCATAACTTTTTATTGGTATAAGATAAAATAGTGGTGTGAAAGCATTTATTATTTGTTTTCTAAGCACCTATCGAACTGCATCACTATTTAAAAATATTTTGCCAAACATTTTTTCCCGCAAATAACAAATGGCAAATTAATGTTTGACAAAATATTTTTAATTAATGATGCAGATCGATAGGTGCTTTAAAAACAAACAATAAATGCCTTTACATCACTATTTTATCGTGTACCATTAAAGAGTTATAGCAAAAAATGAAAAGATTCGCCCTTTTGGCATGACAAGATTTTCAATTTTTCCAATTTCTTCCTTTTTTTGCTATAATTTTTTATTGGTGCAAGATATAATAGTCGTGTTCAGGTATTAATTGTTTGTTTTTAAAGCACCTATCGAACTGCATCACTATTTAAAAATATTTTGCCAAACATTTTTTCCTGCAAATAGCAAATGGCAAATTAATGTTTGGCAAAATATTTTTAATTAATGATGCCAATAGATAGGTGCTATGAAAGCAAACAATTAATGCCTTTACTTTACTATTTTATCCTGCGCCAATTAAAAGTTATAGCATAAAAAACAAAAATATTTGCGTTTTAATCAGAATATAGCTTCACAAAATCCGTATTTATAATTCAGTAGGTTGTCCAAATCTAAAGATATTTTATAAACGTGATAATAATTGATAAATAAACTAAAATAACAGAAAAAATTAAAGAAAATAAGAAAGAAAATAAGAAATAAAGCACTTCAAACGTTAAAATTTGATTTCCCAACATTTTTAAAAATGCACATTCGCCCCTTTGGCATGACAGTGACGATATCTTCTTGTGACGCAGTTCCCTCAAATTGTGCCTCTGAATTATATGGCAGGGTGACATCGAACACAAATTTTCAGTGTTGCTCGAAAATGCTGCCCCTAGACGTATATTGTATGCATTTCATATTGCATTTCACAACGTAAATGCTGCATACCTTTAGGGACATATCACTTGTATTTCATCAATGATGGATTTATACAATATCATTGATATATGTATATTGTTGTAGACATATTCATCAATGACAAATTTTCCAATGTCCTCGATTCATCATTGATGACCTTTTCGTCAATGCTGTCATTTCCTACTGGGTAACGAACAAATTATGGAAAGCATAAAAGATAACTAAGAAATAAATAGAATTAGAGTAATTTAAGAAAAAAACTAATTAACAATCATCAATATATAAAAATGAGGCACAATTTTAATAAAACTGATGTACAAAATACGGACGTGCATAGTTATAATCTGTAGATTCTTGCACGGGGGTCAATCGCATGCTAAAGTGACAACAACAGCTCATTTAGAGCAACAACAGCATGAACAACAACAACAACAAATCATTAACAACAATAACCAGATAATGTGAAGGAATTCAAACGATGCTCGTGGCAAAGTGTTTTGATTTAGAATAGGCGGTGTTGCTGCCGCTGTTGTTCCGCTTCTTCGTCTTCAAGTTGCTGCCAACAAAAGCGCATTAAACTCTGTGTGAAACACTGCCGCACACGCGCAACTTTCACTTTTAAAGTTGCAATTTTTTTGTTTTTTATATAAATCATTGCAATTGTTTTTCATTCTTTTTTTTATTCTCTTGATTGTCGACAACAACGTCCGTCAACATTGCTCGGGGTTAAAAACCTTCAAGTTTAGATATGCAGCAACAATTGCTGGTATGTTTAACGGCGGCGGCAGCGGCTGCTGCTGTTGTTGTTATTTTTTTGTTGTTGTTGTATTGCATGCAAGTAGCCAGCCAACCGCCGACTTGGTTTCGTGCATTTCTTGTCAGCGATTTGATGCTGTTTGTTGTTGTTGTTGCTGCTGCTGCTGCTATTGTTTTTGTTGTCGTTGTCGTTGCAGCTAATTTGCCACTTATTTTATTTATGCTGTTGCTATTGCTGCTGTTGTGGTTGCAGCAGCAACAGCAACTAATCTGCCGGCAATGCATCGCATTTCTATAACTTCTGAGGCAGGCAGCACAAATTTTACGGCTCAGCAACTTTACAACAACAACAAAAGAAATGCTGTACATATATTGTTGATGTCGTTGTGCTTATTGTTGTTGTTGTTCTTATTGCTACTATTGTTGTTGTTGCTGTTGCGGAAGGAAATCACAATAATTGGATGTCAACAAACGAATTTAATTCGTTGCTGCTGCGCCGCTAAGATTGCATTTAACGTCTCTTGAGTTAATTGCATTTAACGTCAATTTGAGTTAATTTTCGCGTAATCTTTGCGAATTTATCAGCAGCAACAACAACAACAAAAAAAACAGTAGCAACAGCAACAACTGCTTTCGTAGTGGGCAGCGGCCGGATTTATGCGACAAATTAAATCATCTTCCACATCGTTGTACCATGCAACATGTTGCTGCTGCTGCCGTTGCTGCTACTAGAATCAATTGCTAGCCACAGCATAATTGCCGCCTTTTTTTGTTAATTGTTACTGAAAGGATGCCGTAGGCGGTGTGCATTTAATTTTGATTAACTAATTAAGTTATTTAAAGTTGAAGAGAAAAGTTTTTTTTTTTTTTTTGGATTTCTAAGGAAATATTTGGCATGATACAAAAAAACAAAAAACACACAGTCTGTCTATGAGAGACTCATTTAAAGTATACCAGCAGCACATACGTAGTCTATACAACAAAGTGTCAAACTTAAAAGTACCCTTTGATGCCACAGTTCTATGTCATGCTTCACACTGCACACTATACAAGTTTTAAGTACTGTCTCTTTGTCTGACATGAAACCACTTGGTATCAAAGCGATTTCAGAATGAGTTGAAAAACTTCAAAGCTTTCGAAATATTTAAATACTAGGCGCTCAGATGTGTGGCATAGGGGACAAACGATTGCAGGATATTGCAAAATCTGGGTCAACGTTTGGTTGACTAGATAAAATAAAATGTAATAAAATATAATAAAATATAATAAAATATAATATAATACATTAAAATAAAAGAATAAAAATCCAAGTATAACACGTTAAAAAATAATTAATCGATTGTGTTTATTACATTTAATAATTACAAAATCAAGACCTCACAAAATAGTCACTTAAACATTTTATAAATCAACTAAATCAAACCGTGCACGACTCGTGCAAAGATTTTGTAAATGCAAGGATACACGGAGGAAAATAAAATTCTAAAACTCGAGAAGAATTCGAATAGAAAGAAAAATAGTAGAATTTGACTAATATCAATAAAATACTACTAAAATTCAAGAATTTGTCATCTGGATATCAAGAAAGTAAATTACTTACTTGTCAAAAAAGTAAACAAACTTTATTCAACTGGATTTTCAGAAGTTAATTTATTGATTATTAAAAACCAAAAAGAACACGCAAAATTGTTGCTGTATACGTCGCAAAAAGAACACGTGCACCCAGAAAAAAAATACTATATAAATAATAGTTTTTTACTATTAAAAATAGTCAATAGGATAAATTATTATTTTAATCGGAAAATACCATTAAATACTAGAAAATACCATGAAATTGCCATTGAGTTTATATGAAAAGATTTATTTTGTGTATACTATTAAATCAATAATTGTCCTTTTGACCAATTTTAATGGGATTTGAGGGATTTTTTTCTGGGTGTGTTCATGTATTGTTGTTGTTGTTTTCATCGATATTGCTCTGTCGGTATGCTTTGTTTTGCGAGGTCGTCAACTGTCTGTTAGTCTGCCTGTCTGTCTGTTGAAAGTAACTAAGCCAAAATTTTCTAGATATTCAGACATTAAGTTCTTAGATATCAAAAAAGTAACTAAGTACAATTTGTCTTGATTGCAAAATTTTTTCTTCTTAAGTATCAAAAAACGATATACAATTTTTACATGGGTGTGTTTTCATGAATAGAACAACAAAGCACAGACAGACAAGCAAGCGTCTGTGTATGTATGAATGTTAAAGATATAAATAGAAAATGAATGTTAAAGATATAAATGGTTTCAGTTCGTAAACATAAATTTGGGTTCAATTTTGCATAAATACCAAGTTGATTTCATTCCATTCTTATCTAAATACACTATGCAATGCTTAAGAGTAACGTGCGGAAGGTTTATACATAACCAAGAAAAGAGGCAACAGAAGAGGAGAAAGTGTATAAGGTAAGTAAACGATTACAGATTAATATACATAGATTAAATTAAATAATAATAAAAATAAAATAATATAAACAATTTAATTACATTAAGTATTCAAAGAAGTCATTTAATATACAAAAATGCATATAGGTAATAAAGTTCTAAATAAACAATAAATTAACTCGACTATATTTTTTTTTATGTTAGCTTCGAAATAATTGCTTTTAGTTACTTTCACCACACGTACAAACAGATGGCGCTGATAGACGGACAAAGCAAAACAAAACATAATTGCGACAAAGAAAGATCGAAAAAACTACAACTATACGAACACGTGTTCATTAAATTTTGGGACGAAAACAACAACAACATTTTTGATACCTAAGAAATTAATAACTGAATTCAAGAATAATTCTACTTAGTTACTTTTTGATACGTAAGAAATTAATAACTGAATCCAAGAATAATTCTACTTAGTTACTTTTTTGAAAACTAAGAAAATCCATTTCTTGAAATTAAGAATTTTTCGGTTTAGCTGTATATCACTCCGTATACTTCTTGATCCTTCTGGATTTATTTAATATATTTTTTTTTATTATTTATATCAGGGACCCGGGCATCGTTGTGGATGTTTTCTTATTGGTTTTATATATATATAGTATCAAAACAAAACTAATTCTCCGCTAAAACAACTTTTCTCATAGACAATTCTTTCTCAGACTGTGCTTCCCCGTAAAATTCTTCTATGTAGAATTCTTTCCTGTATAATTCATTCCCGTATAATTCATTCCGGTAGAATTCTTCCCCGTAGAATATCTCCCAGTAAAAGTTTTAGTGTGGTGAGTTTAGGTGTGGTGAATTTTGGTGTGGAAAGTTTTAGTGTGGTGAGTTTTAGCGTGATAAGTTTTAGTGTGGTGAGTTTGAGAGTAGGGAATTTTATTTTGGTGAGCTTGAGTGTGGTGAATATTAGTGTGGTGAGTTTTACTGCGGTGAATTTTAGTGTGGTGAATTTTAGTGTGGTGAATTTTGGTGTGGTGAATTTTAGTGTGGTGAATTTTCAGTTTTTAGTTATAGAATGGTTAAAGACATAATTTATATGACAAATCTATCTAAAAAAATATTCTTGCTGTCTATATCTATTTATATTTACTACGTTTTTATTTTTATTTAGCAATGTTTTTTCTCCAGTTTACAATCCAATTTATACACAAAAACATCCAATTTTTCTATTTTACAAATCAAACTATCTCCAAAAATTCTGCAATTGCAATAATTTGCAATACATATAAAACAAATTTTAAAAATTGTTATAAAATAGTTACAAAAAGAAACACAACAACAAATTAGCCAAACACACGTTGCACGTGTAAAGTCATAAAGTTCTTTGAACTCTTTTGTAATATTACAATATTATTTTTTTTTAATTACAAAACAGACACAAACATAAAACCGACAATGATACAAAAAGAGAAATAAGTACCCACGGAAAGAGTTATAAATAATGCCAGAGCAAGAGTAAGCTAAAAAGATGAGAGTATAAAAAACTATTAAAAAAGAGAATAATTATTAAGTTTTTCTCTTAAATAACATTTAACGTTTATGCCAGTTAATTTACATGCTATATTTTGATGTGTAAATTATGGTTTTTATTTCATGCTATACGAAATATTGGTGCGAATTTATAGAATCTTGGAGTCAGTACTATATATTATAAATATAAGCCGGAACCGCAAATAAACGGAATTTGAACCCACATACTTTTTTTTGTGGAACTGGAATAGGAACCGGAATCGGAACCGAAATCACCATTTTAAAAATCTTGAAACCGGAACCGATATTTTAGTCCCTGTCAGCGACCGCAGAGAATCGGAATCGGAACTGTTTCAATTTTTGGAACCGGTATTTAATAAGATTTGTGGAACGAGAAACGAGAAATAGGAACCCCATATATTTTTTTGGTTGATACCGGAACCGCTATTTAAAAGAAATCTTGGAACCGGAACCGATATTCCAAATGGTTTTATTTCCTGAATATATGTATGGATTGTTCAAATTTGCAATAAAAAAAAAATATTTTCGAGTTTAACTTAAGACAACATTTAAAAATTCAGATCCAATACAAACCAAACTAAGAAATGAATTTCAATTTTTTTTTAGACATTTTAAATCAACGAACGGATTCCCCTACCCCCTCAGAAATAATTTAAATTTTGTACAAATGCAGTATAAAGATGGTCTTGAATATGGCATATATTTTTTTGTATCCAAAGGTTAAAGGTCATTGTCACATGATTTAGATTTTGAAATGATATTTCTCAAAAACCCATTTTTAAAAATTTTCCAAAAAAATATATGTTATTTCTGATTTTCTTCTCAACATTTTTGTTAAAATTTATATGTGTATTTGTATTGGTTCCTGAGTTATAAATAAAAATGTGTAATCAAGTTAACTTAAATACTTAAACAAATAGTTTACATTCATACATCAGTATCGTTTGAAAGGTATTAATAATAATAATAATAATAATAATATAATAGTTTGGCGCTACAATCCTGTATAGAACTTCGGCCGAGCTCTCTCACCATTTTGAGCTGTGCGTGTTATATTTGTACTCAAAGTGGTGGGACCTACAGTTTATTGCCGAATCCGAACGGCGGATGAGAGCTTTTCATAGGCAATGGTTTGAAATTTACTGACGAGAGGTAGCGCGGTATAGAAAAATGTTTCTATGAACAGATGTTGTTAGCCCCAGTCCAGGCTTGAACCGGGGACCTTTCGGCTCGCAGTCCAACGCACTAACCACTGAGCTACCGCGGCTTGGAAGGTATTAAGATCACCCTTAATACGACATATGAATTAATTTTTGTTTCCAAAAGATAAATGCTATTATTACATGATAGAGATTTTGAGAAGGTATATCTAAAAACCCCTTTTTTTTAAATAATAAAAATAAATTTATATTTTTGCAGATTTTCTTCCCAACATGTATACCAATTTTCATTGTTTTTTTGACTTGATTTTACATTTTTATTTTAACTCAGAAACCTATACGAATACACTTATGAAATTTAACTCAAATTTTAAGAAGAAAATCAGCATTAACATATATTTTTTAAAAAATATGGGTTTTTGAGAAAAATATTCTTATAATCTAGATCATGTGATCCAGACCTTTAAACTTTGGATACAAAAATAATATTAAATGACATATTAATGTGTTTCAAATAAATGGAATTAAGTTAACCCACCTTTGTAAGTTTTTACCTATTTTTTCACTTTTTAAGCTGCCATATTTCGGGCAGAGGTTTAAAATTTTGCATATTTCTTAGTTTAATATGAGATAACACTCTTACCAAATTTTATCAATTTCAAAGAGGATGATGTTTAAATTTCTTATTATTTTCATTGATTTCAAATGGAATATCCCAAAGGCTTCATATTTTTTTTCATGTTTTTCGATTTATTGACAGACAAATGAAATTATTAGCAAAAAAGTTTTAAAATTTTATAAAACTAACATAGTAACTTTTTTTAAACAAAATAATTATTGGAATTTACTAGAATTTACTGGATGCATTTTGAGAACTGAAAAAATTATGTGAAAGATTTGCCAAATAATTTCATTTTTTGTTTTTATACCCTATATGCATGGGTACCAGGTTATAAAATGTATGTGAGGATATTATAGCACCTCTTAGTAGGCTGGTATGAAAAAGTATATATTTTTTGATCAATATTTCTTATAGCAAAAAAAACGAAGAAATTTGAAAAATTGAAAATCTTGTCCTGCCAACTGGGCTAATCTATTCGTTTTTTTGCTATAACTCTGTAATGGTGCAAGATAAAATAGTGATTTAAAGGCATTTAATGTTTGTTTTCAAAGTACCTATCGATTGGCATCATTATTTAAAAATAATTTGCCAAACATTTTGCTTGCAAATGATAAAAATTTAAAAAATAATTATGTTGATCGATAGGTACTTTAAAAACAAACATTAAATGCCTTTAAATCACTAATAATGCCTTTACACCACTATTTTATCTTGTACTAATCAAAAGTTATGGCAAACGAAGAGATTCGCCCTTTTGGCATGACAACATTTTTCGAATTCGCTCTTTTGGTTTTGTCTCTTGCGGCTAGAAATATTCCACAAAAACACACACGATTTTGGCACAGTATACTTAAGGTAAAACTACATTCAAAAATGTAAAAAACGCAAATGTCAAAAATTACACATTCGCCCCTTTGGCATGATAGTGACGATATCTACTTAAATAAAACTGATATACTTAAGTTAAACACTGTTTCAAACTGTCTCAAAGTATTTTTAATTAAATTGTGTTTCTTTAAAATTGTAGTAAAAAAAAATATTTTGAACATAAAAAGTACACGCAGAGAAATAATATGGTTGCGACATGATTGCGACAACCATGTTATGGTCTTTACAATCCTACATGGTTGTCACAATCAAAGTATAGTATTTTCAATTTTATTTTAACAATAATAAGGTCGCCAAAGTCATATTATAGTAGACAATTTATTATAATATGATTGTATTTCTAAAAAACCAAAATATGGTTGATAAAAACTATGTTATGATTACGATAAAGACTGCCAGGAACAAAGTATGGTCAATACCAATCATACCACGATATAGACTGATCATAATATAGTCATTTATTATTTACAACCATATACTTAATACTCACTTACTGGCATTTTTTACTCTCTCTTATTCACTTTGATGTTAGCTATGGCGGTGTGCAGTGGAGTCTTTTTTTTGTCGTGACAAAGTGTCTTCTAATGTTTAAAACATCATTATTAAAAATAAACATATATCCGAAAGTTAAAACATTAATTGTAAATGCTTAATATGAAGACAATATAGTTCAAACAAATTTCTATAAATAGCATTAACTGCTCGTGTTTAATACAAATGTGTATAACAATATTATGGTCACTGGCAACCATAGTATGGTCACTGACAACCATAGTATGGTCACTCACAACCATAGTATGGTTACTGACAACCATAGTTATGGTCACTAACAACCATAGTATGGTTACTGACAACCATAGTTATGGTCACTGACAACCATAGTATGGTCACTGACAACCATAGTTATGGTCACTGACAACCAAAGTATGGTCACTGACAACCACAGTATGATTGTGTGAAATCGGCGTATGGTCACTGAGAACCAAGATTTGGTTGTAGAAAATCGTACGGTTGTCACTGAGGATCATATTATGGGACGCAATATTGTCACTGAGGATCATATTAGACAAATTATATGATTTCCATAACCCCCAATCATAGTATGATGGACTTCAAATATGATCACCACAACCATGTTTTTTCTCTGCGTGTAGTGTGTAGAAAATGAAAACAATTATGACATTGCATTCATTAATTATGAAATAAGCGATATTCAGATCGAAGAATATATTTTTTTTCATTTTTTGTCAATCGTTTCGATATTACAACGAACAATTTGCGAGATGCTGATATCAAAGCCAGTACTTGCACTGATATTAATATTGGACATCGAATTCCTTAAAAAGTAGAATCGATATAACATCGATATTTTCAGGTTATGTTCTCGTAAAAACTTCGAAACAACTGAATACGAAAACATTTTAGATTGTCATCGAGTTTTTCTATCGAAGTTAATTTGAGAATAGTTGAACGCAACTTGAGGCTTCGAGTCGTCGTATACTGAGATAATAGATCATCGAATGATTTGTGTCAATAAATGGTATCGTTTCGAAATCGTTGAAACAAATTCCAAATTTGATAATTTTGAAATTTTGTACATATCAAATCATTGAGTTTAAATACAAAAAGAGAGAAGAATTTAAACTTGATGTAATCCGCTCGCAAACTCTTACAAAACTTACACCATAATATTTCCATTTCATTGCTCTCTCTCACTCTGTTTTCTGTCGCTCTCATTTCCCAAAAACTTTACTCTCCCGCATTCGTATTACCTTCGATCAACGATCTTCATAATGATCTTCGGATGCTGGCTTCCGCATTGAGGCGCCGCTGAGTGCATGACTATCTGTTCGTCTGTCTAGCATGCCATATATATGTCTGTCTGTCTATCTGTCTTCGTGCACAGTCTGTCGCACAGTCTGTCTCACAATCTGTCTATCCATCTCTATTTTCTATTTATGTTGTATGCATTTTTTCTCATCGTTTTGTTTTTTATTTTTCGCTCTCTATAGCTCTCTCAACAAAGTTTTTCTCAAGCACGCGACTATTCCCCGCATGTTGCCTACGTGGTGGAGACATCGTTGGAGGCAGCAACCGGCAGTAAGCGATCGGCAACAGCAACGTCGACACGGCAACTTTTTGGAGAGTTCATTCAACCTCGCCCCAGTGAACTTAACTGAGGTTATTTTTACTTTATGCTCCAAGTCGTCGACGTCGTCATCATTAACATTATCATCATCTGTATTCATTATCGTCATTGCTTGGAGCGCGTATAGATTTCTTTTCCGAACTCTTGTGCTGCGCTTTTCCACGTTTTCTTTGATTCTACAGAGGTTTTGATTTTATTACTTTGAATTTTTATTGTGCGCCTTGTGGCACCCACTTGGGAGGTTTTGAAGCTGGTTTATGTTGCCTCTGCTTCCGCCACTTCTTCAACATCTTCGAATTGAAGTTCTGCTGAGTCTGACAGTGGGTTGTTTTGTGCTTTGTATCGTTTTTGTTTCTTTTATTATTTTATTTATTGGTAAAATCGTGCCTTTTTCTCAGCAACTCGGCTGCATTTCTTTGTGCGCCTCGCAATCATATGTTGCCCGCTGTTGCTGCTGCTGCTGTTGCTGCGCTCTGAATGAAGTTGTTGTCTTGGCATCTATTAGATGAATAATTACAGTGTTGAACTTAATCGATGGTGTTAAATGCGCTCGCAACCACATGGTGTGCGATTCGAATTTGCAGTTTATGCTGGCGTTTTATTGGCTTTCGGTGGGATGACCGGTCGGCCGGTCGGTCGGTAGGCTGCTGGCTGTTGTGAGTTATTTGCTCGGCGGTAAATGTGCTTTCATGCACGATCTGATTGCTGATCGCATAAACATGCTAAACATGTCGTATTATAATAATTTGCATGGATTTCTGGGTTTTTGGTATTTTATGTGTAAAGTGTCTGTTGTTGCACCCACGTGAATTTAATATCTTCATAGGCGAGTTTGTTTATATGCAGCAGTAATAATGCATTTGATATATTTACAAGCATTAATCTGCTGCATAATAAACACTACATAGGATTCTTTAAATTGGAATACAGCAGTTAAAAAAAACTGTGGATGAGTTTCGCTGTGGTGGGTTTTCGTGTGGTTAGGTTTTGGTGCTGTGAATTTCGTTGTGGTGAGTTTAAATGTAGTGAGTTTCGTTGTGGTGAGTTTAAGTATGGTGAGTTACGTTGTGGTGATTTTAAGTGTGGTGAGTTTCGGTGTGGTGAGTTTAAGTGTGGTGAGTTTAAGTGTGGTGAGTTTAAGTGTTGTAAGTTTAAGTGTTGTAAGTTTAAGTGTGGTGAGTTTCGGTTGGGTTAGTTTTCTTGTGGTGAGTTTGTTTTAGGAGGAGTTTTGTAATTTGTGTACTGAGAAAGTATTGTGATTTAATTTTATGTTGAGTTTTGTACTGAATAGTTGTAATGTGTTGACCTTTGAAGTGAAGAATTATTTGAAAACGTGGGTTTGTTTATGCTGAGATTTTTTGTTTATTTTTAAAGTTTTGTTGTGATGTGTTTGGCTTTTTGTGTTGAGTTTTAGTTCACAAATTTTCTATATACTATTTTGTCTTATGGTGAGTCTGTGTTAGTTTTGAAATCGTAATTTTTACTTCAAAACTGGTGAGCATTGGTTTTATGTTTAATATATATGCAGATTGGTTTTTTTGAGTATTATTTTGATGAGATCTTTATTGATAAATACCCAGGCCATTCGTATCGATAACGTTACGAGATCATTGCGAGTAGATGGAGAAATCATACGATATCGGACCAGTTCTCGTAACGATATCGAGCGTCAAATTGTACCTAGATGGTAGGTAGATATCGAAACGTTCTGTCAGAGTTTTCTAGATATGACAAATTATTCGATATCGGAACGATATCGAAGAAAAAAAAGATCAAAGTTCGAGATTGCTGCAAAAAATACTGCGATATCGATTTGATAAATGTTTAAATATCGAATCTTGTCAAAGAATTTGAATGAACGAAAATCTTTAAAAATTAGAATCGAGAAAGCAACGAGATCGAACTTTTTTATCGAAGTTATTCGAGAAAGATTCGAGGTATCGAAGGTCTCCGAGACATGGCAGACTGGGTATATATTGTGTTTCATGGCGAGTTAGTTTTGTGGTAAGTTTTGGTGTCGAGAGTTTTTTTTTTACAATTTAACCAACGATCAGGGAATGCTCGTAGAAAAATTTCATAGGTTAAATAAAGAGGGAAAAGATGGAGTAGTGTCGGTAAATGTTTATTTTGAATTTACCAATATCAAAACTTTCGGCAAAAACTTACTCAGGGGAGATTGTTCAAAAGACGTATCGTGCGACTGAAGAACGAAATTTTCTCTGTAATGCGTGGTTCTGTTGAGCCGAATGAATTACGAAGGGGTGAGTACGAGACAATCACCACCTGATGAAATCAGGCCACAATAACAACCTTACACTCCCAGAAAAAGTGAATAAAAATATTCCACTTTTCGGATAGGACCGCCATCAAGTCGCCGGTGGATCTGGTCATACGGAAAACATATTGCCGGTTACTAAGTAATTCGTTGTGTTCAGATAATTCACAATGTGATACTTTATTATGCGTTCCATTACTTTGGTGACTGCAGCGCATAATGCAAAGGGTCGGTAATTGGCAGAATTCGTAGCCTCGCCATTTTTCGGAACTGGCTAGACATTGGCAAGCTTCCAGCAAAATGAAAAAACTCCTGTCGTGTAAGAGATGTTAAAAATTTTACGCAACAGACAAGCCAGCGTTGACACGCACTTTTTCAACACATGGACAGATATGCCACCTGGACCGGAGCTTTATTAGGACCTTTTTGATTGCCCGAGTTCGAAAATGTATCTCCGGAATTGCAGACGAAACAAATTCGACGACGGGCAGTGGTTGATAACTATCTGGGAGTGTTAATTATTTGCAAATAATTATGCCAAGTGATCGACTCAACAGGGTCAATGAAGGTGCGGCAATTCATAATAAGAGTTGGAGTAGATGGGTCGTCTGATTCTTCAATTATTATCATGGACGATAGCCAACACCATTAAGCGAGCTTTAGCAGCGTTCGGGAGAAAGAAATCTATGGCCCGATATGCGTTGAAATCTAGTACAAAAACAGATGGAGCGATGTATGAGCTCTACGCCGACATTCAGATCCTACGTTTGCTTGGACATTCGAGTGTATGAATGAAAGCGCAAACAAGTGTTCAATTCTGTACCCAGTGGTGGTCAACGACCAAGTCACGGAAACCTGACAGCGCTTGGAGAGCAAAACATAAATTTATCGAAAATCGATTGACAAACCTTTTATTTCTAATTGATTTAAAAATGGATTTAAAATTGTATATAATTTCCCACTTGGTAAAAAGTTTAATAACTTTTACAATTTTCCATCGATTCTGATAAATGAAACTTCATTTAACTGAAAATAAAATTTTGTTTAAAAATATGTATACATATATATTTGTCTTTAAAGCGAAAAATTAAAAAAAAAATGTGGCCAAATTGGAAAAAACAATAAAAAAAAAAACAGATCAGACATTCTTAAGAAAATCACCATTATTTTTATACGCACGCGTCAGAAAGTGTATATGTTTTGAAAACTACATTATTCTTCTTTCTAAAACCGTTCAATCGAATGAAAAATTAGTAAGTTACACGTTCTTAAGTACTCGAACTAACCTCAAAATGATTTTTTCCGAATAACTCCGACTTTTGAGGGTGTTTCCGAAAATTTTATAACTGATTTCTGATCTCCTCAACAAGGCCTACAACCCACACTAAGTCGTTTTTCAAGTATATAAAAAAGTGATCTTTTGTAACACTGTGTACAATTTTAATACCTCTGTGGTAAATATGGGCATTTTTTCGTGCGTTTTGTTTATGTAGAAACTTTTCAAGCGAGATCACGGAATTGCAGCGATTCGTAGCCTGTATGCAAAGTCATTTAGTATCAGCATTCTTTTTAGAACGCCAATTCTGAAAGGCTTCCTTTCAACCTGACTGCAATTCTGTAAGTCCCAATTTAATTTTTCGTAAAGAATACGAAAATTCAACGAAAACAGTATAGTGGTCGGAGTTACCAAGAGGTGGTACATCTTATTTCTCCAAAACGTATTGAGATTTTTTGAGGTGAATTTTGGATTTCATGTTTAGGTTGAATGTTTGAGTGTTAATGTAGGTGATTTTATTTTTTGGATACATTGTCGTAGTTTGGTAAGATTATGCTAATCAGGTGTATATACCCTGCGGGAAAAAGTGAACAAGAAGACTTGTCACTGTATGCAGGAAGGAGACCATTCATAATCATCATACATATTCTGCGATCGGTACCATTGGTATTGACTAAGGACATAATCTTTATGACATCAATATGATGAATTTATTCATAAAAATTTTCACCAACTACCAGATTCACCATATTGATACCACCATTGATGAATATATTCATGAATGGTTGTATATATATAATGAATATATATTCATGAATATATTCATTATATATATGAAATTATATTCAATACAATGAATTTGAATCGTCATATTGATAATATAATATTTTTCAAAAAAAATATTTTTTTTAGAAAATATCTAAAAAAAAGTGTTGTTGTAAAAATGTTATTTAAAAATAAATGAAAAAAAAAAAATGTTTCGAAAAAAAATTTGTTTCAAAAAAAAAATATCCGAAAAAAAAATGTACGAACAAAATAATTTCCAAAAAAAAATAATAAAAAGTGTAATTATAAAATAAATATATTTATAAAAATATATATATAAAAACATTTTAATAATTTATGCATGTCGAGCAAGCATTATATAAGAAATAACATACAAGAACTATTTGAGAACTGAGAAGTACGGCAAACAATGAACGAAAATAAAATATTTTGACTGAAATTTGTTTTAATGAACAGTCTTCTGCAATATGAAGTACATACAAGATGTATTTTATGTTTTTGTTCATTAATATGATGCCACGTATTCTTCAGAAACAGTTCATCATTTTGAAGAACACTTTTACGACAGTTACCAAACGTTAATCATATTTATGGTCGCATTCATAACATTGATGTCGGTAGTCATTAATATTATGAATGCTTCTTCAATACAATGAAACATGGTTTGATGAACGGAATTCATCAATATGATGTACATTTATTTTTCTGTGCAAGGTGATAGATCTAAAGGTCTGCATGAGGTGTAATTGACTACTCCCTAGGGGAACGCCATGTTAAAGTTGCCGTTTGGTTTCATATAAAAGAGCCAGAACTAGGACCAGTTAACTAACTCCGAAGAACCAGTCATGTGCCTGGTATAGGACCAGTTCGGCTCCCCGTAGGGTAGTTTTCGTAGGGTAGTTTCAGTAGAGATTTTGAGAGACGATTAAGATTAGTAAGTTTACGATAAGTTGTACCGCAAAATATGGAAAGGTGCATCAAGGTATTCCTAAAATACAACTGCATTGGTAGAAATTGTTTTATGGTCATGATCGGATATTCATCAAAGCGTTGTGATGCCGCAAAACAGTTACATGAAAAACATGAACTGGTCATGAACATATCTACCCTACTATGGAACAATTGTTATAGAATAAAGAGACATCAATTTGAACTTTTATACTATATTGTTACGAAAATTCAGTCTACGGAAAGCTTCGACTTGTTTCGAGAACCTTCTACTCGTTTTCTGAATGACGCATGCTATTGGCATCTCATTCGCACTCATGTGTTTTAATGTGCTGATCTTCCATCTCTTTCTCGCACATTGCATAGTGCGCTGAATGATCTTCCGTCTCTTTCTAACACATTGCTTAGTGCGCTGAATTGTCTTGCGTCTCATTTATTATTGTTGATTGTTTGCACAGTGGAGCAAATTACCTCTTTTCGTAACAATATTTTAGGTTAACTTCCACAAACAATTTGTTTAAAATAGATTTAATGTGATGTTTTACATAGTATTAATATAAAAAAAAAATATTTCAATAATTAGTATGAAATATAATCAGTTATAGAAAGAAAATAAAACGCGAGTTTTTTTAATTTATATCAAAAATTCTGTATTGGACTTTTACCAATACAGAATAAAGGTTTAAGTTAATCAATTAAAATGTTAACATTTAATATCATATACGTAATGCATATTATATTTTTAACATTATCATGACAAAGAATACCCAATACTTATTTCCATTGATGCCACACATCAATAGGTTTACCGCCATAACAACTTAATGCAATCTTTAAACACTAAACCAGACACTTTAGTAGAATTTAACATTTCATTTTGACAAATATGACATTGTTTTCGAAGCCAGTCCATTAACTGCCGTCTAAGCCGTCTGACGACACCAACAACAAACAATCCATAGAAGGAACAACGAGTTAAAGCCTTTAAATAAATAATAAATGAGCCACAAATGACTTTGCAAATATTTTAACAGATTTTTTACCGACCACAATAGGTGCAACAAAGCCTAAGCGAAACACAAAGGATAGATTGACATTTTTCCTTTTTAGTTCGTGCCAACATGCAGTAAGGATTTCGATGGAAAAAGGATGACGTGCACCGACGTTGTGTTAGGCTAATAAGTATGCAACCAAATTGAGGGCTTATGAGGCTACCGAGGTAGCCTAAACCTACCATACCATAACAGGTAGTGTATTGTACATTGTATTTGGTGTTGTTGTGCATTGGTTTATAACTCATTTTGACAAAATATTTGAAAAATGCGTTAAAATAATAATGCTTTACAAGTTAATCTCGATATTAATGGTTTTTAGGACTCGTTACCCTTGCTTAGACATGATCAATGACTCGAAAGAAATATTCAATTGTTTTGCATTAGAGGTTGGACAAAAGATTGTCGGCGTCTCGGCCCACTTTGCGTGACATTCGAACAAAATATATTTGGTGGGTGTTTACTTTTTGGGAAATTTTCATGCAATGATTTGGCATTAATTATGGCTCAGCTGTAGTTTCTGTGAATTCAATGACACACACAGAACACATGCTGCAAAAAGGATGTTGTCGAAAGACAAAAAAAATAATTGCAGATTTTTGGGTAAAAATATGCGTTAATATTGCTAAAAATAAAATGAAAACAGCTGTCAGCTCCACTTACAACTCTTTGGTGACAATAATGATGCTCATGATAACTTGTATGCGACAACATGTGCCTTTTGTTGTGCTGCAAGGATAATAAATCCTTTTCTTTTTATTGCACTTTGATGCCAAATGATATAAGGTATAAAAAATAAATGCCAAAGTAAAGAAAAAAAAGGAAAATGTGTAAGATGTTCATATGCTGCTGCATTTCCGGTTGTTATTTGGTGATTTTTTTATTAGTTTCAACTACGCACGAGCTCAACCAACAGATGCAAGCAAGGAATAATCGAGGGAAAAAGTGAAAAAATAGAAGGGTAGATGCTGCGTGTGTTTAGCACGCGATCATATAGGTATTTTTTTGGATAATATATTTTGGAGAAACGTACAAAGTATTTTAACAGAATCTTGTAAAGGAATTCGTTGGTATAAATTCAAGAATTCATACCATGGTATTTATAGCAAATCAAAAATAATTTCAAAATTGCATAAGATTTAAAAGAACACTATGTATACACGGATAGTAAAGATTTGTTTGGATATGCTTGAATGTAACTGCGTCGAATAAAATTGTCCACTACAAAAATTAAAAAATCTAGAAATCTAGTAATCGAATTTTTATAGAATAAAATATTTTATTTTGCAAAATATTTTTAGATTTAAAAAAAAATATAAAAAAAAACAGAAATTAATATTTTTTAATAAAAAGTTTTAATTTTTCCGGAACCCCTTCCATTAATGTTGTAATGGTAGTGTCCGACACCCTCACAGCTGCTGAAGACCACTTTCTTTTAAAGTCTTGAAGGTCTTTGGCCACTTTTTTTGTTGTTTTCATTACCCTTTTTACTAAAGCCCAGTATATCTCAATCGGCCTGAGTTCTGGACAGTTTGGTGGATTGGCTTCTCTAGGCACCAAAATCACTGCATTTTGTTGGATCCACTCTAAGGCCGTTTTGCTGTAGTGACATGAAGCGAGGTCAGGCCAAAAAAATGTGGACACTTCATGTTGGCGTAAAAATGGAAGCAATTTCTTTTGCAAGCATTCCTTCACATATATTTCGCTATTAATTGTACCCGATGTCACGAATGAGCTACTCCTTTTTCCACAACTGCAAATTACCTGCCAAACAAAGAATTTCTTTGGGAATTTTGTCATTTTTTTTTATTTGAATTTTTCAGCGACATTTCCTCGAGAATCGGCTGTATAAAATTCCTGCTCAGGTAGCTGAGAAAAAAAGTCCGCTAAAACATAAGTTTCGTCGTCCATTATGCAGCAATCGAAGTTTTTAAAAAAATCTTGGTTCAGCTTTTTAGCTCGTTGTTTTGCGGTTTCATTCTTGACGGCATTTCTATCCGGAACTTTTTGGACCATGTACGTCTTCAGCCCAGCTTCTTTCTTAGTCCTGCGCACGAAAGATTCTGAGCAATCCGCCTTTCTCGCCAATTTCCTTCCGGATATGCTTGGATATTTCTTTAAAATATTCACAACCTTCTTCGACTTTTCACGATCATGTGGGCCTTTTTTTACCAGAGGTCTTCCTTAAAAGCGGTTGATAACGCGAGAAATGGTCTTAGGGTTAGCCCCTACCTCCTTGGCAATTTTTTTAAAGGACCAACTAGGTTGTTTTTGAAAAATTTTAATTATATTTTCTCGCACTTCCACTTCGTTTTCCATTTTCGCGTTAAATAAATTTTGTATTGACTATAACTGACACAAATTATTTTCTGCCATTTAATTCAGAGCTACTATGATCAAATTTTTTTAATTTGAATCTTGCAATAGCACATTATGGGAAGATATGTAACGGACAATTTTATTCGACGCAGTCCTTATAACGTAATTCGAAATCAACGTAATTCGAAATCGATATCTAATTAAATTATAAGTGAATTGTATTATTATTAAATATGTTTACATGTAAATAAAATGTTTTTCACATTCAAACATATATATGTTTGCAAGAACGCCGAAAATTATTCATTCTGAACATAAATATATTTCAACGAAAACAAAAATATGTTTGGCTGTTATTATAGTAATGTTTGAAAATGAAATAATATTTTTGTTTGCATAAAGCTCCAAAGATATATGTAATGCCTGCAAAATTATGTTTGAGAGAGCCCTTTTTTTTTGCAGCGTGTATGAAATTTATTTTATTTTTGAACGAATTTTTAAACAGCTCATTTTCGGACTGATTGAAAAATGTTTGGGAAATTTCACAATTTTTACCAAAATACTATTTTAGTTTTACTTTTTAATGTTTTGATTTTTTTTTTAAAACAAATTCAAATATATTAAGGATACAAAATTATAATAAGAATGGTATTGCAAAAAATAATAAGAATAAAAAAGTTTAAATTCATAAACCAGTATACAGGCCATTTGTAACTATGAATTGTAAGGGCGAGTTTACACGATAGAGAAAATAGAGTTAAAAATCTCATAGAGTTGTGTAAACACTACATAGAGCTTCACTGTAGGGAGCTCTACGGTAGATTTTTTTCTCTATCTCCAGCTAATTTCTCTATCGTGTATTCGAGCCTTTAAAACTAAAATTCTTCGGTATATCATTTAAGCAAATTGTACAAAATTCTTTTTCTTCTAATGTAGTTGAAGAATCTTTATTGATGTATTATTTTTGTTCTTATTAAAGGTTCGCTACTCTGCAATTCAGATCTTATCTCAAGTGAAGTCAAAATTTTGCTTTCATTGGTTCGTGGCAACGCTTGATGTTTTTTCTAGGTTAAACCAATAAAATCATTCATATCATACAATATGTTCACTAAAATTACAATAAACATTGCTTAAATTACGTTTCCCACATTACCCCAGAAAATGTTTCCCACTTTACCCCAATATCACAATTTGTTCAAACTTTTGCACCATTTAAACATTGTTAAATAATTTGCAAAACCACTTTTTATTTCAAAAGATATACAACATCCGATCATTTTAAATATACCTTTCTTATTAAAAATGACAAAAATTCACACTTTTTTTATAGCTAACAATAGCACTCTAAAAATCTTTTAAAAACTTTTTTTTTTTACTTATTCTAGAAATGCAATAAAATAATATTAATTTGATTATAACCATGAATGAAAAATTGTATGCTACATTTGAAGCACTTGAGAATTGTTTTTATTTTTCAAAATGTAAAAACATGTCCAAAAATTACAATTTCCCACATTAGCCCAGGTTCTCCTATTATTAGAAATCCGATTATTAGGGTAGGAGTGTTTATGACATTTTTTTATTTGAGAGAATTCTACAAAGTACTTTTAAACAAAAAATAAAATAATGTCAAAGAATTTCTCGGAATTCTGCTAATCCTATGAATTTTTGTCTCGATTATCGGTTATTAAAGGGTAAATCGATATATATTTGGGAAAAAAATTACAAAGTATTTTTTAAAAAAATGGAAAATCAATTTCGCAAATAGTGAATTTTTTCCTTCTTAAAACATTGCAACAATATTTTCATAAATTTATAACAAACATTGCTTAAATTACGTTTCCCACTTTACCCTAATATCGAAATTTTATCATTACTTAGCACCAATTAAGCAAACGAATGAAATTTATGAATCAACATCACTCGGAATTATTGAAATATTTCATTTTTAATAGTATGTATTAGAATTTGTATCTTTTATTTTTAATTTAGAGTAATTCGATTTATATTACCAGAGGAGACTTTGGTTGGAAGACGAAAAAAATGCGTCTATCAAAGAATACATTGAGACATACATATGACCCGAGAAAATTCAAGAAATGTATCAAGCTATCAAAGAAAAATTTAAGAATGCTAAGAGAACACCATCGGCGTGCTAAAAATCTTACTAGGATGGGTAAACAATCAGAGAGTACATGTAGATGCCGTCTAAAAGACGAAGAAGATTCGGAATATCTTTTAAAATATGTACAGCGCTTGTGTGTCTAGAATGAAAATCCACAATCAAGCCGAGCGTTTACCATATAATCAGATTCTAGGACATTCTAAATTTTCGAAAATTAAAAGCAATATTTCGTCCATTCATGAATATATATTATGAATATACATTATTGAGTTGTCGAACATTTGAATTGACCCTTAGTTCATTTTATCATTTATCATTTTTATGTTTGAAAAGTTCATAAAATCATTGTTTTTCATCAACACACTAAGAAAATATAATATTTATTTAAACATCCCATACGTTTAAATCAACACGTTCTAGTAGAAAATACCCTAAAAGGGTAGAAATGATCATGTCCAGATCATGTTCGTCATGTAACTGGTTGGGTTATAACAATGAAAAAATAAAATGATCAGTTCCCTTATTGCAATTTGTACTATGGCGTGAAGGTCGCCGTGTTTGTCTCCCAATTTGGCTCATCTCCAATTGGACTTTCGGGAAACCAGACTTATGAACGGACATTGCAAAACCAAAATTTATGTTAAATGATGAGATCTAAAATTTGGAAAATCATCAATAAATTTTTATAATTTTACAAAATGTACGATAATGCGTCTAGAATTTAAAAAATCTGTCGATTGGCATTTTTTAAATTTATGTATAAACTTTGTTTTAATATTAATAAATAAACTAAAACAAAAATAGATAAAATATCTTCAAATCGAAAATAGCGATACATATACGTTTTCATTAGTTAAGCATTAAGTAAATCGAAAGCATTAAGATTTTCTTAATACCACTACAAATAAAAGCATCTTCTATTTTATTAGTCTAAAGTAATCTTTATAAAACCAAAGAAAAAAAAAAGATATCCTCTACATCGCCTTATGTTGCCGGAAATTGAAAGCAGTTGGTTTTCATTTTCATTCTGATTTTTTATTTTCCATTTTTTTCATTTCGATTTCGATTTCCTCGCTCCCATGCACACATTAATTTCGCATTAATTTTCCTTTTCATTTCCTTTCCTTTTTTCCTTAATTAATATGTGGGGGTTCATTTTTCATTTGATGCCATCGAAGGAATCTGCGGATATCTGCTTCAAATTTTATTTGTACAACAATCCACACTATAATTTATTGACCGAGATCTATATATATTTTGTTGTGAATTCGAATGCCACGTGCTACCTATTTGGATACCTTTTGTTGGTACAACTGCTGTTTTTTGTTGTTCCCTTTGTTAGGGCCTTTGGAAATCTGATCACTTGGACGCCGCACTTTTTTTTAAGATTAAAACAGTTTTCATATAAATATTATTTATTCAAGGTGCATATTAGAAGCTAGCTGTGACCGCACAAGCTGAGTGTTAAAAGGTAAAATAGATAAAAAAAAAATATTGCTGCACCTCAGCCTCTGGGTCAAAGTCCAAAAAATACTAGCAAGGCAGCCTTTATAGCAATTTCTGTCAGAAAACACAGCCCATTCACTCTGCACAATGTTTTGCAGCCTAAAAGATCCAAAAATTGACAAAATATACAACACTTATTGCAGCTCCAGCGCCGTGATTGGTACCAATTGGTACCATCAGAGTCGGAGTCTTTTGGTAAAATAAAATAAGAAATAACATAAAAAAAGAATTCAAAATTTCTTACGCCAACGCCAGCAATAATTCAACCAATGTAGCGCTTCTTCTGTAAGTTTTCTCCTGCTGCGTGATCGCAGAACCCAATCAAGCTCAAAGTCGCAAAGATTCCACTAAGCACGGTGTGAAATTTGTAAAATTTACAGAATATAAAAATTTTCATATTGTCGTAGTACAGTAGGCAAAAAAATCAGAATTTTATATAATTTTAGAGGTTTTCTAATTTATAGTTTATAATTTTTTTTGAGACTGCAATATAAATACATTATTTTAATTTTATATTAAGGGTCAGTTTTTCAGTACTAGTTTAAACGTAGTTAAAACTCCGTTCAGTTAATCTTCTCTTTAAATTAATCGACGTTTAATTTCGTTACCAAATTTTCAGCGAATGTTTAGAAAGAACACAAATCATATCTGTGGTGCCATATGATTTGTGTTCTTTCTAAACATTCGCTGAAAATTTGGTAACGAAATTAAACTTCGATTAATTTATAGAGAAGATTAACTAAACTGAGTTTTAACTACGTTTAAACTAGTACTGAAAAACTAATGACAAATAATTTTATCGATTTTGGTTTCGAATTATTGTCATTCAAAATTAAATAAATTAAAAATATTTTAAAAAATTCAACGAATTTAATTATACATTTAAACCAAGTTTAAACGACGAAAGACGTTCAGCGAAAAAATGGATTTGAATTTAAATCAAGTTTAGACCACAAAGAAAGTTCAAACAGCACTGAAAAACAGGCCCTAAAACGTATTACCTAAAGTAGATACTTACCTTATTAGAATAGACTATAAGGATATGAGTTGACATAATAGATATATTCAGATCAAATTAATGTGGAAGACCGTTTTGTTTTAATTTGAGTCTATTACCCACAGTGATACGTTTTTAAAAATGTAAAGTCTTTAAAGTCTTCAATAATGTGTTTCGGTTATGAACCAAGCTAGATTTTTTTATAAAATACTTCTTGACTATAGTGTGAAGTTGTCAAAAAAAAATAAAGTAAAAATAGTAATATTTAATCGAAAACTATTATAGAATATACTAATCCCTGCCAATTATTATACTCAGAGTAAAACCTAATGGTTGTGGTTTTGATGTTCGTGTGACATAACCATTATTCATTGGACAGTTCCTTTCCGAGGCTATTCATTCCCGGAAAATTCTTCCCTAGTCAAATAAATCCCGAGAAACACTTTTCAGATACAATTCTTATTCGAAACACTTCTTTCCAAGATACTCCACTCGCAGAACAATTATTCCCCGCACAAATGTTCGTCGATAAACTTTTTCCGTAGACAATTCTTTTAACATACAATTTTTATTTCCCCGAGACAATTACTTCCCGAGGCTATTCAATTCCGAAAAATTCTTGCTGGGACAAATAATTGACGAGAAACACTTTCCAGAGACTATTCTTTTTCGAAACACTTCTTCCTCAGACACACCACTCACGGGACAATTATTCCCCGCACTAATTTGCGTCGATAAACTTTTTCTCTAGATGATTCTTATATGAGACAATCCTTATAGGAGACAATTCTTACTTCCCCGAGACAATTCGCTTCGAAATACAAGTACTCTCCAGAAATTTTTTTCCAGATAAACTTTTCTAGAAAACTTTTGAAAACTTCTTCACCAGATACTTTTTACCCGCAACAACTCTTCGCCAGAATAATTCTTTCCAGAACAATGATTGTCGCAAAATGAGGAGCTCATTTCCAAAACGTGTTAACCAATGCTTTTACATCCAATTATGTGGCTCAACAAAATTAAAAAACAGGAATATGATGAACATATTTAGTAAGGAAAACATTTTTGTTCCAACGCAGTCCCTCATGTCTCAGAGTTCTTCGATGATCGAAGTTTTCTCGAACTAATTGCGTTAAAAAGTTCGATCTCGTTGTTTTATCACTACCTACTATTTTAATTTTTATTTCGTACATTAAAATTTAATAAATATATACGATATTAAAATAATCACATCGATATCGCAATTTTTTTTAATCAATCTCGATATTCAATGCGATATCGATCCAGAATTGTTTTTTTCTCGTTTCGAGTAAACTTAGAATTCCTCGACATCTCGAAACAGTCTCGAGGCAATAACGAATCGAATGGCAGACTGGGAATTTTAGTCTAACAATGAGTAGCAGTTATTTTTCTTTTACTATACTTGTGTTCGTTTCACATAGTACGTTTTGGAAATGAGTTCCTTAATTCTGCCCTCTGAAAACTCTTTCTAGAGATAACTGTTTTTCAAACACCTCATTCCTATATATTTATTCCTCTAAACAATTCTACTCCAGGTCCATTCTTTTACGAGAAACTTTTTGAGAGACAATTCTTATTCGAGACAATTCACCTCCAAGACAAGTCTTCTCCTAGATACTTTTTCAAGTGGCAAATCTTATTTGAAACAATTCTTCTAATGATACTTCTTCACCGAAACATTTTTCCCAATTCTTCCACGAAATACCTCTTCCAGAGATTATTCTTACTCTCCAGAGAATTATTTTACTAGACATTTTTTCTCCGGATAACTCAAGACAGACCAATTTTTTTTTATGTTTATTTTTCGGGAAGTTTATGAAAACTTCCCGAATTTATTCTACTGTGTAATTTTACAACCATTTTCCATAGTCATTCCAACTTTATTTAATTATGTGAAGTACATTTATTTGGAGGTCTGTTCAATCAATATTTTTAACATTGAAGTTCTTCAAAAATTCCACTGTACACGGCGACTCAGCCCAGTGAAAGAGTTCGGCTTGCAGGGGAGAAAGTTGAAAAAGTTTAACAGACATTTTTCAAGGCACAAGTACAGCAACAACAATAATAACAACATGGTTTCAAATGCAAACAACGGTCATGCGCACCCATTGCTCCCGCTCTAATCGGCGTGGCATCAGTTTAGGACTCGAAGTTGGTACTACCTACTACATCTTCTTATTCATCATCTTTTTCTTCCTGCGGGTGGGTGAAGCGGCAGCAGAAGGGGAAAAGTTGAAACAAGGTTCGCCAATATTTGTGATTATTGTTGTTGTGATTATCGTTTAACTGTGGGCCGTTGGTTTAGGAGATGCGGACGCAGCAAAACGTGTAGAACGTGCCGCGTGGACGCAAATGGACAGACGGACGGACAGACGCACGTAGAGTTGTTTGTGGTTAAAACGTTTGGAGCTGTGGCTGTTGGCTGCTTTAAGCCATTTGTTGTAGTTGTTATTGTTGCTTTGACGTTTGTTAAACTGTTGTGGTGGTATTTGTCGTCGTTGTTGTTGTTGTTGTTGCTGTTGCCGTTGTTGTTGTTGTTCTTCGTGCCAATGCACATTTTATGGCTTATAATGTCTTCCTGGTATTGACCTGAATTTAGGTCACTCGAACGTTTGCTGTTAACTGTTTCTGCTGCAGTTTATTCTGTAGCTGCTGTTGTTGTTGCTGCTGCTGAACATTGTCAATGTTGTTGTTGTTGTTACTATTGCTGTTGTGTTGCTGCAGGACTTTGCTGTTGTTGCTGTGATATTTTTGTTTTTTTTTTTCATATATTTTTGTTGCAGTTTAAATTTATCGTTCAACATTTGTGCTTCCTTGATGTTAATTTTAATTAATGTTGTTGTTGCTGCGGCGGCTGCTTCTGCCTCTACAGTTGGTGGCAATTTATTATTAACCGTTATAATTTAGTTGCCTGTGTGCACATTGTTTTTAATTAGTGGCTGGTTTTGTGACTTCACAAAATATATTTTACCCATATTCTATGCAAAATTGTTGCATTTGTACGGAAGTCCATTGACAAGTATCAATTACAAACCTACAAGACTAAATAAACATCGGTGCCGTCACTTATAGACTCTATTCAGATGCTAGATACTTTTTCAACCTATATACAATACTTGTGCAATGTAGTAAATGTTTATCCTATTTATTTGTTTATTTATTTATTGTACAGAGTTTTGTTTATTACAAAACTAAATATAAATCATCAGTTTTTGCATTACTCTATTTTAAGGCCATCAATACCAACCACAACTAAAACTTCTTGTTGTACAGAAACAACGACGAATTTTGTTTGTTGTAAACGATCACGAGCTTCGATGTTGTGTTGTTGGATTTGCATGTGTTTCTTGATTGAATTTAACTCAACAGAAGACGTGTGTTTGTTGTTGCTTTCGATTTAGCGCGACACATGTGATCGAAGAAAGCAATAACAAAACACATGTAAAACACGGATCAAAGAAATGCAGTCCGCAGCACTACAGTGCAAATAGATGGCGCAAGTTGGGAAAAATCGACAAAAAGGAGCGCATAGCACTCATAAAGTAACTTACGGGAATTCCATTTTTTCTTTGCTTTTCATATTATAATTGAAGTAGAAAAATCCTTTTCTTTTCGTGTAAATAACTTTTACCATTTCCATTCTCTGTCCTTCCGAAGAGAAGAGTTTTCAGAAAAAATTCACCTATAGACCTATATCTAATTAAACTGAAACCAAATTTATACCTCGTAAGAAGAAAATACATATCTTCATAATAGTATATTATATATTTTTAAAGAAATCCATTTCAATAGACATGTGAATATACTTTAGAATATACTTATTTAGAATATACTTATTTAGAATATACTTATTTAGAATATACTTATTTAGAATATACTTATTTAGAATATACTTATTTAGAATATACTTATTTAGAATATATAATAGTTTGGCGCTACAGTCCTGTATAGAACTTCGGCCGAGCTCTCTCACCATTTTGAGCTGTGCGTGTTATATTTGTACTCAAAGTGGTGGGACCTACAGTTTATTGCCGAATCCGAACGGCGGGTGAGAGCTTTTCATAGGCAATGTTTTTACTCTCGTAGGTTTGCCATTTACTGACGAGAGGTAGCGCGGTATAGAAAAATGTTTCTATGAAAAGATGTTGTTAGCCCCAGTCCAGGCTTGAACCGGGGACCTTTCGGCTCGCAGTCCAACGCACTAACCACTGAGCTACCGCGGCTACGAATATACTTATTTAAAATATACATATGGAGCATTATTTCTGAAATGACCTATCCGCATCGCACAGATTTTCATAAAATTATCGGCATTTGACAAGAATAAACTACCTTGTGTTTTTTGTTACTGAATTAAAAATTTGTTATTCAATAAATCATAAAAGTAAAGTTTTAAAACTTGACTAACAAATTTGCTATAATAAATCTGTAAAGAAATTTGGATCAATAATTAAAATAAAAATTAAAAAATTAGTTTCACACATCTAAGAGAAACTAGCTGGACCCGTGCAGATTTTGTGAATGCAAGGATATGTAGTGATTTTATTAATATAAAGAACATTTTTATTATTTATTTTCGCTAGTCTAACTGAGTTAAATCACCATATATTCCAAATTTTAAATACATTTCGTGCAGAGGTTTTTTTTTGTTGGTTTTGTGTGTGTTTTTACTTTTTTGTGTTTTTGCTTTTTTGTTCTGCTTTTGTATTTATGCTTTTGATTTGTGTCATTGCTTTTGTTTTTGTTTGTATTTTTGTTTTTGCTTTTGTTTTTGTGTTTTTTACTTTTTGTTTTTATATTTTTCTTTTTTGGTTTTGCTTTTGTGGTTTGTGTATTGATTTTCGCATTAATTTTCCTTTTGGTTTTGTGTTTTTGTTCTTGATTTTGCGTATTTGCTTTTGTTTTTGTGTTTCTGCTTTTATTTTGTGATTTTGATATGGTCTTTTTTTTTGTTATGCTTCTGTATTTGAATTTTTGTTATTGTGTTTTTTTTTATGGTTTTGCTTTTGTGTTTTTGTATTTGTTTTTTTGCTTTGTGTTTTTGATTTTTTATGTTTTTGCTTTTGTGTTTTGCTTATATTTTTGCTTTTGTGTTTTTGCTTTTATTTTTAATTTTGTGTTTTTGCTTTTATTTTTAATTTTGTGTTTTTTGCTTTTGTGTTTTGATTTTCTGTCCTTGCTTTTGTTTTTATATTTATTTGCTTTAGTTTTTGTGTTTTTGCTTTTCTTTTGTTTTTGATTTTCTGATTTTGCTTTTATGTTTTTGATTTTGTTTTTGTGTTTTTGCTTGTTTTTGAAGGACCAAGAGTTTTATATATAGATGGCCAAACATAATTTTGAACAAAATGTAAAGTGATTATATAAAGTCCGTTAGTTAATTTCATGTTAAAAACTTGATCAAAGATACAACATTTTACAGAAAAAAAAGTGTTTATCTTATATGGAAGAACCACTCCACAGATTTCAGGTAGTGTATTTGGAAATAATAGAACTAATTTTGAAATAAATTTAGGCCAAATCAAAATTGGCGTTTTCTCCGAAATTCGAGTTCGAAAATTTTATAAGAATTTAAATATTATAAAATGATTTAGAAAAAAATAATGAAAACCAGAATCAAATACTACGTTAAATTTTATATACAATAGATACCACTAATATCAATTGTGAGATTTTATTGGCCTAAATATTACCTCAAATGGAAAAATGAGTGTTTTTTAAAGTATCATAATTTTGCAAAATTATAAAAAATATAAAAATATAAAAATATAAAAATATAAAAATATAAAAATATAAAAATATAAAAATATAAAAATATAAAAATATAAAAATATAAAAATATAAAAATATAAAAATATAAAAATATAAAAATATAAAAATATAAAAATATAAAAATATAAAAATTTAAAAATATAAAAATATAAAAAGGCAAAATTAAATTTTTAAGCATACACAAAGCTATTGACAAAGTTTCATTAAAATCAAAGAGCAAAAATTATTTATTTTCTACGCATCATAAATATTTAACAAAATATTGAATAAATATATTTTTTAAATGATGTATATCGGTGCTGGGTACCAGTAATAAAAAAACAATCTCTAATTTCCAATCTCTAATTTTTGTTTTTATTAGTGTAGACGTGAGATTAAAAAAACTCTCATGCCCACGTTCTTGTTCATTTTTCCCCAACGTGTGACGTCCCAGACGTCACTTTCTTTATTTCGAAAAGATGGACAAAACGAAAATGTGACGTCAAAATTTCGTCAAACGAATAAATTTGAAATTTATTAAAAATTACGTCAATTCGGTTCAAAATACAGAAAGAGACACAAAATCTCCTTTATTTAATCCTGTGAATAATACAAAAATAGAAAAATGCATTAAAAATCTTATTGAGCTTTTAATGTTTACAAAAAAAAAAAAAAACAATGTTAAAAAAAAGTAAAAAAATCTCAAAAATCCCTTGTAAAACTCTTATGAACATTTTAAACTAATTTAAATATTTGAAATATCTTGGAATTTATTTCTTTAATCATTTCGCTGCATAATACGTATCATCGCAATGTATTTCCTTCTTATGATTATTGTTTTTTGTACAGTCTATGCAACATGCATGCGCAACGCATTTGAAAAAAAAAATGTTTCTGGCGAAAGACAATTAAAATGCACTTAAAATGCCAGTCAAGTTGTTGGCAGCCACGTTTATATTGTGTGTGTGTGTGCGACGAAAACTGTTGGGCTGTTGTTGGCCAAATGTTGGGGGCAGACAATGGGTATCAGAGGGTCTCAAGAAGAGCCTACAGCTCTACTACAGAGGCTACAACTTGTTTGTTTCTTGGTTTTCTTTATTTTTTTATTTTATTTGTAGAATTTATCATGTTGTGTCAAAAAGTAGGTTAACCGTTATTAACACCTACAGCACAATTTGGTCAACAGTATTGACTAATTCCAGAAGAATTTTGTGGTTTATTTTTTCGGGCGAAGTTTTTAAGAATATAACAAAACAAAAACAAATATAAAGTGTAGTTAAAGGAACCGTTCATGCAATAAAAGAATTAACGTTGAATAAAAAAAAAAAACTTTAAGAAGACTTACAGTGCATCTTAAGAGTTGACGGAGAGTTCCAGATGAATTTAAGAGAAAGAAAATATAAATTAAACGGAAATTTCATTTCTTAAACACCCTGTATCTTAAACTGGGTGCAAAATTAGACATAATTTTATATTTTCCTATTTTTTTATAGTCATAGAATGACCCCCTTAATTATTGACATCGATGAACCAAACACCCTGTATATAAAAACGAGTTGGGAAAGTTAGGTCACATGGGTAAGTTCGGTAACATGGGGCGGATTTTTATAGTCGGTCGGGCCCGACTATGGAATACCCTACACCTTTGGTGGGGATATTAAACCGCAGAATATTATTCATATATCAGAAATTTACGTCTTATATCCCCATAAATTAAAAAAATTATATAAAGTATGAAAGTATGAAATGCTAATATTTCAGAGATTTGATTTTAATAATTTACGGATCAAATTTCCCCTATGAAAACCCGGGAAATAATGAAAAAAATAAGTGGGCGGATCACGCCCATTTTTGGACCACATATTTTTAGGTGAATTCTAACAATACGTTTTAAATTTTATAACTATACCTTTAATACTTTTCGAGTTATTAGTTCCGAAAGAGTTATATAAAAGTGACTTCTATGGGAGGTGGGCGTGTCCGTTGACCGATTTGGCTCATTTTCAAACTCAGTTCCTACTTTTGGCTAAAATACATTGAGACGAAATTTCATTGAATTCTGATCAGTATTTCTCAAGTTATTCTGTATTCGGACAGCAAGACAGCAAGACGGACAGACAGACAGACAGACAGACAGACAGACAGACGGACGGACATGGCTAAACGGACTCGGGTAGTGATGCTGATCAAGAATATATATACTTTTACATACCGGACACGCCTCCTAAGGGGCGTTACAATATATGCACAAAGTTAATATACCCTGGACCTCATAGGTGTAGGGTATAATGAAATGTGCCAGAACATCTGATGCCTGATGCTTTTTGCATTTTGTTCGTGTCAATGCAAAAGTGGTTTAGGAAAAAGAAAAGTCGGAAAATCCAGAAAATAAAATCCAGAAAATCGAAAAAATCCAAATTTGGTGCCAGGAACATGAAATTTGGACAGGGTGTTCTTCTCCCGAAGTAAGCGCTCCCTCACTACAAAGCGATTTATTGAAATTCGCTTTTAAATCAAATTATCGTTGTAATTAAGATAGCCACAGTCAGTAAATTTGACTCAGTGATGTATATTGTTGTAGTTTATATTTTAGCAAAGGGCGTGGCACCTCCCATAATTTTAAAAATACCCTCCTAAGAGCAGAGTTATTATAATGGAAACAAAGGTTCATATTAAAAACTTAAATCGTCACGTAGAATGTGAGCGGGATTGGAGCGGGATTGGATAAAAAGGCGTGGCACCATAACCAAAACTTTAAAAGTACTATGAGTAGAGTTATAAAAATTGAAACATATTCAACATATTCAACATTGTAATCGTTACGTAGAATGTGGGCGGGATTGTACACAGAAAAAATAAAACTTCAATATGATGAATTTATTCATAAATATTATGAATTTTCTCAACAACTACCAGATTCATCATATTGATACCACCGTTCATTAAATGACATATTAATGATTAAAAAACTAAACTAAATAAAAAACTTCAATATGATGAATTTATTCATAAATATTATGAATTTTTTCAACAACTACCAGATTCATCATATTGATACCACCGTTCATTAAATGACATATTAATGAATGCATACATTATATATATGAAAAAAATAATCAATACAATGAATTTGAATTATCATATTTATGAATTTGTTCATAATATTTTTTCAAAAAAATAATAAAAGATTTTGAAAAAATTATCGGAAAAAAAAAATTTCAGACAAAAATAATTGTTCCGGAAAAAAAATCGGACAGAAAAAAATTTGCCTAACATTTTTTTTTTTCGAAATTTTTTTTTTTCTTTGCAATTTTTTTTTTCGAAAAAAAAAGTTTTTTTTTAAATTTTTTTTCGAAAAACAAAAAATGTTTCGAAAAAAAAATGTTTTTTTCGAAAAAAAAGTTGTTTGGAAATTTGTTCATTAATATGATGAAACGTATTCGTCACATACAGTTTTCATAATGAAGAACACTTTTTCGACAGTTACCAAGCGTTCTTTTTATTTATGATAGCATTAATAACATTGATGGCGTTAGTACAATAAAATAATGAATGATTCTTCAATACAATGAATCATGGTTTGAAGAACGGAATTCATCAATATGATGTACATTTTTTTCTGTGTACAAAGGAGCGTGGCACCTCCAATGTCGACTGGAAAAATAGCAACGTAGAAAAAACGGGGCGTAAATTTATCCACACTTTATAAACGATATAGTTTTGTGTAATTACAAAAACTTAGCATCGGCGAAGCTATAGCATTAAAGACATTAATATGCACAAAATGAATATGCATAAAATTGGTTTCAAATCGTCGTTATAGAACGAAAAGTCACCAAATACATTTTTATGAAAAACTTAATTTTCGAGTTTGTTGACTAATATTATAAAAAGTAAATAATGCATTTTTAAAATTGAAAAATAATTTAAAAGATTTACATTTTCCTATCATGTGATATTGAATATTGAGATCATCGATTAAAAATTGACAGATTTATAGAGATTTTTGTAAATGAATATTTGGCATTTTGAAAATATATTTGGTGACTTTTTGTTCTACAACGACAATATGTAAATTAGGTAGAATTATATGTAAGAAACAAAATCCCAGTCCGCTATGTGTTGACACGCATATTTTTAACCGAATATAAATAAAGATTTCCTTTAACCTATAGTTTTGTGATACAGTTAGCGTGCCCAATCATTTTATATAAAATGGCTTTTGTGATACGAATTTATTTTAATAATATTAATATAATGTGCATATATATCCATATCAAATACAGTTCAGATATATTTACATTATATTAACAAGATTAAAATTAATTTGTTGCATAGACTATTAACAATATTAAAAATTTGTTAGTATTATGACGGCATATGCATATTTTAACCTGAGAAATATCATAGAATTCGGTATAAAAGAAAATATTTTGATTGAGAAGATTTTAATACGAATTAACCATGAAGTTGCTTGCATCGTTAGCTATCGTTGGTGAGCAGTGCTTGATATATTAGGAACTATAAAAATATATATATATATTGTTTAGTTTTTCTGGTAGGTATATTGACTACAAAGTCCGTTGATACCAAGGAAAGTAGTACACGTTTTCTTACAACATATGGATTAGCTAAGCCAGAGAGGCATCATCGTCCACCAAACAAGTATTCACCACCGCCAATTTACTATCCACCAATACCACCAATTCATGGACAATGTATTTGTCCCCCAGGATTACCAGGACCACGAGGAGAAAATGGTACTGATGGAGCTCCCGGTCCAAAGGGATCTAAGGGAGAATCGGGAATGGTGGGAAAACCTGGATCAGAGGGAACACCAGGAACGCATGGAATGGATGGAGAAAAAGGAAGCATGGGAGATAAAGGATATCTTGGTATTCCCACTCAGGGGAGAAACTTTAATTCGAAGAAAATTACAAGAAATAGTCGAATTATATCAATATATCGACCAGAACATCAAAATTCGCAATATGAACGTGATGACGACTACACAAATGACTATCTGCATCATTACTACCACAGATATAGTTCTCCGCTGTATTTTCCACCGCTACCGCATTTTCCGAGTGAGTTGGAATGTGATTGTCCACCAGGACCACCGGGCCCACCAGGCTTTGATGGAAACGATGGACCTACAGGACTTAAGGGAGACAGAGGTGATTCGGGAAAAAAAGGTGAAACTGGACCGGCTGGACCCCCTGGAACGCCAGGTGCACCAGGCAGAAAAGGCGACCTTGGAATGAAGGGCGATACTCCTGGATTGAAATTCAGAGAAGTGTCATCGCCTCGATTCATAAATATTCCATTACACCAAAAACCACAAAAATTTTCCGAAAGTGGTGAAGATTATTACTATAAAGGAAAAAATCCAATTCCCGTATATCCTCCACATATACAATATCCTCCAATATATTCAGAATGTTTTTGCCCAGCGGGACCAGTAGGTCCACCTGGTATTCCCGGAAATCCCGGAAAAGATGGTGCCCCTGGACTTAAAGGTGAAATAGGTTATATGGGAATGAATGGTGGGCCAGGAGAACCAGGAACACCAGGAGCAAAAGGAATGCAAGGTGAAAAGGGAAATAAGGGAGATCGGGGAGATTCTGCTTAAAATTAAAATATATTTACCTTAATAAAATATTTATAAAAATTGAATTGTTTCTCTTTTTAAAAATATGTCAAAATTATACGACATATTTGACATTTTTTAAATGTGTATATTTACAAATTTATATAATAATTAGTTTTCTGCCAGAGAATATGCACAATTAAATATTTCCTACTTTTATTTTTTATTTTGCCCAATTTTATTATATCCCAATGCAACACTTAACCCACATCAAGAAAATTACAGACCTCATTACAATTGAATGCCTTTCATGGTTGAGTTTCTAATAATTTAGCATGTCTTTATTTATTCTGGAGTCCGTTGTCATAAGAGCGATTTGATGTATAATTCATGTCCCTTAATAAATAAGAATGGTTAAATATATAATGACTTTAAACTTATATTTATTGATTATTTACCAATAACGCGTTTAATAATGTGGATGTTGACAAAAAACGAATGCGACCATTTTGAGTAAATTCGCAAAATGTCGTACAAAACGATCAAGTGCTTAAGTTTTTTGTGCCACCTTGTGAGACCTTTATTATAGGACGAAACCATTAAAACAATTGTATTTATACCATTAAATATAATATGGAAGTATTAAAATCGATGGTACTGAATTTTTAAAATACTATCAAATTAATTAGAAAACTTTTGAATTATTATGGAAAAACTATTAATACATGTACCATAAAATCAATGGTCTTACCATTAAATATTTAATGGCACATTTTGTACTGAGTGCAATTACTGAGGTCTGCATTGACATAAAATAAAGTTGTACCAAGTTAGAATTAAGAATTTTTTTCTGAATCACATTTAAAATTACTTGCCAACCCCTGATGTAGAGCATTCAATCCATCGACAAATCGATCGATCGCCAATCACGTTGTATAATTTTGCGTAAATTGTAATTCTTATGATAATTAATTCGTACGTCTTGGCAAGTTGCTCGATCTCTACTGATGGTAGTGTAAGTATGATTGATGCCTGTTGGGGGGAACGTCTTGAATATTGATGCAGTTGATTTGTCTTTGCAACGGAGACCAATGACCGTTTGACCGCTGCCTACGACCAGAATAGCGGTTTACAAAAAATTTAAAAATATGAAATCAATCATAAACACACAATTGCTGAGTTCTGCATTGAACTGATATCTGTTTTAGATTGTTATATATTCATTTGTAACTGCTTTGCTCACCCATTTCTTACACACTCGAGGCGTCAAACCATAACATATTCTTGTACATCACACCGCACGAATTTTGTTTGTTATAATTCCTCGAAAAACTCGGTCACGAGGTTTGCATTGATCTAAATATCTATTTCGGTTTGTTAGAAATGTGTTTGTAACTGCGTTGTTCACCCATTTCGTTCACACCCCAGCCCACAAACAAAAACAACTTGTTGTACATCAATACGCATGATTTTTGTTTGTTATAATTCCTCGAAAAACTGCATGTTGAGCTCAGATACGTGTTGTTGTATGCGCATGCGAATATGTTTGCACTTGAATTGAACTTGAGCAGAAGATATGTGCTTGTTATTGTGTTGTATTTACTGCTACGCAAATGATCGAAGAAAACAATATCAAAATACATGCAAAGTTCGGACCATATAGTAAGAATCTGGCTTTCCACGAAATATTATATTAGACAAAAACTATTTGTGTTTGTTTTTGTACAAAAAGTATTTTTTTTTCGGGCACAAAGGACGGATGATTAAAAAATTAATTAGGATTCAGATTAATAAAAATATTTAAACCATAGTTTCTTAGTCATACAGTTACTTAGAAATGATAAATGCTGTTAGACAGTGTTATAGTTTTTTTATTTTTTTCATTTTTGGTAAACGTCCGCATGCCACAAATGACGCAATAAAACTCACGTGTTTCTGAGTATGTTTGGGTCGTAGTGCCGAGTCCGTAGTTCGCATCCAGACTAAATTTAACATATTTTTGCATGTTGTCGTCGACTTAAGAAATGCATCTGTTTTGTGACATGAGAATTGTTTTTGTTTTTAAATTTAATATCACATTTAGTGTTTTAAAAAATACATGAAGCCCATGGCTGGTCAATAAATGATGGTTGCGACATAATCACGACTAATATACCATATAAACATTGCGTGGGATTATACTGTAAATCATTTTATGATTATGTAGAACCATTATCTGATATTTACTATGATTGCCCACAATCATAAACCAAAACTTAATATGATGTTTCGCAAATATGATTCGCAAGCATGTTTTTTACGAGCTTTTATACTGTGCAGTTATAGAATCGTTATTGTAGTTAATATCATTATTTAGGAGATTTTTGATTTTATATTACGTTTAGAGTGAGATAGAGCACCAAGAATGCCAATTTCCAAGAGCTAATCAAATTCAGAATCATTATTAGCAACAGTTGTAGTTTGTATATTGTTCAAATTTGATGTAATTTTTTTTTTTTTTTTTGTAATTCATTTAAAGATTTTGTAAAATTAAATTAAACTAAATTTAAAAAAAAATTTCTTCCAGAATTAACAAATTCATATAAATATAGAATGTATATAAATCGTGGTCATTTCCAATAAATTAAATTCAAATTTAGCAATTTTATGACAGACCTTTTATTTTAACACAAAAAAATATATAAATAAAATTAAAAAGTTAACAGAAAAACAAACAAAAACAAATTAAAACGTAAAAAAAGCCTACAAAGTCAGAGTCAAGACCCATAAACAGCAAAACAAAAATAAAATAATGATAACGTAGTATTTTTTATATTTTTTGCACACTTTGCGGAATTAATTCACAAAATGTTTCTTATTTTCTTAGCAATCGTATTTAGCAGTTTATTTGTGTTGTTTTCTGTCTGTCTGTTTGTTTTTTATTTTTTTTTTATTTTACTTTTTTTTTTTTTGTGAAATTTTTACTTTAAGTAGGTCAATAGTGTTGATATTTTGATTGTTTTTCTGTTGGTTTTTGGTGCTGTCATTCAACCAGTTCTTAAATTTCGTTGTCAAGTTCTGTAGAATTCTTGACTCGTGCGTTGTGTTCTGTTATGCCCACAAATTGGCACTTGCTCTTGGACTTGGCCAATTAGTTGTTATTGTTTTGCAATAAAATTCAACAACTTCTTGAGGTTAAGTAATATGGTTTCGCATAATGCTTACGGTGTTATAACCAAGTTTATATCTTTTTTTTATTGCATAATAAATTTTTAAAGAAAGATATTCTTTGAGAGATAGCAATACATTTATTTTTCAACACAATGTTTGAATTTCAGTTATTTTGTTTATTTAAATTCAACCATAATAATAGTTATACCCTACACCTATGAGGTACAGGGTATATTAACTTTGTGCATATATTGTAACGCCCCTTAGGAGGCGTGTCCGGTATGGAAAAGTATATATATTCTTGATCAGCATCACTACCCGAGTCCGTTTAGCCATGTCCGTCTGTCTGTCTGTCCGTCTTGCTGTCCGAATACAGAATAACTTGAGAAATACTGATCAGAATGCGATGAAATTTCGTCTCAATATATTTTAGCCAAAAGTAGAAACTGAGTTTAAAAATGAGCCAAATCGGTCAACGGACACGCCCACCTCCCATACAAGTCACTTTTATATAACTCTTTCGGAACTAATAACTCGAAAAGTATTCAAGGTATAGTTATAAAATTTAAAAGGTATTGTTAGAATTCACCTAAAAATATGTGGTCCAAAAATGGGCGTGATCCGCCCACTTTTTTTTTTCATTATTTCCCGGGTTTTCATAGTGGAAATTTGATCCGTAAATTATTAAAATCAAATCTATGAAATATTAGACTTTCAAAATTTTAAATATAGGCGTGGTCCGCCCAATTACATTTTTCAATTTTTTTTTAGTTTTTTATACTTTATATAATTTTTTTAATTTATAGGGATATAAGACGTAAATTTCTGATATATGAATAATATTCTGAGGGTTAATATCCCCACCAAAGGTGTTGGGTATTCCATAGTCGGGCCCGACCGACTATAAAAATCCGCCCCATGTGACCGAACTTACCCATGTGACCTAACTTTCCCAACTCGTTTTTAATTTAATTTTCAAGACTAATTTTAGTATTCAAATGAATACTAAATATTCCAATATGGTTTCAACCTTAGTAGAAATTTGCCCGATGCACCATCGGGAAATGATCGGGTTTTCGTTGGGTAAGCCCTATTAGAGAAAATATGATCATTGCCTTTGCAAGCCCTTATCATGCTTACCATAGCAGGGTTTACATTATCTAAACAGTCAATGTTCCCGATCATAGTTACATTATTTGTTCCTGATAATGAAATTATCATCAGGCAATGATCGAGATTTATGAGAGAAACCCTATTATGCTCGGGCTCAGACAAGGCAATTGTCGGGTAAATATTAAAATGGGGAATTGCCCGATCAGTACATGATCATGGCCTGAGGTCAATACATGATCAGGACACTGCGTTACAAGGACATTATGGGTCTCGTCATATCCCGATTACCTCAAACCCTAGTAGAAATTTGCCCGATGCGCCATCGGGAAATGATCGGGTTTTCGTTGGGTAAGCCCTATTAGAGAAAATATGATCATTGCCTTTACATGCCCTTATCATGCTTACCATAGCAGAGTTTACATTATCTAAACAGTCAATGTACCCGATCATAGCTACATTATTTGTTCCTGATAATGAAATTATCATCAGGCAATGATCGAGATTTATGAGAGAAACCCTATTATACATGATCATGGCCTGAGATCAATACATGATCAGGACACTGCGTTACATGGACATTATGGGCCTCGTCATATACCGATCATCTCAAATAATGACATGATCACTTCATGACCATGGCCCTACCAAAATTTGTACTAGGGAATAATGACATGATCACTTCATGACCATGGCCCTACCAAAATTTCTACTAGGGAAGAAATTTCAAGCAAAACTAAAAATAATACTTTATTATTTATTAGTATTTATGTTCTAATAATCATAATAAATTGATTTGTTTTGATGCAGAAAATAGTGCAGAATAACAATCTATTATATTTTTGATCTATTCTACTTTTTGAAATATACTCTGTCAACATAGTTTTTGTCTAAAAATTTTAAAATTTATACAAATTAAAAATAATTAATTCTACCCACTGTCTGTATTTCGAAACGAAAATTTGACGTCAAAATTTCGTCACACAAATATAAATTTAATTTTACTTGATTTTTAAAACATTGAAATTTATTTAAAATTAATCTGTAATTTTTAAAATTTTATGGGTTTTTGAGGGACAGTTTTTCTGTGCTAGTTTAAACTTCGTTTAATTAATCTTCTCTTTTAACTAAACGACGTTTAATATTGTTCGCAGTTTTTCAGTGATAGTTTAAAATGTACATAGATCCAGTCAATAAATATGGCACCGCTGGCTAATAACACAAAATTTCTTTCGATTTTGATTTGTATGTCATTCAGAAATTAAATAAACAAAGAAAACTGAAATAAACAAAGATATTTCATAAATGTTTCAGAAAAATTTAATGATTATAATCGGAAATATTAGCAAAATAATGGGCAACTATAGTGGATACGTGAGGTTTGTTTTTTTATTAAAAAAAAGTGCAAAAATCTAAAAATAAAGAACAAATTGCCATCCGACGGAGGAACAGAAAATAGCAAAAGTGTTGTGAGACAATATTCTCTTTACCTCTTGAAAGTTTTATAAAGTGCAAAAATCTCAAAATAAAGAACAAAGTGTAATCCGATGCAGCAACAGAAAATAGCAAAAGTGTTGTAAGATAATTTTCCATATATTCTCTTGAAAGTTTAAACAAAGTTTAACCCTTCAACATCGATCGTTTAAACTAAGTTTAAGCGACAAATGAAGTTCACTGAAAAATTCGATTCTGTCTTTAAACAAAGTTAACTCTACAAATGAAGTTCAACTAAAACTGAAAAACTGGCCCTGAAAGTAGCAGTCTTTTCAGAAAATATCAAAAATGCTTTTTCTTATAAACTAAATATATTATGATATTATCAAATACTATATTATCAAGTGACCACAATTACAGTAGTTTAAAAAATTATTCGAGATCTGGTGTACTTCAAGATTCTAATCAAGAGATCTTAAATAAAATTTAGTCACTTGTTGTGTAATGTAATTTGTTTGAATTTATATATTATAAGGTATTGAGTAGAATCATTTTTAAAGACAAATTTTGTGTTACTCTCTTGATTTCAATATTTAATGTAACCTATAATCAAGATGTATTGAATTTAAAAGGAAAAAATTCAATGATTAATCAATGATTCTAGTAAAATTTCTACTAGCACTGGAAAATATACCATTAGATAAATAGAAATGAAATGAAGTATATTGTAAATGTCATGTTAAAGAAGATTGTGTTACGAAATGAACGCTGTAATATTTGACAAAAAAATGATAAACTTAATAAACATTTTTCCCAAGTATTTCTATTTTTCAATTCTCTTTTCATTGCGACAAGTGGATAATATTCTAATTTGTAATCACATCACTAACTATATTTTTGCCAAAATCATAAAATATTTAAAACATAAAATTCAATTATAATATGATTGCAAATATCATTGTTTGAATGACAAAATCATTTTGAAAAGTCGGCAATAATTAGAACAAATAGAAGATTATAACTGCACTTAAAATATTTTTGAGACAACCCTAGTAGAAATTTACCCGATGTGCCATCGGGAAATGATCGTTGTGTAAGCCCTATTAGAGAAAATATGATCATTGCCTTTGCATGCCCGTATCATGCTTACCATACCAGGGTTTACATTATCTAAATAGTCAATGTTCCCGATCATAGCTACATTATTTGTTCCTCATAACGAAATTAGCATCAGGCAATGATCGAGATTTAATGAGAGAAACCCTATTATGCTCGGGCTCTGACAAGGCTATTGTCGGGTAAATCATAAAATGGGGAATTACCCGATCAGTACATGATCATGGCCTGAGGTCAGTACATGATCAGGACACTGCGTTACAAGGACATTATGGGCCTCGTCATATCCCGATCACCTCAAATAATGACATGATCACTTCATGACCATGGCCCTACCAAAATTTCTACTAGGGAACTGGTGTATTTTCAGTTACTAAAGTTATAAATCATTTACTTTTGATGTCGCCACGTATGCTTTTCTTCCAAAGACAATAATTTTTAATTGTATTAATGAGTATTGTTTTAAAATGGTGTACAAACATTTATAATATTCTCAAAATTGTTTAAAACTTTGTACAAATTTTGTACTTTACTAAACTAAGCAAAATAAAAATTTTTGAACCTTTACCATTTGTGGTTTCCTAAATATGGTTACATGAAAATTATAAAAATATCTATGAAAATTGAAAAAAAATATCGTTTGAAAATTATTGAAATCAGCTATAAAATGATATATCAATGTTTTGTATCTTATTTGAAATTAGTTTTTGAATGAAAAAATTACACATCAGATTTCAAAATAAATTTTTATTTATTTTCATATTATTATTTATAACACGAATCAATGAAATTTGACAGAAATGTTAAGAAGAAAATCTGCACAATATATATAATATTTTAACTTGCCAAAATCTAGAACATACGATGGAACAAAATATTAATTCATATGGGGGTAGCCTTGGGTAAAGTGGGACACTTTTTCATGAACTTAGTTTTTGCATAATCGGAATACCATTTAATATGCAATTTAATTGATTTTTGTGTAGTTTTTGAAAACGGCTCAATTTTGGACTTTTTGAAAACTTTTGGGGTAAAGTGGGAAATTTCAATATTTTTACCAAAATGCTATTTTGTCTTTCTTTTTCATGTTTTGTTTTTCAACAACAGATTCAAATATATTGAGGATAAAAAAATATAATAAGGTAATAATAAAGAAAAGGTAATGCAAGAATAAAAAGAAGAACAAAAATTTGTAAACATCTCAGTATTTAACAAAATACGAAAAACCTCTCTTACTAATAACGATATAAATTCATACTTTTTAATAGCAAACAACAGGTTCCCCTATATCGTATTGAAGTTCATCTCAATACCTATAAAACGATGCCTCAACTTATTTATTTAAAGCATTTTTATGATACATTTTTTAAGATAAAATTTTTTCAATTTCAAAGAGGATGATGTATAAAATGATTTTTTTTAGAGGAGTTAATCTCTAAGAATTTTTCCGGTAAATTTTTGACAAATCTTAAAAACTCTACACATTTTTCTTACATTTAGTAATAAACACTAATTCTTTTTAGAATCAATGAAAAATATATTCTAATAATACTTATTATATAAATTGCCAAATAAACTAAAATTAGTTTTTTTTTTAATCAATAATGACCACAAAAGAATCATAAATTTGGGCGGAGTCTGATACAAGAAATGATCCAATCATGTTTGAAATACAAAACTCACCTGGATTCAAGACAGATAAAAGGATCTAAACAAATTAAAGCATATCATATAAAGAAAGAGGTTTTCTAAAAAGACAAAAAAAAGACTTAAACCAATAAAGGAAGAGCCGAGCACCAATAGAAATAAAGCGAAGCAGATATAAAACAAAAACCATATAAATAAGAAGCGTAGAGAAGATGCGATTTACCTGAAGACAAGGGTGTTAAGCAGATATAGCAAATATAGAAAATTACTATATACAAAACTGAATAGATTTTTATAGAACAGAGAGTGGGCACATAAGATTTTTCTTAGAAGAATTATATTAAATAATCGAAATTTCTAAAATTATAAAAAATCTTTAATTTAAAAATTAAATTTAATTTGAAAATAAATATTGAAGGTATCGAAAAAAAACAGCTGTTGATTACTGAAATCCATGAGCGCACAACTGAAAATATTCGCTCATGTCGAAGAGCTCAAAAAGAGCTTTATTCGTGTGATATTTTTCAGATATATTTAGTATCTAAAGATAAATCTTCTATAGGGAATCCCGTGCCTGCAGGTATGTTTAAAATGACAAAAAAAAAAGTAATGCATAAAATTCCTGTACTCAAGCGCCTGTGAACTGTGTGAAATCTATGAGAAAACTAAGAGAGAGCAAGATTATTTGATTGAAGAAAAAAAATACAAAAAAAGAGGAAAATAAAGAGTATACAGAAATAAAGTGATAATGATAAGAGTCGCCGCTCTTTGTTGCACACATTTTATTAATCTCACCTGCTCGTTTATGCGCTATCTTTAGCACTCACACAGACACACACACACACCTTTTCTCGCGCTCTCTCTTTTCCGCTCTATCGATCTCTCACTCTTTGTACCACACATACAGTTTCAAAAACCAAACATATGTTTACACATACCACAGCACACATACGCTCTCTCGCTCGCTCGCAGCTCTCGCGTGTGGGAAAATCGTGTTGCTGTTATGCCGTACAGAGAGCCAGCCGATCGTACAACTCGTAGAGGATTTAAGCTTACGATCTGGCGTAGATCAACTCATACGTTCGACAACGTTCGGCACAGCAACAGCACAACAGTCTTGAGTATTCAATAAATTAATTGAGCAACGTGCATTTAAATAAAATATAAATTAAATATTTCAAAAATATATATTTCAACAAATAAAATATATATTCTAAAACGGTTTAATAAACAAAACGTTTAAAACTCGAATTACAAAATTCTTTAAAATAAACAACAAAAAAATAGTTTCAAGTGTCAGTGACTTCACAAGAAAACATTAATCCAAGTTTTAAATTATTCATTAAAACAAAACACTAAATTACGTCAACAAAAACAAAAAACAAACATTTATCAAATATAACAATAAAAAGAATCTGCAAATAACTATAAAATCTAATATCTCAACAAAGAAGCAAAACTTTTGTGTTCAAATCAAGCATTTTGCATATTTAAAAATAAAAATTCGACAAAGAAAATCAACACAATGGCTGCCTATTTGGATCCTACTGGTCAATACTGAGTAGAGTCTATTAGCAGAGAGTAAGCTTTGAGCTGTCAGCAGAACACAAAAGCAGAACTACACCGAATACAAAGAGTACGAGCAACAAACGACAGAAGCACCACCACCAGCAGCAGAAAATCAGCTGTTTCGAGTAGAACAATTTGTTGTTGTTATTGTAAAGCTAAAGTTTATTTTTAGCAATTTCCAAAATTCTTGTATTTCATTTAAATTTGTTGATAATCAATTTCAAAATGGCTGCCTATTTAGATCCTACAGGACAATATTAAATTGCCTAAAAATTCAATTTGCATTTTAAAAATTTCATATATTATTTCTATTTAAATTTCAATTTAATACAATTTTTCAAAATGGCTTTCGCTTTGGATCCCACTGGCACTTATTGAAAAAGTCTGCAGTTTTGTGTTTTATAGAAATCTATAAAAACTCTCAAATAAATACTTCACATAAATTGATTTGCCACCAAAATCAAAAACAATACCAGCAACAACATGCAGTTCGCACTCGATCCTACCGGCACCTATCTGCGTCCCAGCACCTCCAGCTTCAGCATTAGCACCACCACCAGCACGACCACCCACAGCACATGCGCCAGTCTCGCTGCGCGAAGCACCGCCGCACAGAATCCGTTTCTAGATCCTACCGGTCAATATTAGAGCACGACGCATTTGTGCGGTTGGTTACAATTACTGCCTTGGCTTTCACCAAAATTGCCTTTGAAAAAATTGCGTTAATGTTGCGCAGAGTTTGAAATGCACTGCAACATGTTTAAAAGCACAGGAGGCGCACGTTGGTTGCGCGTGCGCGGCCGCGAGGAAACATCCAGCTGTCGGCGCAGAAGAAAATTCTAGCAGTAGCTGAAAATTTTGTCAAATTTTGAAAAACTCAATTTTTTTTTTTATTTATTTATTTTAATTTAAATTTCTAAAAAAATGTGAATTTCTGGTAAAAGTGAATTGTATTCCTTTGCACTTGCAGCCTGCCTTGAAAGCACACAACACACACAAAATAACTATTTATTATTTATATAAAATAATTTAAACTTATTAATTTGTAAATTTCTTTTAAACTATTAATTTTATAATTTTTGGATATTAAACAAAAAAAAGTTACTATTTTTATTATGTAAAACTTCCTATCATGTGTACCAACTGATTTCCTATATATTTTTGTGGCCTATACTCGTCGGTACTACATATAATCTAAACTATTTATGTACCAACTAACTAAATCTACTTTAGAAAAGATTCTTGAGCATTATTTTTGTAAATTGTGAATTTTTGAAAATGTAGTAAAGAAATGAAAAATTAAGTGTCATATTCGCCAAACTTTGCATCTTTCTTTATTTTAATTTTTATATATAATTATTTAAATATTATTTATGTTTTACATCATTTTCTGTATAGTTTTGTTTTTTTTTTTTCATAAACAATTTTTCATAAATTTATTTGAATTTTTACATTTTTGTATTAAATTGTATTTATTTATATAGCATTATTATTATTTAAAATATACACATGATATATTATATATTTATTATGTTTTTCATCGATTATTACAATTATTCATACAATATTTGATTTGATGTTTAATGTTGTGTATATTTAAACAAAAACCCCATATTTATAGATTTAGCCAAACAAATTATATTCGCAAAACACATAACTATATATAAAAAAAACTACATGGAAAAAAATCAACAAAAAAAAACAACAAAATAAACATAAAATATACGAAAATATTTCAAAAAAAAAAAATATTTGGACTTTTTTTTATTTCTTACTATAGAGATTATTTTGCAGTTTTATGATATTGAGTACCTAAAAGTGAATATCACATTTCGTGATCTATGAGTTAATTGTAGGAAAATACTGGAAGTATTTAGAAATAATAAAAATGATATGCATTATAAACTTTTTTATTTTTAATTGCATTTTTGAATGTAAAAAATGCATTATTTTTTTAAATTCATAAAAAGAGTTAAACTTGCATACATTGTTTATCAGAGTTGTATCATCATAATTTAATTTGTCCTCCTACCGAAGCAATGATAAATCTCTGAAGTAACTACTATCCGTACAGAACACTAAAATTGCATGTCCTATCCTGCTGAAAATAATTTTCAGACTCTTCAGAATTTAAGGCTTCACTGACTGATTGTCGATCATAAATAGTTCCCGCTGAATATAAATAATAATTATCCAAATTAACTGGTTTCGGAATTCTTGATGATCTTCGAATTTCAGTATTCGGGGTACTTGAATCAACTAATTCTACAACATCTGTCGTTGTGATACCTGTAAGTGTTGTGTTAGGTTCAAAATATTCTGAATCATCCACATTATTCAGCAAGGACATTTCCAAAATTTCTGACACCATTTCTTCATCAGCCTCCACTACAGTGATATTTTCGTCAAAATTTATTATCTCGCACGTATCGAACGGTTCAGATTGCAATTTAGGTGATTTATTAATAAATTCTTCTTCATAAAACACAACATCACGACTCTTAATAAGATGAAAATTATCAGGATTAATTAAACGATATCCTTTAGTGTCTTCACAATATCCGACAAAAATATATTCTTTTGCTTTCGCATCCCATTTTAATCGTTTTTCTTTGGGAACATATGCCACTGCTTTTGATCCAAAAACCCGCAAATTGCTTATATTTGGTTTGACCCCAGACCATACTTCTTGGGGTGTGCAATTAGGATTTGCAGAACAAGTAGAACGCAGTTGCAACGGCTTCAGCCCAAAATTTCTTTTGAAGACCAGCATTAATTATCATGAATCGTGCGCGTTCCACAATTGAACGATTCATTCGTTCCGTGACACCATTTTGCTGGGGACTGTACGGGACGGTTGTCTGATAACGAATTCCATGTTGTTTTAAAAATTTCGACAATTCCCGGTTGCAAAATTCAGTACCATTGTCTGTACGCAAGCATTTGATTTTGTGAGATGTCTCATTTTCTACCATAGATTTGAATTGTATAAACAATGCTGGTTTTTCCGTTTTCGTCTGCAGAACATATATAAAAACTTTACGAGAAAAATCGTCTATAAAAGACAGAAAATACTTAGAACCGCCTATAGAATTTACTTCCATCGGACCACATAAATCCGAGTGCACGAGCTGAAGTATTTCTGTTGTTCTCGTCTGTGAAGTTCTAAATGATTTCCGCGACATTTTACTTTTTATTCATGACACGCAATTTCCTATGCATTTAACCATTTACCATACCATACCATTTAGCAAAATTTTTGTCTTTGACAAATCAGAGAAATTCAGATGACCTAAGCGTGAGTGCCACAATTGAGCATCAGAATATGGTGGCCGACATTTTAACTAAACCTGTTCCAAAACAAAAACATTATAAATGCGTTCAAATGATGGGTCTTGCTCAATTCAAGTCTAGTTCTAGTGGAGGTGTTGAAATAAGAGAATTCGACTCTATTGTGTAATTACATCATTATTATAATTATGTGGCATCACTCTCTGTATATTATTTATCATCCCTGTTACTTTTTAACTATTATAAAATCTCACTTGTTCTAATCTTTTTATAACATACAAATCGCTTTTTATTGAAGACATCTCAACAAGTTTGAAATCTCAGCTATTTTTCTGTCTGAACTCTGTTGTATTTAATTTAGAATACTTCAGATAACATTTTGGAATAAACGCAATTAAGATTCGAATTTTTTAATCATTTAAACCAATCCCGTAAAACAAAACGAAAACTTATTTGTCAAAAATTCCAGTGACAGCTTTTTTTACTCGTCGTCGTTTTTTTTTTATTTAATACAAAAACATGTTGACACTGAAATTCTAACTCGTTGATTAATTTCTTTTCGTGAATAACCGGATGAAGATTAACCGACATTTGGTGAAAGATTAAACTTAGTTTAAACTCTCAATATTTATCACTAGATATTTGTTCACAATACACATTTCAATTTTTTTATTTTTCTAAATTTCTTTAAATTTAAATTTTACCGACAGATAGACAATTAGTAACACAGTGTTACAAATATACCATCTTTCGATTTTATAACGCTTTTGGGATGATATAGGGTCGCTGATATCGAATCTGAAGTGTGTTTTACTTCATCATATAATAGTTTTCTCTAGCCGTCACGTGGTATGTCAAAATTTGTAATTATTAGGGATAAAATTCGAAAAAAGGAGGGTTATAGAAAAGCGTTGGGACGATAGTAGCACACCTAGAAAAAAAAACTATATAAACAATAGTTTTTTACTATTAAAAGTAGTCAATAGGATAAATTATTATTTTAATCAGAAAATACCAGAAAATACAAGTGATTGCTATTGAGTTTATATGAAACGAATTATTTTTTTTATACTATTAAATCAAAAATTGTCCTATTGACCAATTTTAATGGGATTTGCGGGAATTTTTTCTGGGTGTATCAAATGCGTCTATAACAAACATTGCTGAAGACATTGCTGTATATTTTAAATTTATACTTTAATTTTTTAACTATTTTTTCATATTTGACTGAAAATCGAAAGGAACCCAGCAGTGAAAGGTCAACACTGACTTCAGATATGAGATCAGCGCCCCATATAACCAATACATTTTTACCATGGATATCTCAGGCCAATTCTATATAATTCGGTGGTGCTAATTTAGACTGCATATTCAATTTTATGCCTATTACGTAACGTTTTATAGAAAACTGCAATCGTAATTTAAGCGACTTTCATGCACTACTTAGAATTAAATAAATATATTATTGTTGAATAATAAAAATAATAAAAAAAAAGTTTTAACGCAATTTTTCATTTAATTGCCTAGACTAATTTTATTAGAAAGGGTTTTTCAACAGGGACGCTACAAAAGTAGAGCGACAGGGACAGCAAACGACGCCATATTTCTTTTGACATTTCTCTTCATTAAGGTTTGCCATTTCATGATGGAAAGATATATCAATTCGAATTTCGGTAGTAAATTTTAATAATTTCTACTCGTTGTTGGCTCGTATATCTTTCCATCATGAAATGGCAAACCTTACTGAAGAGAAATGTCAAAAGAGCAGCAAGAAATATGGCGTCGTTTGCTGTCCCTGTCGCTCTACTTTTGTAGCGTCAAAATACTTAAGCCTATAATTTGAATATGAAGTAATGACTCATAACCACATTATGCTTATTCTTATTTCATACTCAGTTTTTTTCTTATTTTATTTGAGAACATTTATAAAGGATTTTTCAACAGGGACGCTACAAAAGTAGAGCGACAGGGACAGCAAACGGCATCATATTTCTCGCCGCTCTTTTGACAGTTCTCTTCAGTAAGGTTTGCCATTTCATAATGGAAAGATATACGAATTCGAATTTCGGTAGTAAATTTTAATAATTTCGACTCGTTGTTGGGTATATCTTTCCATTCATAAACGTTACTTAATAGAAAAAAACTGACAAATTATATAGAACTGATGTATGGGATGCCCATTGCAAACATTTTACCTGGATTTGTTGTGTAGTGTAATGAAACAAGGTTTAAACTCACACTGAAAAACTGGTCCTAAGAGATGAATTTGAAATTATCTAACAACTGCTTGAGCAATAAGTTGGTTATCACAACCGCACAAGCATTTAGTCACCAATTGATTAAATAGAATGATGTGATAATACGATTTGTTCAGGTCTAAAAGTAAAAAAAAAAACAAATAAGAGACAACACACAAAAAGAAACAATCAATAAAATAGAGATTATTGTGGTAACGATTGATATTTCGTTTTATAATTGGCGATATGGTTAATTTGCGGCCAACACAAACATTTTTACAGACCAGCGTCGCATATTAATTGTTAATATTTATAGTTATGAACGAACTGTGATTGTTTGTCGTTTTTAAATGATTACAAACTGGAACAGACTTTAGTAGCCAGAAGCGTGCGTGCGGTTCTGTGTATCGAATTGAGTTGGTCAACAGTAACACCTTGTATTTGGCTCAAAGAAAAGCAGTAGCAGCAACAACAACGGCAGCAATAGCAATAGAAATAGCAGCAGCAATAGCAATAGCAGCAACATGTTGTGGAAAATGTCGCATTAAATTTCTCGCGGCAGTCCTAATGAAACATGAATTAATGCCACACAGTCGACCGCAGCGTGGAACGGGTTGTTTTTGTAGGAGATGTCGTGTGTAGGAGATGTCGCACTCCCCACCGGGCGGTGCCGGTGGGGAGTGCGAAGTGCCAGCGTTGTGTTGTGTAGGTTGTGTGAGTGGCTGTGTGAGTGAGTGTAAATTTGTGTGAGACATAGTCTGCTTCTGCGTGCAGTGCAGTGCAGTGCCACAAATTGGCCCCGAGCAAAAGTATCAATGAAAATATTAAATGCGCGCCGAACGCAGGAAGAACTAACTCGCCGTCTACAGAGCGAGAGAGCTGCACGCCAAAGATGCGTATTTCGAGTTTTAAATGTTGTTGTTTTTTTTGTACTATTTTTTTTTTTTAAAGAAAATTAAAAATGACGGAAGTAAATGCTGATAAAATTAATTGAAAATTGCAATGTTACGCAAAGCGACACTAAATGCGTTAACATGTTGAATAAAAAAAGTAAAATGATTAAATAATTTTTTAAATGAAAAATTGCAAAAACCAAATTAAAATATGTAAAATGTATTTTTAAGTTATATAATCAAATGTTAAAAATTTAATTATAATTTTTTAAAAAATAAAATACAAAATGAAAATACATAAATTGTAAATAAATTAAAAATAGAATACATAAAGGAATATAATAAAAATATAAAAACAAAGAAAATAATAAGAATAAGAAAGCAAAACAAAATTGAAAAAGAGAGAGAAATCAGAAAAGGCAAACGGACATGGACACGGTATAGAACGAACAGAATAAGGATGTTTAAAAGAAAAAAGGATACAAAAAAAATAGGTATAAGAAAAGAAAATTGAGCAGAACAAGAAAGCAAAAAGGTAAAATTAATAAGTAAAAGAAAAAGAAGGAGAAAAAAAGAAAAGGAAGAAAAAAACTAAAAAGAAAAAAAAAATAAAAAAGAAAGAAAAAAGAAAATTTATTAGAAAAAGACAAGGACAATTATACCGAAAAAGAAACAGGAAATGAAGAGAAATGAAAAGAAATGAAAGAAATGAAATGAAAAGAAATGAAATGAAAAGAAATGAAAAGAACAGAAAAGAAAATAATATAAAATAAAATAAAATAAAAAAAAAAAAAAGAAAAGAAAAAAAGGAAAAGAAAAGAAAAGAATAGAGAAGAAAAGAAAAAAAAAAGAAAAGAAAAAGAATGAAAAGAAATGAAAAGAAAAGCAAAGAAAATAAAATAAAAGAAAAGAAAAGAAAAGAAAAGAAAAGAAAAGAAAAGAAAAGAAAAGTAAAGAAAAGAAAAGAAAAGAAAAGAAAAGAAAAGAAAAGAAAAGAAAAGAAAAGAAAACAAAAGAAAACAAAAGAAAAGAAAAGAATAGAATAGAATAGAAAAGAATAGAATAGAAAAGAATAGAAAAGAATAGAAAAGAATAGAAAAGAATAGAAAAGAATAGAAAAGAATAGAAAAGAATAGAAAAGAATAGAAGAGAAGAGAATAGAATAGAAAAGATAAGAAAAGAAAAGAAAAGAAAAGAAAAGAAAAGAAAAGAAAAGAAAAGAAAAGAAAAGAAAAGAAAAGAAAAGAAAAGAAAAGAAAAGAAAAGATAAGATAAGATAAGAAAAGAAAAGTAAAGAAAAGAAAAGAAAAGAAAAGAAAAGAAAAGAAAAGAAAAGAAAATAAAAGAAAAGAAAAGAAAAGAAAAGAAAAGAAAAGAAAATAAAAGAAAATAAAAGAAAATAAAAGAAAAGAAAAGAAAAGAAAAGAAAAGATAAGAAAAGAAAAGAAAAGAAAAGAAAAGAAAAGAAAAGAAAAGAAAAGAAAAGAAAAGAAAAGAAAAGAAAAGAAAAGAAAAGAAAAGAAAAGAAAAGAAAAGAAAAGAAAAGAAAAGAAAATAAAATATAAAAAAGAAGAGAAAAGAAAATAAAATATAAAATATTAAAAATGAAAAAGAAAAATAAAAAGAATTAGAAAATGACAAGGACAAGAACAGTTACACCGAAAATGAAAGAAAATACAATACAATATAAGAAAATAAATAGAAAAGGAAAAGGAAAACGACAAAGAAAATGCATAAGAAAGGTAATAAAAATAAGAAAAGAAAAAAAAAAGAAAAGGCGAAAGGAAACGCAAATTAAAATGAAAAAAGGAAAAGGAAAAAAAAATAAGAAAAAGGAAAAGAAAATTTAAAAAATCCAATAAAATAATATTAATTTAAATAAAATAAAATTGAATTCTAATTCAAACTAAATTATGTAAAAAAAATGAAATCAAATCAAATAAAAAAATCAAATACATTAGTAAAGAAAAAAAGTTAAATAAATAGTAAATAAATAATAAATATAATCAAATAAATAAAAATAAAATAAAAAAATTATAAAATTAAATCAAAGGAAATTTAGTTAAATAAAATAAAATCAAATCAAATTAAAAAAAATCAAATTAAATTAAACATTTCTTCTTTATGAGTCGTTGGCAAATGCATTTTGTTACACAGAATGAATGCAATGCATGCGGAAGTAAAAGTTCAATGCTCGTTTTTGCTCCACAAGTGATTAGGTCAATAATAACACAAAATTGCTAATAACAAAAACAAAAACAACAACAGCAAACAAAAACAAAACCAAGTGGAAAATAATAACAAAATTAACAACACGAAGAAAACACGACGTACAAACAAAAACTGGCGATCTATAGCATATACGTCGAATATACTGATTTAGAGGCGGGCAAACAGACCAACGAACCGGCAGACAGACAGACCAACTGACAACAGAAATATAAAAACTTAGCAGCAATTGTTGCTACCAGTACTGAGCTTCACATCAGCAACATTTTATATGTTGCACGTTGCGCTTTTAGTCTTCTTTTAATTACAACATGCAGCAAATGTTACTCTTATATTTTAAAATAGCAGATTTCAAAATTATTTAAATTTTGATAATTCATTTGTGAATTTCGAATTAAATTCTTAAAACAATTGGCTTATTATAATTGCTTACCTATTATAATTATGTCATCATTGTGTCATTCTAAATGTAAAACTTACCGAATTTAGTTTTTTCTAGACAGTTTTTTTATATTTTTTTATCATTTATGATCTAATGATAAATAAGAAAATAATTTATGTTAATCCAGAGCATAGTCTAGAGTAATTATAAAAATCATTTAATTTTTCAATACGCTCTACTTTTTAAAATATGCCCAGTGAACATAATTTTGGTACTCTATTATATGATAAATTTTCAAAAAAAAATACTTAAGCCTACAATTTGAAAATATCACTACTTCATATTTAAAGTATGCTTATTCTTATTGCATACTCAATTTATTCCCAGTACATAGCCTTTTTGAGAAAATTTATTGTAAAAACTGTTACTTTTTAGTAATTGCTATATAAAATATACAAGTTTTATGACGAAAACTACATTGATAGAGAATCTGCACAAATGTATTTGAAGTTCCCTCTGAAAATATGCCTTACTGCACTCTACAGTATTTAGAGCATTTTGAAATGACAGTCTATAGTATTATAGTGAAGTCTCAGCAGCGACTTCACTGCAGTATTTGTTTCATTGCTGTGCTGTGAGTGAGTGCAACGAATAACGTGTGAGACGACGAACATTGAAAACAACAACAAATCTGCTGCTCGGCGTTCGACGACAGTAATGTTGTTGTCAGTATACAACAAACATTATTTTTTCAAAACAAAAAAAAAATTGTACGAGAAAACAACCCTTTAGTCGAAAAGCAATTTATCAAACAATATTTTTTTTTTTATTAAATATTAAAAAAATGTGGTTCGATAAATAAAAAACTTAATATAAAATATTATGTGATTTTCTTATGCCTTTTGAATTTGTTCTATATTTTAATATTAATGAAAATTCCTTAGAGTACGAATGATAAAAAAAAATGTAATATGCACTGAGTACTCAGTGTCATAAGCAGTTCATTCCAGTATTTGAATTTTTATTGCACATTAAATGAATGTGTTGCTCACAACAAAAAAGCACAATTAGTGTCAAATTAAAACACAAACAAGGCGTAGATGTAATGCAGAGGTCTAAACCTCTTCACTACAACTACGCTTTATTTGTGTTTTGACACTACTTTTGCTTTGTTGTTGTGAGCATCACATTCATTTGATTTTCAAGCCTAGAAACGGCAACAGTACATGTCTTGAAATAAAATGAATGTCATGAAGTAAGCAATAGTACATATGGGGTTCTTAAACAACATAACCCCTTAAAATACGCTATGGTCTCGGTGACTTTTGATGTCTAAAAGCACTGGAAACCAAATTTCGTTATATAAATTCTAATTCTTAAGATTGCCTATTTTTTTCTTTTAACTTTTTCTGGTACATTCAAATTATACGACTTTTTCGAAACAACCTCTAAATTTGATTATTTTTAGAGTGGCTTTTAGTTAAGGATGAAATCAATGTCTGATCAGACTTGCTGGACTTTATGGTTTTCACATTAGTGCATGATTAGGAGTTGCTTTCTGACCAGATTGCCTGATCCGGATATTACCTTAATTCATTCTATGCATCTTTAAATTCTTCTAAATAGTTTTGTGAACTCACAAAGTTATCCCAGTGATAATTTTGAAATTTTTAAGGTATCCTATTAGAACTTCACCCAATTTTATTATAAAATGTTCTCGCTTAAATTAAAATTATGATGTCTCACCTCAAATTATTGATTTTCCCAGTTTTTATATTGTGATATTAAATTCAAAACCGGTTATTTACAATTGTCCTGTGAAATTTGATAGGATTTCCATCGAAGACTGGAATATGCCAGATGACTTAAAATGTGTTTTTACCATAAGTATCAGATCACGTAGCCGCGGTAGCTCAGTGGTTAGTGCGTTGGACTGCGAGCCGAAAGGTCTCCGGTTCAAGCCTGGACTGGGGTCAACAACATCTTTTCATAGAAACATTTTTCTATACCGCGCTACCTCTCGGCAGTAAATGGAAAACCTACGAGAGTAAAACATTGCCTATGAAAAGCTCTCACCCGCCGTTCGGATTCGGCAATAAACTGTAGGTCCCACCACTTTGAGTACAAATATAACACGCACAGCTCAAAATGGTGAGAGAGCTCGGCCGAAGTTCTATACTGGACTGTAGCGCCAAACTATTATATTATTATATCAGATCACGTATGGATGAGTTTACTTTATGTAGATTTTAAACGATTTTAAGGATTACCCTAATCAACTTTGATCAGGATCATTTCAGGTGTTTAGAGTATTCTGATCAGTGACGGCTAATAAATAAGGCTAACCTTAACAAACTTCTACCCGAATCGACGTATCATGAACGACCCTGATCAGAATTGTACCAGTTGACCTCTTTTTGGAACGCCATATATCGTATTTTGATCAAGGTCGGATGTGAAATGAGACTAAATTAAATTGGCACAGGTTTATAGAATTTTTTTTTTTGATAAATTCTTTTTACGATCTATTAATGTTTTTGTAAATTTGTGGTCACTGTTCTCAAATCTGATCTATCGTGGGCTTTTTTTTATACTACATTTTTTTTTGTATGTACACAGAATCATTTTGATGAATTTCGTTGTTCAAACCATACCTCATTGTATTAAAGAACGATTCAAAATATTGATAACTACAAAACATCAATGTTATGAATTCATCATCAATTAGATGAATGGCTGAAAAAGTGTTTGTTAATATGATGAAGTGTATATGATGAATATGTTACATCGTATTTATGAAAAATACATAAAATACAACATATATGCATTTTTTATTGAAAAATGTTGTTTATCGAACCAAATAAAAAAAGTTATATTTATAAAAAAAAAAAATTTAAAAAAAAATTGAATAAATGTTTTTTTGATTTTTTTTTTAATAATTTTTTTTTTTTTAATTTTTCGACAAAAACCTTTTTTTTTAACGAAATATTTTTTATTTTTATTTTTTGCACACAATTTATTTTTTATATATATATATTTTTAAATTTAATTTTTAAAAGGATTTTGTTTCGAATGATATTTTCGTAAAACGATTTAAATTTTTTTTAAATTCGAAAAAAAATTTGCATCAATTAATTTATTTTCAAAAAAAATATTAGGTCACAATTATTTTAAATTACATCAAGTAAAATTCATGTTTTAAACAAATGAAACGCACTATGGCATTTGTATGGTAATTTTTAATTCATGGAATATTTTTGTGATATTTCATTTTAGTCACTGTGGAAAATTACCACGTCGGAATTTTGCATAAGTCTTGTGGGAAAAATATTTTTTTTTCATCGTAATTTTTACTCTGCATCGAATATAACCAAAAATTTACACCGTCGAATGAATGTTTAAAGCAAGTGAAATTCTAGAATGTTTTTCAATCGAAACCTGAGTAAATTTCTCTTTTTGAAGTCAAGGAACTCCATGCATGATACGCATCAATCGACAGCAACAACAACAATACCACCACCACCATCATCATCGTCATCGACACTACTGACCCAGTTTCTGGTGAGAAGAAACAAGATTTTTGTTTGTTTTTACTGAAAAACCACACTAACAATAACAAAAAATATCTGTGGATTTTTTGAACAAATAAAAAATACGGAAGAAGAAAAAAAAACTTGTTTACCACCCGAGAAAGAGAGATGAATGAGACTTCATCAATGGGTACAATGAACAACAACAACAACAAAAAATGTAAATAAAAAATGCCGAAAATTAATTTCAACTCGAGCAACAGAGAACTTTCTAAGTGAAAGTTGCCGGTCACAAGAAGTGGCCGATCGATCGATCGATTGACTGGGAAGGCGACTCACGTTGGAGGTGTTTGTGATGGTGAAAAAGCAGTGAAGGCGGTCTTGAATTAATTTGCATTTGTTGTTGTTGTCGCTGTTGTGAATTCAATACAAGTCCCTTGTTTGGACTTTTTTCTGGTCTCAAGCCTGAAGACCTACCAAACAGCATCAGGCACAAAACCATCTCCTCTAAACAATTCCGAAACAAACAAAAAATAATGCTAAAGAGACAACGCATATTTACCACAATTTAAGCTTGACTTACAGCAATAATTTTTTTTTCTTTTAAATTTTTTACTCGAGCCGCACGTCGCAGCCAAATCGAGCGCGTTTTGACTTGACCCACATTGTAAGCCACGCGAGTAAAAAGAGAGTGAGACAGACATAAGTACAGATGGACGGACGGACAGACAGACAGTCATACAGAATAATGAACGATGAAAGAAATTTCCAACGGTATCTCGAAGTTGCTACTGTCGCTGTCGATATTGTCTTCGTTATTGTTGTCGGCTTTGTTAAGGGGAGGTGCAGGCGATAATGGTCTGAAAAATAACGATTTCGATTTTTCGTTTTTAAAATTCACCAATGGATATTATAATCAGCGGCTAAAACCCTTTAAGCTGGAGTTATAATAGACGTACGTTCTTAAATGTCACCAGAACGAAACGTAACGTAGCAATCCAAATGGTACGGATCTTAAGATACCGGCCATGTACGTCACGTTACGTTCATTATAACCATTTATACACAGAAAAAAAAAGTCATCAATGTGAAGAATTTATTCATAAATATTATGAATTTTTTTCATTAACCACCAGATTCATCATATTGACACCACCGTTCATTGAATGACATATTGATGTATACGTTCATTTTATTTATGAAATTATTCGTACTAACGAACATCATAGTGAAGAACGAAATATTTAATACAATAAATTTGAATTGTCATCTTGATGAATTTGTTCATAATATTTATGAATATAATAATTTTTTACGAATTTTCCAAAAAAAAAAATCTTTTTAGAAAATAATTGGAAAAAAGGGTTGTTTTATTTAAAAAATAACAGAAAAATTTTTTCAAGAAAAAAATTATCTGAAAAAAAATATTTTCTAAAAAAAAAATTTTATTCAAAAAAAAAATTGTTTTCAATATATTTTTTATAAATATAACTTTATATTAATAAAATGTTGTAATTATAAATAAATATAGTATGAAACATTTTACAAATTTATGCATGTCGAGCAAGCATTATATAAGAAATAACATACAAGAACTACTTGAGAACTGAGAAGTACGGCAAAAAATGAACGATAAATAAATATTTTGATTGCAATTTGGTTTGATGAACAGCATTCTTCAATATAAAGTAAAATATGTTGCATTTTATGTTCTTGTTCATTAATATGATGAAACATATTCTTCACATACACTTCATCATATTGAAGAACACTTTTTCGACAGTTACCAAGCATTCATCATTCGACATCATAGCATTGATGTCGTTAGTCATTACTATAATGAATGGTTCTTCAATACAATGAATTATGGTTTGAAGAACGGAATTCATCAATATGATGTACATTTCTTTTCTGTGTATGATGTACGCATTTATCGAAACGATACGTCCTGTTCCGATAACATTTAAACACGTTACGTTATGTCTATTATAACTTCAGCTTTAGAATATCGACTAAGGTTCTTGATCCCAGATTTTTTAAATTGAGGTTCCGATTCCGGTTCAAACCAAAAACAATTATATGGGTTCGGATTTCGAATCCGCTTCCACACATTTTTTAATAACGGTTCCGATTCCGGTTCCAAAAATCGAAACGTTTCCGGTTAATATATTTTGACGTAAACTCTTAGGAATATCGGTTCTGGTTCTGGTTTCAATATTTTTAAAACAGCTGTTCCGGCGCCGATTCTGGTTTAATAAAAAAAACATATTATATGGGTTCCGATTCAGGTCCGATTTGATAAATTCAGTTCTAAATTTAGTCATCCGTTTTGTGGTGTGAATAATTTCAATACATCAGATCTGAATTCAGTTCTAAGTAGTATGAATAGTACATAAACTGCCAGATAATAATGCGTCCAACCCCTTAACCATTGATAACATTGAAGACTTGACACTTGCAGCGTTGCTTATTTTAAAAACATGCTGTACATGTACTAAAAAAAAACTGAACATGGTTTTAAACTGAAATATTTCAATTTGAATTTTTGTGCGGCTATGTTTGGTAGCGCACGCTCAGAGGTAAATGACTTCTGCAGCGCTAGTTTTTTTTATCACATTATTAACATTTTCTCGCATAGAAAACGAACGTTTATTACTTAATGTTCAACGATTTATAAGAAACTTCGAGAAAATTCCAGCACAATGTAGAAGGAGAAATTGCAGTTGATGTTTTTTGTTTCATACATTTGAATTAGTGTAAGAAACTTGTTTCTTGTTATATACTGAGGAGTTTCTACAAAGATTATTGAAGAGTTTCAAAAGTTATGAATGAGTTTTTTTTTAGAAAGAAGCAAACTTCTTATTGTTTTTAAAGGGTGTTTCAAATAATTTGTTTAGACTTCTATAATGTGTATAAGTTATGCAATTGGAGGACTCTTTAGGAGGGAGGACTCTTAAATAATTTTTAAAGTAGTTGTTAAAGAATAGCAAAGTAAGATTTGTTTATGTGTACGGTGAACATTCGTACTTTTTATCCTTCTTTTGTTGTATTTGCTTTGTCTTATTTTTCGCAAAAAAAATATTTTCATGAATATCCGTCATCACTGTAAAAGACAAAATAAAGAAAACGAGATATAGTATAATTTTAAAAATTTTCCCGTTCCGCTCTCCTGGTACACATCACACAAAATTAATGAAAGGCAGTCAATACAGGGTTTTGAAGTATATTCAGTGAGTATACATTTGAATGATTGAATTTATTTGACAAAAGTGGCAGTGAAACCACCTGTATGGAAACTCTATATTAAGTATATACTCTCTGGTATATTTTAAAGTTCAAAGATAAAAAATATTCCACTTTTAGCAGCAAATAAGATTCATATGCAAGAAACAGACTAACCACGATCATTACTTCATCGCATTTTATGAAAAAACTTAATAAACATTTTCAAAAAAAAAAATCCCACGCTCTGAAGGAGGCTACGGCCAATTTTATGAATTATGAATATAGCCTTTCTTTATTATTTTTATTTTAGTATTTTTGTAGTTTTCTTTTTATACCCTACACCTATGAGGTATAGGGTATATTAACTTTGTGCATATATTGTAACGCCCCTTAGTAGGCGTGTCCGGTATGGAAAAGTATATATATTCTTGATCAGCATCACTACCCGAGTCCGTTTAGCCATGTCCGTCTGTCTGTCTGTCCGTCTTGCTGTCTTGCTGTCCGAATACAGAATAACTTGAGAAATACTGATCAGAATGCGTTGAAATTTCGTCTCAATATATTTGAGCCAAAAGTAGAAATTGAGTTTGAAAATGAGCCAAATCGGTCAACGGACACGCCCACCTCCCACACAAGTCACTTTTATATAACTCTTTCGGAACTAATAACTCGAAAAGTATTCAAGGTATAGTTATAAAACTTAAAACGTATTGTTAGAATTTACCTAAAAATATGTGGTTCAAAAATGGGCGTGATCCGCCTACTTTTTTTTTTCATTATATCCCGGGTTTTCATAGTAAAAATTGATCCGTAAATTATTAAAATCAAATCTATGAAATATTAGCCTTTCAAAATTTTAAATATAGGCGTGGTCCGCCCAATTATATTTATTAATTTTTTTTTTAGTTTTTTATATTTTATATAATTTTTTTAATTTATGGGGATATAAGACGTAATTTCTAAAATATGAATAATATTCTGAGGGTTAATATCCCCTCCAAAGGTGTAGGGTATTCCATAGTCGGGCCCGACCGACATTATAAATCCGCCCCATGTGACCGAACTTACCCATGTGACCAAACTTTCCCAACTCGTTTTCAAATACATTAATTTATGGCCATTTTCTTAAAAATTGTTCAATAATTTTTTTTCGAAAATGAAATTTAAAATTCTAAATAATTATGTATATTACAAAACATTTTATTTCAAGCATGTCAAGCGAGTACTATATTAAAAATAGCATACAAGAACTACATGAGGAGTATGGAAAAAATGAAGGAATAATAAATACTTTGATTGAAATTTGGTTTGATGAACAACATTCTTCAATATGATGTACATATATGTTGTATTTGTTCATTAATATGATAAAATGTATTCTTCATCATATTGAAGAACACTTTTTCGGTCATTCATCAAATTGATGATGAATTCATAACATTGATGTATTGTAGTCATCAATTTTATGAATCGTTCTTTAATACAATTAATCATGGTTTGTGGAAAGAAATTCATCAATGTAATGATGATTTTTTACATATTACGTTACATTTAAACTTCAATATGTGGTCAGTTGTGAACGAATGAACAAACAATAAATATTTTGATTTAAATTTTATTTGATGAGCAACATTCTTTAATATGATGTACATATATGTAGAATTTGTTCTATTAATATGATAAAACGTTTTCTTCACACACGCTTCATAATATTGAGGAACACTTTTTCGCTCATTCATCAAATTGATGATGAATTCATAACATTGATGATGAATTCATAACATTGATGATGTTTTCATAACATTGATGTTATTGCAATTATCAAAATTATTAATCGTTCTTCAATACAATGAATCATGGTTTGAAGAAAGAAATTCATCAATGTGATGATGATTTTTTACATCTTACGTTACATCTAAACTTCAATATGTGGTCCGTTGTCATTGTCCTGGCACAAAATGTTTCACTAAGTTTGTTTAAGAAAAGCACAAAGTTTCCTTAAAGAATGTTTAAGAAGTTTATAAAACAAAAACTTAAATTTAATAGAGTAATTATGAAATACTATAATTTTTTAATAAACTAATTTCTCTTTTTTTGTCACCATTCAAAATCTAAGCTGCAATCAAATGCACTTGACTTAATACCAAAGCAGCCACTCCCTTTCAGCAGGAATTCAGAAGAAGTCGCAGACCACGACTTGGTTTTTCCGCAGTCGCTGTTTTGGCCAAGTGCCAAGTACAACCAGCACTTTAAGTAAAAATAGTCATTGCATAGGCTTCGCTTAAAAATGTCACATACAACAATCAAAACAACAACAACAATCACATGAATAGCAAACGGCAACCAGAAGTCAGCCATTCAGTCAAAAGCCATTTCTAGGCCAAAATGCGTCTGCGCGGCACGTACGCAAATATTTAATTTGTATTTGTTTTCTATGCGTTTTTAATAACGCTGCAGTGCAGAGAAATAGGCAGGCAGACAGACAGTGGGCCCAAGTGTTGGCAACAACAATAGGCAGCAGCAACAGCAACACAGAAAGTCAGGCAGCAAACCAGGCAACAATGTTGAGCCTATGGCTTAGAATTCTAATGCCGGCGATTATGTGACGAAGACATTAAATTGTTAAACAACAATAAAAGCAGCAACAACAGCAGAAGCAGTAGTGTTAGTAGTCGCAACCGCAACACCAACAACATAGACAGCAACATCTATGACAACGTCAAATGCAAAAGCAGCAGCAGCAACAAAAATCAAGTACAAATGAAAAGTGAAAAGTACAACAACAATAACAATAACAATCACAGTAGCAGCAATACTTTTCCAACAACATGTTGCTGAAAAAAATAAATAAATTAAAAGAAAAATAAAAGAAAAACTTGGCAAAAATACGTGCAAAAAACGCAAAATGAGTTTCACCTCAAAAATATTGCCAGCAATGGCAACAACATAGTGTGTATTTGTGGCGGCCTGCATTGTGAGTTGGCCTGCATGCTGTTGCTGCTGCCACTTTCTTTTCTAACGACAACAATTTGCACCATGCGAAAGTCATAATAAAAATGCATTCAGCTCTTTTTATAGCTGTTGGCTGCAATTGTTGCTGCTGCTGCCGCACTGCTGATTGTCATGGTTTTCGCCAAGTCCAAGTTAATCATTTTACTTGTTGGCCTGGCCCATGACTTGCGTGTGCGTCGTTTTGATAAGTGGGCCTAGGGTGCAGACAGCAATCAGAGACGCCTTTGAAATGCGAAATTGCAATTGAAAATTTAGATTTTGTATTTATTAAGTAATTTGTATTTATTAAGTAATTATTATTATACAAAAATACATAGTTTTTTTCAAAATATATAATTTGATAAACAAAAAAAATTTAGAAAATTTTCAAAAACAATTTTTTTTTTAGAAAAATTATAAAAAAAAAATCTCAGAAAAAAAGTTTTTGTCAAAAAAAAAATTTCGTTTAAATAATGTGTGTTCGTTTGTGTTTTTTGAAAAAAAAAAATTCGAAAACTTTATTTTAAAATATTTTTTATAAATATATGACTTCCTATTCATATAAAACGTTGTAATTATAAATAAACATTTTACTAATTTATGAATGTCGAGCAATCATTATATAAAGAAATTTACGAAATTTATTTTTTGTACTTACCCCTTTCTTCCACTGGAGTCTTCATATCAGAAATAACATACCAGAACTACTTGAGAACAGAGAAGTATTGCAAAAAATGAAAAATATTTCAATTGAAATTTGGTTTGATGAACAGCATTGGTCAATATGATGTATATATATGTTGTATTTTATGTTTTTGTTCATTAATATGATGAAACGTATTCTTCACACACACTTCATAATATTGAAGAACACTTTTTCAGTCATTCATCAAATTGATAATTAATTCATTACATTGATGTTTTGTAGTTATCAAAATTATGCATTGTTCTTCAATACAATAAATCATGCTTTGAAAAACGAAATTCATCAATATGAAGATGATATTTTTAACAAACTGTGAAGATATACAAAAACAATATTATTTTCTGTTTTTTCAGGCAAATTTAATTAATATTTCTAAAGCTTAAAAATAATGATTCATATTACAATAAAGGACAAATTTTTTGAATTTTGTGTAATGGTTTCCATTTGTCCTATCTGGAACCAAAAATATTCATTTATTATCATCTATATATATATAAAACTCTTGGTCCGTCTGTAAGTCTGTCGGTCTGTCTGTCTGTCTGCCTGTTTGTTCCAGCATCACGTCTAAACCGCTAAACCGATTTAACTGAAATTTTGCACCAGGATACTATGGAGTCCGGAGGGTGTCATAGGTTTATATGGGCGAGATTCGACAAATGGGCGTGGCACCTCCCATACAACCTAAACTTTCAAAACGACATAACTCGGCACATACACAAGCAAAGAAGATGAAACAAAAAACTCAAATACAAAAAAAAATACAAAAGCAAAAACACAAAAACAAAAGAAAAAAATCAAATACAAAATCAAAAGTAAAAGCACAATACTTAAGCTATAACTCAAAAACAGCAAAAAAAAATAAAAAAAGGATAAAAAACAAAATCAACCACACTAAAATTCACCACACTAAAATTCACCACACCATAATTCACCACACTAAAACTCACCACACTAAAATTCACCACACTAAAACTAACCACACCAAAATTCACCACAATAAAACTCACCAAACTAAAACTCACCACACCAAAATTCAACACAATAAAGCTCACCACACTAAAACTCACCACACTAAAAATTCACCACACTAAAACTCACCACACTAAAACTCACCATACTAAAAACTCACCACACCGAAACTCACCACACTAAAACTCACCACACTAAAACTCACTACACTAAAAATTCACCACACTAAAACTCACCACACTAAAACTCACCACACCAAAACTCACCACACTAAAACACACCACACTAAAACTCACCACATTAAAACTAACTACACTAAAACTTCTACTGGGAAAAACTCTACGGAGAAGAATTCTACCGGGAAGAGTTCTACCGGGAAGAATTCTATGGGGAAGAATTTTACGGCGAAGATTTCTACTGGGAAGAATTCTACGGCGAAATATTCTACTGTCTGAATTGTCTTTGAGAAAAGTTGTTTTGGCGGAGAATTATTATTTGGTTACTACATTTATAAAACCAATAAAAACTTCCACAGCGAAGTACGGGCCCCTGATATAAAAAATAATAATAATGTTTTTTTATATTAATAAAATCGCTTTATATCTATGAATTCACAAAATCTTGGCACGAGTCGTGCACGGGTTCAGCTAGTTATAAATAAACATTTTACTAATATATGAATGTCGAGCAATCATTATATGAAGAAATGTACGAAATTTATTTTTTGTACTTACCCCTTTCTTCCACTGGAGTCTTCATACAAGAAATAACATACCAGAACTACTTGAGAACAGAGAAGTATTGCAAAAAATGAATTGAAATTTGGTTTGATGAACAGCATTCGTCAATATGATGTATATTTATGTGGTATTTTATGTTTTTGTTCATTAATATGATGAAACGTATTCTTCACATACAGTTTATCGTATTGAAGAACACTTTTTCAGTCATTCATCAAATTGATAATGAATTCATTACATTGATGTTTTGTAGTTATCAATATTATGCATTGTTCTTCAATACAATGAATCATGCTTTGGAAAAATGAAATTCATCAATATGAAGATGATATTTTTAACAAACTGTGAAGATATACAAAAACAATATTATTTTCTGTTTTTTCAGGCAAATTTAATTAATATTTCTAAAGCTTAAAAATAATGATTCATATTACAATAAAGGACAAATTTTTTGAATTTTGTGTAATGGTTTCCATTTGTCCTATCTGGAACCAAAAATATTCATTTATTATCATCTATATATATATAAAACTCTTGGTCCGTCTGTAAGTCTGTCGGTCTGTCTGTCTGTCTGCCTGTTTGTTCCAGCATCACGTCTAAACCGCTAAACCGATTTAACTGAAATTTTGCACCAGGATACTATGGAGTCCGGAGGGTGTCATAGGTTTATATGGGCGAGATTCGACAAATGGGCGTGGCACCTCCCATACAACCTAAACTTTCAAAACGACATAACTCGGCACATACACAAGCAAAGAAGATGAAACAAAAAACTCAAATACAAAAAAAAATACAAAAGCAAAAACACAAAAACAAAAGAAAAAAATCAAATACAAAATCAAAAGTAAAAGCACAATACTTAAGCTATAACTCAAAAACAGCAAAAAAAAATAAAAAAAGGATAAAAAACAAAATCAACCACACTAAAATTCACCACACTAAAATTCACCACACCATAATTCACCACACTAAAACTCACCACACTAAAATTCACCACACTAAAACTCACCACACTAAAATTTACCAGACTAATATTCACCACACTAAAATTCACCACACAAAAACTCACCACACTAAATTTCACCACACTAAAACTCACCACACTAAAATTCACCACACTAAAACTCACCACACTAAAATTCACCACACTAAAATTTAACACACTCAAACTCACCACACTAAATTTCACCACACTAAAACTCACCACAATAAAATTCACCACATTCACATTGACCCACTTAAACTGACCACACAAAATCACCACACCTAAATTCAAAACACTAAAACACACAACAATAAAATTCACTACACGTAAACTCACCACATTAAAATTCACCACACTAAAAATCACCACACTAAAACTCACCACGCTAAAACTAACCACACTAAAACTTCTACTGGGAAAAACTCTACGGGGAAGAATTCTACGGGAGAGAATTCTACTGGGAAGAATTCTACGGGGTAGCACAGTCTGAGAAATAATTGTCTATGAGAAAAGTTGTTTTATCGGATAATTAGTATGGTTTTGGTTACTACATTTATAAAACCAATAAAAAAAAACGTCCACAGCGAAGCACGGGTCCCTGATATAAATAATAAAAATGTTATTTATATTAATAAAATTGCTCAATAACCTTGCATTCACATAATATTTGCACGAGTCGTGTACGGGTCCAGCTAGTATTATAATAAAAAGGTGTTGAGTTCACTTTTTTTGAAGCAGTTTTGCCGTGGAATTTTCAGAAATGTAATCTTTGAATTCCTAGTAGTTCTAGACCTTTTTTTACAGCTGATTGAAATTGGTCCCGTCCGGGACTTTGAGTATCATGTGTGCGAAAGCACAGCATAACAAATATCAAAATAAAAAAAAATAAAAAAAAATGTTCTCAAAAATAATGAAATTTTAAAAACATCTGGAATTTAAATCAATTAAATCACTTTTCATTTCGCCATAATGCATTTATAGAAATATAAAGAATATATTAAAAAAGAAAAATATAATATAATAGGTACATATTATTTCTATTTTATCAAAGAATATATATATTAGACTGATGATGGATGATCATTATTTTAAATCGAAAAAAGTGCAACCCCTAAAAATGCTCTACTGAAAGAGGAAGTCAATGTGGAGAATTATTAGCGTAATTTGAATTTGGGAAATTAACCCGCCGAAACCTCAAAGTTTGCGTTTTCGGTAGCCAAATCAACAATTACAAATTTGAATTGAAGTGGTTTTTGCCAAATGCTATAAACCAGGGTACGGCAATACTCATAAATGAATATTCAAAATTATTCACTCACGATAAATCTTCATAAATGAATAAGAAAGTTCATTATTTTTCTTCACACTTCACGAGCGAGTAAGCTAGAAAAATCCAACTTACTCGTTATTCTAAAGTGAACACTCGTTATCGAACAGAATTTGGCTGCTCACGAGTACTCACATTCGCTACATTTTTACTCCTCATAAGAGATGAGCAACAAATTATTTTTTCTTCTGTTCATATTCAAAAGTGTTCACAATCAAATTGGCAAATCTTTTTATTCACATGTTGAGTGTAGCCTTTGAAGAAAATTAAAACATATCTCAAAAAGTGGTTAAAAAAACAATTGTTTGACCCAAAATGGTTGGAGTGGTTTGGATTTGGAGTGGCCAATGACTGAGTGGATCCGAAAACCAATTAACCCAAACCTTTTTATTGTAGGCATATTAGGCATCCCATGAAGTCCGCAATCGATTTCCTCAATAAAAGTTTTGTGGTCAAAATTGGTTATTGGTGGTCATTAACCACTCCAAATGGACCATAAGTCATCCCATGAAGTCTGCAATCGATCTCCGCAATACAATTTGAGGGGTCAAAAATTGGTCATTGACCACTCCAAATGGTACCATTAGGCATCCCATGAAGTTCGCAATCGATTTCCGCAATATAAATGTTTGGGTGTAAAATTGGTTTTCGGACCCACTATTGGTGGTCATGGACCACTCCAGAATGTACCATTAGGCATCCCATGAAGTCCGCAATCGAAATAAAATTTGAGGCGTCAAAATTGGTAATTGGTGGACATTGACCACTCTAAATGATACCATTAGGCATCCCATGATGTTCGCAATATATTATCGCAATAAAAATGATTGAGTCAAAAATTAGTTTTCGGACCCACTCCAAATGGCATCCTATGATGTCCGCAATCGAGTTCCGCAATACAATTTTTTTGGTAATAAAATTGTTTTTTTACCCATGACCACAATAAGCAACACTTAACTACATACACAGCGTAAATAAAAAGTTTTGCTAAATTTGATCTTATCATTTATGAATATGAATAACATAGAAAATTTTAGTTGCTTCACCTTCGTGAATAAATAGTAAACAGAAGAAAATCATTACTCTCGTTCACGAGCAACGTTTTTTAAATCTATAACGAGTATTCACTTTTGATCGTACTCATCTGAGGCAACGAGTGTTCATGAACTGTGAAGCAACGATATGAAATTTGTGTTCACGTTCATTAACATGAGTGAACGTGAGTGAGTATTTCCGAACTCTGCTATAAACTAAAAATGTTGATATGTCAGATATTAAAAAATTTAAATACTGTTTGAAAAAACTATCAAAGAGCAAAATTGGTAAAAAAAAGAGGTACGTTAGTGCGTTGGACTACGATCCAAAAGGTTCCCGGTTCGATTCCCAGCGACTGTCAACATCTTTTCATAGACATTTATCTATACCGCGCTACCTCTCTGCAGTCAATGGCAAACCTACGAGAGTAAAACCTTGCCTATGAAAACCACTCACCCGCCGTTCAGATTCGGCATTAAACTGTAGGTCCCACCACATTGAGTACAAATATAATACGCACAGCACAAAAAATGAAAGTGCTCGGTCTTTTTAACTTCAGGCATGTTTTGTCCGGACTTATTCTGTGATTTATTATAGGAAAACTTTAAACTTTTGGTACTAAGTGTAAATATATAAATAAAGATAATTTTCTCAGCTAATTTTAAATTTTAATTGTACTGAAAATTCGCTGAATTTTTGGAATTTCGTTATAATCCTCAACTTTGGTTTTGAGTCACGTCCGGATCGAACACAATATTATTAATATTTGTTGATCAAGAGCACAGAATATTTTAATTTTCTACACATATTTAGTTATATTTAAATACACTCAAACAATGAAAAAATCAAGTAAATTATATAACTTACCTTCGAGATATTAAAGTATTAAGCGTTCGAATGTCCCATCCGGAACCTCAAAAAATACCCACATGCCCTATGAACATAATTTTGTTACTCTGTTTTATAATAAATGTTCAATAATATCACTAATTCATAATTCAAAAATTGTTATATATATTGCATACTCAGTAGCCTTTTCTCGAAAAATACCAGAATTTTTATTGAAATTTATACTCATTTTATGTTATGCATATTTTTGTAAATATTAATTGAAATATACAAAATGTAGTTGATGAGTTTTACTTTCAAAAAATCGATGCAATATAGACACATTTTATTTTTATTTAAAAACAAGTAGCAAATAGTTACTCATACGCCCCAGCATCCAGCAGCAACAATATTATTTAATAATGACTAAGACTTTACATAATGCTCACAAGTTGTAGTCATCAAAATAATCACCCACTACCGTGAAATGTCAGCATAATTGTGTCAAAGAGAAATTCAAAAAATACTTAAAAATAAACAATGACTAATATGCAAAAAAAAATTACATACGCATAACATTTCTGCAAAAAATTTCAAATATTTGTCAAATGATCTGCGTGCGTAAAAGACACAACATAAAATTATGGTTCAACGATCAATGATGTGTTGAAATTGTATCTTTTAATTATGACTTTAAAATTTTAAATCTCAATTTAGAAATTAAAAATTCTCACAATTTCGAATGGAAGTTTTAAACTATAATATCAGCAGGGAAATGCCAAAATTAAATATAAATAAAAAATTCTATATATTAATTTTATATTCAATACTTTTCATATCAATATTTAAAATGTGAATGAAAATGTGAAATTTCAATATTAATAAATCAACTTTTAAAATTACTATACTTAAAATTTGAATATCAATTTAATCAAATTATGTTATTAATAGATAATTGTATACAAAAAAAATATATTTTTAAATCTTTAAAACTTAAATATTTTCCCCAACACTTAATATACAACAAATTGTATCTTCCAGCATGTCTCATTAAACGATATGCCCCATGTAACCTAATCTTATAATCGTCTTAAACTAAGACGCAGTTTAACCGACGAGAGATTAAAATACAAAAAAAATGTTTATACAAAAATTTCACTAAATTAATTCGATTGAGGCACATGCCAACAACAACCAAATCACCAAAAGCAATATCATTATTATCATCATCATCATCGATAACAGCAACAACAACAGACAACATTTATGTTCAACAATGAATATTGTGCTTTTAATGGTGACGTTGTTTCATTTCCGTTGCAAATTTGAATTTAATGCTGAGCCACTTGCTGTGCGATGGTTGGTAATTGGTGGCCGGTTGCTGGTGATCGCGTTGATCGCTTTCGACGTTGACAACGACAACCAAACAAAGTTTCTTTTGTTGCCATTAGCTGTCAATGAAGTAGAAAGTGAAAAGTAAATGAATTTGTTGACAAGTTGTTGTTGTATTTTATTGTTGTTAACAAATCGAAAGGTGTTGAATGGTCAATGACCTCTTGCATGCAGGCATGTATTCAGATTTTAGTGGCATTGGATTTATGCATTTTTGATTTTATGATTTTTTTATTTTTACTTTTTATTTTTCATTTATTTTTCATTTATTTATTCATTTATTCATTTATTCATTTATTCATTTATTCATTTATTCATTTATTCATTTATTCATTTATTCATTTATTCATTTATTCATTTATTCATTTATTCATTTATTCATTTATTCATTTATTCATTTATACATTTATTCATTTATTCATTTATTCATTTATTCATTTATTCATTTATTCATTTATTCATTTATTCATTTATTCATTTATTCATTTATTCATTTATTCATTTATTCATTTATTCATTTATTCATTTATTCATTTATTCATTTATTCATTTATTCATTTATTCATTTATTCATTTATTCATTTATTCATTTATTCATTTATTCATTTATTCATTTATTCATTTATTCATTTATTCATTTATTCATTTATTCATTTATTCATTTATTCATTTATTCATTTATTCATTTATTCATTTATTCATTTATTCATTTATTCATTTATTCATTTATTCATTTATTCATTTATTCATTTATTCATTTATTCATTTATTCATTTATTCATTTATTCATTTATTCATTTATTCATTTATTCATTTATTCATTTATTCATTTATTCATTTATTCATTTATTCATTTATTCATTTATTCATTTATTCATTTATTCATTTATTCATTTATTCATTTATTCATTTATTCATTTATTCATTTATTCATTTATTCATTTATTCATTTATTCATTTATTCATTTATTCATTTATTCATTTATTCATTTATTCATTTATTCATTTATTCATTTATTCATTTATTCATTTATTCATTTATTCATTTATTCATTTATTCATTTATTCATTTATTCATTTATTCATTTATTCATTTATTCATTTATTCATTTATTCATTTATTCATTTATTCATTTATTCATTTATTCATTTATTCATTTATTCATTTATTCATTTATTCATTTATTCATTTATTCATTTATTCATTTATTCATTTATTCATTTATTCATTTATTCATTTATTCATTTATTCATTTATTCATTTATTCATTTATTCATTTATTCATTTATTCATTTATTCATTTATTCATTTATTCATTTATTCATTTATTCATTTATTCATTTATTCATTTATTCATTTATTCATTTATTCATTTATTCATTTATTCATTTATTCATTTATTCATTTATTCATTTATTCATTTATTCATTTATTCATTTATTCATTTATTCATTTATTCATTTATTCATTTATTCATTTATTCATTTATTCATTTATTCATTTATTCATTTATTCATTTATTCATTTATTCATTTATTCATTTATTCATTTATTCATTTATTCATTTATTCATTTATTCATTTATTCATTTATTCATTTATTCATTTATTCATTTATTCATTTATTCATTTATTCATTTATTCATTTATTCATTTATTCATTTATTCATTTATTCATTTATTCATTTATTCATTTATTCATTTATTCATTTATTCATTTATTCATTTATTCATTTATTCATTTATTCATTTATTCATTTATTCATTTATTCATTTATTCATTTATTCATTTATTCATTTATTCATTTATTCATTTATTCATTTATTCATTTATTCATTTATTCATTTATTCATTTATTCATTTATTCATTTATTCATTTATTCATTTATTCATTTATTCATTTATTCATTTATTCATTTATTCATTTATTCATTTATTCATTTATTCATTTATTCATTTATTCATTTATTCATTTATTCATTTATTCATTTATTCATTTATTCATTTATTCATTTATTCATTTATTCATTTATTCATTTATTCATTTATTCATTTATTCATTTATTCATTTATTCATTTATTCATTTATTCATTTATTCATTTATTCATTTATTCATTTATTCATTTATTCATTTATTCATTTATTCATTTATTCATTTATTCATTTATTCATTTATTCATTTATTCATTTATTCATTTATTCATTTATTCATTTATTCATTTATTCATTTATTCATTTATTCATTTATTCATTTATTCATTTATTCATTTATTCATTTATTCATTTATTCATTTATTCATTTATTCATTTATTCATTTATTCATTTATTCATTTATTCATTTATTCATTTATTCATTTATTCATTTATTCATTTATTCATTTATTCATTTATTCATTTATTCATTTATTCATTTATTCATTTATTCATTTATTCATTTATTCATTTATTCATTTATTCATTTATTCATTTATTCATTTATTCATTTATTCATTTATTCATTTATTCATTTATTCATTTATTCATTTATTCATTTATTCATTTATTCATTTATTCATTTATTCATTTATTCATTTATTCATTTATTCATTTATTCATTTATTCATTTATTCATTTATTCATTTATTCATTTATTCATTTATTCATTTATTCATTTATTCATTTATTCATTTATTCATTTATTCATTTATTCATTTATTCATTTATTCATTTATTCATTTATTCATTTATTCATTTATTCATTTATTCATTTATTCATTTATTCATTTATTCATTTATTCATTTATTCATTTATTCATTTATTCATTTATTCATTTATTCATTTATTCATTTATTCATTTATTCATTTATTCATTTATTCATTTATTCATTTATTCATTTATTCATTTATTCATTTATTCATTTATTAATTTATTCATTTATTCATTTATTCATTTATTCATTTATTCATTTATTCATTTATTCATTTATTCATTTATTCATTTATTCATTTATTCATTTATTCATTTATTCATTTATTCATTTATTCATTTATTCATTTATTCATTTATTCATTTATTCATTTATTCATTTATTCATTTATTCATTTATTCTTTTATTCTTTTATTTATTATATTGGATTTTTATTTTCATTTTTATGAATTCCGTTATTTTATTTCAATTTTATTATAAATTTAAATTGAATATTATTGAATTTGAATAAAAGATAACTTATAAAATTAAAATCGAAAAGAAAGTTTGGTGCTAAACAAAAATTAAAATAAATTAGCATAGTCCAGCGATGAACATAAAGTATTTGTTTTTGTTGGCTCTAATGTGAGTGGTAAGAGGTATGAGTTTGGAAGTAGATTCGTAAAGATAACAATTTTTGTGTAGTCAAATATTTCATATATATGCTGTAGATTAAACTTTAATATTAGAAAAAAAAAAAAAAACAATTAAAAAAACTTTTAAAAGACTTTTACCAGAAACGGAATCAATTTTACCAAAGACTGAAAAAGTTACATATCCAGCAATGGAAACATTCATGAAGTTTCCACGAACTTCCGCACTTCATGAGAATCTGTACAACTCGTAAGCTATCCCATATCATGTGTAAATTCTGGAACTTTCCATAAACTTATAATCTAGTTAAGAAGCTATGTTCATTTCTCTTGCACTCATATGTTCAATTATACTGCTTTTTATATCTTTCGCTCATTGCTTCTGTGTTCGTCTCATTTTAACGCATTACCTCTACACGCTAAATTATCTTGCGTCTCATTTACACTTACAGCTTCGCGCCAAAAATTAGAAACACTACACATTATATAATTATTTAATTTGTTCCTAATTATTGATAAATTTGGTTTCATCTAAACTACGATTAATGCTTTAATACATGTTTTTTATCTGTAATTCTGCTCTAAATCTTAACGCCGGGCAGATTTTTGACTTTATATTCCTCAAAAAATTTAGATAGTCATTTCTTTGTCTTTATTAGGACAAAATTGACAAACTGATTTGCTGCATACATCTACAACTAGTCCCTAAAGATGATGAGGATAAATATTTCCCAGTTAGGGGTAAAACATGTCATTTAAAGACATTGGTAAATTTTCAACAAAGTTAAATACAATATTTTTTTTTGTTATTTTACTCTCCATAATAGCGCATACATTTAATTGTGTCAATAAATTTTAATTTTTTATGTAAATTTTTTATTATATTTAATGGTAAAACCAGGAATTGTAACCCAAATAATTATGATCTCGATTTTAAGTTTTATAACGTAAGGTTTCAATATACTCTATTTTTTCTTTTTTTCTTTTTTAATTTTTAGTTTTTCGGTTTCGATTTCTGTTTTTTATTAACGATATTTTAGGTATATATTTTCAATATCTACAATAAAAGAACTATTTCTTTAAAATTATATTTGTAGAGTTTTTATTGTTTGATTTTCTCTTCTTTTATGTTGTGTGTTTGCTTTTGTATTTTTTTAGTTTGTTTGCGTTTTAAATTAATTTTTCTTAAACGTGTTTTTGCATTTATATATGTATTGATTTCTGTTTGAGGATTTTATCATTTATTTTTTGTATTTATTATTGCTATTTCATTTTTGTGGTTGTTTGTTTTTGCTATTGCTTTTGATTTTTTTTCTTTTATTTTCGCTATTGTGTTTTCTTCTTCTTCTAATTTTTGTATTTCTTATTTCTTTTGTGTTTTCGTTTTATTTTTGATTTTATGTTTTTTGCTTTTATTTTTCGTTTGACTATGTGTATTTGCTTCTATTTTTCCTTTTGATTGTGTTTATACGTTTGACTTTCACTTTATGTTTTTTGCTTTTATTTTAACTTTTATTTTGCGTTTTTATATTTATGTATTGGATAGTGTTTTATTTTTACTTCTGCTTTTTGCTTAATATATTGTTTTTTTTTTTTTTGTTTTTGAATTTTTGTTTTTGTGTTTTTTGTGTAATCGGTGAAAATTTCAATCAAATCGGGTCCACAGTTAAGACTTGATGTTCAAACAAGCAGATTGATAGACAGACAAAGAGAAAATGAGACAGACGAACAACCAGTTACGTATTACATTTTCAAAATGTCAATTGTTCATTTACAAAAATCTTTACATATCGCTCAATGTTTGATCTATAAACTCAATATTTGTACCAAATGATAAGAAAATGTGCATCTATCAATTGGTATTTCAACTTTTAAAATGTATTAATTACTTTTTGTAATAATAATCAACAAACTTAAAATTTAAGATTTTCATAAAAATATATTTGGTGATTTTTAGTTCCACAACGACGACATAACGATTTGTGTAAATATTGGTGTCGGAGCTTTATTAAAATGTTATATATAACATAATTTATAATAAAATATATTAATTATTTATTTCTGTAGCTAGTTCAATAATGTGTCAATGTGTTAATTAAATAAATATAAAACAAAGTCATGGAAAAATTCCACATGACTCTCTTCAAAAGATAACCAGCGCCAACAGCGTAAATTACAACAATATGGTTTATTTAAACAATGAAACGTCTGCTCTTATCTCATGCCAGCACTGCGAAAATGCACCCGCTCCTACCCTATGTCAAAAATACCCCTTGCAGAAGCACGACCAGCCAACGATAACAAAAATTATGGCGCTCGCTAGTAGTGATAATTTTGAAATTCAACAAAGTTCAATGGACTGACTGACAGACTGGGCAGAGAGTACGACGCCCAGCTGAATATGTAAAACTAGACGAAATATTTGGCAAAAACCAAATAGAGCAAAATTAAAAATAAAACACCAACAAAAAAAAAAAAAAAAAACTAAAACAATTTATTGCAAAAAGAGAAATCGAAACACAATAGACAGAGAAGACAGATCTGTGACAGAAAGAAATCGTTGGCATAATGCGTAAACAGTACCAGTTCAATTTAAGTATTGCAGAAAAAATTATTTAAATACAAAATCCATTTGCTCTTCCCATCGTAATTCGAGTGCTCCAACAATCATAGCACACTCATTACTCGAACTGTTTGCATAATTTTTCAAATTCTTAATTTAACGATCAATCAATTAATTGCCTCCGGCCACCTTGTAAGTGATACATTGTAATTAACCAAAAATCACACCAAAAATATTTCAAATATTTTGCAGTGCTTGGCAAAAAGAGGCTCAAAAGTAAATAAACGATTGCCTCTCAAATTTCGGAGACCACCTGTTTGTCGACTGACTGACTGATTAATTATTCATTTGACTGTAAGAGAGCGAGTAAGTCAGTGCCCGCTCACTTGTCTCCGAACGTGAGCGGGCAAAAGTTCTCTCAGAACTTTGTACCATTAACACGTGAGCTTTATTCAAAATAAAGGGTTCTGTCCAGTGTTCAGATACTACTCCAATCGGAGCAGATCTGCTACTTTTTATTTATAATTTTCAGATTCTAGTACCTACTACAGTAGCAGTTTAATTAAAATAAATTTGCTGCAAATTTTAGATACATTTGTGGCACTATTTCGAAAATGCTATCACTTTTGGCTTGGATTTTGATTTTGATATATAACTCTTTTTCAGTTTCTCAACATTTTGCAATATTTTTTATTCTGAAAAACTAGAATCTGTTACATTTTACTTATTTCTACTAACTTTTTAATAATCATTTGGTACTGGGGGAAAATGTGAACTCTGGTCCTATCCGAAAAATGCGCGACGGTTCGTAAAGCATTGACATGCAAATCGATGGCGATCGTCTCCTCTGAGTTCGATTTTTTTATTTGGTTATTATAGTAGATTTGCATAATTACGTTAAATAAAAAATAAATATACCTAATCAATAATTTAAATATTTTATCAAACTACTTAGTTGAGTTGTATGGGTAGAGTGTCTGGTAAGATAAATGGAAATTAAAAATCTTAAAATTTAAAATGTTGATTATTTACAACAACTTCATATAACAGCATTGTCTGAACAAAGATTAAATTGTTAGATCCTATTCAAAAATGTTTGTCTATCTCAAGTTAAAAAATATTTAGACATTTTCTATCTTTAAATTTTTTTTACAAAAATTCGTTTTTTACAACAAAAAAAACTGTAATATATATTTGTTTCCTGTATTGTTTAAATACTTGAAGTATGAGTTCATTAGGGTGTCACTTCTTTGAGACTTTTTTGATTTTTAGTTTCCTCACCCCCTAGGATTGTTTATTAGGGACAAAAAAATTAGATATGCAAAATTTTTTTGAATTTGAACAACGGGAACACGTGACGTAAGTACATTGAAAATTGTACTAGGAGGTGCATTTGTACTAGGAGTCGAAAATTAGAATATTATCGATTGTTTTCACTGCTGTATAAAACAATCGATAACACGGAAAATTATCGAAATATCGTAAATCCGATAACATATATTTTTTTTTCGCAAACAGTTCTACATGATTGCATACTCGAAATATTGTTTTGAAATATTCTATATTTCGACTCCTAGTACTATTTTCAAAGTATTCCCGTTGTTCAAATTAAAAAAAAATGTGCAACCTTATTTTTGAGTTCTAATAAACAATCCTAGGATGTGAGACATGGGTGTTAAAAAATAAGTGACACCCTAGTGTGTATAAACGACGGACGTACTGCAAAAGTCTGCGCATATTATTCATATTTGAGATATTGAAAAATAATACTTTACGGTTTTTGAATCCTTTAAGTAGTCACAAGCCACGATTATGTTTAATCTTATATAATAGAATATATATTTTTATTTTTACTTTTAAATAAATACATAATGCAGTAAAAATAAATGCAGATGCAGTAATTTTTTATATATTTCTTGAAATTCAAAATTCAATAGAATATAGTAAATATAAGTGGCAGATTCATTAATTTATCTACATATTTCAGGACATATAAATCAAATTGTTGCAGTTTTCAATACAGGAACATTCTATAGAAACATTCTATACAACAGCAAAATCAATATAGTAAAAACAAATACATTTTAAGTACATATGTATTTATTTTAAAGATTTTGTTTTCATTTTTATTACAATACTGGCTGGACCCGTTCACAGCATCGCCCGTGCTAAGTTTTTGTAATTGTAAAATTATATCGTTTATAAAATGTGGATACATTCACACCCGTTTTTCCCTTTTTACGGCCCTTTTTTCACATTGATCATAGTGCCATGCCCCTTTTTCCAATCTCGATCACATTCCACGTGGCTATTAAAATTTTTAAAAATGATCCTTTGTTTCGATTTGTACAACTCTGCTCTGAGTAAGTCAGGAGTTTTAGCATTTTTAAAATTTTTGTTATATGGGTGGTGTCACGCCCCATTGTCAATTTCCGTCCAAAATCTACGCAGGGCTCTCCACTTCCAAAAAATCCATCCGTTTTTTTTTCGATTATATCCACTTAAAAAATCCAAGATTTTTGGATTTTTTTTATTTTAATGATTTTTGAACATTTTTTGAATTATAACTTAGGAAATATATTTGTGGTTTTCAGGGTACAATTTATGTTTTGAAAATTTAAGAATTTCTTATAAACCACCAAATCTAAAATAATTAGTTGAACCACTGTTGGATGAAATCTCTGGTGAAGATGGTAATGAAATGATTCATATATTATTTTATCCAACAGTTGGGTAATATGTATGTTGGCTAATACATATTACCCAACTTAGGCCTTTATGTAGATCCAAATAATTTAATGATGTAGTCGTCGAAACCATGGATTTAATTCAAGTCAATTCTATGCCAATTTCTAAAGCAGTAGATACTGATTGAATCTAATAGGTTCTGAAGAGTTGTCGTGTTATAAAGAGGACATTCAAAATAGATTTGATCAGGCACTTAGTCCGTTTAATTTTCTCGTTCATATGACTAATTCAGTATATAAAAGAAAACGGCTTCCGGATCCAAGACGGTGAATTTTTTCCACAAAGTATCCGGATTTTTTTTTCAGCCCTGGTCTACATGACGATTACAATGTTTAATATAATCTTTTGTTTTGATTTTTTTAATTCTGCTCTTAGTAGGTAAAGAGTAATAGCAATTTTAAGGGTTTTTTTTGTATGGGAGGTGCCACGCCCCATTGTCCAATCCCGTCCATATTCTTCGTGATGATGGGAGTTTTAAATATGAACATTTGATTTGATTTTTATAACTCAACTCTTAATATGTCAAGAGTTATAGCATTTTTTAATGTTTTTGTTATATCAAAGGTGTCACGCCCCTTTTTACAATTCGGCCAACATTCTACGTGGCGATTCTACTTTTTAATATGAATCTTTGTTTCAATTTCCATAACTCTGGTCAGGAGTTATAGCATTTTTAAAGTTATGGGTACATGGGAAGTGCCGCGCCCTTTTATAAATATACGCCCATATTAAGCAAACATATAAACAACAACAAAATACATTACTGAGCTCAATTTCATGACTGTGGCAATATTATGCAGATATTTTGAATTAACAGTTTTGCCACGCCCACTTTTGTACCTTAGGAGGCAAATTCGTAGTGCGCTCTCACGTCGGGATATCAACACCCTGTCTAAATTTCAAGTTCCTATGATCAAATTTAGATTTTTTCGATTTTCCAGCTTTTCCTTTGGGTTTTTCCGACTTTTCTTTTTTCCTAAACCACCCTTGCATTGACACAAACAAAATTCAAAAAGAATCAGGCAAATCCGTCGGTTCGTTCTCCTGTGATGCTCTGGCACACACAGGACATTTCATTTTTATATATATAGATTTTCTTAATCATTTCAAAGAGCATTTACTTATCAACAAAATTTTAACAGAATGATAAAAAAATAAAGAAATGTATAATAAACATTTTTGTATTTTTATCGTTTTTAATTATATGATATATCTTCAGAAATACAAACGGGTTTTGCAAGTAATTTAATATTTCTTAAATGGTTCTATGTTATGTTTAAATTACGATATTGGATAAAGTGGGAAACGTAATTTATGCAATATTTGTTGTAATTTTAGTGAAAATATTGTGTTATATCTATTACATATTTGTGAATGTAAGTATGTATGTCTGTATGTCCGCATGTCTGAGTGTATGTTCCGAATAGGCGTCAAAACGGTTGAACCGAATTGAATAAAATTTTGACACAATATGTATGCCGGGTCTGGGTAGAGTATAGGGTATATCTCGGTGAGATTGGTGGACTGAGCGTGGCACCTCCCATATTAACTAAAAATTAAAAACACATTATATCAGCAATTAGGATAGCAAATTTAATTTAACCATTCTAATTTGGGCGGGATTCGACCACTGGGCGTGGCACTCCCCATAGAAGGTACATTTTTCAGATGGTGTATGTCAACATTTTTTATACTGAAATGAACATATTTCACACCTACAACCCAAAATTTTTTAAACTCACCACACCAAAACTCACCACACTAAAACTCACCACAATAAAATTCAACACATAAAATCTCACCACACTAAAACTTACCACAATAAAATTTAGCACACTAAAATTCAGCACACTGAAAATCACTACACTAAAATTCACCACAATAAATTTCAACATACTAAAACTCACCGCACTAAAATTCACCACACTAAAACTTCTACTGGGAAAAACTCTACGGGGAAGAATTCTACCGGAAAGAATTCTACCGGGAAGAATTCCACTGGAAAGCGTTTTATGGGAAAGTACATTACGGGGAAGATTTCTACTGGGTAGAATTCTACGGTGAAATATTCTACGGGGAAGCACAATCTGAAAAGAATTTGTATTTAAGAAAAGCTGATTTGGCGGAGAAATTTTTTTTTTTTTTTTTGGTTACTACATTTATAACACCAATAAAAAAAACGTCCACAGCGTAGCAAAGGCGCCTGATATAAAAAATAAAAATGTTTTTTTTGTATTAATAAAATCACTTACAAAATGCATTTACAAAATCTTTGCACGAGTCGTGCACGGGTCCAGCTAGTAAATTATATAATTGGTTTGGCCAAGAAAAAAACTTCAACTTTTTTCTTCTTATTTCTTCTTATTTTTCTGAATAACCAATCTTTTTTTATTTCCTTATTATCTCTTTTTTCTTAATATATGTATTTAATTTTTTTGTGAAAAAACCAGAACATAAAAAAGAAAGATTAAAATTGCATTCTGGTAAAATTGCATTAGAAGTTTCCCACTTTACCCCAACATTTTTCAATAATTCCAAAATTGAGCTGTTTTGAAAAATCGCTCAAAAACAAAAAGCTAACTGATAGGAATAATTTAGTAATATTTAACTATATTGTAGTATATGTTCCATGGAACCACAAACTATTTTGATTTTAAGATTAGAACTAAAGGGTTTTTCAATAAGAGCGCTACAAAAGTTTTTTCAAGGGTTTTTCAACAGGGACGCTACAAAAGTAGAGCAACAGGGACAGCAAACGACGCCATATTTCTTCCCGCTCTTTTGACATTTCTCTTCAGTAAGGTTTGCCATTTCATGATGAAAAGATATACGAGCCAACAACGAGTCGAAATTATTAAAATTTACTACCGAAATTCGAATTAGTATATCTTTCCATCGCAAACCTTACTGAAGAGAAATGTCAAAAGAACGTCAAGAAATATGGCGTCGTTTGCTGTCACTGTCGCTCTACTTTTGTAGCGTCCCTGTTAAAAAACCCTTTAGAACTAAAATCTAGTCTTCCATGCCTCGGAGACTTTTAATACCTTGAAGCTTTCTCGAATAACTTCGATAAAAAATTTCGATTTCTTTGCTTAATGCAAAAAGTAAGATCATGAACCAGTCAATGGAATAGACCCATCAAAAGAATTTTCAAAAATAATCAAATGTACTTTTTGCGAGAAAAATCGAAATGTGCCCCACTTTACTACAGGCTCCCCTAGTAAAAAGAAATATTTAAGAAATAATGAACCTAATTTCCAACAGTTCTATATTATTTTTTTTATTCGAAATAGTTTAAAATTATTATTGCAATTTTCTCAAAAAAACAAACATTATATAATAGAATAAACTGAGTATGCAGTCAAAATCTGCACCCATGAATTATATAAAATTGTTGTGAGGAATGTTCATGGAAAACATTATGTTCGATTGTGTAATTAAAATATTCACTTAATATGTGTCAACTGAAAAATTCGCAATATCACTACGGTTACAACGTGTCCCACAAAAATAATAAATAATCGCAGCTACAACATTTGTATTTCTTGCAACATTTTATTCGAATTTGAATTTAAATCAAATTACAATTCTTACGGTATGGTTCATACCCTCCAGTGTTGCGTCACAGAACTATTTTCGTATACTTCAAACGCATTGATTAGAATTTTGTTAGACAAATGCAATTCTTCATCAAAGATTTGGCATTTGTTTTAAATTAACATTTTTCTTTGTAAGAATTGAGAAACGCATTAATTAAAATAACAAAATACATAGAAAACATGTGCCAAATATTATAAACTATTCGAACAATTTAGAAATAAACGAATTGCATTCAAAAAATAATTGAAAAATACATCAACAAAAAAAACCCCGCACCTAACGTTGTCTATTGTATATTAAATCAACTAAATCCATTTATAGTCGATTCTCTGTAGGGTCTACGTGACCAATACAAATTTACAAGACGGTGTAAATTGAAAAAAGCTTCACACAAAGCTCAGCTAAATTCTGGCACAGCAACAAGGGCTACTTAAGTCAAATATTTTCAAATTTCTGAATTCACGTGAGCATTTGTGTAAATTTTGTAAATCACAACTTTTCGACATGTAATGTGAGCAAATGATCTGCTGATTTTTGGTTAAAATATGATTTGTTTTAAAAAGGTTTTTTTTAATTAAAAAATATATTATTGAATAATAATTTCTTCTTATTTCCCTTTAAACCAAAATAGGTTTAATTTCCAATAAATAAATAAAAAAAAAAAAAAAATAGAAAAATTCAAATATAGAGAAACCCACAACATCATCGCATCGAAGTAGGAGGTGACGTTGAGGCAGTGGCAAAAGAAGCAACATAGTCGTATAGATGAAAAAAAAATCAACTTCATTTCGAGCAGGTTCATTGAACTATTTGTGAGCTTTTTCGGGTTTCTTACCGCTGTCGTCGCCGCCATAGAGTTTTAAACATATTTCATAGTGTTTTGCGAGAGACGGCCGACGGACCGGCCGGCCGGCTAACTACTACTACTTCTGGCTGCCACATTAACGCCAGTTCTCTGCAGTTACGTGTACGACTCGTTGGGTGGAGGGGGAACATGGGGTCTCTATAATGTAGCTACAGGTATTCTTCTTCATCGTCGCACACTGAACTGCACGTGAGACGCTCATAATCATTGATATTTATTAGTGGGTCCCTTTTAACATCTTTTTTTTATATATATATTTTTTTAACTTTATTTCTACCAAAAAAAAAAGTAGTTAAATCAAACCCGCTTACAAGCAAACCAAAATAAAACCCTTCTTCAAACAACAAAGTAGATTTTTATAGGTTTTTTTTTCATGAGACAATTTTATATTCTTTTTATAATGCGTTTAAAATTTCGGCAGTCATGACTATTGAGTAGGGCATCTTCTGTTCTACCATGTGACTCATGTAGAGTTGACAGATTCGAATGTTGTTGAGTTTTGGAATATAATATACTTTATGAAATATTTCTGATGTGGAGCATGTTGACAATTGTAATTGCATTTAAGTACACTCAGAAAAAAATCTCAGTAAATCCCATTTAAATTTGTCAATAGGATTTATTTATTGATTTAATAGTATACAAAAAATAAATATTTTCATAAAAACTCAAAAATATTTTTTTTAGTATTTTGTAGTATTCAATGGGATTTGCCTATTGAATAAATAGTTTATCCTATTGACAAATTTCAATAGTAAAAACTATTAATTTTATGGTATCTTTTTTCTAACATAAAAAACAGGATCTAGTCTATCATAAAATTACATTACTCAAAACAAAATTTTTTTATGGTCATTTTCTATCATATACAACAATTTTATATACTTCGATGGTACTGACATAATGATGAGTACTTAGTTTTTGTTTCTAAAATGTCCTCAAATTCCATTAAAATTGGTCTACAGGACAATTATTGATTTAATAGTACACAAAAAATAAATCTTTTCATATAAACTCAATGGCAATGTCATGGTATTTTCTAGTATTTTCCGATTAAAATAATATCCTATTGACTATTTTTAATAGCAAAAAACTATTATATAGTATTTTTTTCTGGGTGCACCGTTTTTTAGAAAATTTGAATCGTAATTGTAAGCCTTTTTCACACACTATTTATATTAAAAACGAGTTGGGAAAGTTAGGTCACATGGGTAAATTCGGTCACATTGCACGGACTTTTATAGTCGGTCGGGCCAGACTATAGAATACCCTACATTTTAGTGTGGGGAATTTAATTGTATACCTACCTTTAAAGTTCTTAATTATGCTAAACATTCTTACACTCAGAATATTATTTACATATCAAATTTCTGACGACGTATATTCCATTAATTTAAAAAATTTATGTAAAAGTAAAAAAATCAAAAAAAGTTAAAACATGTAGAAAAATAAATGTATGCAGATCACGCCCACTTTTAAAACATATGTAGAGATTTAAGGCTAATATTTCATAATTTTGTTTTCAATAATTTGCGAATAAAATGACCACTATGAAAAAGCGAGAAGTAATAAAAACATCAAATGTGGGCGTATCACGCCCATTTTTGGATCATATATTTTTAGGTGAATTCTAACACTACGTTTTAAATTTTATAAATATATCTTAAATACTTTTCGAATTTTTGGCTCGTAAAGAGTTATATAACGAAATTTCATCGCATTCTAAGCAGTATTTCTCAAGTTATCGTGTATACGGACAGCAAGACAGACGGACGGACGGACGGACGGACGGACGGACAGACAGACGGACATGGCTAAACCGACTCGGGTGGTGATGCTGATCAAGTATATATATACTTTTCCATATACTTTTCCATATATGCACAAAGTTAATATACCCTGTACCTCAAAGGTGTAGGGTATAAAAATATAGTACTGTTGAAAACTAGTTTTCAAAAAAACTTTAAACTCTTTTTCAATAATTTTTTTGTAGCACTGAAGCAGTTTAAACTTTTTTAAATTTTAACATTTTTGCGGGAACTCTCTTTATATGGCATATATTTTAAAAATTAGAAGCAATGGAAAAAATGAAAAAAAAATATATCGTTTATAAAGTGTGCATTTGTGCCCCTTTTTCCCTTTTTAGTGCATGCCTACGTCGCTTCTTTTCCGTCCACATTGAGAATAGTGCCATGCCCCTTTTGCAATATCGATCACATTCCACGTAGCTATTCAAATTTTTAAAAATGATCCTTTGTTTCGATTTGTACAACTCTGCTCTTAGTAAGTCAGGAGTTTTAGCATTTTTAAAGTTACATGGGAGGTCCATTAACCAATTGTCCAAATTCTACGCAGGACTCTCCACTCCCAAAAAATCAATCCTTTTTGTTTTGATTTTATACACTTAAAAAATCCAAGATTTTTGGATTTTTTTTATTTTATTCATTTTTGTGGTTTTCAAGGAACTATTTATGTTTTAAAAATTTAAGAATTTGTTATAAACCACCAAATCGAAAATAATTATTTGAACCACTGCTGGATGAAATCTCTGGTGAAGATAGTAATGAAATGATTCATATATTATATTAGCCAACATAGCCAATCTATATTACCCAACGTAGGCCTTTATGTAGATCAAATAATTTAATGATGTAGTCGTCGAAACCATGGTTTTAATTCAAGTCAATTCTATGCCAATTTTTAAAGCGGTAGATATTGATTGAATCTAATAGGTTCTGAACATAGACCACAAGACATGAAACTCCGTCATTGTAGATGTAAAAATCGTTTTGTTAGTGTGCGTCGCAGTCGCAATTTGGACAACTTTTTATTCAACTTAGACAACTTTTATTCAACTTGGACAATAATGCCACAGATTTTCTCATTTTAGACATTTTTCCCCCTTTATATTCAACATATTCACCACTGCTTTTGATGTTTGCGCCAAACAGAAATTTAATAACAAATTAATTTTCTGACAACATAAAAATACTCAAAACAAACGTAAACAACGTTTTAGTTTATATATATTTAGTTTTATACAAAAATTGATAGTGTGGGTACAATTTTCAACCGATTTTGATACGAATTATGGATGATATCGTTGTCAGGCATGATGAAGAGCTATATTTGGCTGAACAAGCGTACGAAATTGTCAACTAGGACAAAATTTTAAAATATCTCTACGGAAAGGGATTATCGGACTGTTAATTGCTTAATGCCCGGATGCATACAACTTTTAACCATGAGTTAGCGATGGAAATCGATTAGTTAATCTGACAATTTCAATATTGATATTAAAACAAAAAATTAAATATATTTGTCAGATTGTTTTTAACTGATAGCTGTATTCAACCGGCCGTAAGTAAATTCACAATTTTAGTTTATTTTATTAAACGTCCTCATTATATTTAAGCGCAATATTGTTCCATATTTGGTATTTACAGCGATATACACATACACATAATTTCATTATAAAATCCATTTATAATATAAATATTAAGATAAACATAATATATAATAAATTTATTTTAATATTGTAATATTTGCAAAAGTTTTGTCCCTTTTTCCCTAAACTAATGAAAAGGGGGACACACTGGTTTTATTCACCAAATTGCTATTTTTTTCTCGTAAATTTTACAATTTTTTCAGAAAATGTTAATTATTTTTTCACTTTTCCCTTAGACTATGAATTTTAGGCATAGTTTTAAAAAAATAGTGCTAATTTTTAGACTCATTACGTGTAACTCAAAACTTCTGCATTTGAGTAGTTCGGTTGCAAAAAATGTGTAAATTTTGGCAAATTTCACAAAATTTTCAGCATCTGAATTAACAAACAGCTGTTTTGTGTTGTCGAAAATTTTACACGGTGAAACAACAACAATGCAAGCAGAGATGCGGCAGAGCTCATGTACACAATCCGTGTACCAAAAAATATCATAAAAAACAGGATTTTGCTATGTTGAATATGTTTTTTGCGAAGTCGCACGTCTTATAGTCTTTGGTTCTGAAGAGTTGTCGTGTTATAAAGAGGACATTCAAAATAGATTTGATCAGGCACTTAGGCCGTTTTATTTTCTCTTTCATATGGCTAATTCAGTATATAGAAGAAAACTGCTTCCGGATCCAAGAAGTATCAGTATCAGTATCCAGACCTGATTCTACGTGACGATTACAATCTTTAATATAATCTTTTGATGCGATTTTTATACCCTACACTAAGAGTGAAAGGGTATATTCAGTTTGGTTCGCCGTTTGTAACACCCAGAAGGAAGCATCTCCGGTATGGAAAAGTATATATATTCTTGATCAGCATGACCTCCTGAGTCGATTTAGCGATGTCCGTCTGTCCGTCTATCTGTCCGTCTGTCTGTCCGTCTGTCTGTCCGTCTTTCCGTCCGTCTGTCTGTCTGTCCGTCCGTCCGTCTGTCTGTCCGTCTGTCTGTCCGTCTGTCCGTCTGTCTGTCTGTCTGTCTGTCTGTCTGTCTGTCTGTCTGTCTGTCTGTCTGTCTGTCTGTCTGTCTGTCCGTCTGTCTGTTGAAATCCCTACTACTTTTAAAATTGAAGAGCTAGATAAATGAAACTTATAACTTAGATTACTAATATACCTACGCTGTATGTGCGCTGTAATTGGCGAGATCGGTTTATTGTGACCTATGATCCGACCACTTATGTTCAAATTCCTCATATAAATGTACATATAAAGATCAATTTTTATGTATACGTGCTTAGGTAAACTTTTTTGGTCAAATATATATTGACATCATGCTCAAATACATGATAATAAAGTTTTCCGGAGAAAAGACTTGTGGTTCACAAAAAAAAATCGAAATTCGGTACACCTACTCATTTGTAAATATGGGTATCATATGAATGGAAATTCTTCAGCGATTGAATGTTTGTAGTTATTTTCAGGATTCGTATACCCTGGTGACCTATATAGCACTTTGAATGGTAACCACACATATGTGTAGGGTATTTATAGTCGGCTTAGACCGACTATAATTTTGATAATCCTAACTATCATAATTACACCTACTTTAAAATTTCCCATGTGATCTAACCTTCCCGACTGGTTTAAACTCTGCTCTTAGTAAGTAAAGAGTGAAAGCAATTTTAAGGTTTTTTTGTACGGGAGGTGCCATGCCCCATTGTCCAATCCCGTACATATTCTACGTGATGTTCGGAGTTTTAAATATGATCATTTGATTTTTATAACTCTACTCTTAGTATGTAAGGAGTTATGTGAAAGGTGCCATGCCCCTTTATACAATCCCGGCCACATTCTACGTGACGATTCTTCTTTTTGATATGAACCTTTTTTTCAATTTTCATAACTCTGGCCAGGAGTTATAGCATTTTTAAAGTTATGGTTATATGGGAAGTTCCACGCCCCTTTATCAAATTCCGCCCACATTTAGCAAATATATAAACAACAACAAAATACATTACTGAGCCCAATATCATGACTGTGGCTATATTACAGATATTTTGAATTAAAAGTTACATATTGGTCTTATTATATAACAAAATCTATTCGGTAGATTTTTATTATTAGTATCTTAATAGCATTTACAATTTCCATTAAAACAAAATAAAACACATTCAAAAGTATTCATTACATCACAAGATACAGGACGATGAACAATTTTTGTATACCACTGTGCGTCGATTAGATCATTATCGGTAGAATAATTTGGATTTTAGACCATTTGTGTTATTCAATTTCAAAAGTTTAGTATAATTCGCACTAATGTTCAATTTTCAATCACATTTTCATATTAAACGTAGTTTATGAAATTTCGTCTATAGTCAAAATATCACAAATATTTTAAATACCATATTAACTGATTACTAATTGTCTATTTACCTATAAAATTTAAAGATATTCGTCTGTTTTGAAAATGAATTGTAGACGTTTTAAAAATTTGGAAAAGTTTAAACTAAGTTTAAACTTGCTATGAAAAACTGAACCTTAATCGAAGTTTATTCAATACTTTTGTTAAACCAATTATTTTAGATTATTTTTTATATTTGACGTATGATGCTGACAAAATTAAAATTCTCCAAAAAATGTGTTTGTTTAGAGATTATATTAATTTAGATCTATTGTATCAAAATCGATACCAATAAAAAATACCACAAATTTAAATTTTAAAAAATAATATAAAACATGATATAACCCGAATAACTGGAATATTCTTTATAGAACAATAATCACGAACTGCAATTAAATGATACAAGAAAAACCGAAACTGACATCGATTATGCAGATATCAGCTGATTGTTCAATTATTAAATAATATATTAATGCAACAAGTTTAAAAATATCAATAGTCTTTGATAAACCGATTAAAAAACATGTGAATGAAACTGTTACAGGAAATATAGTACAAAAACAGCATTTCAATAATCGAAACAGTACAAACAAATCATTTTTAAAATTATATATTTAATCAATATAAATTACGTAAGTAAATGAATTAGGAATTATATAAGATTTATAAGCTTCAAACGATTTACATCTTCGATCATAATTTTTTTTTATTTTAATAATTTTATTATTTGTCAAATACAGATTTATATTATTGCTTAACAAACACATTAACTTATCAAGTAATTTTAATATCGCTTCCTCAGATATCGACTCATTTACGTACATTTGATATTTACATTAACTACGTATATAGTATATATGACTTGGATTTCGTGGGACTACAACTACATCAAGTTCAATCAACCTGCACATTACGAATAGTAGTTCAACTTGATTCAATTATAATAAACGGAAAATTTACAAAAAAAAATATATATAATAAAAGTAAATTCGTAGTAACGTGATACATACACACGATGTTAATGTAAATAACCAACTGGTGATGCAAGTTATAAAAATATTTATAACTTTATTTAAACCAAACAAAAACAGGTGAGAATAATATATAAATATTTTTATGTTATTTCCTATTTATAGATAAATAAATGAATGAGAGCAACTAATTAAAAATAAACTAAAAAGGGAAATGCATTTAAATGGCAATTAAGGAAATTAAAACGTATGTGGTAACAAAATAACTACATACATAGAGAAAAATACTGAAGTAAAAATTAATATAAAAATTTTTTATATTTGTTTAAAAAATAGTTCTAACATTATTATACTTTTTAAGTACATTTGTATTTATTTGAATTGATTTTACTACAAAATGTATTAGGAATTCATTTACTACACGAATTCATTTCTATTAGTTTAATACATAAATAGTTTTAATAAATTTACAGCATACTCTTTAAGTGCATTTGTATTTATTTAGCTTTGCTATTACTACACAATGAATATGGATTTCAGTATATGCACACAAATACATTTGCTTTTAGACATAAACTAAAATTTTAAAAAAATAAATTTAACAAAATATCAAAATATTAAAATTTCAAAATATCAAAATATCAAAATATCAAAATATCAAAATATTAAAATATCAAAATATCAAAATATCAAAATATCAAAATATCAAAATATCAAAATATCAAAATATCAAAATATCAAAATATCAAAATATCAAAATATCAAAATATCAAAATATCAAAATATCAAAATATCAAAATATCAAAATATCAAAATGTCAAAATATCAAAATATCAAAATATCAAAATATCAAAATATCAAAATAACAAAATAACAAAATAACAAAATATCAAAATAACAAAATATCAAAATATCAAAATATCAAAATATCAAAATATCAAAATATCAAAATATCAAAATATCAAAATATCGAAATATCAAAATATCAAAATATCAAAATATCAAAATATCAAAAGATCAAAAGATCAAAATATCAAAATATCAAAATATCAAAATATCAAAATATCCAAATATCAAAATATCAAAATATCAAAATATCAAAATATCAAAATATCAAAATATCAAAATATCAAAATATCAAATATCAAAATATCAAAATATCAAAATATCAAAATATCAAAATATCAAAATATCAAAATATCAAAATATCAAAATATCAAAATATCAAAATATCAAAATATCAAAATATCAAAATATCAAAATATCAAAATATCAAAATATCAAAATATCAAAATATCAAAATATCAAAATATCAAAATATCAAAATATCAAAATATCAAAATATCAAAATATCAAAATATCAAAATATCAAAATATCAAAATATCAAAATATCAAAATATCAAAATATCAAAATATCAAAATATCAAAATATCAAAATATCAAAATATCAAAATATCAAAATATCAAAATATCAAAATATCAAAATATCAAAATATCAAAATATCAAAATATCAAAATATCAAAATATCAAAATATAAAAATATCAAAATATCAAAATATCAAAATATCAAAATATCAAAATATCAAAATATCAAAATATCAAAATATCAAAATATCAAAATATCAAAATATCAAAATATCAAAATATCAAAATATCAAAATATCAAAATATCAAAATATCAAAATATCAAAATATCAAAATATCAAAATATCAAAATATCAAAATATCAAAATATCAAAATATCAAAATATCAAAATATCAAAATATCAAAATATCAAAATATCAAAAGATCAAAAGATCAAAATATCAAAATATCAAAATATCAAAATATCAAAATATCCAAATATCAAAATATCAAAATATCAAAATATCAAAATATCAAAATATCAAAATATCAAAATATCAAAATATCAAATATCAAAATATCAAAATATCAAAATATCAAAATATCAAAATATCAAAATATCAAAATATCAAAATATCAAAATATCAAAATATCAAAATATCAAAATATCAAAATATCAAAATATCAAAATATCAAAATATCAAAATATCAAAATATCAAAATATCAAAATATCAAAATATCAAAATATCAAAATATCAAAATATCAAAATATCAAAATATCAAAATATCAAAATATCAAAATATCAAAATATCAAAATATCAAAATATCAAAATATCAAAATATCAAAATATCAAAATATCAAAATATCAAAATATCAAAATATCAAAATATCAAAATATCAAAATATCAAAATATCAAAATATCAAAATATCAAAATATCAAAATATAAAAATATCAAAATATCAAAATATCAAAATATCAAAATATCAAAATATCAAAATATCAAAATATCAAAATATCAAAATATCAAAATATCAAAATATCAAAATATCAAAATATCAAAATATCAAAATATCAAAATATCAAAATATCAAAATATCAAAATATCAAAATATCAAAATATCAAAATATCAAAATATCAAAATATCAAAATATCAAAATATCAAAATATCAAAATATCAAAATATCAAAATATCAAAATATCAAAATATCAAAATATCAAAATATCAAAATATCAAAATATCAAAATATCAAAATATCAAAATATCAAAATATCAAAATATCAAAATATCAAAATATCAAAATATCAAAATATCAAAATATCAAAATATCAAAATATCAAAATATCAAAATATCAAAATATCAAAATATCAAAATATCAAAATATCAAAATATCAAAATATCAAAATATCAAAATATCAAAATATCAAAATATCAAAATATCAAAATATCAAAATATCAAAATATCAAAATATCAAAATATCAAAATATCAAAATATCAAAATATCAAAATATCAAAATATCAAAATATCAAAATATCAATATATCAAAATATCAAAATATCAAAATATCAAAATATCAAAATATTCAAAATATCAAAATATCAAAATATCAAAATATCAAAATATCAAAATATCAAAATATCAAAATATCAAAATATCAAAATATCAAAATATCAAAATATCAAAATATCAAAATATCAAAATATCAAAATATCAATATATCAAAATATCAAAATATCAAAATATCAAAATATCAAAATATCAAAATATCAAAATATCAAAATATCAAAATATCAAAATATTAAAATATCAAAATATCAAAATATCAAAATATCAAAATATCAAAATATCAATATATCAAAATATCAAAATATCAAAATATCAAAATATCAAAATATCAAAATATTCAAAATATCAAAATATCAAAATATCAAAATATCAAAATATCAAAATATCAAAATATCAAAATATCAAAATATCAAAATATCAAAATATCAAAATATCAAAATATCAAAATATCAAAATATCAAAATATCAAAATATCAAAATATCAAAATATCAAAATATCAAAATATCAAAATATCAAAATATTAAAATATCAAAATATCAAAATATCAAAATATCAAAATATCAAAATATCAAAATATCAAAATATCAAAATATCAAAATATCAAAATATCAAAATATCAAAATATCAAAATATCAAAAATATCAAATGAAATTAAAATAATCCAAATATAAAAAAACATCAAATATAATTAGAAAAACTGGCACGTGTACCGGAACCGATTTAAATATATTTACCTGAAATGATAATTTCAGTGCCTTCCACTTTTACGGCTATTATTAAAATATATAATGTCTATAAATAAAATTAAAATATACAAAAAACATATCAAAATAACTAACATTTATTGGCGATTATTAGTCCCATTACAGTGCAACACAGTACACGCAAAAAATGTCACGTCATGCCACAGCGACAAAAATGAAATAATATATTTGATTATAGTGAAAAATGAGTTATGGCAAATCTATAGGAAACTGCATGTGGCATTGCACTTGACCGTTGTAACTATTAACGGAATTGCAAACAAATATAGCTATGGAAATAAAATACATATTATTCACAGAACACACAACAACCATGTAAAACGTTCTACTGCAAAACGAGTTCAAAACCAAGGTTGACAAATGAATAAAAATAGACTTTGATAAACAATGAAAATTAGCAGACAGGCAGACAGTTATAATAGAAAGATAGACAGATAGACAGACAGACAGAGAGCCAGTTGAACAAATGTTGAACTTCTGACATGGACTAAAGAAATATTTTTATTATCCATTACATCAACAGATATTTGTTAATATGCATTGCAATTGAAAAAATAATAAAATTAATTGCCATCAAACGTCAGTTTCCTGTTTACGACATTTACAACCGTCACAGACTAGTTTAGCTAATTTCCTGACATTTATTTGAACATAGTAGTATTTAGTAAATTAGAGTGTAGTCCGAATATAAACTTGGTATAGGTAATGACTATGAAGCAGACCAACGGGAACTGATTTCAACGTCTCCAGAAACTCGTATTGTCTGTGGAGGGAGATTCTTTGCATTTGTTTTTCCCGACATTTAGCATACTCCATCTTTCCTGCCTTCTTATAACCTATAGTCCTTTTCTAAGATCTACACTGTGCATTACATGAATAGGTGTCATCCCCCCAGAACATCAATGGTCAACCGATCACGTCCATTTTCATTATCGGACAGAGTAGGTACACAAAAAAAAAAGATTTTGATTTTGAGAGAGCCTTTATTTAAAAAAAAATCGATTTCGGTCTGAGAGAAACCTTTATTTTGGAAAAATTTCGGTTTCGTTCTGAGAGAAACATTTATTTTTGAAAAATGTCGGTTGCGTTTGAACAGGTTAACAAAATATATATCTCATTAGTAATTTTTGAGAAGCTGAGAAGCGTTGATGCACAATTCTCGTTTCAGATGACTCCCAATATTTCTGGAGATGGTAAATTTTGATTAAAAATGTGGGTATATATGGAAATAAAAACCTTAAAGCAAAAATTAAACGTTTTTTTATTATCAAACAAAATTGATTAACATGTCTGGTCAACAAAACAACAATTTTCAAGAAATGTCGATAAAACCATTGATAAAAAATTACAAAAAATAAATGTATTCAACAAAAACAAAAACAATGTTCGAAAATTTTCGAAAAAAAAATGTTAAAAAACGTTTTGACGACAAAAACAACGCAATGGTCGAAATCACTATTTTAAAAAATTAAGTATTCGACAAAAACACAATGTTCGAAAAATTTGTAAAAAAAATGTTGTTAAAAATACGACGCCATTTAAAAAATAATCCGCAAAAAAAAACAATGTTCGAAAATTTTCGAAAACAAGAATCATCATTTTCAAACAAAAAAAATTAGACAAAAACAGGTATTTTCGAAAAATATCAAAAAAAATGTGGTTAACAAAATTTTTTGGACGACAAAAACAACACAATGGTTTTCAAAAAAAAATTAACAACAATAACAATGCTAAAAAATGTCTAAATAAAAAAAGTGTTTAATTTTAGTGCGACAAAAACAAAGCAATGTTCGAAATCACCATTTTCCAAAAATAAAATATTCGACAAAAACAACAATGTTCGAAAAATTTTGTAAAAAAACCAGACAATGATCGATATCACTATTTTCAATAAAAAAAAAATATATTCGAAAAAAACAACAATGTTCGAAAAAATCGAAAAAAAATTTACCAAATCAACAATGTTCAAACAAATTTTTGGACGAACAAAAAAACGCAATGTTCGAAATCACCATTTTCCAAAAATAAAATATTCGACAAAAACAACAATGTTCGAAAAATTTTGTAACAAAACCAGCCAATGATCGATATCACCATTTTCAATAAAAAAAATATATATTCGACAAAAACAACAATGTTCGAAAAAAATCGAAAAAACATTTGTACCAAAACAACGCAATGGTCGAAATCACGATTTTCAAAAAAAAATATTCGACCAAATCAACAGTGTTCAAACAAATTTTTGGACGAAAAAAAGAACGCAATGGTCGAAATCACTATTTAAAAAAAAAAAAAAATCGACAAAAACAACAATGTTCGAAAATTTTCAAAAAAAAAATTGTTGGAAAAAATTTGGGCGACAAAAACAAAGCAATGTTTGAAAAATTTCGAAAAAGAAATTGTTAAAAAAATGATGAACGATAAAAACAACGCAATTTTCATTTTCTATGACTTCCCTTTAAATGAGACGAATTGAATTTTCGGTCTACGAACAACATTTAACCAAAGACCTTTAAAATAAAGGTTTATAACTCTCCAATCTATATTCTTTAATTAAAAAATATCTCTCAACCAAAGACCTCTACATTTTTTGAAAAATAATATCTCACAGTGAAAAACCAAATGGAAATAAAGTTTAATAGTTATTTCTGGTCTCTGAGCCGATCAAAGAAGTATTTTGATCACATAAATTACCCAAGAAACATTTATACGGAGCCTACGACACACACGGAATCACAATACCGTCATTGACGGCATGTTTACGGAGCATTGAGCAAGTGTCCGTCGTAGAATATACGATTACGCACCGTTAACGTACCGCCAAATCGGACGACTCCGTTAGAATTCCGTTTTGCTCCGTATTTTTTAATAACTCCGTAAGATTGCCGTTTTGTTGTAGTCGTTTACGGTACCGTTGAAACGGAGAACTCCGTAATGTTTCCGTTGTAACGGAGTACTCCGTAAATTTTCCGTTTATACTCCAACTCAACGGCACCGATTTTCTTCCGTTATTGGTGATACTTTTACATGTATGATGATACCAAAAAGAGCCGATCACAGAAGTATTTAGATCACATAAATTATTTACCGAAAATTAAAATTTTATAAATTATCACGACATCACGTTTAGGTACGTTTATATTACATATAAATTATATTTCGAGTCATAAATGTATTAAAGTGTCTACTAACTCTACTAAGTATGAATTAGCGCCCTAACCAATTCTAAAATTTGTGTCTATTTAACGTCTAGCCAGTTTTATGAATAGTAAATTATAATGAATAATTCACAATTAATTAATATGAAATGAAAAAAGTTCCAAGTACTATCTGATCGAATGAACATCATATTTTGTTTATCACACCAAGGTACTACATAAGAGTTATTTCTCATATAATTTGATCTATTGCAATTAGCTCTTTGTAAAATGTGTACGTAATACATACTCTCACGTGTTTCGATATGAGAGCTGGTAAAAGCGTCCATCGTTGGCACACACCGTCCACCGTCCACCGTCGTCGCGTCGGTAATTAAGTGCAAGAATTTATATTGACATTTATCGCTAGATTGTTTCGATGTCGCTACTAAGTATATCATAACATATATTATTTACATGCATTAATTTGCATGACCTTGAAGACTAATATAAAGATCGATGCGTACCGGTTGTGTTCTTGGCGCATGATCTTGATTCTCATTGAATTATTATTGGAAACACATAAGAAATATGGTTGGAATGCATGGCAATTAAAACAGCATTATTATTTTATTTTTTACCATTAGATTTCTGTGCGTTAAGATCAAGAATAAATTAATTAACAAATATAATGTCAAATTGCCACATGTACTAAGGCATACAAGATTGAGAATTCTTATTTATTTTAATTGGTCTTGCTTTATTTAAATTCGTTTAATGCACATATAAAATTTTGAGTTGATAAATTATCGTAATTTGTTGATATGACCAAAATCCCACAGCTGTATAGAAATTATTTCGAGCACTTCTTTAGATTTAACTTCGTTTTCGTAAATTCCTTCATTTCCTTGACCAGTTCCATGCCAATATGTGTCGGATTTCGTGTAACAACAACATTGGCATTCTCGAGCGCGGTGATTTTGTCACCCGCACCACCTTTACCGCCTGAGATTATCGCACCCGCATGACCCATTCTGCGACCTGGAGGCGCCGTCAGTCCTGCAATAAAAGCCGCCACCGGTTTGGCATTGTCACCCTGATTATTTTCGATCAGAAATTGGGCAGCCTTTTCCTCTGCATCACCGCCGATTTCACCAATCATAATAATGCCCTTTGTGTCCGGATCATTCAGAAATATATCGAGACAATCTATAAAATCAGTGCCATTGAATGGATCACCACCCATGCCAACACAAAGCGTTTGACCCAAGTCCACGGCAGTCGTTTGATTGACAGCTTCATAGGTGAGCGTACCGGAACGTGAGACGATGCCAATTTGACCCAACTTGTGAATGTTGCCGGGCATAATGCCGATTTTGCAGCGCTCTGGCGCAATGATACCAGGACAATTGGGCCCGACAAGACGCGTTTTCTCCTGACTCAGCAGCGCTTGTTTGACGCGCACCATTTCATGTTGCGGTACGCCTTCCGTTATGCAAACAACTAATGGTATTTCTGCTTCGATCGCCTCCATAATGGCTGCCGCCGCACCCGGTGGTGGCACATAAATAACGGACGCATGCGGATCCGTTGCCGCTTTTGCCTCCTTAACCGTTCCAAATACTGGCAGTCCCAGATGTTGTGTGCCCGCCTTTTTGGGTGAAACACCACCAACCATCTTGGTAGCATATTCGATGGCCTGTTGACTGTGGAAGGTGGCTTGTTTGCCCGTGAATCCCTGACAGATGACCTTCGAATCAGCGTTGATCTTCAAATTGCAACGTGTCTTTGTGTAGTCCGCATAATGACGCATAGCAGTGCGTAATTCCTTGCGTAGAATACGACCGGCTACCACAAAGGATGTCATTTTTCAATTTTAGGTTTCTTTTTTTCAGTTTTGAATTTTTTATATTTTTTTAACTCAAAAGTTCTCGACTGTATTAATGATGCTGTTTTCGAAATATATACCGTTCCAGTAATTTTAGGTCATTACGTACTTTTTGTAATGTTTTTAATAATTTAAGTGAATGAAACAAAAAATATGATTTATTTTTTTGTTATTTAGTACTAAATGATTAACGTAGTTTTCAAATGTTTCTTTGTTTATTTTTAAGTTTTTGTTGAACAATTTGAAGTTTTGCTGTATAGTTGAAAATATATCCCACCAAATGTTTTGATTGAATTCCAATAGGTTTCGTTTTCATTTTCGGTTTTCTGTCCCGTTACGGATTCTGTTTTAAATTTTTTTAACGAAGCGGATTCGGAATACCGATTCGAAGTTCAGTTTTGATTTCGATTTTTACTGTTATTACTGTTATTTATTATCAATATTTTTTTAGTACAAAAAACGAATATTACACTCATTCTCAAGCATTAAAAATCAATAACCCTAAAATTTTAATTGTATAATATTGATAAAAAATGAAAATCTGACATATGGGCATTTCCAGAAAAACGTCAACGTTTTTTTAAAGCGTTGAGTCCACTGTTTCCAAAGCAGAATTACCTCGGCATTTCCAAAAATGTAAACATAATTTTCATTGTAATTCTAGAAAATTTTTGACAGCGAATTGAAATCTGTCCTGTCCGAAAATTTGCGTACCAAAAGTGTAAAACTACAGTATAAAAAACATCAAAAAAATTCAAAATAAGTAAAAAAAAAAAATTAAAAACTTCAAAAATTAGAATAGTACACCACTTTTCTTTTCGCGTTAATGATTTTTGATATTGTCATATACACAATTATTTTTAGCAAAAAATCGTAGTGCTAATTTCTATATGGAACGTCCAGAATTATTCTGCGAATTATTATGAAATAACTGTATGCTTTAGGAACAAAGTGCATATATTCAAAAATAAAGTAAATTGTTTCAGCTATATTCAGAGATAATTCAAAAAAATATATTTTATGTAAAAAGTATTTTTGGAATAAAAATCGTACTGATAATTTCTATACGGAATTTCTTGTCCCGTCCGGAATTTTTCTGTGATTTATTATGAAAAAACTATAAATGTTAGCAACAAAGTGTAAATATACAAAGAAAGCACGTTATTTTAACTATTTTAAAAATATTTCCAAAAAATCCTTTGTATGCAAAATTCCTTGACTTTTTGGAATATCCATATGAACCTCGAGATTTATTTACTTCCGTTTTTATCCCGTCCGGAACGCTCATTATTTTATTTATATCTTTTGATCTACCGTATAGAATTCTATAATTTTTTGCAGATGTTTAGTCCTATTTAAATACTACTTCCACTTGTTTCTATTTGTTTTTTTATACTGTTTTAAAAACCGTTTTAAGAGTGGAACAATGTCAAACCTATATATCGGATTTTTCTCATTAGCTATAAAATTGGAGTCATATGGGAGCACTCCGAATCAGTCATATAGTCAGTATCATATTTAGGATTGTGTAAGGAACCTACTTTTTCAAAAAGACTGATACTATAATCGTTTTGAATTTGAAATCAAATAAAAATTAATACTATTAGTATAAGTTCAACATTTATATTTGATGAACTTACGTAAACTTGGACGTATAACTCGGATGTTTGGACTAGGAAAAACATGTTTTAGGAGTATTTAAAATGATCAGAACACTCAAAAATATAAAAACCCGTACAATTTAGTTTAGTCAACAATTTAGTCGAACTCGCACACACCCTAAATAACCTTTATTGAATAAATCAGTGTAAACGAAATTATTATAATTTTCCACTGTGTAAAAAAAAAATATATCTCTCAACCAAACTCCATAGTTTTTGAAAAAATAATGTAAAAAGGTTAACGGTTTCAGTAGCTGTTTTTGGTTTACAAAAATAATATCGTAATATATAAATTCGATATAGTCGAAAATGTTTAAAAATAGATTTTTCTTTAGAGGATTCTAAGATAATAGGGCGAATTATTATGTGATAATTATAGGAGAAATAATTTTATAAGTATACTTACCACATGTAATTTACTTTTTATAAATAAAACTGGTTTATCTTTTTTAAACTATTAGCCAGTGCCTTCATAAAATAATGGCACAAATGCGGAAGACATATTTTGTTTTTCCAAAATTTCGTATTTTTCAATTGGTTTTTCCAAACCATATCATTTACTGCAGCATTTTTCAATGCAATTAAAATGTATTTCAAAGTGAAATTCATCACAACTGGATGCGTTCGAATGCATATGGAGTGCGATACCATGGTTAGATACACTGTAAAAAATGCATTTTAAAAATTTGATTTAAAAGAAGAAAACATAAAACATTAAAAACCATCATCATACTGAAAAATGTGAAACGTAGTAACTGTGCAAATAACTGTTGTGGCATTTTATGATTTTTATACCCTACACCTATGAGGTACAGGGTATATTAACTTTGTGCATATATTGTAACGCCCCTTAGGAGGCGTGTCCGGTATGGAAAAGTATATATATTCTTGATCAGCATCACTACCCGAGTCCGTTTAGCCATGTCCGTCTGTCTGTCTGTCCGTCTTGCTGTCTTGCTGTCCGAATACAGAATAACTTGAGAAATACTTATCAGAATGCGAAGAAATTTCGACTCAATATATTTTAGCCAAAAGTAGGAACTGAGTTGGAAAAATCGGTCAACGGACACGCTCACCTCCCATACAAGTCACTTTTATATAACTTTTTCGGAACTAATAACTCGAAAAATATTCAAGGTATAGTTATAAAATTTAAAAGGTATTGTTAGAATTCACCTATAAATATGTGGTCCAAAAATGGGCGTAATCCGCCCACTTTTTTTTCACAATATTTCCCGGGTTTTCATAGTGGAAATTTGATCCGTAAATTATTAAAATCAAATCTATGAAATATTAGCCTTTCAAAATTTTAAATATAGGCGTGGTCCGCCCAATTATATTTTTCAATTTTTTTTTTAGTTGTTTATACTTTTATATACATTTTTTAATTTATGGGGATATAAGACGTAAATTTCTGATTTTCTATTAAAAAATGTGCATTGTAAAAAAGAGATAAAACATAAAAATATCTAAAATTTATTAGTGTAGTTTTATGCAATTTTTCGTAATTAGTCGTAGTTGCTTGTTAAACAAAATTATCTTTGAATTTCCTTCATTCATACATTGAGTAAATGAGAGTTAGTCATTTTTGTGGTACGTTTTTCATAAACAAATTGTGCGCTAATTAAGTTCCATTTGAGACGAAACCTGTGTGCATGCCAAAGTCTTCATGTGGTTGTTGTTGGATTTCTTGTGGTATGTACGGCATTTTTTCTTGGAATTTTCATGCATATTCGTCATGAGCCACCAAAGAAAAACATATATATTAAATGGAATAATTTAATCGAAATTCTGCACACATTTTTTCATGAATATGTTTTATTAAAATGGTTTTTATTATTATCTTTTTTTTAATAAAAGCCAAAATTTATGCAATTATTTATTTTAAATGCAGCAGTGGCAGCAAAACGCAGCGTTCATCACGATATAACAGACATAGATTAGGAAACAAAAAAAATATAAATATTTGTGGATCTTTTAAACAATGAAATGAAGGCACAACACAAATTATTGCAATACGCGAACGCGCACGCGATCAAGCGATGCCAGACACAGGTACAAAATTGACAAAAACATCCAGATCAACATCGATCAGCGACGATTGTTCATTGATACGCAACATAAAGGATCAACATTTTATATATGGGCCATTCCACACCAAATCGACCAGCGGTTGGAACTCACCTTCTTCGATTTCAATGATTTCAATGGCAACTGATAAAGAAAATAATTGTTTAAAATATGATGCAATCAAAATACCATCTTGAAATTTTGCATGAACATTAACAATAAATTGACGAAAATTTAGGAATTTTTTCAGAATTTTAAAAAGGGTCCTTTTTAAGGACCACAATTTTGAAGTGCAAGAATAATGACCACGGGCCACATGTTACCGTTTGGAAATTACAACTTAATTTTTCTAAAAGCTTCTAATTAGCTTTAAAACGAGCCATTAACGGAGTTTCTAGCATTTCTAGTTCAAGAGATATTTAAATATGAACAACAGTACAAAAGTGATTTTTGGCACTTTTTATCCAACTTTGAGCCACTGTATCTCTGGAAGTAGTGGACGGAAAAAAATAAAAAAAAATGTTTAGTGCATGTCTCGATACCCTTTATCAGTTGCCAAAAGTTCATTAAGATCGAAAAGGTAAAATCTCAAATTTGACTTTTTTTGGTCGATTTGGTGTGGCATTCCACACCATATATTTTTGATATACTTAGGGAATTTGCCGAAATATGCAATCATAGATTGATTTGTACTTGGAATAATAGGTACTTGGCGAATACTTGGTTCACTTTGAAAACATTTTAAGTAATCTTTTTGAGTATGATTCTGGTCAAAACTAATACTTCTGAGTAATTTATATGTAAAATATAGGATTATTATAATCTTTTATAAATTTCAACATTTTATGACGGAAATTTTTTGATAAGGCATATTTTAGAAATTATAATCGTTGAAAAAAAGTTAGTTTTTTTTTATAGTTATTTTGGACCATGCGCCGTATAAACCTAAATCTTTGTCTAATTTTTCATTACCACCAAAATGCTAAAAAATCAACAAAAATAGTTGATAAAAATTATAAATTTTCGATTTAAGATACAAATATCTTAAAAACATAGTGGAATATTAGCATTTGTTGGTATATTATAATTAGTTTTCAGTATTGAAAGAAAATTTTGTTTATATTTTTTTGATCCACTTTAGGGGGGCCTGGACCATTGTAAAAAGTACCATTAGGTATCTATCGATTTCCGAAATAAAATAAAATGGGTCATAAATGCGGTTTCGGGAAATTGTTCATTCGGAGAAATGTGCATTTCGGGGAAATGTCCATTTCGGGGAAATGTCCATTCTGGGAAATGTCAATTCGGGATAATGTCCACTTAAGGAAATGTCCATTTCGGGGAAATATCTTTCCGGGAAATGTCCATTCGGGGAAGAGGCCGTTTGCGGAAATGTTCATTCGGGGAAATGTCCATTTCGGAGAAATGTCTTGGCCTGATACGAATAATTTATAAGGTCCAATAGTGTATCACATCTTTGAATTCCATGATTTCCTCCTTTTTTTTAAATGTCCGTAAAGTAGAAATATATAAAATTAAAAATACAAATTTTTACATTGAAATTGATTTTCTCAAAATTTCTTTACGGATCACCCCAAATTTTCCAATTTATGGACCATTGTAAAAAGTACCATTAGATATCTGTCGATTTCCGAAATAAAATAAATTGGGTCATAAATGCGGTTTCGGGAAATTGTTCATTCGGAGAAATGTCCATTTCGGGGAAATGTCCATTTCGGGGAAATGTCCATTCTGGGAAATGTCAATTCGGGGAAATGTCCACTTAAGGAAATGTCCATTTCGGGGAAATATCTTTCCGGGAAATGTCCATTCGGGGAAGAGGCCGTTTGCGGAAATGTTCATTCGGGGAAAAGTCCATTCGTGGAAATGTCTTTTGGAGAAATGTCCATTACGGGAAAATGTCCATTCGGGGAAGTGGCAGTTCGAGGAAAAGTCCATTTGGGGAAATGTCCATTCCGGGAAATGTCAATTCAGGGATATGTCCATTTGAGGAAATGTTCATTCGGGGAAATGTCCATTTCGGAGAAATGTCTTTTGGGAAAATGGTTTCAGGGAAATGGATTTCGATGAAGTGTCCTGATACGAATAATTCATAAGGTGCAATAGCGTATCTCATCTTCGAATTCCATGATTTCCTCCTTTTTTTAAATGTCCGTAAAGTAGAAATATATACAATTAAAAATACAAATTTTTACATTGTCATTGATTTTCTCAAAATATCTTTACGAATCACCCCATATTTTCCAATTTATAATGATAAAACAGTTCTTTCCGAGTATTTTATTTAATCACAGTGATTTTAATTTGGTAAGAAATGCTGCAGAAATAATTAAATTGTGGCGAATTTTGAGATTTGATGGTTGAAATATAAAAAAAATATTATGTTTCGAAATATGATCAAAAAATATGTTACGTGAATCGGGTAGAAGGTACTTGCAATAAACTGGTCCATCATTATAAATAAGAAAAAGGGGTTATCGGTAACGAAATTTTGAGATAATCAATGACAAAGTCAAAATTTGTACTTTTATTTTTGTAAATTTCAAATTTACGTCCATTTTAGAAAAGGAGTATCACGAAGATGTGATAGTCCATTGGAAATTGATATTCATTTACCAGCAGATTATAGTTATAACCCATTTCCTTGACTAGATAATGTCAGTAAACTACATTTATTAAACACCTTATATCTTAAACTGGGTGCATAATTAGACATTTTTTTATTTTATATTTTCTTATTTTTCTGAGTCATAGAATGTCATAGTCATAAGGACTGCGTCGAATAAAATTGTCCGCTACAAAAATGAAAAAATCTAGAAATCTAGTAATCGAATTGTTATACAATAAAATATTTTATTTTGCAAATTATTTTTAGATTTAAAAAAAAAAATAAAAAAACCAGAAATTAATGTTTTTTTAATAAAAAGTTTTAATTTTTCCGGAACCCCTTCCATTAATGTTGTAATGGTAGTGTCCGACACCCTCGCAGCTGCTGAAGACCACTTTCTTTTAAAGTCTTGAAGGTCTTTGGCCACTTTTGTTGTTGTTTTCATCTCCATTTTTACTAAAGCCCAGTATCTCTCAATCGGCCTGAGTTCTGGACAGTTTGGTGGATTGGCTTCTCTAGGCACCAAAATCACTGCATTTTGTTGGATCCACTCTAAGGCCGTTTTGCTGTAGTGACATGAAGCGAGGTCAGGCCAAAAAATGTGGACACTTCATGTTGGCGTAAAAATGGAAACAATCTCTTTTGCAAGCATTCCTTCACATATATTTCGCTATTAATTGTACCCGATGTCACGAATGAACTGCTCCTTTTTCCACAACTGCAAATTGCCTGCCAAACAAGGAATTTATTTGGGAATTTTGTCATTTTTTTTGTTTTGAATTTTTCAGCGACATTTCTTCGAGAATCGGCTGTATAAAATTCCTGCCCAGGTAGCTGAGAAAAGTCCGCTAAAACATAAGTTTCGCCGTCCATTATGAAGCAATCGAATTTTTTAAAAAAATCTTGGTTCAGCTTTTTAGCTCGTTGTTTTGCGGTTTCATTCTCGACGGCGTTTCTATCCGGAACTTTTTGGACCTTGTACGTCTTCAGCCCAGCTTCTTTCTTAGTCCTGCGCACGAAAGATTCTGAGCAATCCGCCTTTCTCGCCAGTTTCCTTCCGGATATGCTTGGATCTTTCTTTAAAATATTCACAACCTTCGACTTTTCACGATCATGTTTTTTTACCAGAACCTTTCTTCCGATCAATACTCAGGTCTTCCTTAAAAGTGGTTGATAACGCGAGAAATGGTCTTAGGGTTAGCCCCTACCTCCTTGGCAATTTTTTTAAAAGACCAACTAGGTTGTTTTTGAAAAATTTTAATTATATTTTCTCGCACTTCCACTTCGTTTGCCATTTTCGCGTAAAATAAATTTTGTATTGACTCCCTAACTTGACTATTTTCTGCCATTTAATTCAGAGCTACTATGATCATTTTTTTTTAATTTGAATCTTGCAATAGCACATTATGGGAAGATATGTAACGGAGAAATTTTATTCGACGCAGTCCTTAGTATTGATATCACTGAACTAAACCCACTGTAAAACATTAGAGTGCTGATTTTGACCACATACAAAGAATTTTCTTATTATGTTATTAAGTGTGTGTGCGAATTCGACTAAATGACTGACTAAACCAAGTTTTGTCGGTAATGCAGTGTTCGACTTTTCAATTTAGCAAACTTTCGATCAGACTAAATTGATCAGACATATAATATTAAATTGATTATGAACTTTAAGTATTATCGGTTTCCGAATTGTGATTGAATGAAATGCCGTTCAATTTAGTTTAGTCAGCAATTTATTCGAATTCGCACACACCCCAACAACTACTTTTCCCCAAAAAATTAAACATAATTGTTTTAATGTCAAAACTAATTTTATTATATTAATATGCACCATCAAGTTCATGTTTTGGTAACCAAATTGACAATTTCAATAACTTCTTTATGCATCAAATAATTTTACTAATTATAAAAGTAAAGTAATATTTCTTTTATTAAAAATTCAAAACTACTACTACCACGACAAAATATAAATATTAAATACAAATACAAATTTAGAAACTACACCATGCTGTGCAGAGATATACTTGAAAAAAAAAACTATAAATTAATATTTTAAGATTTACACTTAAATTGCATTCGAGTGACATGGTTATCGCAATACCATCTATAAACACAGCGGTTAACCCATTTTTGTCGCTATTGGTGAGAAATATTATAAAACTCAAACTGCGCTGCACACTTAAAAAATCAAAAATGCATCGCATATGATTTTTTTTTTGTTATTAATACTAGCCGCCGCACAACAAAACCTACTTCAAAAACAATGTTAGACCATTTCAAAAAGTGTCCTTTAACACACCAAAGATAATAAAACATATAAAGATAAAACAATGCCAATTACTGCGAAAACAGGATGACCTCCTGAGCGCACGAGACACACCAAACACCAAACACACGGAGGTCCTGTCATAAAATATTTTCATCTATATTTTGTAAACAAAAACAATTTCATAACTGCGCTTTCATATAACAATATTTTTAAATCAGCATGAGCTCAAGAGGCAAAGAATTTTTGTATAGTTTTATCACGCCACACAATTGCGCAAAGCATTCAAGAGAAGAAGTACATTTCAAAATATACCTAAATTGCGGCTTAGTGTCAAATAAATGATAAACTAACGATTCAAGGATATCAAGGTATTTGTGAAAATGTCCTTGTGCAAATATTTGCAAGAATTGCTTAATTGAAAGTGTTTGCAAAATTATAAACGCCAAGGACGTTTTATAATCAAGGACAGCCCTAGTAGAAATTTTGGTAGGGCCATGGTCATGAAGTGATCATGTCATTATTTGAGATGATCGGGATATGACGAGGCCCATAATGTCCTTGTAACGCAGTGTCCTAATCATGTATTGACCTCAGGCCATGATCATGTACTGATCGGGCAATTCCCCATTTTAATATTTACCCGACAATTGCCTTGTTTGAGCCCGAGCATAATGATGCTAATTTCGTTATGAACATTGATTGTTTAGATAATGTAAACCCTGCTATGGTAAGCATGATAAGGGCATGCAAAGGCAATGATCATATTTTCTCTAATAGGGCTTACCCAACGAAAACCCGATCATTTTCCCATCGGGCAAATTTCTACTAGGGAGTATACATATTTCTTTGAGTTATTTAAATTTAAAAAAAAATGTTTATCAAGAATATTTTGTAAATTAACTTCAATAACAAAATTGTGAAATAATAGAAAACCGCAAAATTATAATTAAAAATAAAAATGAAAATATCGATCATGTTCCGACTTTCGATCGAACTTTATATAAAATTTCTGAACAACGATGCCACAATACAAAAAATTATTTTTCATACAAATCGTTCAAGTAAAAGTAAACGAATTGAATTCATTTGAAAAATTGCACTGAGACATCGAATTCAAAACAGTTTGTATATGAAATTCGATTAAAATTCGATCGAAAGTCGGAACATGACCGAATATATTCTAATATACACAATTTTAAAGGGTCATTTAGTCTTTAATAAGTAGCTTAAACTTATTTCAGTGAAACGTACAAAGTAAAATTCCGTGCTTTAATACGAATTTTATTTTTTCGAGTTATAAATGTACAAAAAAAACAAAATTCCTGACTATTCTTTTTCAGACAATTCTTCCACGGTTACAATTGACTTCACAATTTAAAATGTAGAAATATAACGCTTAGCAGAAACTCATTAAATTCTCTGTTCTATAATAATTTCGATTCATACAAACATTCACAAATATATATAAACCCGTTCTACAAAAATCTAGGGGATAATTCTGAGAATCATTAATTCGTTTATGGTTTTTAAATGCATTTGAAATGCAAGTGCATATTATATTTTCATATTATAAAACATATATTTTTGGTCGAACATTTGAAAAATATTGGATGTACTTTATAGTTGAGTATGAATATGAGGACTCAGCAGTCCAGAGGTAGCGCGCTGGACTTGCATTCTGAAGGTCTCGGGTTCGAATCCCGGCTTGGGCATGGGCGCTCGTGGTGATATTAACCACTAAATTGTAGGGAATAGATTTCACAGTACAATGGATATAGTCTGTCTGAGTGCTGTGGATCTTAGTAGATATTAAAAAAAAAATTAATATGAGAACGTTTGTCCAATATCAAGTCGTTTACAGCTTTTATTTGCATTTCAAATGCCCGAGTATCATCAAATTTAAATTATATAAATTTGAATTGTCATTAAAATCTCTCATAGTATCATTTTAAATTAGAATAAAACCTTTAAATGAATTGATATTGATTATTTTATGGAAAATTATATGAACTGTCATATTCCTGGGGTCTAATAATAGATATCTGCAGACCGGTATAAAGGTATCTATTTCATAAAAAAACGAACACAGACAGTTGGTAAATTTTCCCGTTAAAACGATGATCAATTCTGCAAAAAACTCCTACAATCCACAGAAATTTAATCTAGTTCTTGTGAATTGGGACTTAAGCTTATATATTAATGAAATAAAAAATGCATTCGCTACCATGAATACTAGTTATTGTATATGTATTTTTCTATATCTCGACTAGTTATCGTATATGTATGTGATTCTTACATATTACGAAATATGCAGCTCTGAAAGTCCATGGAAAAAGAGTCGTAAAATATCTCAAAAACTCATTCTTTTTTTTTTTACTTATTATTCAACGCTCAGGGTATGCCCCATATACATGCAAAGCACAGTGTTGATCGTAAGAAGGGATGATAGGTTAAAAGGAGGGGGGAAAGATAGAGTAGTGTAGGTGAATGTTTGTTTTGAACTTGCCAATATCAAAAATGTCGGGAAAACGGACGCAGGGAGATTGTTCCACAAACGAATCGTACGACTGAAGAACGAATTATCTCTATAATGCGTGGTTCTATTGAGAGCCGAGTGGACTACGAAGAGGTGTATAGCCCAAACTAACTATCAAAATTACAAATTTTTTCGATATGCTCTTCTTTTAAAAATATGCTCTTTAAACAGAAAAAATTGTACTGAAAAGATGCAGTATTTACTACTATTTTCAGTAATTATACTCTACACCTATGAGGTACAGGGTATATTAACTTTGTGCATATATTGTAACGCCCCTTAGGAGGCGTGTCCGGTATGGAAAAGTATATATATTCTTGATCAGCATCACTACCCGAGTCCGTTTAGCCATGTCCGTTTAGTCATGTCCGTCTGTCTGTCCGTCTTGATGTCTTGCTGTCCGAATACAGAATAACTTGAGAAATACTGATCAGAATGCGATAAAATTTCGTATTATTATATTTTAGCCAAAAGTAAGAACTGCGTTTGAAAATGAGCCAAATCGGTCAACGGACACGCACAACTCCCATACAAGTCACTTTTTTGTAACTCTTTAGGAACTAATAACTCGAAAAGTATTCAAGATATAGGTATAAAATTTAAAACGTATTGTTATAATTCGCCTAAAAATATGTGATCCAAAAATGGGCGCGATGCGCCCACTTTTTTTTTCATTATTTCCCGGGGTTTTTAGTGAAAATTTGATCCGTAAATTATTAAAATCAAATCTATGAAATATTAGCCTTTCAAAATTTTAAATATAGACGTTGTCCGCCCAATTATCTGTTTCTATTTTTTTTATTAGTTTTTTATACTTTTATATAAATTTATTAATTTTTAAATTTATGGGGATATAAGACGTCAATTTCTGATATGTGAATAATATTCTGAGGGTGGGGAGGTTCAGCATAATTAAAATCTTTAAAATTAAGGTATGCAATTAAATATCCCACATTAATATCCCCACCAAAGGTGTAGGGTATTCCATAACCGGGCCCGACCGACTATAAAAATCCGCCCCATGTGACCTAACTTTCCCACACATTTTCACAATTTGTACAGTGTTGATAATGCATATTTTTATACCCTACACCTATGAGGTACAGGGTATATTAAGTTTGTGCAGATATTGTAACGCCCCTTAGGAGGTGTGGCCGGTATGGTAAAGTATATATATTATTGATCAGCATAACTACCCGAGTCCGTTTAGCGTCCACTTTTATTTTTCAAAATTTTTTATTAGTTATTTTATACTAATCCTAAGTTTTCGTCAATTTATTATAAATGTTCATGCAAAATTTCAAGATGGTATTTTGATGGCATCATATTTTAAAAAATAATTTTCTAAATTTTTATTTATTAATTGTATAGAAAAAAATTTTTTTTTCTACAGTAAAAGTTGTAATATTTCCTGAATATATATGTAACGCTTATTTCTAAAATAAAGTCAGTTTTATCATATTCAATCTATTTTTTGAGATATTTATTTTGTCATATAGTTTTTACGATTTTCGAAAAATGGTATATATCTCAATAACTAGAGACAATTTGATGAAGCTGACGACATCAGAGTTACAATATCATTGAAAAATTATTGCAAATTTTACTTTTTAAATTTTTTTTTTTCAATACAAAAAAATGTGTAAAAATTAAAAAAAAATATTTTTAAAATATGATGCTTTTGATGGCACCATCCATACCATCTTGAAATTTAGCATGAACATTTATATTAAATCAACCAAAATATGTGATTTTTTTCATAACTTTGAAAAGGGTCCTTTTTAAGGACATCAATTTTGAAGTGCAAGGATAATTACCACGGGCCACATAATTAAGTTTAGAAGTTACAACTTAATTGGTATAAAAGCTTGTTCTATTAGCTTTAAAACGAGCCATCAATGGAGTTTCAGATATTTCAGCTTTAAGAGATATTGAAACCATATGATTTTTGGCCCATTTTTTGTTAATTTGAACCCCTGTATCTCTGGAAGTAGTGGGCGAAAAAATAAAACAAAAATTGATCAATGCATATCTCGAACCCTTTATAAGTTGTGCAAATTTCATTGAAATCGAAGAAAATGAGTTCCAACCGCTGGTCGATTTGGTGTAAGTAATCGTAATCCAACCTTTACAGCTCTGGTTTAAACTACACCTTTTTGATGATTATCTTTCAAAAATAAAAGATCCTATCGATCATGTTTCGGTTTTCGATAGAATTCCAATCGAACTTCATATATAAGTAATTTGTAAACGGTTTTGAATTCAATGTTTCAGTTGAAGCATTTCTTTTTCAATGAATTAAATCCCTTTGCTTTGACTTGAATGATTTCAATTCGTTGGGAAAATATTTTTATTGTATTGTGACATCGAATTCAAAAAAGTTTGTTTACAAATTTTATAGGAAATTCGATTTTAATTTAATCGAAAGTCGGAACATCTTCCAAAAAATCAAAGTATATAATTTTTTAATCTTAGCGAATGTAGGAATTGTATATAGGTAATACAAATTGAATCATTCAATTGGTATATCCTATACTAAAAGTGAAAGGATATATTCACATTGGTCTTCCGTTTGTAACACCTAGAAGAAGACAGTATGGAAATTCTTAATAAGCAACATTTAAGTCGATTACGCGATATCAGTCTGAAATCACGATTACTGGAAAACCATAAAACGTAGATCAATGAAACATAGAACGCAGATTATCCCACGTTATCTGTAATTAAAAATGGGCGGCAACGGTCTACTTTTATATGGTTGTAAAATCTGCAGAACAATGTTACTGGAAGAACTGAAACTGTTAAATACACCTCATATATTGACTTAATGAAAATATTAAATAAAAATTCATAAAGACCTAGTTTGCTATTGCAACAGACTCAAGAATTTGAATGTCGATTATTTTATTTTTGGTTTTCATGGCTTCTTGGCAAATTACAGCCTTGATTAAATCCCAACAATTATTTTTAATATTTCTTTAATATATGCAGGGCATGTTTGATGCGAGACGGTAGCGGCGGCTGCGCATTGTTGCATGCAACAAAAGAATTTCTGCGCCAACTTCTTCTTTCAAGGAATTACATATAAAATATTATATAATTTATTAAATTGCAACAACGATGCATGATGGATGAAACCAGTCATTGATCATTTTAAGCATTTTATTTGGCCAAATGGACGGTTTCAAATAAATGCGAGAAATTGGCGTTTAAATGAAAATAAATGCTCTTTGATATCAATATAAAAAGCATTAAATTATATGTTAGATGAATAACCACAAATATAGAAAAATATATACAGAAAGTTGTGGCTTCAAAAACTAAAGACGCCTTGAAAAAAAAAAGGTTTTTTCATTTGGTCACTGAGAAATAAAATAAAAGTAAATAAATGGCAACAAACGTTGATTATAAAATAAGCGGCAAACTCTAAATGTCGGCTCTAAGATTGGACACAAATATTTTGTGAGGGTGCCGACAGCCAGTGGCACAAAAAATGGTAAAGCATCAGAAAAAAACATGTATAAGAAGCAGCGTATCCACGAAAAGGACACAAAAACTAAGACCTTTTGCCAAATTCTGTCTTTGTTGAAATTTTTTTTCTTTTTATTTGTGTTTTTGGTTTGTTTGTCTGTTGATGACCATTGAACGAAACTAGATTATTGGAAAAATATTTAAGTGGTAGAAATACAAAAAAAAAAAAAAAAAATTATATTAAATGAAGCGCTGTGTTGTCGCTCAAGTTCAAGGATATCGATCAAAGATCATGTGTGGTACAGCGAGGCGAGTTCACTGAACTTTGGCATTAGCGAAATATCAAAAAAACTACAAAAACACAGACTGCCGGAAATAATAAATATTTCAAGTCTTTAAATTATAGCTCAAAAAATGTATATTTATAGGTAAAAAAATCATATTAAATTTTGAATTAAAAAAATACTGGCATGTGCCAAAATCTAGACAAAGGTCATATTATTTTAATGTGCCGTGTATTATTAAATACTTTGAGGACACGCGTATATTTAACAGCTGTCAAAGGCTTGACAAGCCTTTCATTTTTTTTACTATTTTGTAATCTTAAAAAAATAGGTGTTTTCTTAAAATTTCTTTTAACAAAAATTTCTAAAAATAAGTAGTCAAAACAACGCAGCTGACAACGTATCCTGTTTCCTTTTACTTTCATACATTTACTACACCTTCGAAGCAAACGAAATCAAATCCTTACAAATCAATCGATCATCATTCTTTTATTTTTTTACGTATGGAGGGCGTGTCACGTGTGTAACTCAGCTGCAAAACACACTTTACACGTTTATCTGACATAATATGCATCATGTGCCGCTTAAAGAAACGTAAAAAGAATAAGGGTTACAAAGGGTCTATTTGTATTAATCGGTAAGGTTAAAGGGTAGTGAAAGTGCGACGAGTTTCGGTTATACGATATGTGCAAAGTGAGAGCAATAGTCCAATAGTACATTACACCTTGTTACTTCTGCAAATGATTGAAAAAATTTCAGGACCAATTTACAAAAGAGGTTCTTAAACCGAATCATCCGACTGGAATTGTGTGTTCTGTGGAAATTAAATAATAAAATTTGTTTATCAAATATAAAATAACTTTTTCGATATCAACCTGATATCTATAATAACCAAATTCTAGGATATAATTCTAGAAAGGTTTGTTTTTCTTGAAAATCCTATCATTTACGTATATTTATAATCGAGAACAAGAATTTGAACCTATAAATAATATCGATTCGATATTTATACCCTACACTAAGAGTGAAAGGGTATATTCAGTTTGGTACGCCGTTTGTAACACCCTGAAAAAAGTATCTCCGGTATCCCTAGTGGAAATTTGCCCGATGCGCCATCGGGAAATGATCGGTGTTTTGTCAGGTAACCCCTATTAGAGCAAATATGATCATTGCCTTGTCATGCCCTTATCATGCTCACCATAGCAGAGTTTACATTATCTAAACAGCCAATGGTCCCGATCAAAGCTACATTAGTTGTTCCTCATAAAGACATTTTCATCGGGCAATGATCAGGTTTCAATGAGGTATGATATTTTATTTCATCGGGTATTTGTAGTGCTTTCGTATTCTCATGTTTTAACATGGAAATGGTCAGATAAATAATGATATGGGGAATTACCCGATCAGTACATGATCATTGCATGAGGTGAGTACTTGATCAGGGCACTGCGTTACAAGGACATTATGGGCCTCATCATATCCCGATCATCTCAAATAATGACATGATCTCAAATAATGACTTCATGACCATGGCCCTACCAAAAATTTCTACTAGGGATGGAAAAGTATATATATTCTTGATCGGCATGACTTCCTGAGTCGATTTAGCGATGGCCGTCTGTCCTTCTGTATGTCTGTTGAAATCACGAGTACAGAAAAAGTAGAAGAGCTAGAGCAATGAAACTTTAGATTTAGATTACTTATATACATATATAAACTGTCTGAACAAGAAAATTGACATGATCGGTCTATTGTGACCTGAGAACCGACAACTTATGTTCAAATACCGCATGTAAAACATACATCTACTAGTGAATTTTACTATATACGTGCTTAGGTAAACTTTTTTGGTCAAATATATATTGACATCATGCTTAAATACATAAAAATAATGTTTTCCGACGAGTGGTTCCCAAAAAAAAAAATCGAAATTCGGTACACCTACCCATTTGTAAATATGGGTATCAAATGAAAGAAAATTCTTCAAGGATGGAAAGTTTGTAGTTATTTTCAGGATTCGTATACCCTGGTGACCTATATACCACTTTGAATGGTTACCACACATATGTGTAGGGTATTTATAGTCGGCTTAGACCGACTATAATTTTGAAAATCCTAACTATCATAATAACACCTACTTTAAAATTTCCATTGTGATCTAACTTTCCCAACTGGTTTTAATATATCTTTTGATGGTAATAATTATTCCAGCACGTTGTTTTAAAAATTTTCTTTAACACAACAATAAAACGATACAAATTATCTTCTGTGAACATCAGATACTCATTCAGTCAATATTTCTGAATGTTAAGGGTGTGTGCGAATTCGACTAAATTGCTGACTAAACTAAATTGAACGATTTTTCATTCGATCGCCATTCGGTAACCGGTAATTGTTCAAGTCCATAATCAATCGATTATCATAGGTCTGTTTGCTGTCATTTTTAGTTCAATTTAGACTGCTCGAAAATTTGCTAAATTGAAAAGTCGAACACTGCATTACCGACAAAATTTAGTTTAGTCAGCAATTTAGTAGAATTCGCACACACCCTAAATCTGGAGACCATTCCTAAATAGAAATGTTTTTTTGATATGTGGTCTTCACTGTGAAATCGAACTAAGTAAACAAATTGTGTAGGCAAATTATAATATCGTCGGTGATACTGCAAAACCGTCTAACTGCATGTGAAAATTACACCTAATTTTGTGTTATAATCGTGTTTTGTATGATATGTTGATCGGATAAATTAGATAAATGCCATTATAATTTATGACATACTTAATTTTGTATGAAATAAGTGCAGAATTAAGACTGAAAATATTTTTGTTTCTTCTGTAAAATTCATTTTGTAAGAGGTATTCGATTTTGCAGTATCACCGACGATATATTAATAATTTATATGAACAATAATTTCCAAGATTTAAAATAAGTTTTGATTTTCAAATGAAATTTCGCAATTTCAATTAATCTTTTTTTGAATTAGTCTTGGAAATGGTTTAGTACACGCAAAGAAAAAATATGTTTGCTGCAAACATAATATATTTGCATTTATAAATTGTATGCATGCTAAGAAAAATCTTTATGCAGGCAACATATTGATTATTGCAATTATACATTTGCCGGCTATTACTTCTAAATCAAAATTTCTAAAATTATTTGGGTATGCATTTCATAACTTATGTTTATATATTATTACATACATAGCCGCGGTAGCTCAGTGGTTAGTGCGTTGGACTGCGAGCCGAAAGACCCCCGGTTCAAGTCTGGACTGGGCCTAACAACATCTTTTCATAGAAACATTTTTCTACACCGCGCTTCCTCTCGGCAGTAAATGGCAAACCTACGAGAGTAAAACCATTGCCTATGAAAAGCTCTCAGCCGCCGTTCGTATTCGGCGCTAAAAACTGTAGGTCCCACCACTCTGAGTACAAATATAACACGCACAGCTCAAAATGGTGAGAGAGCTCGGCCGAAGTTCTTACAGGACTGTAGTGCCAAACTATTATTATTATTATTTATTTTAATAGTCTAAAAATTCAAAATTTATTGTAACAGACATAGTATGCTGCCTGCAAAATAAAATTTTCCCTCTGTATGACAATAATTTACTATAAAATTTATTATCAAAATTTTCAAATTAATAAGGAATGCATTTCATGAATTTTGGCTGATGGTAATATGTTAACATTATAATATGTATTATAAAAATCTAGAAATGCATGTAAGTAACCTGTAAGATAATTAGCGTATTTAAAGTTATTCGTATTTTAGTATGATTTCATACCATGAAGTATGCCATAACACAGAAACGTCAAATTGTTGTGGCATCCCTTATAAAAGTGAAATACCACAAGTGTTATATTTAAGTGTCGCCCTGAGACATGTTTTTATACCCTACACCTATGAAGTACAGGGTATATTAACTTTGTGCATACATTGTAACGCCCGTTAGGAGGCGTGTCCGGTATGGAAAAGTATATATATTCTTGATTAGCATCACTACCCGAGTCCGTTTAGCCATGTTCGTCTGTCTGTCTGTCCGTCTTGCTGTCTTGCTGACCGAATACAGAATAACTTGAGAAATACTGATCAGAATGCGATGAAATTTCGTCTCGATATATTTTAGCCAAAAGTAGGAACTGAGTTTGAAAATGCGCTAAATCGGTCAACGGACACGCCCACCTCCCATACAAGTCACTTTTATATAACTCTTTCGGAACTAATAACTCGAAAAGTATTCAAGGTATAGTTATAAAATTTAAAAGGTATTGTTAGAATTCACCTAAAAATATGTGGTCCAAAAATGGGCCTGAGGGCGCCCACTTTTTTTTTTCATTATTTCCCGGGTTTTCATAGTGGAAAATGGATCCGTAAATTATTAAAATCAAATCTATGAAATATTAGCCTTTCAAAATTTTAAATATAGGCGTGGTCCGCCCAATTACATTTTTCAAATTTTTTTTTTAGTTTTTTATACTTTATATAATTTTTTTAATTTATGGGGATATAAGACGTAAATTTCTGATATATGAATAATATTCTGAGGGTTAATATCCCCACCAAAGGTGAAGGGTATTCCATAGTCGGGCCCATAGTTGCCAACCAAAATTCCCACGAAAAATAAAAAAAAAAAAACATTTTTCCCATACGAATTATTAAAAATTCCCACGTGGTAATTTTGGTTGATTTAATTCCCACAGCACATGAAAATTACCACAAAAATTCCCATAGCACATGAAAATTACCACAAAATTCCCACAATAATTAATTATTACCACAAAAATACCACAGAAAGTAAAATTAACTCAAAAATACCAGATAAATTTAAATATACCAAGAAAATGAACATAAAAATCAGATGGAAATTAAAAACCACTTTTTTTATTGCATAGATTTAAAATTTACCACAAAATTAATAAAAATCCATATAAAAAAGCTTGAACAAATGTAGGGTCTCAAAAGAGTGTTATTATTTGCATATGCTAAATTAATTGTATAAAATAATATAATGTTAATCAATTTATTTTAAATCATTTTATTTAAAATATTTATTTATTTATTTTTTTTTTTGAATCTCTTCCAAATAATCATCGTCACTTGCGTTTGAGTTATCGATTTCCATATTTAAGCGATGCAGTTCACTATTTTTCAACTCGATAATGCTGTCGGATGAACTGTCTTTATTATAAAAGATATCTGTTAATACCAAGAGCGCTAATGCAGCGAGTGCTGTTGCCAAAGATTCTGTAACAGCTATATTTTTGTTGCAATTTATGCAGATTTTGATGTTGAAACACAAATACATGTTTCTTTTATTTTTCCACAATTCTCTGTTTTTGCTTATGGTTATTAGTTTAAAATACGCAAGAAAATATTTTTGAATTAACGCCTTCACTGATCCTATTTCACTTTGCAAATCGGTGCGTTCGAAATGTTGATAGCATTAAATTTACATTTGGTGTATTCGTAAATTCAGTTACATAAAAAAAAACTGTGGGAAAAAAATTCCCACAGCCATTAAAATTCCCATGGGAATTACCTTTCCCACAGCCACTAAAAATTCCCACAAATGGGAAATTTCCCACGGAACTGGCAACTATGGTCGGGCCCGACCGACCATAAAAATCCGCCCCATATGACCGAACTTACCCATGTGACCTAACTTTCCCAACTCGTTTGGTGTCGTATTGTGTGATAGGAAGAAAACTTGTAAAATTGAATATTGAAAGTGCACATAAAATGCCACATTATTTGTCTTTCTTTTCAAATCGAGGAATATTAATGATATTTATAAAAATCAGCTGCATTCATTTGACGAAGTATTTGAACAAGCAGAAAAGTGTTGGCATACTTCCCAATACCATGAATCTGTGAATACGCTAAATATGTTTTCTGAAAAACATATTGTTTCCCTGTGTGTAGGGACTACGTATCGACAAATACGGCATTATTATGGCATTCGAAATCGCAAATTTTTGGCTTTTTATTAATATAAATTATACTATACATTAATTATAGGTGACTCCACGTCTGATCAACTGAAAATATTTTAATTTTGACAACACCATCTCAGAAATTAATGATATTTTATAGGATAAAAAAAAAACTTTAAAAGTTTCAACTTTGTATTTTTATACATAACTTGTGAACGAGATCGAACAACACTCTGATATTTTTACCATTTATAGGCAAAAGAATACTCTTCAACATATATATATTTTTTTAATTAAAAAAATGTGAGTTTTTGAGATATTCTCTTTTGAATTTTATTATAATGTCTTACCTTAATTTTAACATTTTTAAACTCTCAGTTTTGCACATATTTATAACCTTTACAACGCAGTTTAAATTATCTAGTTTAACTATTTCCCAAGTTATTGCTATTTAAGAAAATCCAATTTTGTATGAATTTTTTCATATTTCAAGAACCCATCTCTTCAAGTGTATTAGTTAATAAACTCAATATATGTGTTTTTCGTAATTTGTCTCAATTTAGTGATTTTTCTCTAGTTTATATTATGTTCTGACTACCAAATCAACAAGCTTAATAATTTCTTTTTTACGATATACGAATATAAATGCAAATTATCAAATCCTACACATACCATTTGATCTTAAATATTAACTTTTTGTTTTACTTTTTATAATATTATAGATTCATTTTATGCAAAATATATAGTACGTCTTATTATTTATATATTTATTATTGACATAACAAAGTAATATTTTAGTGCAACGCTGTCTAGACCACATTTAAAAATATACATATATATTATTAATTTATTTGATACAAGTTAAACGCGTATATTGAAACCGAAACTACTAAATCAATAATATTAAGTATTGAATAAAAATACATAATCTGTTTTATAAATTTGTCAATTCATTATGACCACAAACAATAAATATATTTAAAAAAAAAGAGCTAAGTTAATTTATTCGTTAATACACGCAAGGAAATACTTATTGCTGCAAATATATAGGGGAGCCTGCACCCAAAAGTATTCCCTCAAATCCCATTAATATTGGTCAATTATTGATTTAATAGTATACAAAAAATAAATCTTTTCGTATAAACTCAATGGCAATGTCATGATATTTTCTAGTATTTAATGGTATTTTCCGATTAAAACAACAATTTATCCTATTGACTATTTTTAATAGTAAAAAACTATTATTTATATAGTATTTTTCTGGGTGTGGGATGAAGTGGGACACGTTTTGATTTTCCTCCGAAAAAAGTACAATTGAATATTTTTATAAAATTCTTTTGAAATAACCAATAGGTTCATGATTTAACTTTTTGCACTTACGGAATACAGGTTCCCTTCTCGCATTTCTTCTGCAATTCAGATCTTATCTTAGGCGAAGTTAAAATGTTGCTTTTCATTGGTTTGTAGCGAACATTGAAGTTTTTTTTCTTGGCAAAGCCAATTAAATAATTGATATAAAATTTTTATAAAATTCTTTTGAAATAACCAAATAGGTTCATGATTTAACTTTTTGCACTTACGGAATACAGGTTCCCTTCTCGCATTTCTTCTGCAATTCAGATCTTATCTTAGGCGAAGTTAAAATGTTGCTTTTCATTGGTTTTTTCTTGGCAAAGCCAATTAAATAATTGATATAAAACAATATTTTCACTAAAAATACATCAAACATTGCTTATATTATGTTTCCCACTTAACCCCAGAATGTGTTTCCCACTTTACTCCAATATCGCAATTTGATCACAACTGAGCACCATTTAAGCAATATTAAATTACTTTCAAAACCTGATTGTATTTTAAAAGATATACCACAACCGATAATTTTTAAATAAAAAACAATAAAAATTCACACTTTTTGACAGAACTCTAAAAAAAAACGTTCAAACACATTTTTCTCACTACTTCTCGAATTGCAATAAAAAGCTATTCATTTTATTATATACATGAATTATAAACATGAATGCCATGTTAAGAAGCACTTGAAAATTGTTTTTATTTTTCTAAGTATAAAAACATGTTAAAAAATTACAAATTTCCCACATTGACCCATGTCACACTTTACTCCAGGTTTCCCAATTGATTGCAATTATAAAAAAAAAATACTCAAAAATATGTCTAAATTAATTTAATTTAATTTGTATACCCTACACTCTAAGAGTGTAAGGGTTATTCAGTTTGGAACTCAAAGAAACTCATAATTGGTACTGCAAAACCGTCTTTGTGTTATAATCGGGTTTTTAATGATATGTTGATCGGATAAATTAGATAAATGCCATTATAAGTTATGACATACATAATTTTGTATGAAATAAGAATTAAGACTGAAAGTAGTTCTTGTTTCATTTGTAAAACTCATTTTGTAAAAGGTATTCGAAAATGTAGATAGGCGGTTTTGCAGTATTACCAACGATATACCTAAGCTGTAACGTCATTGTCATGCCAAAGGGGCGAATGTGCATTTTTAAAAATGTTGGGAAATCAAATTTTAAAGTTTGAAGTGCTTTAAAAATTAGAAAAATTTATATTTTCTTTAATTTTTTCTGTTATTTTAGTTTATTCGTCAATTATTATAACGTATATAAAATATCTTTAGATTTGGATAACCTACTGAATTATAAATACGGATTTTGTGAGGCTATATCCTGATCAAAACGAAAATATTTGTGTTTTTTTTAATATAACTTTTTATTAGCGCAAGATAAAATAGTAATGTAGAGGCATTAATTGTTTATTTTTAAAGCACCTATCGATCTGCATCATTAATTAAAAATATTTTGTCAAACATTAATTTGCCATTTGTTATTCGCAGGAAAAAATGTTTGGCAAAATATTTTTAAATAATGATGCAGTTCGATAGGTGTTTTAAAAACAAACAATTAATACCTCAACACCACCATTATATCTTGCACCAATAAAATTGCAAAAAAACGAAGAAATTGGAAAAATTGAAAATCTTGTCATGCCAAAAGGGCGAATCTTTTAATTTTTTGCTATAACTCTTTAATGGTACAAGATAAAATAGTGATGTAATTGTTTGTTATAAAATTGTTTGTTTTTAAAGCACCTATTGATCTGCATCATTAATTAAACATATTATGTCAAACATTAATTTGCCATTTGTAGGAAAAAATGTTTGGCAAAATATTTTTAAATAGTGATGCAGTTCGATAGGTGCTTTAAAAACAAATAATAAATGCATTTACACTACTATTTTATCTTCTACCAATAAAAAGCTATGGCGAAAAAATGAAAAGATTCGCACTTTTGGCATGACAAGATTTCCAATTTTTCAAATTCGCCCTTTTGGTTTTGTCTTTTGTGACTAAAAATACCCAATAAAATGACACGCGATTTTGGCACAGCATACTTGAGGATAAACTACATTCAAAAATGTAAAAAAACGCAAATGTCAAAAATTTCACATTCGTCCCTTTGGCATGATAGTGACGGTATGATCTTAAAAATAGGAAAGATCGGTAGATTATGGCCTGTGAACCGACTACTTATGTCCAAATACCTCATATAACAGTGACATCTAAGGGTGAATTTTCTTTTATACCAGCGCTGTAAAGTTTTTTTCCCAAATATATATTGATTTAATACGTAAATATATAAAAATATTATTAACTTGTGGAGCCCGAAAAAATTGAAATTACCCATTAGTACTCAAATGAAATTAAATTTTATAACACCAACTATCAAAATTCACCCGACTTCATAATTTCCTTAGTTTTTTTTTTATAAAATAATAATAATAAACATTGAACATTCATTTAAGTTTAACTTTTGATTACCATTTAAATTATAAATATAACATGGTGTCTCCCACTAGCCATAATTTATGAAAATGTTTTTGTTGTACGATCAAAATGTATTGTGGAGACACTACATGTCTTGCCATAAACAAAATGTCCCCATAAAGTCTACCATGACTTCGACGTTTCAAAATAAATTCAAATCAAAATAATTACTTACAAATTTTTATTTCATCAACTTTTAATTTTGAATAACGTTGAACTAATTTATTAAATAAATTCGCAAAGCAAATATCAGTTTACAGTATGATGCGAGTGCAAGATATAAGTTTTTCAAAAAAATGTTTTGACATAATTGGACCATATCGTTTTTATCGACATAAACACAAAATTTGTCTGTCATAAACATGAACATAAGATCTGTGGCAATATGAAATATCAAAATAACTCGAAATATACTAAAATTGAGTTATTAATACCATCGTAATCCTGATATACGAATTCATGTTGTGTCAAATTTTTATACTTTTTTTTTACAAATTAACCAACGCTCAGGGGATTCCCCCTATTCATGCAATGCACAGTGTTGATCGTAAGCAGGGATGATAGGTTAAATGGAGGGGGGAAAGATGGAGTAGTGTCAGTGAATGTTTGTTTTGAACTTGCCAATATCAAAAATGTCGGGGAAGATTGTTCCACAAACGTATCGTGCGACTGAAGAACGAATTCTCTCGGTAATGCGTGGTTCTATTGAGAGCCGAGTGAACTACGAAGGGGTGGGCTTAGTTCGATACCCGAGTAGAACGAGAGGACACACGACCTGGTGGAATCAGGCCATGTATCTCCCTCGAACACTTACCATTGTAATACCTATAAAACAGGCTTACACACCCAACGGTCCTTCGGTGCTCAAGAGAACCAATAGACGATGAAATATTTTCATCCCCTATTAGTGGCGACGCAGTGTAAGAAAATGCATCTAAGTTAGCTCCAATGATATTATATTTGTCTCAAAAAACATTTTACTTTGAGTTTAAATATAAAAAATTATTAATATAAACAATTAATATTACGGATACTCAGGGAAGAATGAACCGAGCAAGAATTTTTGTTAGGGATGAATTGGTTTTGTACAATTTACTCCACAGAAATGTTTTTATTTCAATTTTAAATAAAAAACAAAGAAAATATATCCTAAAAGTTTAAAGTATACAATATTTGAATTATTATACTATACAAAGCTATATTTTATTAACGTTCTATGCTTAAACGTTTTATAAATAATAAATACATTTTAAACGTAATTGTCACAAACATATTCGAAGCATCTGCTATGACGACAATGGCGCAAAAATCACCAACTTAACTGAAAATAGCACAAAATCAAGTTCAAAGCCATAGTAAATAGCAAATGTGTTTATTGTTTTTTTTTTAACATACTAAATACTAAAATATTACTTTAAAAACAACTAAAAATGTTAATAAATATCGGAGAACTACATATGTATTTATTTAATTTGTTTCTTGCTGCTGTCGATGCACAAAAAACACGTATTATTTACATAAATGTTTTGTTTAATACAAAAACACACTATAATAAAAATGCACAAAACCGGCAAAAATAGTTAAACACAAAAATAACTAAAATATATTCAAATCAAATAACTATATACAAAATGTTTAAATAAATAAATAATAAAAAAATTAACATAAAAATTAGCAAAAAGTGCATTTGTGCCCATAAACAAATGAACTGAACTAGTTTTAATTTTTTTTATAAGCTTTCATTATTTTGTCTTCTTTATATATTTGATTTAAAATAAGCAGCTACATGAATTGATGTGGTAAAATTAAATTAATTAAATACATGCTCGTTGCTATATAATATATGAGCAAAGGACAATAAACTTTAAAAGAAGCTACAAGGTCGACCGGTCGAATTAGATGATAAGCGTGAGGGGAGTCATATAAATGGCTTGGCTGCATCTTTTAGTACCTACAATTTATAATTTATATCAAATATTTTTAGAAAAAATTACATTCGGACGCGGAAAAACCTAATTTCATTTATAATATTATTTTATTGCAGCTTTTTTTTAATAAATTTTATATAGCTTTTCATAAAATTATCACATTTCGATCCGTATTATAATTCTATACTATATATTATAGTTCTATAATATTTTCAGATTGTAATCAAATAGTAGCTGCTTGAATTGATTTCCGATATGAATAAATGGAATTCTGCAGTTGAAAATTTTAATTTGAAAACTAACATAAAATACAGAAAGAGGCAGTCAACTTTATTATAAAAAGCACTAATTGAATTCGAACTTGGAAACCCCTAATTTCGTTCAAAACTGGGCATACCTAATACGAAGGAACAAATTGATTTTAGAAAAGGACATATTTAATTCAGTTGAACTTTAATTCAACTAGCCGCGGTAGCTCAGTGGTTAGTGCGTTGGATTGCGAGCCGAAAGGTGCCCGATTCAAGCCTGGACTGGAGCTAACAACATCTTTTCATAGCAATATTTTTCTATACCGCGCTACCTCTCGGCAATAAATGGTAAACCTACGAGAGTAAAACATTGTCTATGAAAAGCTCTCACCCGCCGTTCGGATTCGGCAATAAACTGTAGGTCCCACCACTTTGAGTACCTAACTTATAGGACTGTAAGGCCAAACTATTATTATTATTAATGTAATTTAGTATAATCAAATTCATTACAGAACTAAGTAACTTGATAGATTAGTTAAATTTATTTCAGAGTTTGACGCAATTCATATAGAAAAGTGAGTAAACTCAGAAATTAAAATCATAAAAGGACTAATTTAATTTAAGAATCATCGGATATATTTCAGATAGAAAATGAATCAAATTGTTTACATAAATGGCCAGTTCTAGACAACCTTGTTATTATCATTGATCTAAAAAATAATGATATTAACCAACACGATTTTTTGCCATGGGTATACCATCTTTCAATTTTGTATATATCGCTAATAGCATCTTTGGGGTACAAACGACTATTTTCAGTAATATGTATGTAAAATATACAAGCATTTTAAATTTAAACAGTGTAGAACTGTGTAGATAGGGCATATTTTAAAAATGACAACCGATAGAAGAAAGTTAGTTATTGTCATCATTAGCATGAATAATATACTACATAACCATAAATCATTTTCTTATTTAGCATTATATCTAAAAAGCTAAAAATCGTTCAAAAATTGTCTATAAAATCAATATTTTTCGAGTTTAGATTCAAATATCTTACAAACCTATCGATATATTCTAATTAGTTTTAACAATTAAAAGAAAAATTGCGTTTACAGTTTTTTGTAAAACTGCCCAGTCTGCCATGTCTCGGAGAACTTCGATGCCCCGAAGCTTTCTCGAAAAACTTCGATAAAAAAAGTTCGATCTCGTTGCTTTCTCGATTCTATTTTATAGTAATTTTCGTACATTCGATACGATAATAAAACATTTATCAAATCGATATAGCAATATTTTTCGCAGCAATCTTGAACTTTTATCATTTTTTCTTCGATATTTGCAAAAAGTTCTCGTATCGAAAAAACTCCGTCAAAACGTTTCGATATCTACCTACCATGTTGGTCCAATTTGACGTTCGATATCGTGTGATATCTCCATCTACTCGACCAACGGTTGGAACTCACCTTCTTCAATTTCAATGAAATTTGTGCAACTGATAAAGGGTATCAAGATATTTTTAACGCCCACTAATTTCAGAGATACAGTGGTTCAAAGTTGCAAAAAATGGGACAGAAATCACTTTTCTATGGTTGTTCATGTTTCAATATCTCTTAAAGTAGAAATGATAGTAACTTCTAAACTTGATTATGAGGCACGTGGTAATTATCCTGGCACTTCAAAATTGATGTCCTTAAAAAGAACCCTTTTTAAAATTCTGAAAAAAAATCACATATTTTGCTTGTATTAATGTAAATGTGCATACCAAATTTAAAGATGGTATTTTGATCGCATCGTATTTAAAAATTAATTTTCTAAATTTTTATATATTTTTTGTATTGAATTTTTTTTTTTAAAGTAAAATTTGCAATAATTTTTTAATGTATTTGTAACTCTGAATTCGAAAATAGCGTCAGTTTCACCAAATAGTCTCCAATTTTTGAGATATATACCATTTTTCGAAAATCGTAAAAACTTTATCCCAAAATCAATATCTCAAAAACTAGAGTCAATATGATAAAACTGACGCCATTTTCAGAAATCAGAATTAGAAATAGATTCAAGAATTATTGCAACTTTTACTGTCGAAAAAATTTTTTTTTTTCAATACAAAAAATAAATAAAAATTTAGAAAATAATTTTTTAAAATATGATGCTATCAAAATACCATCTTGAAATTTGGCATGAGCATTTATATTAAATCAACCAAATTAAACGATTCTTTTCAGAATTTTAAAAAGGGTCCTTTTTAAGGACATCTATTTTGAAATGCAAGGATAATGACCACGGGCCACATGTTCACGTTTAGAAGTTACAAATTATTTTTTCTAAAATTTCGTTCTATTAGCTTTAAAATGAGCCATCAGCGGAGTTTCTAGCATTTCTTGTTGAAGACATATTTAAATATGAACCACCATACAAAAGTGATTTTTGGCACATTTTTTGTAAGTTTGAGCCACTGTATCTCTGGAAGTAGTGGACGAAAAAATAAAAAAAAATTGGTCAGTACATATCTGGATACCCTTTATCAGTTGCCTAAATTTTATTGAAATCGAAAATGTAAAATCTCAAATTTGACTTTTTTTGGTCGATTTGGTGTGGAATGGCTCTTATAATCTTCTAAACACCGAGAAAAAATATGATTTTCAGCATACCTGAGGAAATCTAATGAATACATTTTTCCTAATTCTATTTTTTTTGAACAAAATAGAACATTCTCAACTTAAAATCTCTAAATTGTTTGTCATTTACATAAAATTGCATAATTTTTAATTTTTATTTTCTACTACTAATTTTACTACCAAGTGTGCTACATATTCCATAAACAATTTTAATAAAAATTCTACTACTAAAAATCTTCTACTACTAACTACAATTGTTATTTAGAAATCACCCGCAACATCAGCAATGCAGTGCTTTAAAATGCAATAAATAAAAATATTAAATTTAATTAGGAAAAACACAATAATTACAAAAAATATTTCAGTTGCTATACGAAAATACTAAAAATACACTTGTTGTAAATGCCTGCTTTATGTAATTGCATTTATTATTATTTATATACATATATTTTGTTTTTTTTTTTTTTGTATCTTTGTTATTTACACAATTTACAAAAACGAAAAAATTGCTGCCTGCAGTGGTCAATGCACTTTGCAGTTTGGCACTGCAACAACTACGGATTGTGTTTCACAACAGTGACTGCAACCAAGTGAATTCCGAAATTTAAGCATTTTATAGGTACATAGTCGTATAGGAAACCAAAAAAAAAACCAAAAAAAAAATAATAATCCAAGAGGCTTATTAAATAAACTAAATGTTTATCTGTTCTCCGCATAGATACTACAATGACTACTAATACTAATAATACTACTTAGTACATAGCACATTGTACGCATATGATAAGCAGGGTGCTGCGATAGACAGATGAACAGCGATTGCTGCGTAAGAGGCTGTATAAGGGTTCATAAACTGTGTTATCATTGAATGCGGTCGCTTACATTGTTTAATTTAATTTAAATTTATGTAGTAAATAAATTTACAATTCGTAAACAAGTAGTTAGTAGATGGAAAAATTCAGCATTTATTTTACAAGCACTCGCATTAAAAGTGCTTTAAGTATCGTTTACAGGGTGCAGGACAATATATACATGTTATGATAAGTGCAAAATAATTAAAGGTGCATTATTGCTTAAGCAAAATTGCATTTTACACACTGTTCATACAGTAAAGTATGTAGAAATTCAAATCTTAAGCGCAACATTTATCTGGGTTCACTCAGTAAAAATCCTATTAAAATTGGTCAATACGACAGTTATTAATTCAAAAGTATACAACAAATAAATATTTTCATATAAACACACACACAATTTATTAGTATTCAATAGTATTTTGTAGTATTTAATGTGATTTAACTATTAAAATAATAATTTATCCTATTGACTAATTTGAATAGCAAAAAAACTATTGATTTTATAGTATTTTTTTCTGAGTGTTGAAACATATGTTGAAAAGGGATCCGTACGAAATATCGAAAAAAAAATGTCGAAACCTTAAAATGTCGAAATTATAAAAGCCTTAGAACACCGAAACAATATTTGGCCGAATCACAAAATGTCAAAAAATATTTTAAAGCTAGAAAATGTCGACAAATTTTTAAAACTATAAATACAAAAACATTTTTTTATAGGATCAAAAAATGTCGAAAATTAAAATGCCGAAATATCAAAATGTTGAAATACAAATTTCAAATTCTATATGAGCAAGTCCACACAAAATCTCGTAGGATTTGCAACTCACTCTCTTCGATTTCAATGATATTTTGGCAACTGATAAAGGGTATCGGGATCTGCATTCACCTTTTTTTTCCGACCACTATTTCCAAAGATATCACTTTTTCCAGAGATACAGTCCAAAGTTAAAAAATTGTCAATGATAACTTTTGTATGGTGGTTCCTATTGAAATATCCCTTGATGCTAGAAACTTTGATAAGTTTCGTTTTAAAACTAATAAAACAATCTTTTGGAAAATTCTTCTTAACATGAACAACGTAATCCTTGAACTTCGAATTGCATGTCCTTAAAAAAAGTATTTAAAAAAAAAATCGAAATTTTTGTTGATTTTTTATAAGTGTTGAAGCTAAATTCCAAGATGGTATTTTGAAGGCAGCATATCTAAAAATCTCCGCATAACTCCTAGAGTAGCTAAAAATCAGAATTCGTTCTTTTTTAATATCTTTATCTTTGAGTTTTTTCGACATTTTCCATCATTTTTCGGTAAAAAAATGATTTCGTCATATTAAATTTCGACATATTTAATATTCGACATTTTTTTTTTTCAATATTTTAGTTTTCAACATTTTTTTTCGACATTTTGGTTTTCGACATTTTTGTTTTCGACATTTCAGGTTTCGGCATATTTATTTTCTACATTTTTGTCTTCGGTATTTTTAGTTTCGATATTTTAAATTTCGACTTATCGTACCAGACCCGTTGAAAACTGTAAACGATACTATACAGAGTCTTCGAAAATTAGTTTATTTCATTAACAATATAGATAAATTTTTTAATCAAAAAAATAAGAATACAATTCAATATAATTATTTGTTTTTTAATTTAAGATATTTGATAAAATAACCGTGGACAAATTTTAATTAAAATTAAAACCTAATCTAAACACATATTAAAAAATATATAAAAGGTGGTTTATGAAACCGTTTCTGAAATGTAAGAGAATCCCTATATATACAAAAGTTAATGATTTTACAACTTATTTAGTATTTGTTTATTACCCTGTATATTATTTGCATATGTTAACTATATGTTCATTGAACTATTTTAAAAAATTGCAAGATAAAGCAATAAAAATATATATTTGATTGCACGCGTTTAATAGTTTTGCTCATAAATGATGCAATGTTTGTGAATATTTTGTAAACAATTTTATTGCAAATAAGTAATAATCGTTCAGAGCCCCTTATAAAACTAAGGTCTGTTATGTTCTGATGTAAAAGATATTTGTTTGGTTGAGTTTAAATTTGGAAATCTATTGTTTCACAACATAAAAATGCAATCATAATAATTTAGTAACGTATAATATAAAATGTATCGACCCTCAACGATCCCTTAACAGCTGAGAAAAAGTGAGCTTCGCTGGAGAAGCATTGAAAGTTCCACCCACACTCAGAAACAAATACTATAAAATCAATAGGATAAATTATTATTTTAATAAAAAAATACTATTAAATACCTACTATTAAATTGATTTGGGTTTATATGAAAATATTTATTTTTTGTATACTATTAAATCAATAATATGACCAATTTTAATATGATTTTTGCTGAGTATAGAATATTATAATAGTCCAATTCTGGCAAGAGTCACAAATTCAAATCGATAACAATAGTGCGTTTTGTCACAATTGTAACTGTCAAATTTATTTTATATGTTGATTGACGTAAAAGTCTAAATCAATTGTCATTTGTAACAATTGTTATTGAAAAATTTGTCATTGCTCGCAAGCAGGCCCGTAGACAGGGGGGGTTGTAGGTGTTCTAATATAAAATCAGACATATATCAAAAAATATTTTTCTATCCAGTATCTAAAACCCTTTGGATTATCAGTTCCGGATATTTTTCCAAGATTTTTAATATAGTGGTTCCGACTCCGGTTTCATCCAAACAAATTATATGGGTTTCGATTCCGGTTCCACACATTTTTGAGTAACGGTTGCGATTCCGTTTTCAAAATTCGAAAACATTCCGGTTCCTGCTTCTATCTAGTTTTTACAAAATCCTGTTTTCAATTAACTCCATTTGTAAATTTTATTGGATGTGACCTTTATGTTCGAACCTCGATTTCATAAAATGACACTTTTTTTAAATATTCCCAGAACCCAACTACGTTACATCACTTTTTGTAGTTTGGTATTCGAAAAGTCTGAAAATGATCCAATTTGACAAAAAAATATCCCATGAAGCATATCCTAGTTAAACTTTAAAGTGATCAATATGCTCAATGATTTCCTTTTCCCTCTATAAAAGACATAAATAAACCAGTTGGGAAGGTTTGATCACATGGGAAATTTAAAATTTGGTGTTATTATGATAGTTAGGATTATCAAAATTATATCGGAAAATAACTACAAACTTTCAATCGCTGAAGAATTTCCATTCATTTGATACCCATATTTACAAATGGGTAGGTGTACCGAATTTAGATTTTTTTTTTGGGAACCACAAGTCGTTTCGCGGGAAAACATTATTTCCATGTATTTGAGCATGAAGTCAATATATATTTGACCAAAAAAGTTTACCTAAGCACGTATACAGTAAAACTGAACTGTAGATGTACACTTTATATGAGTAATTTGAATATAAATGGTCAGATCACAGGTCACAATAAACCGATATGCCTAATTTTTTTGCACATACAACGTAGGTATATAAGAAATGTAAATTATGAGTTTCATTTATATAACTCTTCAATTGTTTAAGTAGTAGTGATTTCAACAGACAGACAGACGGACAGACGGACATCGCTAAAACCACTCAGGAGGGCATGCTGATCCAGAATATATATACTTTTCCATACCGGAGATGCTTCCTTCTGGGTGTTACAAACGGCGTACCAAATTGAATATACCCTTTCGCTCTTAGTGTCCCTAGTGATCGGGGTTTCGTCAGGTAACCCCTATTAGAGTAAATATGATCATTGCCTTATCATGCCCTTATCATGCTCACCATAGCAGGGTTTACATTATCTAAACAGCCAATGGTCCCGATCAAAGCTATATTAGTTGTTCTTCATAAAGAAATTTTCATCGGGCAATGATCAGGTTTCAATGAGGTATGATATTTTATTTCATCGGGTATTTGTATTTCATTGTACTAGGAGTAGGGTATAAAAATATAAATTAATATTTTATAAATTTTAAATGCATGAGGATATTTCAATATACCATACCATTCCAATCCATATTCGACTAAGACTGTTTTCAATGTTATTCTATTTTTGGATTATATTGGTGTGGATCGATCGATCCTATCCCAAATTATAACAAAAAATGTTCTTTTCATAAATTAACAATTTTAAAAACGTACAATCCATTTTGGACTTAGTATACTTCATTGGAAGTTTTTAAATGTTATAGTTTCATAAGTAATATTAATCAATTTTTGGAGGGTCGATATCATTTATATATTTGAAGAAAAACGTTTTCCTTTCTTTTCGTGAAAATGTTGAAAGTCATTATTTTCGGCCGGGAATATTCAAAAATTGATATACGCGGATGTATTTTATGGAACTCTCTCTTAAAAATTAATATATGTTTCTATTTTATAAATTAAAATTATAATTTAAAAGGTAATTGGTGTTTAGTTCTTGTATGAGTAATATGGTTTTTTGTTCAAGATATTAAAAATATATGAAAGGCAATAGAATGAAAGAATTTAAGATTATTGAAAAAAGCCAAACCTTAACCGTTATTTGGAAATAAAAACGTAACCTAAACTAAAACGAGGGCTATTACCTAAATATACATAAAACGATATCTTATTCGGGGGGTTTTAATCATTTGGTTTTTGTGAACTACTATTAAAAATTGTGCAATTTTTTAATTGTTTTAAAATTTTCTAGTATATGACGCATATTCATAGACAATATAAAGTCGACTTTAAAAATATATTTGACTTGTTTGACAAATTTTGAGTAGAATAAATTGTGAAAAAACTGATTTTAAATTTATAGTTGACTTTTAATTGTCTATGATTGTGCGAATATATCACAAACATAAATATATATAAAAAAAAGTGATTAACAAATCCACTGTGACAAAGGAGGAATAAATATTACACTTTATATATTCTCGATTTTCGTTTTGTATACAGTAAATACTCAGAAGGGCCATCGAATATGTATTTATAGCTTATTATTTTATAGCAAAGATCAATAATGCCGCTGTTTCAAAGAAAATATATATCATATGATATATGTAAATAATAAAAACCACACAATTTGGAGGTCAAAATGACATTAGTTACGGCAAATACTAAATACATTTTATCAAAATGCAACCCTATCATACGTACAATGAGTTTGGATTGAAACAAATTGAACGTTAAATTGAAGACACTTAATACGTTTAAAATATATATTTTTTTATTACACACAGAAAAATAAAGCACTTTAAATTTTAATGTTACAATTTTACTGTGAGGAATCTAAAGAGAAACACTCTAAATTAAAGAGTTTCATATGAAATTAAATGTTTTTCATTTAAGTATTGTTTTGTATTACCCTTCCGTCCTCTTATATTGCGGAGTTTAAAAATTAGTTTTATAAAATGACTCTAGTTTTGAGATATTGTAAATTTTTAAAAAAAATTCCGAAAATTAAATTAAAAGTCAACATTTTTAAATTTTGGAGTTTGTGCGGATTTGGAAGATGGTAACCAATTGAAGAAGAAATTCACAGTATCACTCTTGGTGTGTATTTATGCCGATTCTGGGTCGGTAGAATATTGAATTATTATTCAATTTATTACGCTCTACATATCGTCGAATATTCCGCGAAACTGCCTATCTACATTTTCGAATACCTCTTACAAAATGAATTTTACAGAAGAAACAAAACTATTTTGAGTGTCAATTCTGTAATTACTTTATACAAAATTAAGTATGCCATAACATATAATGGGAGTTACCTAATTTATCCGATCAACATATCATTAAAAACCCGAATAAAACACAAAATTAGACGTAATTTTCACATGCATTTAGGCGGTTTTGCAGTATCGTCGACGATAAATTTGACGCTCGTTGAGAACTTTTTTTTGAAATATTGTAATTTAAATTAAATGTAAAACTATACATTTAATTTATAGCCGGCCTCAGCAGTCCAGAGGTAGCGTGCTGGACTTGCATTCTGAAGGTCTCGGGTTCGAATCCCGGCTTGGGCATTGGCGCTCGTGGTGATATTAACCACAAAATTGTAGGGAATAGATTTCACAGTACAATGGATATAGTATGTCTGAGTTCTGTGGATCTTAGTAGATATTCCAAAAAAAAAAATACAAAATACAAATTACTCTGGGACTTGAAAATTTACAATATCACCTTATAATTTAGAGTTAATTCAAAATTTTAAAAATAAAAACTTTGAATTTTAAGTTTTAAATTTTTATACGCACGTAACATTTTATTAAGGTATGTAAAGTATTATTTTCTCTGTGTATTCTAAGTAGATCACAAAAGGCACCCTCGACGTTGACACTCAAACAATGTCAAAGTGGTTATAACCAACCCACAACATGTGATGAAATCATGGTGATTGTGATTTGTTGTCAGTGATAAAACGTCGTTCAAATCATAGTAAATGCAAGTGTGTGATTTATGACAAACAAATGCTAAATGTAGTTGAAGAGAAAAAAATTTCAAAAGTATTGTTTTACATACAAGGCAATCAATGAATGAACGAACGAACGAACAACCCATACATGAATGAATAGAATAAAACCGATAATGTCGGGGTTTTGCAAATAACATTGAACTTGATCATGGGAAATCTACTAGAAAATTGAAGATAGATTTTAAAATGTGTAAAATACAAATAATTGATTTTAAGAAATTATTAATTATTTAAATTATAAGTACAAACTGTGTAATTTTTTACAAAATTTACTATTCTTCAATATTCGGGAATAACATACATATCGTTTAATATTTTATTAATTTGAATGTATAAAATTGTAGTATTTTAAATAATTCTAGTAGAAATTTACATTATTAATACTATCACTATAATTGTCATATATATTACAAAATGGTCGTGTTATGACAAGGTCTAATTGAAATCATCAGTTTTCAGCATTTACTGAAAAAAAATTCCTTACAAAAAATCCATCAAGTATTAAAAATACCCCAATAAATACCATATCTACAACAAAAATATGAATAAAAAAATCGTAGAAAAAATATGAAAAGTTGTATATTAAAGATTAACATTTGGAGTTTAAAAGTTCACCATAAAATAACTGTGGCAAGAGAATACAGAAGTATGTATATTATATTTCAAAATAATTATGATGTTAAATATAAAAATATTTGAATCACCATTTACGTTTTTAATTTCAAAAAATCACATAAATCGTTCGGGAATGCGAAAATCACGCATTTAAATGAAAATTATAGCTGTCGGTTACCATTTCGTGTGAATTTTATCAGTGTTCTACATATAGCGTCGGTGGCTCTACTGGTTAGTGCGTTAAAATATGAGCCAAAAAGTCTCTGGTTCGTTTGACTATGAGCCGAAGGGTCCCAGGTCTATACAACGCTACCTCTCGGCAGTCAATGGCAAACCTACCCAGAAAAAAAATATTGAACGTAAATATAGCAACTGACATCAATTGATACAAGATAATTAGTTCTATTAATATAATTAATTGGATATACGAATTATGTAACAGTATCAATCAAATCCTTTCTGGGTTGGTGTATATGCTAAAATATATACATATATATAACATATACTCCAACTGACAGTTTTACTGACACTATATAACATATACTCCAACTGACAGTTTTACTGATACTATATAACATATACTCCAACTGACAGTTTTACTGGCACTACACAGTTTTACAGCCACTACACAGTTTTAAATTCACTACACAGTGTTACAGCTACTGTTGTACCAATCTATTATTTTACATACGTTCATTCTTTTCGTTTTTCCGTACATCGTGCGTATATCATAACTTTGATATTCTTCTCCCTTATAAATAATATATAAATAATATAATAAATAAATAAATAAAAACAACAAATTAAAAAATATATTTTTTTATCGAGTGTGTTAATTTCCTTTAATTTATGTTCAATTAATTTATTAATTAATATAATTAAATATTTATTTAATACATTTATATATCATATCGACGATGTTTACGAGAGTAAAACTTTGCCAATAAAAACTAGTTTTGAGATGTCATCAATTGTTGAGTTGTCGACCACTTATACCAGAGTTCATCCATTGTGTTCCCTCTATATGGTGTCATATGGACACGTTTCCCTTTTCGTTCATCCAGATGCGCGGATGAATTTCATTATTTTTAGCGGTGCGAATTCGGCATTAAATTGTAGGCCCCACCACTTTGAGTACTAGAACACCCATAGCTCCAATGATGAGAGACTTCGGCCAAAGTTCTTCAGGACTGTAGCGCCAAAGTATTATTATAGAATATTAAAGCACAATTTATTTATTATATGAAAGCGGCATTCAAAGTGCATTGCTTTAAATTTTCGGTCTAAAATCAAATTAAAAATTGATTTATTAGTCGAAGAAATTATGTAAAAGTTTGCACCAAAGATACACAATAAAAAAAAATATTGTCATATTGAAGAATTTCATTTTTTAAACCATGATTCATTGTATTGAAGAACAATTCATAATATGATCAATTTGATGAATGACTAGAAAAATTGTTCTTCAATTTGAGACAGTCTATGCGAAGACTACGTTTTATCTATTAATTACAAAAAATTTTACACAGAAAAAAACAAAATACATAAATATAGCAACCGATATTAAATGCATGCATTAATCAGTCCAGCAATGGAATTCAGTAATTTAATGAAAACATTTGATATTCGTAGTTAAATCAGCAATTGTTTTTGCTGCACTGACTAAATAAATGACTGCATTGACGTAGAAATATTCATACTAGCAAACACAAATGCTGATTTAACAACGAATAGCAAATGTTTTCATTAAATTACTAAATTTCATTGCTGAACTGATTAATGCATGCAATTAATATCGGTTGCTATATTTACGTAGATTATTTTTTCTATTCATATTGAAGAATTTTGTTCAGCAAACTTAATTTCAATAAAAAAAATATGTTTTTTAATTGTTCATATTTAGAATTATAAAGAGATTTTTGTTTATTGTTTCTTTTATAATGCATACTACACATAAATTAGAAACATGAAATAAAAATGGTTCTTTTAATATAATTTTTGTTTTTTTTTTGTTATGTTTTTTGGAAGGAACATTTTTATTCAATTATTTTATTTTGCTAAAAATAATTCTTTTGTTAATTTTATCTCTTAACATTTTTTTTTAAATATGAAATGTAAATGGCGATAATTTTTAAAAATACGTTTTTAATTCATGATTGTAATGTACCATATGATGCAAATGATGTTCTAATATATAATATTGAAGTATATTTTTTCTGTGTACACCAAATAATAGCTGAATCTAAATGATTTAATATAAAACTCATTACCAAAATCCGGTAACTGGATTTAATAGCGCCAATTGCACGTCTAGAAATTATTAATGTGACAACAGTTTGATTAGTGTAATTCTAGTCTCGGTGTATTTTGCTCTTTCATCACAAAGATCGTGATGACATTTGTCATGTCGCATGTGACATGTGGACGCTGGCTGGCCGGCTGGCTGGCTGGACAGTAGCGCGTATCCGTCTGGCCAGAAAGCATCATGACGTCAACATTTATTGAGTTCGTATCGACAAAGAACAAACGAACAATTTAAATAAACGTTATATAGGTGGCTACGTTGTTCAATAGGTATATTTTATGGGAAAAATAATTACAATGAGTTGTAGAACGATTGATGAGAACATTTTTAAATTTAGTTCAAATTGAGGAACAAGAACAACTACGTACAACAGTAACAATGCAATATAAAAATTAAAAAAAAAAAAATAAAGTCAATAACAACAATAAGAACAACATTTAAACATAATTACTACATGAAAATATTGTAAATTCAGAATAAAATCATGAAGTAATAAAAACGACTGACATTAAAACCAGCAGGTTGACCATGGGGAGCTCATGTTATAATAAAAATTAAGACAAGAATGCGATAAATGTAAATTCAATATAATATAAATTAATTAAAAATCAGCGTCAACTAACGAGCCAATCGATAGGCTGGTCGTCGTACGAGACGGAAACTGAAACTGCTCAAAAGTGAGTCACACAGAATTTGTGACATTTCTGTACTAAGTTGTAAAAATATCACAATTTATCCTAGACAATAATCAAAATTAGGGATTTCACAAATTATTTAAAGTATAAATAAAAACGAGGTGAAACATTTTGGCGCCAAATTTAAAATAACCCAAGCATTGCACTGACGTTGTGCAGAAAGGATATGACGTAACGTAAACTTGGTCGTTGCCTGATGTGTGACAAAAACCCCAAAATAACCGATTAACGCCTGTAACTGAATCAACGCAATTGAATTTTATTTATAAATTACAGCACATCTGCGTGCAGCAGTAAATATAGAAATATTTGTGTATTTACAAAAAAAATGTTAAAACAAAAATTAAATTTAAAACACACGACAAACACAATTAAAACTGGAATTTCAGCAATAATTAGGTATTCCTTTGGTTTGTTACGTAATCAGCGACTTAGCGCGTGTCCAAAAAAAAAAAATGTTTTCAAAAAAAAATGTATAATAAAGATTTCAAGGATTACCGTACATTTGTATTACAGACATTTTTTTATTACTATTTTTTTTTGTCTGCCCTGACGACAAGTATTTCTTTAATTTTATAGCACGTGTTCTTGATTTCGAAATATTGCTGTTCAATAAAAAAAAAAAAACAGTAATCAAGTTTAACTGGATTAAAAAGAATTTTTGAATGTTAAACGATCCTGATTTCAATTTTAAGTGTTAATTGAAAGTTATTTCTATTTTTGCACAATTTATTCATATAAAACAAAATTTTGACACAAGTTTGTTTTTAATGTTATTTAATTGAAAAATCGAACAGACTGGTCCTATTATCATAAAAATATTAAAGATATATTGAAGATCGTATGTATTGGATTCTATCAGATTTATGTATTAATATGATATATTGTCTCTTAAAATGATCCATGTTTAAATTAAGCCTCACTGACCCAAGTAACCACTTTGTGGCAACTTAAGTGGTAGCCACACAATCGCCATTAACGTGTTTGTTCCAAATTATGCGAAATATACATATTTGCCACCCAATTGCCAGTTAAAAAGCCCCGAAACGAGGCTTAGTTGCCACAAATTTCGTTCCATTAAAGTGTCGGTTCACCTATTTGGAACTTGAACAATAATTTTAAATGTGGAACTTTTTTTAATTTCTAAAATTTGACTATTCCGACTGTCCTTTTTTACAATCCAATATATGTAGTGGACATAATAAATATTTTGTGTATAATAATATACATTTATACCATTTCAATGTTAATTAGCTATATTATTAATAAACATGTTCCTAATAGGTATATACATGCAACATATATGGAACATAATACATTTTTTAATTTGCCACTATTTTGCCACGTCATAACAACAAAGTCCGCCCATTATCGTATATGTTCCATTATCAGAATGTATGACTTATATACCACAGCATTGTGACATATTATTGCATTGTCCCACACATGTTCATAGCCACCGCTTTGGAACTAAATTTATGTTCCATTATCAGAATGTATGATTTATATATCACAGCATTGTGACATATTATTGCGTATGTTCCACACATGTTCTTAGCCACCGCTTTGCAATTAAAAAATACTAGTTTGCAACACTGGTGTTAGAGGTAACTTAAAAGCTACACATTTCCCACAAAAGTTTGTGGCAATAGTCCAGCCGTGGTTACTTGGGGAGTGATCAGTCCTTTAGTTTCTGATAGTCTGTTATCCATACGCATATTTTCGGCAATACGAAAAATTTGGTGCAAACAAATTAGAAGAAAGAGACATTACATACATCGAAACTCAAAATACAGAAGACAAAAATGTAGAAAATAAAAATGCCAAAACCTAAAAATATCGAAAAAAAATGATGAAAAATAAAATGTCGAAATTATAAATGTCCAAACTTAATATGCCGAAATTATTCGGAACATAGACACACCACTTCCAAGTTTTTAAACCGGATAAAATTCATTATTTTCGGACCCCTTAACCGATTTCAAAAATTTAAAAAGTTTTGTATAGAGAACTCTTAAGAGAACTTAAGTTTTGAAATTAGAGATTGTATCTTTAGTGGTTATAGAGATACAAATCAGTAAAGTTCAAATTTATTTTCTTGAAAAACCTTTCAAAATCTAAATCTAAATGTTATCTAAATCTAAATGTTATCCAATTTTACAAATTCTTTTGTTTATGAAAAGCATACATTAAGATCTGAAGAAAATGTGCTTAGTTGAGAAAATATCTTGTTTAGATTTAAAGACAGAGACATGAACATGCATTTTTTCATTTTGGAACACTTTACTTTATACATAGATTGTACATTTTATCATGAAATCAAAGTATTTGTATGAGACTTTTCTAACAATTAACACATAATTCATAAAATGAATATCTCCAGTGGTTTAGTATATATAAAATACATTTTTTTTTTTTTTAATTTTTTTTTTTTGGAAATTGGACGCAAATCTCCGTAATAATTTTTCTTCTTTTGTCAGATGTACTTTTGTTATATTTTTATATTAAATAGACTGAGAATCTTTTAAACGATAAAAATTATCCATGTCGACATAACATAGCAAAAATTCGAATCTTCGCAACGAATTCGAATTTTTAGCTTCTCAGGATCCCTACGGAGATTTTTAAATATGATGCTTTCAAAATACCATATTGTAAATTTGGCTCGAACATTTAAAATAAATCAACAACATTTTTATACCCTACACCTATGAGGTACAGGGTATATTAACTTTGTGCATATATTGTAACGCCCCTTAGGAGGCGTGTCCGGTATGAAAAAGTATATATATTCTTGATCAGCATCACTACCCGAGTCCGTTTAGCCATGTCCGTCTGTCTGTCTGTCCGTCTTGCTGCCCGAATACAGAATAACTTGAGAAATACTGATCAGAAAGCGATGAAATTTCGTCTCAATATATTTTAGCCAAAAGGAACTGAGGAACTGAGTTTGAAAATGAGCCAAATCGGTCATCGGACACGCCCACCTCCCATACAAGTCACTTTTATATAACTCTTTCGGAACTAATAACTCGAAAAGTATTCAAGGTATAGTTATAAAATTTAAAAGGTATTTTTAGAATTCACCTATAAATATGTGGTCCAAAAATGGGCGTAATTTATGGGGATGTAAGACGTAAATTTCTGATATATGAATAATATTCAGAGGGTGGGGAGATTCAGTATAATTAAAAACTTTAAAATTAAGGTTTGCAATTAAATATCCCACATTAATATCCCCACCAAAGGTGTAGGGTATTCCATAGTCGGGCGCGACCGACTATAACAATCCGCCCCATGTGACCGAACTTACTCATGTGACCTAACTTTCCCAACTCGTTTGATGTTTTTAAAGAATTCAATTTTTTATAAGGACATACAATTTGAAGTTCAAGGATAATGACCATTGGCCACATGGTCATGTTAATTATACTTAAATTTTCCGAAAGATAGTTTGTTTTTAGTTTTCAAACGAGGCCTTAACGGAGGTTCTGTCATAAATATTTTAATATGAACCACCATACTATTTCACCCATTTTTTAAACATTGAACTACATATATCTAAGAAAACAGTGATATCTCTGGAAATAATAATAATAGTTTGGCGCTACATAGAACTTCGGCCCAGCTCTCTCATCATTTGAGCTGAGCATGTTATATTTGTACTCAAATTGGTGGGACCTACAGTTTATTGCCGAATCCGAACGGCGGGTGAGCTTTTCATAGGCAATTTTTACTATCGTAGGTTTGCCATTACTGCCGAGAGGTAGCGTCGCATAGAAAAATGTTTTCTATGAAATAGATGTTAGTTGGTAGTCGCTGAAGATCGAACCGCGGACCTTTCTGCTCGTAGTCGAACGCACCAGTGACTTTTCGCTCGTAGTCCAACGCACTAACCAGACGAGCTATTTTTCGCCTTTTTTTGTTTCGGCCAAATATTGTTTCGGCGTTCGAATGCTTTTAAAATATCCACATTTAAGGTTTAGAATTTTTTAAACATTTCGTGGATTCCTATCACATATGGGCATTTCTAGAGGTTACGGACGAGACATTCGTACGTTCAAAAATTTAATATCTCGAAGCAAAATTAATGAATTTACTGGTTTTTATGTGCTTGTAGAATTTAAATAGGACTAAACTTCTGCAAAAATTAAAGAATTCTATATGATAGATCAAAAAAAATATTTAAGATAGTGGTCGATACGAACAGGACAAAAACGGAAGTAACTATCGAGGTTCATATGGAAAGTCCAAAAACATTTTTTTTTAATTTTTTACAAAATAGCTCATATAATGTGCTTTGTTTCTAAATTTACACATTGTTTCTAGACTTATAGACTTTATACCAAGGATTGAAACCTAAACGAATAACGGTTTCGATTTTGGTTTCGGTTTTTTCCGCGTTTCGGTTTTGGTTACGGTTTCGGTTTTATGTTTTTGTAACAAAACGGTTTCGGTATACCGGTTCCATGTTACGGTTTCGGTTTTGATTTCGGTTTTTGTATAAATTTTCTTTATTTCCATATTTTTCAAATAATTTTACATTTATATATGGTGCTAAATTATGTTCAAATTATGATACTGCGGTAAAGTGGGAAACGTAATTTAAACAATATTTGTTGTTATTTTAGTAAAAATATTGTGTTATATGAATTATTTAATTTATTACGCCAAGAAAAAAACATTTTGACGTCACCTGAGATATGATCTGAATTGCAAAGAAGAAGAATTTTGTACAATTTTCATCCATAAAAGCCAATGAAATTAAATTTCAACAATTCTGTGAACTGCAATATGTAAACTAGTGATGATCATTTGCAAGAGCACGAATAAAAGTTGAACAATAATTGTATTTAAGTTCCTTATTTTCCATATTTTCAATATCTTCAACAATTTACTAACATAAAAAAAATCCAATAACATAAAAATTTGAATTATATTTTAACAAGAATTAACTAATCAAATATAATTGTATAAATCAAGTGATGTTGACGAGATAATTCAAAATCTCAAGGCCATAATAAAATGAACGAAAAGTCACCAAATACGTTTTCAAAATGCTAAATATTTTTTACAAACATCATTATGTGTCTCTCAATTTTTAATCGATGATCTCCATTTTTTTTACCACATAATAAGAAAATGTAAATCTATCAATTGATATTTCAACTTTAAAAATACATCAATTACTTTTTATAATATTAATCAACAAACTCGAAAATTTAGTTTTTCATAAAAATGTATTTGATGACGATATACGATATACATATACAATAAATATAAGGAATATTTCGTATAGGCATATTTCTGTTTTCGTCACAGATTAAAAAAATCCGTATGCTACACGTACCGTCAAGAGAACTCAAATAATATCTTGCAGAGTAACATTTTTTTTTGCGAACACCATGCGAGTACAAACTCAAACGCTACAAAGCGAATACTAACAGAAAGAAGAGAATATAAAAATAACGATTACGATTCGTATACACACACTTTCACAACGACAACTGGCAATAAACAGACGCATGACAACAGACAGACGCATAACAACGGACAAACGCAAGACACAGACAGACGCATGGCACCACACTACATGTATGTATCTAGTACAGCTCTCTAGTTGGCAACAACAACGAGTTCTCTTTATGTACAAAAAATTTCCCGCCAAAAATTCTATCAAAAGCTTGGATGCTGCTTTATTCGCATTTTTGTTGTTGTTGCACTTTCAAACGAATCAGCGGATTTGTGAAAAAAGAAAAACACAAAAAACAATATATCAGCTAAATATATCACACTGTAAAAATGTTCATATATTATTTTTTATTACTTCATGATTTTACAATTAACAAAAAAACTATATATAAGAGTAAAACAAAAATAATAATGTGCATATGCACAATCGATGTACGAACTTGCCCAGCGAAGAAAAGAGAAAAAAACATTGTTTTGTCTATTTTATCTTTTTGAAGCGACTTTTGAAGCACTTTGAAAGCTATTTACCGCTTCAAAAGTGCTTCACAGGCCTTATTTTAAGATGCTTATATTCTTTAGAATTCGACAAAAATAAAAAAAAACACACATCTTCATTAATGTTCACGTTCATAAATATTTTGCACGCTTTCCATTGTTACTTGTTGTTTAATATTTAGTAATATCATGAATTCTTTTGTGTATCATTATTACCTTAAAAACATAATAAATACATTAAAATCATAAAAAACGCAAAAGTTTTCCTTTTCTTGCAGTTTTAGTCTTGCACTTGTTCTTTTTCTTTTTCTTGCAAAATCTCGATCTTGTTCTCGCTTTTGTTCTTGCAAAAAAAATGCAAGAACAATATGCAAGAACATGATATTTTTAATCATCACTAATGTAAACAAATATCTGCCTAATACTTGAAATGTTTAAACTTGACGAACTTGCACTTCATTTTTCGTATTTCCTTAAATAGTTAGTGAGATGTTAATAACTTTTTTTACATTTTTCTTGCATTACCATTGTTTTGTTTATGTCCGAAATTGAGCTGTTTTGAAACATCAGTCAAAAATCCATTAGAAGACTTATAAATGGTATTCTATTGAATATATCCTTTAAAAGAATTTAAAAAATATTCAAAGGACCTTTTCAAAACTTGTCCCACTTTACCCCAAGCTCCCCTATATATTTTACTAATAAAATAAATAAAAAACCAATATTATTAAAATTTGAATTATTTTTTAACGTAAAAATTTTGCTTGAAGTTGCTGGTGTTTTGTTGTTAATTCGATTAATGAAACAAAAAAACAAATTTTAGACCAAATACCGTTGTTTTGGAAATATCGTTTCTCAAAAAACAACATGTGAATTTTTGTTCAACCAAAAATGTTTATTTTGAGAACTCCAAATTTTAATTAATGACATTTTACTTAAAATCTTCTATATAAAATAAAATACGTTTTTCTGTTTCTTTTTATAATTTTTTAAAAACCGTTTTAAACCGGTATAAAACCGAAACCGTTTATATCGGTTTTGGATATCGGTTTATTTCTGATTTTCGTATAACGGTTTCGGTTACGGTTTCAATCCTTGCTTTATACATAATAAATATATCACAGAAAAGTTCCGAACGGACAATTTTTTTTCTAAAAATACTTTTCGCATACATTTTTTTTTTTTATTATTTAGATAGATAACTGAAATAATTTTCTTCATTTTTGTATATATACTTTTTATTCCTAAACTTTATAGTAATTTCGTAATAAATCTAAGAATAATTCCGGACGTTCTGTAAGAAAATTGGAACTACGAATTTTTGCTAAAAATAATTTTATATCAAACTTAATAATTAATAATCATAATAATTAATATTGAAAAGTGATGTTCGAATCGAATTTCCAGATGTTTTTTAAAGTTTTTAATTTTTTTACAATTTTGTGATTTTTTTTTTTTACACTTTTGTTACTCAAAGTTCCGGATGTGACAGAATTCAATTCGTTTTGTTTACAGTTTACATTTTTAAAAATGCCGAAGAAATTCAGTTTTAAAAACAGAGAATTCAACTCTTTAAAAACTGTTGTTCGTTTAATATGATAATAAATGTATCTTTTTGGTTTCGTACGTGACAATAGGACGCCCTTATACAAAAATCAAAATTTCAAAGCTTATTTTTAAGCTTTAGAAATATTAATTAAGGTTGTCTGAAAAAACAGTATCTGTATGTCTTTCAAATTATTTAATTTGGTTACTCAAAATACATGAAAAATTGGTATATTTACAAGTTATATAGTAACGTAAATTTATGAGATGCACATATTTAAGATTGCAAATCTATCGTTATTTGAAAGATTTAAGCATTTTGAATTTTTTGGTCGTGGCTGACGTTTTTCTGGAAATGCCCAAATTGAAGAGGTATATGAAAGACTTTTAGTGTAAAATGTGCTGCGTTATAAATTAAAGTATTGCATTTTAAAGTGTTTTTCACATTACTTTCATGGTAGTTAAGTTAAATCGATTATTTATTATTTATTAGGATCAATTAATTTGTTTAGTATTTCTCCACTGAACCGTACACCTCATTCTTATGTTGATATCTTTAAATAAATTAATAATATTGTTAGCAAAATAAAATACTCTTAAAGCACTTACCATATCTAATAACTTTTGGATTGTAAAATGAATTCATTTCATTGCATAGCAACACCGTCTATTTTGATTTGCAATTCAATAAACAACTAAATTTATTAAGCGCCAGACAGCTAAAAATAAAGTTATATAAAAAATATAAAAATTAAAATAAAAAAAAATTCAAATAAATACAAAAAAAAAAAATATTTGTGTTTACATGCGAATTGACATAATTTGTTTATTAATCGTTTTTAATAAACAGTTGGGGGCAGACAACTTATCGACTGCCCTGCCCGCCTATCCAGCGATACAACTTGTGAAACTTAAAACAAATACAGACGGTGTCGTGTGTTATATTTTGCTGAAGTGGCAACACCCGCGCCAAACACTGCGGTGTTGCTAGATTACAAAAAAATGCAAATGAAAATTGCAAATTTTTTTTTATTACTGCTTTTAATAATATAATTGTTGTTTTTGTTGTTGTGTATACTGTAGGTAGGTATATATTGCATTCTGACAAATATGTGTTTGCGCACAACATTAAATCTTAATAATCTATTGCCACTAATTGAGTGATGCGGAAATTAATAAATTAGTAATTATTATTTAATGTCAGTAGTAGTTGGAAATCGGGAGGTATTTGCATTAAACGAAGGTGTGCTTCAATTAAAAACGCAGTACGACGATTTCTAGTTTTAAAACCAACATTTCGCGTCCCAAACATAATTTAGAACGCATCACATATGTATATATTTGGAGTATAATGTAAACATATTTTTTAATTGCATTATAAACAGTATTATAATGACAGGCAAACATATTTTTGTTTTCATTCAAACACTTTTACGTTTGGGAAAGAATATTTTTACATGTTCGAGCTAACATATAAATGTTTGAATGTGGAAAACATGTTACTTGCATGTATAAATTGTTCTTGACGAATGTAGCTCCTAAGTAAGACCCTAAATGTATTAATTAATAATAATAGTTAATAAATAATAGTTTTTTACTATTAAAAATAGTCAATTGGATAAATTATTATTTTTATCGGAAAATACCATTAAATACTAGAAAATACCATGACGTTGCCATTGAGTTTATATGAAAATTTTTATTTTTTGTATACTATTATTGTATTGTATACAATTATTGATTTGTCCTATTGACCAACTTTAATGGGATTTGAGGGAATTTTTTTCTGGGTGTACAGTCCTATAAGAACTTAGGCCGAGCTCTCTCACCATTTTGAGCTGTGCGTGTTTTACTTGTACTCAAAGTGGTGGGACCTACAGTTTATTGCCGAATCCGAACGGCGGGTGAGAGCTTTTCATAGGCAATGGTTTTACTCTCGTAGGTTTGCCATTTACTGCCGAGAGGTAGCGCGGTATAGAAAAATGTTTCTATGAAAAGATGTTGTTAGCCCCAGTCCAGGCTTGAACCCGCGGACCTTTCGGCTCGCAGTCCATCGCACTAACCACTGAGCTACCGCGGCTACTAAATGTATTGTTTGATTAAAATAAGAATGTGTAAAACAATGAAGCATTTTTATAGTATCATGCAAACAAAACACAAAAACAAAATATATACAAGGAGAACCAAAGTGTACTGTTTTGTTGGGATTACGCATAAAGTGGCAACATTTTCCAGAGGTCACAAAGATTTTTGAATTTTTGTAATAATAGGACTTTTGGTCAATAGGACAATTGGAAGACGGTGTGTCAATAGTCGAAATTTTGCTGTAATATGGTATGGTATTGGTATGGTTGAGTTTCAACAGGCAGGCTGTCATAAATACGAACAGATATATCTACTTTTTCATATGTCATTCAGTGTAGGGTATATAAATTAATTCTTGGCATTATAGTTTTATGAAAAGTCTTTATTTCAATTAATTCCATTAGACTAGTAAACTGTCTGTTAATATGACTGGACTTATCTGGAATGATAATTATTTTATAAACTGCACTGAGAGAAAATGATTGCGTAAACAAAACGATTATTTCAATAGCTATCCATTCTGCCATGTCTCGAAGACCTTAGATGATTAAAATATTTCTCGAATAATATCGATAAAATCGTTCGATAATGATGCTTTATCGATTGTAATTATTAAAATTTCTCTAACGTTTAAATTCTTTGACAAGATACGATAGCTAAAAAATATTTATCACATCAATATCGCAATATTTCTCGAAGCAATTTTGAACTTTTTAATATTTGTACCGTTATCGTTCCGATTTCGATGTCGAAAAAACTCCGACAGAACGCATCGATATCTACCTACAATCTAGGTCCAATTTGACGCCCGATATCCTGTGATTTCTTCATCTACTTGCATTGATTTCGTAACAATTTCGAAACGAAAGACATACTGGGTTTGGTATTATTGATACTATTCAGTATGATTGTAAATTGTAGCTACTTTAAATATTTATACCATACTCAAATCAAATTTGGAATATAAGTTTGTGTCGAAATATGCTTATTTTCCGTTCGATCCAAAATCTACCAAAAACTAACAGTACGGATACTATAGTCGCATATTCTGGAATTAATTTTCGATCGAAACATCTAGGATAACCTATGATTAATATGAAGGTCTGACTGATTATAATAATAATAATAGTTTGGCGCTACAGTCCTGTGTAGAACTTCGGCCGAGCTCTCTCACCATTTTGAGCTGTGCGTGTTATATTTGTACTCAAAGTGGTGGGACCTACAGTTTATCGCCGAATCCGAACGGCGGGTGAGAGCTTTTTCATAGGCAATGGTTTTACTCTCGTAGGTTTGCCATTTACTGACGAGAGGTAGCGCGGTATAGAAAAATGTTTCTATGAAAAGATGTTGTTAGCCCCAGTCCAGGCTTGAACCGGGGACCTTTCGGCTCGCAGTCCAACGCACTAACCACTGAGCTACCGCGGCTACTGATTACAAAATCGAATTATATAATATCGGTATTTAAAAAAAAATTTCAGTCAAATTTTTCAATTAATCATAATTTAATATAGATGTCGCACGGTGAACAAAAAAGCACTTTTTTTGAACAAAATTATATAACTTCAAAACAAATCGGTAGATTTCGTTGATTTTTTTTTTTTTTCTTAATAAAAAAATATCAGGCTATAGTTATTGATTCACAAAAGTTTTGTAAAAATAATTTACCTTCGAGAATTTTGAGGAAATTTTTGACATGTGATTTTTAAAAATCTGGAGCCGATATCGGTATGATTTATTTTTTATTTTTGACCACATTGGTAGTGATCTGAAATAAGTTTGTGTTAATGAAGGGTATCGTTTGCAGTCCTTAAAATAAATTTACAAAAAAGGTACATATGTATGAAATTAGGAAATAAAATGGTAATTTTTGCCATGTAATTTCTCCTAATCCGGGAACGATGTCAGGGTAATATTTTGTACCACATTGATTGTAATTAAAAAAAAGTTAGTGCGAACGAAGGATATCGTTTGCAGTCCTTGAAATAAATTTACAAAAAAATTAGAATAAAACTGTTTTTTTTTTGCCATGTAATTTCTTCTAAGCCGGGAAAGATATCGGGATCATATTTTTTTTATTTTTTATCACATTGATTAGATTAGAAAAAAGTTAGTGCGAACGAAGCATATCGCTTGCAGTCCTTGGAATAAATTTACAAATGGAACAAATGTATGAAAAATGGTAATTTTTGCCAAGTGAATTTCTCCTAATCCGGGAACGATATCGCGATGATACATTTTTCATTTTTTACCACATTGATTGTGATTAGAAAAAAGTTAGTGAGAATGAGAGAACGATATCGCTTGCAGTCCTTGGTATAAATTTACAAAAAAGACACATATGTATGAAATTAGAATAAAAAAGGTAATTTTTGACACGTAATTTCTCCTAATCCGAGAAAGATATCGCTATGATTTTTTTTTTATTTTTCACCACATTAATTGTAATTAGAAAAAAGTTAGCGCGTGTGAAGGATATCTGTAGGTTTAATTGATATACAATTATTACACTAAACGCTTTAAATCAAATAAGTAAACTTCTAACGAAACATCGCGAAACATCGCGATATCGTTCCCGGATTAGGAGAAATTCACTTGGAAAAAATTACCATTTTTCATACATTTGTTCCTTTTTGTAAATTTATTCCAAGGACTGCAAGTGATATCCTCTGTTCGCATTATCTTTTCTCTAATCACAATCAATGTGGTAAAAAATCAAAAATATATCATTCCGATATCGTTCCCGGATTTTCTTTTAAACCGGAGCAAACCGGAAGCTACTTTTTTTTCAGAATATGTATTTTGTAAAAGCCTAAATACAATTTTAAGGATTTGAGAGGATATACAAGGATATTTTAGTTATGTTCCAATATGTATTTCCATATATTTTTGTATGGAATGCAATTTTTTTTCCTAACTTTGAAGGCTCGTATCTCTTAATCTGTTAATGTTATAAGAAAAATGGTTACAGATTATTCTTAGTGGGTCTTTTATGTATGTAACAGTAAAAAAAAAAAATTTTAAATTTAAAAATAAAAAAATGGCGTTTTGTTCAAAAATTTCATTATTTTGTTCACCGTGTGTCGGTTCGTCTTTAATTTACATATTAAGTGTCAATCTGTAAAATAGAACGACATTCCGTCAGTTTGATTAGAAATGTAGAAAAGTTTTAACTTAGTTCAACGTTGCACTGAAAAACTGGATCTCAATAGTATTAAAATTTGAATTTTATTTCGATAGAATTTTGTAAGTAGCTGGTATTTTTGAGATTAACCATAATTATATTTGTTACAACCATAGGAGAAATTTAAACTATTAGGAAATACTTTAACATGACCCGATCATTTTCCCTATTAGGCATTAACCTTATTAGGGAAAACATAATTATGATGATGACAAGGTAACAATGCAATGATCAGTTCCCGATCATGATCCTAGTACCATTTCCACTAGGGTTGTTCAGTTTTAACTAAGTTTAACGTTGCACCGAAAAACTTGAATCTCAATCGTATTGAAATTTGAATTTGATGGTATTTTTGAGATTAAACATAGTTATATTTGTTACAACCATAGGAGAAATTGAAACTATTAGAAAATACTTTATCGTGACCCGATAATTTCCCTATAAAGACATTAACCTTATTAGGGAAAACATAATTATGGTGATTAAAGGTAACAATACAATGATCAGTTCCCGATCATGATCCTAGTATCAATTCAACTAGGGTTGTTAATATAACTGCTCGGAAAATATTGAATGATCATTTAGCGATATTGACCCGAGAACAATTTGTACTAGGAATGAGTGAAATCACATTATAGCGTTCGGATTTAATTTGGATGCAATATTGATGACAACAATTTAAGTGAAATAGAAACATGGAATTTAATCCCTTAATCTTTTAAATAAATCCAATTCTTAGCAGAAAAAACCGATTCTAGCAGAAAAGACCGATCGAATTAAATTGCAGTTAAATTTCAATGTATGCTATGATAATATTAATGATTACGATTAAATTTATTGTGTTGTAAATCAATATTGATAAAGTTTTGCCCGTGTAAGTAATATTTATGCAAACAATTGCGTATTATCGCCTCTTCAGAAGATAAACTCAATCTCGCATCATTTCTAAAAATGTTGCTAAAAAATTTACATTTTTAATGTAAGTCTTCGCAGAAATATTTCATATCAGTGGCATTTATACAAATTAGCTGACGATCTCCGCATGCGTCCGAATCGTAATTGCTGTAACAATGTTGCCTGAATAGGTTACTGAAAAACAAAAAACACTTGATGCTGGCGCTGCTTCTAATTAATGCGGAAAAACAAAATGAAGTGATCTTGAAACGCGAAAACCACTCGAGCAACATGAGGCTTTATAATTAGCAAACAAAGTGACAATAATTGTAGTTGATAGCAATTGGCAGACACGATCAGTTGGACAGACGGACAGCCGATCAGACGGTATATGATTGGACAATGGTCAAGTAATGTGAGAGAGAGAGAGGTGGTGTGTGGGACGAAGTTGCGATTAAAATATCAATTGATCAAAATTATTGTCGTTTATATTTACTGAAGATCGGGCTGGACGCATGGGTGGTGATGATGGAAGTGGTGATGGAAATAGCGATCGAGCTGATCGAGTGATCGAGCGGTCAAGTTAATATGGTTAGTGGAATTGAGAGGGGTGGTGGGAGGCTTGCGAATTGAGAAGGTGCTGATCGAGGTGGCGGTGATCATGTGGTGCATGTAATCGAACATGTTAGGGAGTTAACCGCAACATAGTAGTAGTTAAAAATAACAAGTGGGACAATTAGCAAGCATGAAGGTGAGTGAGTCTAGAATATGGACTGGAATAAAATGCTTTAATAATGGGTAGTAACAACTACAAGAAGACAGTGCCAATAAAACAACTACAGGCGATCGCTAAAATATATAATGAGTTAGGTGTTTTTTTTGTTGTATTTTTTTAAACAGAAATATCTATATTTGAACCTAACACTGGGTCAGCCAAAAACAACTTGTGTAGGCACCTTTGGCCACAAGAACTATTTGCCTGGCCAACCCTAAATCTGTGACTTTAGAAGCACCAGGCGCTAATACTTGCCGCTGGCGCAAAACTTTACATAAATAAGTATTAGGTATTAGTATAAGAATTCCGTTTCAGTAAAAAAAAACACTTTTAAAGTCATTGAAAAAAAAAAGATTTTTATAAGAGCACAAGTTGTACATGCTATGGGCGGGGCTGCATTAGGAAACGATGAATTTTTGATTTATAGACGCATTTTTTGCTATTTCTAGTCATGTGAACGCGATCTGTTTCTAATAACTATTAGAATATTATTGCTTTTAGTTGCTGTGATTTTTTTTATTCTAATGTTGTTTTTGTTATTATAAATCACAACTGATCGCAAACAATAAGTTATAATTTATTAATGGCAGCTATTTACAAGCGATCGTCTGCGAAGTTGTGAATATGTAAAGCGAGTCTATAAAAAAAAGATATATATATATAAATGTTTTATCACACGATCACTCGAGCAGTTGTAAGCCAAGTTAATGCCTGAAGCTTCTGCAAAAAAAAAATTATTAAATTTTTAAAAAAGTTATAAATAAAAAAATTTGAAATCTAGAATAGTAAAAAAATAAAGAAATAAAGAAATAAAGAAATAAAGAAATAAAGAAATAAAGAAATAAAGAAATAAAGAAATAAAGAAATAAAGAAATAAAGAAATAAAGAAATAAAGAAATAAAGAAATAAAGAAATAAAGAAATAAAGAAATAAAGAAATAAAGAAATAAAGAAATAAAGAAATAAAGAAATAAAGAAATAAAGAAATAAAGAAATAAAGAAATAAAGAAATAAAGAAATAAAGAAATAAAGAAATAAAGAAATAAAGAAATAAAGAAATAAAGAAATAAAGAAATAAAGAAATAAAGAAATAAAGAAATAAAGAAATAAAGAAATAAAGAAATAAAGAAATACAGAAATACAGAAATACAGAAATACAGAAATAAAGAAATAAAGAAATAAAGAAATAAAGAAATAAAGAAATAAAGAAATAAAAAAATAAAGAAATAAAGAAATAAAGAAATAAAGAAATAAAGAAATAAAGAAATAAAGAAATAAAGAAATAAAGAAATAAAGAAATAAAGAAATAAAGAAATAAAGAAATAAAGAAATAAAGAAATAAAGAAATAAAGAAATAAAGAAATAAAGAAATAAAGAAATAAAGAAATAAAGAAATAAAGAAATAAAGAAATAAAGAAATAAAGAAATAAAGAAATAAAGAAATAAAGAAATAAAGAAATAAAGAAATAAAGAAATAAAGAAATAAAGAAATAAAGAAATAAAGAAATAAAGAAATAAAGAAATAAAGAAATAAAGAAATAAAGAAATAAAGAAATAAAGAAATAAAGAAATAAAGAAATAAAGAAATAAAGAAATAAAGAAATAAAGAAATAAAGAAATAAAGAAATAAAGAAATAAAGAAATAAAGAAATAAAGAAATAAAGAAATAAAGAAATAAAGAAATAAAGAAATAAAGAAATAAAGAAATAAAGAAATAAAGAAATAAAGAAATAAAGAAATAAAGAAATAAAGAAATAAAGAAATAAAGAAATAAAAAAATAAAGAAATAAAGAAATAAAGAAATAAAGAAATAAAGAAATAAAGAAATAAAGAAATAAAGAAATAAAGAAATAAAGAAATAAAGAAATAAAGAAATAAATAAATAAAGAAATAAAGAAATAAAGAAATAAAGAAATAAAGAAATAAAGATATAAAGAAATAAAGAAATAAAGAAATAAAGAAATAAAGAAATAAAGAAATAAAGAAATAAAGAAATAAAGAAATAAAGAAATAAAGAAATCCTATTAATATAATAAATCTGTTTGTTCGTTTGTACGTTTGTTCCGCTTCTCCGTCTAAACGGCTGATCCGATTTTCTTGAAATTTTTACCACAGATGCGGTATGGTCTGGAAGGAATGATAGGCTATATATGGGCGGGATTGGACAAAGAGGCGTGGCACCTCCCATACAACCTAAACTTTCAATACGATATAACTCGACACTTTCACGAACATGAAACAAAAAACTCAAATACAAAAAAAAAAATTAAAAACAAAAAAACAAAAACACAAAACAAAAGCAAAAATACGAAAACAAAACCAATCACATAAAACCACAAACCAAACTAAATGAAAAACAAAAAAAAAGGAAAAAAAAGAAAAACAAACTCACCACACTAAAACTAACCAAACTAAAACTCACCACATTAAAATTCACCCTTAAATTCACCACACTAAAACCCACCACACTATAATTCACCATACTAAAACTCACCACAATAAAATTCACCACACTAAAACTCACCACACTAAAACTCACAACACTCAAATGTCGCCACATTAAAACTCACCGCACTAAAATTCACCACACTTAAACTAACCACACCAAAACTCACCACACTAAAACTCACCACACTAAAACTCACCACACTAAAATTCACCACACAAAAACTCACCACACTAAAACACACCACACTAAAACTCACCACACTAAAATTCACCACACAAATATTCAACACACTAAAATTCACCACACTTAAACTCACCACACTAAAATTTCACCACACTAAAATTTCACCACACTAAAACTCACTTCACTAAAATTTCACCACAATAAAATACATCACATTAAAATTCATCACACTAAAACTCACCACAATAAAATTCACCCTAAAATTCATACGCCACACGAAAACACGCCACAGTAAAATTCACCACACTAAAACCCACCACACTATAATTCACCACACTAAAACTCACCACACTAAAAATCACCACACTTAAACTCACCACACTAAAAATCGCCACACTAAAACTCACCACACTAAAACTCATCACACCAAAACTAACCACACTAAAACTCACCATTCCAAAATTCACCACACCTAAACTCACCACACCGAAACTCACCACATTAAAACCCACCACACTAAAACTTCTACTGGGAAAAACTCTACGGGGAAGAATTCTACGGGAAAGAATTCTACCGGGAACAATTCTACCGGGATGAATTCTACGTGGAGAATTCTACGGGAAAGCGTTCTATGTGGATTTTACGGCGAAGATTTCTACTGGGAATAATTCTGCGGCGAAGCGCAGTCTGAGAAAGAATTGTCTATGAGAAAAGTTGTTTTGGTGGAGAATTATTATTTGGTTACCACATTTATAAAACCAATAAAAAAACTTCAACAGCTAAGCACGGGCCCCTCATATAAATATTAATAATATGTTTTTTATATTAATAAAATCGCTCCATATCTTTGAATTCAGAAAATCTTGGCACGAGTCGTGCACGGGTCCAGCTAGTAAAGAAATAAAGAAATAAAAAGAATTAAAATAAACATAAAAAAATTTAAAAATACAAATTAAAAAAATAAAATTAGAAATTTAAATTAAAATTAAAATTAAAATTTTAAAAATATATTAAAATGTGATTCGATTTTCGACATTCAAATCTTCAGCTTAAACTTGTTTCATAAATTTTATTTCTTTTCAAAATATCATCACACATTTTAAACAACTTAGCAACAACAACAATAATAATAAATACAAAAACAAGAGTGTCATAGAACAACAAATACGTGTTTGCAAAAATAATTAATTTTGTTTGGTCTTTGTAGCTAATGAAATAAATAAACATTTTAAATGATTAAAACAAATTAAATGCAACTCATCTGCGGCGTTTCGAACTAACTTGTTGATCGCGTCTGTTTGGCAAATATCGCCTATTTGTGGGAAATAATTAATATATAAAAAAATATATATATATTTTAAAACAATATTATTTTTTTACCCCTAAATTAACCTTGAAATATGTTAAAACCTGATGCTCCTAGTCGTCTGCATCTTCTTTTATTAGTATTATTACTAATGCACCAGACTGCGTTATAATTCACGCTATAAAATTTTGCTAAACTCAAAATTGATCTCGTTTTATTTACGTTTAATCATTTATTGCATGAATTGGTTGTGCGGATCATATTTAATTAAAAGCGATGCACAGTGGTGCAGAATGAAATTCTACCGATTCAAAATTCATGTTTTTTTAAATATGAGTTACGATTGGTTTAAATATAGCTTAATAAATATTTTAGAATTCATTACTTTTTTTAAAAAATACACCCAAAAACCCATAATTTAGTAATTGTATAAAGTAAAATGTTTTTATGAAATGTTTTTAATTTGAGCTGCAATTTCAATAAATTATGCATTAAAACATTTAAAATTTTGAGTTAAATATTGTCTGAATAGAAATATGTTTCTCGTTTTTTTGTTGTCACAAACATCAACTATTTTAATTCAACTTGCACAAGTATATATTTTTTTTGTTGACATCATCTTTTTGTTTTTCTCTGTACGAGTGCGAGTTGGTTTAAATTTAAAGAGTAAACAAAATTATTGGGGCTTCATTCGAGCGCTATCCCTCTACCGAAATTCAGTATAATCGGTAATCAATAGATAATCATCTGCGAAATATGCTAAAGTGAATAATAAACTCTACATTACCGACAAAATTTAAATTAGTTTCATTTTAGACAAACTCACACACACCTTTTATTGCATGGCTTATAATAATTAAAATATTGTATTGGTGGTATAATTGCTATCAAACACATTATTTTTCTGACAATCATTTGCAATAAAAATTTTGTTTGTCACAAATATCAACTATTCTAATTATATTAATTTCAATTGTATTAAATTATTATGACAAACAACTATAGTCATAGCAAACATGCATAAATTTGTACAATTATAATTCGTTTGCCATAATCATTTCATTTATCTTTATACTAAACAATCACCCATCTAAAAATTTTAAAAAGTAAACGTAAATGTGTCATTACACTTAAACGATCCATTTTCAAATTATTCATAAAATTATATATTGTATATTATAATTTTTTAATTAGAAATTAATAATTTATAATTTTTTAATAAGCAATTGTCAACCATTTTAACGCTACCGCAATTGAAAAGAAACCTCACCTTATAATCGAGTCACAGCCCCTATTGTCTTGTACTAGTTTTTTTTTTTTAATTATATTTAAATAATAATGGACGGCTACTAATCTATTTTTAAAATAAACGATTTTAATTACAAATCATTTAAGTTAATAATGACGTTTACACATAATTTAAAATACTAATAAAAACAATTTCTTAATTTTAATTACTACACGACGACAGACAACAAATGTTTAATTCACCAGAATCAAAGAACGAAAAAAAACAATGGCAAATAAATAATAATTTTAATGAAATTACATTTACAAAGCAAAAAAAAATTAATAATAATAATAATAATTAAACACGCAACAAATACGAATAAAGCGATAATAATAAAAATCGCCATATAATATAGTTTATCGATCGAGTGTGGTTTTAGTGTTAAATATTAATTTATGGTAATAAATTAATTACAAATGTTAATTGCAAAATACATTAATTTGTAGGGGAAACAATTGGCATTTTAAGTGAATACAAATGTAGACGTGTCGCGTAGTAGCCCGCAGCACGTAGCACGAGACATCGTCAGTTGTCCGTCTGATTCTAAAGAGCCCCGTGAATCGCGAAGGAGGTAGGTACTGTGACTGATGCTGCTGCACTCTTTTTACATGGTGGGTGTCTGTCTGGCGACTGCGACAAGTTGTCACAGGTGAGTCTAATATACAGACGACGATACAGATGACGATGCTGCGACACCAATGACAACTGGTGGGGAAAATTGTACCACGGAAAGTGAAAACGAATTTTAAATATAAGTTGTAATTTATATACAATAGATTCTTTGTAATATATGAGGTTGATGATCTTTTATATTATTGTGTTGTATTTATTTTGTTCATTTTTGAAAATAAAAAATACTGTTTTAAAATGAAATTTAAAATATATTTCAAATAGTGTTTCAAATTTTTTTAGGCATGCGGAGGGGTCAGAACTAGTTATTTTGGTTCAAATTAATTATGTCCTTAATGAAACCTCCAATAGTTATAAAAATGTGTTCTTATATATTTTCGATAAATATATAAGAATTCGAAATTTAAAAATCGAAAATTAAAAATTAAAAATGGCGGTTTCAATATGGCGTTCAAAATAATTAATATTGCATATAATTCCGAAATTTATTGAAATATAGCTAAATAATGTATGAAGTAATAATAATAAATAATTCTTAATAAATATATAATGAACGATCCCCAGACAAAATTTTTACCAGGGCAATAAGGGCAGTTCACAACAGACAAATACATATTCGGCTATTTACTGCCCTCCTTCCCTAAATATGCCGTGCATCGGTCATTAAAATTCCACAAACTGTTCCATTTATCTGTGTGTTTGCCGGAAATATGACCATAATATTTTTATACCCTACACTAAGAGTGAAAGGGTATATTCAGTTTGGTACGCCGTTTGTAACACCCAGAAGGAAGCATCTCCGGTATGGAAAAGTATATATATTCTTGATCAGCATGACCTCCTGAGTCGATTTAGCGATGTCCGTCTGTCCGTCTGTCCGTCTGTCTGTCAGTCTGTCCGTCTGTGTGTCTGTTGAAATCCCTACTACTTTTAAAATTGAAGAGCTAGATAAATGAAACTTATAACTTAGATTACTAATATACCTATGCTGTATGTGCGAAAAAATTGGCGAGATCGGTCCATTGTGACCTATGATCCGACCACTTATGTTCAAATACCTCATATAAAATGTACATATAAAGATCAATTTTTATGTATACGTGCTTAGGTAAACTTTTTTGGTCAAATATATATTGATATCATGCTCAAATACATGATAATAATGTTTTCCGGCGAAAAGACTTGTGGTTCACAAAAAAAAAATCGAAATTCGGTACACCTACCCATCTGTAAATATGGGTATCAAATGAATGGAAATTCTTCAGCGATTGAATGTTTGTAGTTATTTTCAGGATTCGTATACCCTGGTGACCTATATATCACTTTGAATGGTAACCACACATATGTGTAGGGTATTTATAGTCGGCTTAGACCGACTATAATTTTGATAATCCTAACTATCATAATTACACCTACTTTAAAATTTCCCATGTGATCTAACCTTCCCAACTGGTTTTTAATTTATCTCGGGATATAATATATATTTTTTTTAATTGTTGATATTAGATTTGTAATCAGAGATGTAATGACTGTATTTCTAATAATTTTCTTAGAAATTCAGTCATATCAAGAAATTTCATACGCCATATTGGATCAGCAATTTTCAATGTTTGTTATCAGATTCGTAATCAGAGTCCTGGAAAACATTAAATTACCAAATATCGTGAATTATGACTACAACTTACACTACACAACAAAACGAGCATTCCATACATCAATTCTATATAATTCGTGGTTGCTGATTTTGACTGCATACTCAGTTTTTATTCTATACACGGATAGAAAAGATTTGTTTGAATATGTTCGAATGTAATTAAAAAGTAATACGAAATCACCATACATGTATTAGGAATGAAGTGTAATTAAATTATAATCGAAATTGAATTTATTTTTGTTCACGTGTAAACATTATTATATTGTCCAGCAGAATCTGTCAAATTTACCATAAATATGTTACAATACAAACATAAAATTTTAATTGCATTTGAATAAACTATTTCTTGCCAATTTACTTGGTTAAAACTATGTTTCGAAACACACAAAATGCTAATCAAATCTAAATACAACGTATGTTCGCAACGCTCGTCTTAAATCGATAATTTGTCGACTGACGAAGTTGGCAACGTTGTGCAGCATTTTTTAACTACGCCATCTTTTGCCATCGTTTGAACATATTGATGTTTAAAAACAAACAGAAAAGAAATTGAATTTAAATAAGTGTATTCTTGCAACATTCTTCTTGTATACGAAGTTGGCACTCGTTGAGCACTCGATAATCGGAATTTTCTGCGTACGTGTCTTTTGTTGTTCGTTGAGAAAACATATTCGCGTCGGTAATAATTTTGTTATTTGAAAATTAAATAAATATATACATTGTATTACAAAAAGTACAAATAGTAGCAGAGTATAATAACTTGCAGTATATAATTTCTGAAACTAATGTGAAAAAACCACAAATAATAATAATCTGTGTTTCGATTTTCAAACAGAATTTGGCATGTTTTTTTACAAAAGCCTCCGTGAATTCCTTGCCCACGCTATGTGCTGTACTGAGATCAACTGTAACTGTACCAAATATAAAGGGAGCCTGGATCGTCTGGTTTAGCGTCTGCTGGTGTTGTCACTTGTACTTGCAGTTTTAAACCAATTATTTATTTATGCATTTACAAATTTGTATATGAATTCAATTATTATAAATTCCCACTGTGCATGTTTGAAGATTTTTAATAAAAATTAATAAAAAAACAAAATTTTTTTGTTTATTTTCACGATTTATTTCCAAAAATATTTAAATATGTTTCTATGCAAACATGCTACTTTTTGAACTGAAACAACTGATATGTTTTACTGAAAACATATTTATATTCAGGTCGTTCAAAATCATGTTTTATTTTGAACATATTTATGTTTCGGTTCAAATATTTATTTTATTTGGATGTAGTAATTATTATGTTTCCATTAGAACATACTCCAGTTGAAGGGCCAACATAAAAATGTTTCCGAGATATTATAATGTAAGTCGGAGCTCATTACAACACTGTTCAGGTCTCAATACAACCCTGTTTACAAATGATTTATCAGTCAATTATATATTATGATTAAATAAAATCCCCAACATACATGTTAATGCCTGCAAAATTATGTTTGGGAGAGCCCTTTTTTTGCAGCGTGTACGTAACGTTTTTAAGAAAATTTCGTTTGGTATTTTAGACTCCTTTGAGCTACTTTTTAGAATTAAAAAAATACAGTCCCCTGCACTACTAGTTTTCCAAAAAAACTATAAATACAATTTTTTAAATTATCAATACTAATTACAGTATACTAAGAAATACTATTATTCGGATAGGTTTTGTAGATATTTGAATTTAAACTTTAATGATATTGATTTTTTTAGACTATTTTTGCACGATTTTTTTACATTGTAGACCTCAGTATTATATATTATTTATTCTACGTAGTGGTTGAGAAACGCAAATTATATTGAATTAATGTAGTATATCTATGGGTAGTCTAATTTAGCATCGGTAGCTCGTCTGGTTAGTGCGTTGGACTACGAGCGAAAAGTCGCTGGTGCGTTCGACTACGAGCCGAAAGGTTCAAGGTTCGATCCCCAGCGACTGCCTATATATTTTTCATAGAAAACCTTTTTCTATGCGAAGCTACCTCTCGGCAGTAGATGCAAACCTACGAGAGTAAAACATTGCCTATGAAATCCGTTCGGATTCGGCAATAAACTGTGTAGGTCCAATTTGAGTACAAATATAACACGCACAACTCAAATGGTGCTGAAGTTCTATTCAGGACTGTAGCGCCAAATTATTATATTTTTACGAAAAGAGGTAATTTGCCCCACTGTGCAAGCATTCAACAGTAATAAATGAGACGCAAGACAATTCAGCGCACTGAGCAATGTGTTAGAAAGAGACGGAGAATCATTCAGTGTACTGAGCAATGTGCGAGAAAGAGATGGAAGATCAGCACATTAAAACACATGAGTACGAATGAGATGCCAATAGCATGCGTCATTCACGAAACGATTAGAAGGTTCTCGAAACAAGTCGAACTGATGCATGCAGTATATAAGGGAGCCGCATCTGAGGTACAGCACTTCAGTAGTGATTGTAAAGTGGTCGAGTGCATCTCGTGTGATAAATGTCAATTTAAATTGTGGACATGCAGCAGTTGTTTGAATTTGTTATTATTAAAGTGAATTAATAAAGTCAATTGTTATAATTTAAACCAAACATAAAAGTGTTTTTATTTTGTACACAGTCCAGAGATACGAACTTGTAGAACAGTTTTCCGTAGACTGAATTATCGTAACAATACTATAGTCTAATTTATTTAATAACTTTAATTAGTATACTTAAAGATAACTTTTGGATGGTATTTTCTAATGTCAAAAGTCAGACAAAGTATATCATTATTTCTCTAAGTGTGCCTCTCACTAACGCCAAGCGAAACCATACCTTGACCTTCCTCATCGATTATTTTAAATTTTCATAAGAATGCTATGTATGCGAACAGACGTGGTAAAGCCGATTGAATAAAGGCACCATAAATGCCGGTCTCTCTAAGTAAATCTTAGGAAAATGTCGCCTATATCGTGCTAGTTACACTGACAAACCACGCTAGCAACAGCAACATGTGTCCAGACACTTAATTGACCAATCATTAAGTGATCCATATAAATAGTATCATATATTGAGACGTATACTACACAGAAAGCGCAAAAATGGTAGCCGCAAATCCGTCAAATTGAATTAATATATAAATCATTAAGTTATAGACATTTCCATACACAGTCATGTAAACAGTCAGCGCCCAGTCAGTTAGTCAGTCAGTTACAAAGTCATACTGTCATTAAGTCACACTGTCACATTAAGGGGTTATACGCAGTCGGAATTTTCAAAAAATTGATTATTTTGTATTTTTCACTTTTTTTTGATTTAATTTCAGATTATCTTTAGTTTTCATTTCAGATTATCTTGTCCAGTGATAACGTGTTCCCCAAAAGACGATTTTTGTATAGAGAAGATTTCGTAAATCTGCTATTATTTTTATGAATAAAAAATAACAGAATAAAGTTTAAATTTAATACTTTTATGTATATACATTTTTACATTAATAATAATCAAAATAAATTTGCCATTCCAGGAAAAATTACTTAAAAAATCATTTTTTCCGACCTCCTGACTGCGTATAACCTCTTAACTTAGTCTTCTTGCCAACCCTAAACAATCTGTCGTGGTCGTGGTCGTATTCTGTGTTATTCTATTCTGTCATTTTGTCAGTCGGTGCTTCTACGCCCACTAAAACGAGTTTTCACTTTTATTCGGTTTCAACGTAGAATTACAAAGCATTTCCGTTAAACTAGTCTATTAACGGAGGCGCACGATCAGCTGATCGCCCGGCTTTGATAAAAACAGTTGTTAATAGTTTAAGGTAAAGTGTGAGTAAAACAATCTCATGTCCGTTTGTTAAATATGTTTTTTGTTCTACTATCAACACAAGTGCAAAGTATAATTATAATTATTATTAATGATTTTTAAATTATGTAATTGATCGGCCAGTTTGTTGAGTTAGTCAGTTGCTATTTGTCTTCATTTCCATGTGGCTGTTAACATACGTTCGTAGTATGGGATACATTTCATTTCAATTGATTTGATTGATTTATTACTTGTCTATGTGTTATACTTATCATGTCCATCTATATGTCCAGCAATCGGCGCATATAACGTGACCGTTCGCAAAGTTACCACATATTTGTCTAAAAGCTCGTCTGGTACTTCGTCTGGCTATCTGATAAATTGGTTGTTGGTATAAATGTTGAGTGAAAATGTTATAGAATGAATTAAAAATTAATAATGCAGAAGGGTCGTTTATAATTATATATATAATTATTTTATAATTAAATACGTATATAATTATTATACATTTTTTTTTACGTCGGTCACTGGTCCAAAAAAATCTGGCCAAAAATTTTTTTTTTATTTAGAATGCAAGAAATAGTATTAACATTATCTTAAAAATATTCCAGGTCATAAATGCGTCCAAGAATTTTATCCGAAAAAATACTCTTTTTCAGATATTAAAATTCAATGTTAGTACTTTTTATACCCTACACCTATGAGGTACAGGGTATATTAACTTTGTGCATATATTGTAACGCCCCTTAGGAGACGTGTCCGGTATGGAAAAGTATATATATTCTTGATCAGCATCACCTCCCGAGTCCGTTTAGCCATGTCAGTCTGTCTGTCTGTCTGTCTGTCTGTCTGTCTGTCTGTCTGTCTGTCCGTCTTGTTGTCTTGCTGTCCGAATACAGAATAACTTGAGAAATACTGATCAGAATGCGATAAAATTTCGTATTATTATATTTTAGCCAAAAGTAGGAACTGAGTTTGAAAATGAGTCAAATCGGTCAACGGACACGCCCACCTCCCATACAATTCACTTTTATATAACTCTTTAGGAACTAATAACTCGAAAAGTATTCAAGATATCGGTATAAAATTTAAAACGTATTGTTATAATTCACCTAAACATATATGGTCCAAAAATTTGTAATTAGTAGGGTTAAAATTTTAAAAAACGGGGGTCATACAAAAACGTTGGGACGATGGTGTCAAAGTAGGAAAAATGCGCCTGTTCATAATAAACAACATTTCTAAAGGCACCAAACCTGTATATTATGAAATAAATATATTTTGAGTACTGTCTTTAAACAACCTAATTGTTCATATTTGAGCCCATATTGTGAGGAACCCAGAGCTGTTGGACAAAAACGGACTTCAGATTCGAGATCAGCGACTCCATGTTACCCTAAAATCGTTATCAAATCGGAAGATGGAAGAAAAAGTTGGACATTTGTTGCACTGTGTAATTAATGTATACACCCAGAAAAAAATTCACTCAAATCCTATTAAAATTGGTCAATAGGACAATTATTGATTTAATAGTATACAAAAAATAAAAATTTTCATATAAACTCAATGGCAATGTTATGGCATTTTCTAGTATTTAATGGTATTTTCCGATTAAAATAATAATTTATCCTATTGAATATTTTTAATAGTAAAAAACTATTATTTATATAGTATTTTTTTCTGGGTGTAATAGATATTTTAATAATTGTATAATAGATATTTTAAAAATCTTTAATACAACAAAAAAAGAACTAGTCTCAATGGCCAATAAGATATCAATCAATATATAGGCATTTTCTGGGGTTCCGAACGAGACATTCATACGTTTTAAACTTTAATATCTCGAAGGAAAATTTTAAAAAATTTACTTGAATTTTCTTGTGCTAGTAGTATTTAATTCGGACTAAACATCTGCAGAAATTTAGAGAATTTATATGTGGATCAAAAGATATAATTACATAGTGGTCGAAGGAACAAAAACGGAAGTGAATGTTGGGGTTCATATGGAAAGTCCAATAAAGAAAGTAGAAATAAAGTGCAAATTTACACTTTATTTCTAAAATATATACTTTTTTCATAATAAATCACAGTCAAATTACGGATGGGACAATTATTTTTTTTTTTCTAAAAAGACTTTTTGCATAAAAATTATGTTTTTGAAGTATTCAGAAAGAAAGATGAGATAAGTTACTTTATTTTTTGTATATGTACACTAGACTGACAATGGAAAATCATGATTTCGAATCGAGAGGAGGTCACCCCCTATAAATGCTCTATTGGATGACAAAAATCGAATATGAGAAATGGACCCCGCCGGGAACTCAAAGTAAGCGTTTTCGTACCTAAATCGACAATTTTGGAGTTGTATTGAAATTATGTCTCTCAAACACTGTAACTAAAAAAGTGGGTAAGTCATCAGTTGGAAAATTTTATTAGCTTTTCAGCAAACTATAAATAAAACGAGTTGGGAAAGTAAGTTCAGTCACATGGGACGGACTTTATAGTCGGTCAGGCCCGACAATGAAATAACCTTCACCTTTGGTGGGATATTTAATTGTATACCTTAATTTTAAAGTTCTCAGAATATTATTTTTATACCCATAATTTAATAAAAAAATATATAAATCTACATATAAAAAACTATAGAAAAATAAAAGGGGCGGATCACGCAACTATATCTCATAGATTTGCTTTTTATCGAAAATTCTTTCAGAAGATAAGACGCCTGACCGGAGGTTTAAAGTCCGGACCCTCTTCCTGTCAGGACGATGACGGGAATCTACTAATAGATTTCCAGGGTACACTGAGATTATGGAGAGAGCACTCCTCTGATCTTCTAGCAGACGATGATGACAACTATTCCGCTGATAGAGAAGACAGCTTGACAACCCCAGTTGCTGACGACGGCGTTGACATACCGCCGCTTGACCGTGAAGAGGTCTGCACAGCCATCAACAGGCTGAAAAACAACAAAGCCGCAGGATCGGATGGTCGGCCTGCTGAGTTGTTTAAGACCGGAGGCGATGAGCACATAACGAGCATGTACCAGCTCATCTGCAGAATATGGTCAGAAGAAAGCATGCCTAGCGAATGGAATCTCAGTATACTCTGCCCATTCCTTAGGAAGGGGGATCTCACGATACGCGCCAACTACCCTGGGATAAGTCTCCTCAACATCGCGTATAAAGTTCTAACGAGCGTATTACTTATGTGAAATACTGAAGCCCATCGTCAACACACTGATTGGATCTTATCAGTGCGGCTTCAGACCTGGCAAGTCCACCATAGAACCGATTTTCACATTGCGCCAAATCCTGGAAAAGACCAAAGAGAAGCAGATCGACACCCACCACCTCTTCGTCGACTACAAACCTGCCTTCGACAGTCCGATAAGAAGTCGCCTATACGCCACCATGTCTGAAACTTATAAGGCTTTGCAGGATGACCCTGAGCGACACACGGTGCTCAGTGAGAATAGGGAACAGTCTCACCGATACGTTTAATACCAAACGAGGTTTCAGACAGGGCGATCCCCTATCGTGTGACTTCTTTAACCTAATAATGGAGAAGATTGTAAGATTGTAAGAGCTGCACAACTCCATCACAATGGCACTATCTTCAACAAGAGTTCCATGCTGCTCGGGTACGCTGATGATATCGGCATCATTGGGCAGAGCGTACGAGCAGTCAGTGCAGTATTCTCCAGTTTAGAGAGGGAATCGCGTCGAATGGGTCTTACGGTAAACGAGGACAAGACGAAGTACCTGGTGTCAACAAACAAAGAGTCCCGGCGTCTTTTACAACACGTCACTATTGACAACCACAACTTCGAAGTTGTGAAGGACTTCGTATACCTAGGAACCAGCATCAACAAGGAAAACAATGTCAGCCTGGAGATTAGCCGAAGAATAACTCTTGCCAACAGGTATTACTTTGGGCTCAGTAGGCAATTAAGGAGCAGAGCCCTCTCTCGACGGACAAAAATTACACTCTATAAGTCGCTCATCATGCCAGTCCTCCTCTATGGCGCTGAGGCATGGACGCTTGCCAACACCGATGAGCGAGCTTTAGGAGTGTTCGAGAGAAAGATTCTTCGGAAAATCTATGGCCTGATATGCGTTGAAAACGAGTACAGAATCAGATGGAACGACGAGCTGTATGAGCTCTACGCCGACATTGACATAGTCAGGCGCATTAAGATCCAGCGCCTACGCTGGCTTGGACATGTCGAGCGTATGGATGAAAGCACTCGAGCAAAAAAGGTGTTCAATTCTGTACCCAGTGGTGGTCAACGTAAGAGAGGGCGTCCGAATCTCCGGTGGAGCGACCAGGTGCGAGACAACCTGACAACACTTGGAAGCTTTTAATAATTTACGGTAAAAATTTCCACTATGAAAACCCGGGAATGTGGGCGGATCACGCCCATTTTTGGACTACATATTTTTAGGTGAATTTTAACAATACGTTTTAAATTGTATAACTATATCTTGAATACTCTTCGAGTTATTAGTTCCTAAATAGTTATATACAGGTGACTTGTATGGGAGGTGGGCGTGTCCGTTGACCGATTTGGCTCATTTCCAATTCCTACTTTTGGCTAAAACATATCGAGACGAAATTTCATCGCATTCTGATCAGTATTTCTCAAGTTTTTCTGTATTCGGGCAGCAAGACAGCAGGACGGACAGACAGACAGACAGACGGACATGGCTAAACGGACTCCGGTAGTGATGCTGATCAAGAATATAATACTTCGTCATACTGGACACGCCTCCTAAGGGGTGTTACAATATCTGCACAAAGTTAATATACCCTGTAGGGTATATTTTGATTATAAATATTTATATTTGTTTATATTATATTTCAAAATAATCATTACAATATTTTGCATATTTTGTTTTTAATTTAAATAAATATTTTTTTCTTTGACCATGTGGAAAAGTTGAAAAATTATATTGACGGAAAAAACAACTTTCATAACCATTTAAATTTTTTCGATAACGAGTTTACTTTTGAAGTTTCGAAAAATGTTGAAGAATTGCAGAATGTCATGAAGAAAGAAAGAAGAAGAGAATGAAAAAGAAAAGCAGCTCAGCGCAGCACGAAACTTCAAAAGTCCACCCGTTATCGAGATATCGATAACGGGTGAACTTTTGAAGTTTCATGCCGCGCTGCTTTTTTTTGCAAAAATAAAGCCCAAAACAAACATTTACCAATTCCGGTCAATTTGGCATGGAATTCCAAATCTTTCGTAGCCAAAATAAAGAATATCAGAATAAATATCGTCGGTGTTTTTGTTGATGAGTTAGAATAGTGTGCAGATTTACAAAACAGGAGCGAAAACCATCCGTCGTGAACTATGTGGACAACTATGATCCAATTAAGATTTATTTTATAAAAAAAAACGAATTTCATATGCAAATTTCAGTAAATTTTAGATATTTGTTAAGCCAGTTAGCAGGACTTGACAAATAAAAAAATAAAATCATAAAAAATGGTATGTTACTGTGAATAGGCGGAATACAATTGTGAATTTAAAATCTATCGTGCCGACAGTAATGCCATCTAGAGGACAACAGATACATCTCGTTGGAGTTATTGGCAGGTTTTTCAATCGGCTAATATTAAAGCAAGTACAGCGACCAACATTTCTAATAAATTCGATTGACTTATTCGAATTTTCGAACTTAAATTAAATAAATTCACAAAAATTTCAGAAAAAATTATATTTTACGAAAACATCAATATTTAAAAAAAATATATCTATTTGTTAAACAATTACCAATGGAATTAAAATTGTTTTGTAATAAGAAAACTTTATTGAATCCTACATATTTTTAAGTATTCTTCAAATCCACATCATAACTTTCCGAAGAATTATGAACTATTCTTCATTAAAAAATGGATTTTTTCAATTCTACTAATAACTGTGACAAAAATGTTCAGACTGATTTTAGCGATGATTTCGAAGGACAAATAATAAAAATACATGTATTCAGAGCGTACAACAAACAGCATTTGTATTTAGTTTTGACTTTATTTAATTTTCTTCGCCAGCATGCAGACATTCTCCAAGGTCACATCGCGTTCCACATAGCTCTTGAGCGATGCTTCGTAGCCATGCTGACGCAAATACAGTAGACGCGCGTGATCCAGCACGCGTTTGCACATAAAGCCAATGCGTTCACGTTCCTTGAGACTGAGACGTTGATTGGCAGCCAGTAAATCTTGCTGCTCCTGTGCTGAAAGTGACTGTTCATCGAGTGCGCGTCGTCGTTCGCGACTCATTCCGCTGCCGCAAATGGCCCAACTGACCATTTTGGTGATTATGGTGAATTCACGCGGACCCAGCGACTGTGCTTTAAAGAATTCTTTGCCAACAAAAGTACGCCAATCGCAGCGGTGATGACAACAGAGCGCAATCATCACGAACTCCGTTCGCGCAGCAGGTTTTTTATTATCTGCAGTCATTGTGGCTGGTTGCGTGATGCAACGCAGCGTTAGATCTGTGGCAGCGCCGCATAAATGTTTTGAAACAGCCACTAATCGTTCGGCTGAACCAAGCAGCTCCAATTGATCGATTTTAAAGTCTGCAATATCAACGCGTATGCGATGCACCAATGATTTATCCTCAATCTTATTGTCCTTCTTGTGTCGCAAGGACATGCGATCGAGTAGTATTACTTGTGAATTCTTCAAATCGCGCAACGTTTGCGCCAAGTAATAGGCAAGTTGGCCCTTGCCGGCGCCATACTCCAGGAAACTGGTATTGTCGCGCAGCATCTGCTGATTGTCAAGAATGCCGAGCAATGCTGACGTCTGCAGGAGATGCTTACGCGCCTCTTTGCCATATTCCTCCTTGGACAATTCCTCGTCGAGCGATTTATGCTGACATGTCAAACTGTCAATGTTGCCCTCCACATATTCGGCGTATAATGATTTCACTTTTTCTATTACTTTATAGAATTCTTCATCTTGCAGTTCGCTAAGTTTCAATTTACTATAATCACTCGTCAGCTCGTTTACGGCATCACCTCCATTAATGCCTTTTACAACATAAGCAGGTTCATCTTCTTTCTGCCTCGCATTACAAATGCGCAAATGCTTTTCCAACTTACTTTTGTACACCGTGTGTTTGGCATCCAGAGGACATGGAATGCGATCGGTTTCCTCAGGAGATGCGCCTTCCTCCGCTTGCGCTGCTGGTTCATGTTCGCCGCAGTATAGTTTTCCCTTTGAGACGGTCATCTTGCAGTAGCGCTTTTTGCGTTTAACAAAGTGGCCACATGTGGGCTCCGCAGCCACATTGGCAGTATCTGGAGGTTTTTCTTGTTCGCATAGTTTTTGTTTCTTGGATGCTATTTCCACGTCAGACATTGTGTATTATGTTTTATTAAACTAGATTAGTCAATTTTATAAAAATATTAATGATTGAAATAAATTTTATTAAAATGTCAAACAGCTGTTCTGCGCGGGTTTGTTCACAGCAAAAGTTAAAATAAATCAGCTTTGTACGATTTAATTAGGGTATTCAAATTTTAATGGTATCGGTACGACATTGTACGAATACGACAGTACGACAATTGAACTTTGAGCACCACTTTTCTGATTGTTAAAATATTACGTCAAATTAAATTTGGATTTATTGAAATTATCATTAATATTTCTCGATTTGGAAAAAAAACAAAACAAATAAATTAACATTTTATGTGCACTATTTGTCTTCAATTTCACTTTTTTTTTGTTAATTTCACAAAATACGACACCAAAAAACTTGCCTCAGGGCTACTCTCAAATACAACACTGTTGTATTTCACTTTTAAAAGGGATGCAACAACGAATGCACGTTTCTGTGTTATTGTATGGTATATATACTACATGGTAGGATTACCATACTAAAATACGATGACCATGACCAATATAAAATTTTACAAAAAAAAAATGGGTTCCCTAAAAAACGGAGATACAGCTTAAACGGAACCACAATAGAGTCGTTAACGATACGTTAATGGCCAAAACCTAGACAACGGCGAGTCAGCGCAATTCCAGCATCTGCAAGACATTCCCGAGGTGCGCAACCTGGAACTGCGTTGATGCAACGGTTACTCTTAGGTATGCCGCATACGATGATGTGAAAGCAGGCGGATGGTTCGGCTACTGTGGCTCACGGTTTCGAAGAAAGAGGCGACAACAGAGGAGGCACCGTCAGTCAGCGAAAGGTGTTACTACAACATGAAAAATAAATTTAAAGATTTAATTTATTAAGTGACCCATTACCCGCAGTCGGACGCCACTGTTGAACATTTTCCAAAAGCGACGATAATGTCAAAGAAAATATCGCTGCTAATCGCCTCGCAATGCAAGCATCTTCAACAAATTATCGCCGTCCGTAGCGACACGCAAAAGCAGCTGCCGCTCTTTGGTATTGACTGATGCTTTCGCAGACTTTAGTCGTCCTTCCAGATTCGGCTACCGTGTCTCCTTTACACTCACCACGAACTTTAATCTGGTGGCGGCAGCTGCGGGCGTCAGTAATCCCAATAATATTAAAGACATCCGTCATAAAAAGTGTCGTGTTGCCGCCAGCTGGTACATGTGAAATATAATTATTTAAATATTTTTAATTAATTTTGTGATAGCTTACCCGTTGTTAAACAATTTTTATAAACGACAAAAGAAAAAAGATTGCCAATTTCGAGAAATTTTCTGTGAATGGTAGTTGAATAAGACAACGATGGATTTGACATAAAATTTACTATGAAATATTAATGATCAAACCAATTCATAGTAAAACGCTAACAATTATAAAATGTTATTGTGCATAGTAAAAATATATGAAACGCAAGGTGTATTAAGGAAGGTGAGGAAAATTTAGAGAAGCTAAAAATTGGAGCGTAATTCTGTACACATATTTCAAATTTTGAAATATTTTCTGTATACAAAAGTCAGTGCGATATTTGTTTTTATTTAAGTTTTCTGTATATTAAAGTCAATTTATTTATTTTTGTTTACATTTGAAATGCTTTTATTAAATAATTTAAATGACATAAAATTTGTCTACAAACTATATTTTGGCTATATTTTTTAATAAAGACAACGAGGACAATAAGGCACACTCAGACCCGTCCCACATTTGAGCGAGGATGTACCCCTTGATGTGTACAAATGTGTTAAATCGGTTATGCGGCGTTTAAATACACATGGTCGATATTTTTGAATATTCCTTCCCCTCGGCCAAGTGTGCAAGGTTTCATAATTAGTAAATCTTGGACAAGCTTGCCCACACTCTACTTGGCGATTAACATGATTTTTTCATCGATATTTGTAACTACTTCAGGTAGTTTTAATTTTAAAAATTTTGGTTATATGGGATGTTCCACGCCACGGACATATCTGAACCCCTACTTCAAAAGCTGAAGCAGTAGATGTCGTGGCAGTTGGGGGCATAAAAATGGGCATAAATGGGAGTTCCGGAACAGTTGACACCTCAACGATCATGTGGCTATTTTTGAGATGCAACTTTACTGGTGCGGTAGATTTAACATTAATATATTTGAAACACGCGACAAAGAGGACAACATTTTGGTATACCATACGGATATAAATGAGAACTATTTTTCCGGGGGTTCAATAAATTCGCGATGATAGTGTGCACCCCATATTTCTTCATCTAGAGATTGCGGGAAACATGAAATTTTCATTTACCGCAACTGGTCACAGGCAGAATAAGATGGTCTCGGCATTAGTTTGTACGCGATGTTCGTTTTTTAATTGTTTTCACAATTTTAATTTTAATCAGCAAATTTATTAACCGGAAACGAGGAAAATTAACAAACGAATGACAAAAAAAATTAAAATTGAAAAATAAAAAATGAGAAGAGTTTTTATACTTTCCTCACCTTGTTAAATACACCATGATGAAACGAAGTAAAATTTTCGATATACTTTTTCGTTGGGTGTATATTACAAAATAAACGCATCCACATTTAATAAAGCGAACATAGCTACCGCATTAAAACGGTAAATGTCAAACGAACGAAGCAATCGGTTCTCATACAAACAATTTTTCTAAACGTTTACCTAAAAACATTTTACATTTTTATAAGTAATTTTTATTAATTATACTAATACAACTAATCAACAGCAAACACAATAAACAAAAATGTAAGTCTGTGCAATATATATATCGATATTTGACAAAATTCAAAACTAACCTAACTTTGTCACCCCACTCCAACAGGGCTCTTGTTAAACCCAAATCGGAACTTACGCCTGAAGAATTGGCGCGCCAGGAAGAGGAGGAATTCAACACTGGACCATTGTCTGTGCTGACGCAGAGCGTAAAAAACAATACGCAGGTACTGATCAATTGTCGCAACAACAAAAAATTGCTGGGACGCGTCAAGGCCTTCGACCGCCATTGCAACATGGTGCTGGAGAATGTGAAGGAGATGTGGACAGAGCTGCCGCGCACCGGCAAGGGCAAGAAGAAGGTGAAGCCGGTAAACAAGGATCGCTTTATATCGAAAATGTTCTTGCGCGGGGACTCTGTGATATTGGTGCTAAGGAATCCGCTGGCAACAGCAGCTGGAAAATAAGTGCGGCTGCCGTAGACATGAAAGGCAGTAGCAAGTTTAGTGTAAAAGCGCGCTTGGTTGGAGCAGTACAAAGAAAGCCAACTGAAGAGAATAAAAATGCATTTTTTTATAAGTAATGATTTTTTTGTAATTCGCGTATAAAATATATATAAAAATAGAGACTCATTTGCCCGACAACTGCTTGTGCACAGTTGGCACATAATCATCGTATTTAGCCTGATAGAAATTGGCTGCCACAGCGTCACCTAGTTGATGCTTCTTGGCAAATTTAGCGGCGCTAAACTTCGCGCGATTCTGACCACTGTGGTTGCTGACGCGCGGCTCGTCAAATGTGAGTTTGCCCTGTTGCTTGTACAACAGCAACACATAACGATGCAGGCCAGTGTCCTTTGGTGGGCCAGAGCCTACATAGGCAGTGATTACTTCACCGCTACCCACAGCGCTGCCCGGTATGTTGCCCACGAGCCAATGCAAATATTCACGATTTTTTGGATTTGCACGGCTGGGCGCATCCGGATCGGTCATGATCAGCGTATAGTAGTCGTTGGTCTCCGCCTGCCACTCGACTTGTGGTTGTGCCTGAACTTGCGTGGGCGTCAGCTCAACGCCTGGGGCGCCCAATAAACCGCTTTTAAAGGTGACCTTTAGAAAAAATGTTTTTTTATGGCGTTGCGTAAAATTTTAATTTTCTATGTTTTCAGCAAACTCTTCTCACCTTTAATAACTGGTTTGGTGCCTTTGCAATGACATCGGGCACCACCTTTAACTCTTTCAAGACCTTTGCGACATCATTTGTGGCTGTCATTGCGCTGCAAAAATTGGTGTTGACAATCAGTAAAATGCCAAAAGCATTTATAAAATGCAAAAAACATATTTTATTTTGCAATAACATTATGTTGTGTTTTCTTGGTTGAGCTGCTCGTCTGCGTGACTGAATCTTCACTGAATAACAAAAAACAGCTTCTTGCGCAGCTTACTTGATATGTTCAGCGACGTTGCAGTCCCAAACGCAGATGTGTAACGTGTAACGAGTTTTGAAAGCTTTCGAAGCTGTCGCTGTTGAACTGCAGAAGTTAGTTTTCAACTGTTGACAGGTTGGTGGTTGTAACGTTTTATTTAATTTTTTATTATATTTCTTTAAATATTTTTTTTTTTTTGTATTTTAGAAACACATTTTTGAATCTATTGTGGCAAACAGACTTTGATGTGTTTCTAGAATTTTGTTTTGAAATAGTTTACTTTGCGATGCACATTTTCCGTTGCCATTTCTAGATTGAATTAGAAAATGTCCAGATTGATTTCAGAAAATGTCAGTTTGAAGTTGGAATAGTTACATTGTATTTAGAAACAGGGAAATGGATTACAAAAAAGTCAAATTGAATTCAGAAAGGTACAAATTAAATTCCGTAACTAGCAAATGGAATTCAGAATAGGCAATTAAATATTGGAAGAGACAATTCAATTCAGAAGTGTGCAATTTGAATTCAGAATAGTCAAATTGAATTCAGAAAGAGACAATTTGATGTCATTTTGATTTTAATAGAAAAATTAAATAAAAATTTAATAAAAAAATGATTTCAAAATTAGTCAAATTGAATTGACAAACGATCATACAGTCAAACATCTTGGTCAAACATTACTAAATATTTTGACAGCTGGATGTCATTGGTACCTTTGACAGCTGAAAAATAACAATTGAAGAAAAAAACTTTCATTGCTATCTGGTCACCCTTGGGCACACATACCGAATTTAGATTTTTTAGGGTAATGCATATTTTTTTTATATAGTTAACTATGGAGTTTATGCAAACAAAAATATCTATTCGGCCGGTATGAAGTAAAATTTATCCGTAGATGTCCGTGTTATATTTTTTTTTTTTTTTTACAAATTAACCAACGCTCAGGGGATGCCCCTATTCATGCAATGCACAGTGTTGATCGTAAGAAGGGATGATAGGTTAAATGGAGGGGGGAAAGATGGAGTAGTGTCGGTGAATGTTTGTTTTGAACTTGCCAATATCAAAAATAACGGGTATAACAGACGCAGGGAGATTGTTCCACAAACGTATCGTGCGACTGAAGAACGAATTCTCTCGGTAATGCGTGGTTCTATTGAGAGCCGAGTGAACTATGAAGGGGTGGGCTTGGTTCGATGCCCGAGTAGAACGAGAGGACACACGATCTGGTGGAATCAGGCCATGTATTTCCCTCGAACACTTACCATTGTAATACCTATAGAACAGGCTTACACACCCTACGATCCTTCGGTGCTCAAGAGAACCAATAGAGGATGAAATATTTTCATCCCCTATTAAATATATTGCACATTGTTGGATTCGATCCATGAACTCCAAAGAAGATTTTGAAGCCCCTGCCCACATGTGCGAATTGTATTCCATCTTAGGCCGAATATAGGTGGTGTAGACAGTGCGCAAGTCAGCAGGAGTGAAGTATGTCTTACACCGTTTTAAAAAACCGATGCACTTGGCCGCCTCTTTCGACACGTCAAATATGTGATCATTCCAATGGAGATCACATTGAATTGATATGCCCAGAACGTCAAGAGCAGCTGACTCTGCAATATCCATGGCACCAATATTAAGGGGAGGTAGGGTTGAAACCATTCTTGTGAGATAACAGACAACATTGGGTCTTGCGTGCATTAAAATCAACTCTATTTGCAAGACCCCACTCGGAGATTGTTTTAAGGTTATTATTGAGTGTGTCATTCATAGTGCGTCTTTTACTCTCAATCTCCAAAGAGGTGCTAAAGTATTTAAACATAAGTGGCCGGGTCACAGGTAATAACCGACTGAACATGCCCATATTCAATACCAGATAGCACAGGTGTATAAGTAATCTAAGTTCACAATTTCATTGATCTATTTTTTCTAGTTTTCCTGTAATCGTGATTTTAACAGACAGACGGAGATAGCTAAATCAACTTCGGAGATCGAGATCTTACGACAACTCACATGTTTCAAATTTGTATGTGAAAATGTGTATAAAAGAATATGAAACGTGTTAGTTTTCGTAACATGCGTCGATATGAACTTTTTCATATCGCTACGCCTTCTGGGTGTTACAAAGGGATGACCAAAGTGAATATACTCTTCCACTTTTAGTGTAGGGTATAGAAATATATCAAAAACCAGGGATTGAAACCATGATAGAAACAGTTATATGTTTCAGTTTTTATACGTGCAGTTATACGAAAAATAAAAAAAATCAACAAACAAAACTAATGAAAATGATAGAAATCAATTCTAAAAAGTATAAAAACAAATTGATTTGTAATTTATTGAAATTTGATTTCATTATAAACTCTTATTGATATATTTGGGGCTATAGTCTAAAACAGATGTTCCCAACCATTTTTAGCCCGTACCCACTTACTCATATTGTAGAAGCTCCCACATAACAAGGACTATTAATTAAATTAGGCAAAATATATTTCGAAGGACGAGGATTTTAAAAGGGCAGTTCTTCTAAAAAAAGGACAAATTGGCATCGCAGTTATATGTGTCGTCTTAACAAAACGGACGTCACTTTCACCAACCAAAATCGTTGAAATAAAATGATATCGAAGACGTTATTCCTTTGGATTTTAATCCTTATACTAAGCAATTACTATTACTATAACTCTAAAATATGATATCTATACGTTCATCGTATAGAGTCCATTTTACCGATTATTCAAACTCTGACAAATCATTCCAGTTATATTAAAAACAGGTTTTGAGAAATTTTTTAAGTGAATTAATTAAAATTGGTTTCAACACTATTTATATAATAAAAAGGAATTAGTGATGAATGGTTTATAACTTATATAACTACTAGAACCAGTTGAGTTTTTTTTTAACGAGCTGGTTTTCACAAACCCTAATTTATTACTGCACACTCTACTTTTACCATAAACCAAAAGAGATTAAAAATAAATACAAAAAATTAATGTATTCAACTAATTTTATAATTAATCAACTTTTATGTACAACAAAAACGAAAGATACAACAACAAAAAAAAATGCAAATGAGTTAATTGGACAAACAAATTTTTTAATTATATTTTTTTCAAGTTGTGACATAAAATTATATAATATCAATATGCATTAAAAGCCCAATTGCTTGTACAGCACGGGCACATATTCATCCCATTGCGCCTGGAAAAAGTTACCCGCAACCGGCACACCCAGTTCGTATTTTTTGACAAATTCTTTGGTGGAGAATTTACCACGTCCCTCTGCGCTGGTGTTTGTCAGCACCTTCTCATCGAATTTCAATTTTTTCGACTGCTGGTACATCAGCAAAACATAACGATGTAGTCCTGTATCTTTCGGTGGACCCGAGCCGACATATGGCGAGAGCACCTGTCCTTTGGCAACATCACTGCCTGGTATATTGACAACCAGCCAGTGATGCCATTCACGTTCTTTGGGTTCTGCACGACTCGGTGCATCGGGATCGGTCATGATGAGCGTATAAAAGTCTGAGGAATCGGCCAACCATTCAAGTTTGGGTTGATTCTTGACTTGTGCGGGCTTCAGTTCGACACCCTTGTCGGCAAAAACACCGTTTTCATAACTAATCTGTTAATTTTTGTATTTTATTATAAACATTTTTATTTTTTAAATTTTTAATACTACCTTCAAGTAATTCTTTGGTCCTTCTGCTATAACATCGGGTATCACCTCCAGATGTTTCATGAACTTGGTGATGTCCGAGTCCTCAGCGGCTGTGGTTATGTGCAACAGCCACAGTACAAGCACTACTTTCATGGTCAACATCCTGACACTCTTGTTTGGGGAATACAAAAAAATTTAAAATATTTTTTTAATTCGTTTTTAATTTGCACAACGCGTACGTTTGTGTCGACGTCCACCAATGAACTGATTTTCAAGATCACTGAAAGTTGAAAGTCGGACTGTGTGCGTTCGTCTTTTAAAAGCTGCATTTGTGAGCTTTACTCTAGGTTTTCATTTAAAACCGGCTTTATTTTGTTAATTTGAGAACCGGCTAAGTATTACTTTTGCAAACGTCACTATCAGTGTTTTTTTATTATTATTTATACATAAATCAATTAGTGACAAAGTCTCGTTGGAGGGTGCATTAAACGGTAACGGTATTTAGACGCTTTAATGTGGGAGTTTCTATATAAAACTAGTTTTATAAACTTTAATCTATATATTTATGTGAAAAGATTATAGCAGTTGTGTGTTTAAGATGCACTCTTACACTAAAATGTATTTGTTTTAAGCTGGACGATATTTATATTTGATAAAAATCAAAAATTTTTTCAGTTTGTACTCCAATTTTCCAAAAATCGAAACGGTTCCGATTCTTTGCGGTCACCGAGAGGTTCCGATTCAGAGAATAAAAGAATACCAAAGTTAATTTTTGAATTATTTATAATAAGGGACCGTAAAGAACCGGTACCGAAACCGATTACTTTTTTTTGTTATACCCTACACTAAGAGTGAAAGGGTATATTCAGTTTGGTACGCCGTTTGTAACACTCAGAAGGAAACATTTCCGATATGGAAAAGTATATATTTCTTGATCAGCATGACCTTCTGAGTCGATTTAGCGATGTCCGTATGTCTGTCTGTCTGTCTGTTGAAATTTTGATTACAGAAAAACTAGAAGAGCTAAATAAATGAAACTCTTAATTTAGATTACTTATATATCTACGCTGTCTGTCAGGGAAAATGGGCATGATCAGTTCATTGTGACCTGTGAACTGACCACTTATGTTCAAATACCTCATATGAAACATACATCTACTGCTGAATTTTATTGTATACGTGCTTAGGTAAACTTTTCCCGCGAAAAGACTTCTGGTTCAAAAAAAAAAAAAAAAAAATCGAAATCCGGTCAAATGAATGAATGGAAATTCTTCAGCGATTGAAAGTTTGAAGTTATTTTCAGGATTCGTATACCCTGGTGATCTATATACCACTTTGAATAGTAACCACACATGTGTAGGGTATTTATAGTCGGCTTAGACCGACTATAATTTTGATAATCCTAACTATCATAATAACACCTACTATTAAATGTCTCTACTTTAAAATTTCCCATGTGATCTAACCTTCCCAACTGGTTTTTTGTTGGAACCGGAATCGCAATCACTATTTTTTAAATCTTGGAACGAGAACCGACACCGATATTCCAAGGGTTTTAGTCCCTCTCTGGACTGCAAAGAACCAGAATTGTAACCGGAACAGTTTCGATTTTTGAAAGTGTTTTAGTCTCTGATTATAATAATATTTTTCACGTTTTTCCTAGTTTTTCATGTAATTCCGTGCTTTTTTCGTGTTTTTTTCGTGTCTTTCTATATCCCTTTCTATTTCTCGTGCGTACCTTTAAATTTAGTCGTCGGGCTCGTGCGTGTCACCTATCGCGTGCCCGTGCGTGTCCGTGTCATCGAAATATGCACGCGTCCATCTCTGTCAGAAATTTAAAATTTAGTCTTGGATATTTCGAGCATCTACTATCTACTTTTTTTTTTTAGATAAGTGTAATCGCACTGAGAATACAATTATTATAAGGAAACTTTTTCCAAACGCTATTTGAAGTTCAATATTAATTTTATTTGGAAACTAGTCATGATCTAATGAATATCGTTGACCTTTTTCATAAACTCTATCCTCCGTTAAGTCGCATTTATGACTGATTTTTTATGCATGTATTTTCTATATCGCAACGTACTTATTTAATTTTATAGCGTTCACAAAATTCCATCAGATTGAATTATATTGCAATTTATAATTTTCAATTTGCGTGTTTCCACAAATTATCAGCAGTATACAAATGAATTTATTATGCCTATTAATTTTGCACTGGAGAGTTAAATGCAAAATTAATTTTATGATGTGATTTTATGATATGCTGATTTCTAAAGAAATTGAGGTCACTTGTTAAAAATAGTAAAACTTTAAAAACTGTATTCATTTTCAAATGTTTTATATATAGTCAATTGCATGCACTATTTGACATTTATGAAACAAATACTGCAGTACATTGTAATTGGAGAGACTTCATTTTCATACTGTACAGTGTACACTGTAGCCATTGAAAAATGCACTAAATACTGTACAATGCAAATACATTTGAGCAGCAGATATCTAATATTTACAAAGAACAAGTTTGTATAAAATGATGATGATTTCTTTAGATGTAACATTTTATGGTTGTGATTTTACAACTCCAATGTCGATTTTAAATTATAGGTAGTGTAAATTATTTAAAGAACTACATATTATTTGTATATTGTAAGGTTAAGAAAGAAAAAACTATAAATTTCAACCGGTGAAACATACGAATGTATTCTTCTTGACGTGCAATGGTAATTTTTATATGCATAGAATAATTCTGTAATATGTAATTGAAATGTTTACTCGATATTAATTCTAAAATAGCTCACACACAGAAAAATCATCTTTCGGCATGAGTTTGAATGTTTTAACAACCAACTTTATTCGGTAAAAGCGAATTTGCTACAAATTTGTTGACGGAACTGCCATATTTAGTTATCGCTTTAAATATTATCCTATACACAATCCAAATTGTTCTAAATCTGTTCGAAATAGGTTTTGACAGTAACTACCGACTAAGCGGTTGAATACACCGAATATGTTTGAGTTGGTTGGCGCAACAAATCTCTATTCAATGTACACACTTTTGCCCTTAAGGCTGGCGTCGCTGCCGAAAACATTGGTTATGTGGAAGTTGAATTTTACAGATTGAAGTTAACAGAGGAAAACAGTGCACAAAACTGGATCTGTCCGCGGATAATTTGCAACCAAACTTACCAAGATATATTGCAATACAACGCCTTATAAATTTTAATTATTTTTCTGTCCAAAAATGTGGCAGAAAACATCAGAATATTGATTTGAAAATGTGTTTGTTGACAGCATTTTGGTTTCAATTTCCACATAACCAATGTTTGAATTTATTTGACAAAAGTGGCAGCGAAACCAACTGTATGGAAACTATATTAAATACATACTCTCTGGTATATTTTAAAGTTCAAAGATAAAAAAGATTTCACTTTTAGCAGCAAATAAGATTCATATGCAAGAAACAGTCTAACCACGATCATTACTTCATCGCATTTTATGAAAAAACTTAATAAAAATTCAAAAAATATCCCACGCTCTGAAGGAGACCACGGCCAATTTTATGAATTATGAATATAGCCTTTCTTTATTATTTTTATTTTTGTAGTTTTTTTTTTCAAATACATTCATTTATGGCCTTTTTTTTTTGGCATAACTTGAACTATTAATAATTTTGATACAGAATAGGGCGCGCAAGCATAAAGGCTATAATAGGAGATCCACAATTATTTTTTTTAGCACCAAACCCTTCAATTAGTTTTCAAACACAACACAACTTAGTTTTAAATTCAATAATACTCAAAATTTTTGAACTTGATGAGTTGTTCGCAAATTTTTCATTTTGAATTTCGAAGTTTTCATTGATTGAAAAAGCTAAACATAAAAATCGTACGTAAATAATGTTTAAAATTATGGTACTGCTGCCTACAAGTATGCTATGCTTTATAATTTAAACTCTGGAAATTTAGTTTAATTTAAATTGTGGTTTTTGAGTCACCCTCTTAACATAGTTTTCATAAATGGAATTGTATTCAGAGGGTGACTCGAAAATTAATATTTGAAGTCTGTTTTTGGATTTAATTTCGTCAATAACGCCCGATTTACATCAAGAATAATAGAATAATAAGATTACGCATTGCGCATGTACACCCTGTATTTCCGACGTCAAAAAGTATGGAATGTCAAGTAAATGAAATTTAAATTTAGACATTTCATAAAACACAAATATTTATTTCATTGAAATTTTTTTTATTTACATTTTTGCCCAAAACAATTGGTGGGAAGCTGGCTTCCGGCAGTTTCCTTAGTGAGGGTATCAACTCTCGTGCTGATCAAGACATTGCTGTACATGGGCTTGGGTGGATAGCAGTTAATTTAAATTTCAAATCTAAAATATATATTTGTTATCCAGACCGGAGCTACACAAATGCTGTTGAATTATTTTGTTTTTAGAGGATTTTGATTGTGGTTTCTTATCTTTTAGTTTTGATGGCCGATTCAGTGCAGTTTTGCACACATATTTTTTCAAAAATAATTGAAATGTTTTCTTTTTTTTTACAACAACATTCTGACACAATGAAAAAATTACAGTTGTCAAAAAACTTATACGTACATGCGCAGAAGATTCAAGTTTTGAACAACGTTCTGCGCAATCTTTGTTTCTATTATTCTTGGATTTACATTGTATCTTCTGTGAGTCGCACAGTATCTCCTAGGGGTGAATTTTTTAAAAAATACTATTTTTATTTGAAAATTTAAAGAAATGCAACCCTAGGAGATACAGTGAGACTCACAGAAGATACAATGTAAATCGGGCATAAGGCGTTATGTGAAAAAGTAAGTTTTGAGATATTTGCGTTTAAAGTTTTTGAATGTTCGTGTCTCAAAAAGTATTGAACCGATATAATTGATTTCTGTTAAAATGTTAAAATTTTAACTTTTAGTTTTATTATGCACTTTTCAAATTTGTTTTCAAGCTCATATTAATATATAAAATAATTAATAAAAATAAATGATTTATTCGCCCTTATTGCATAAAACGAGTAATAAAATTTGGTTGTATTGAGTTTTAGAGCTAAAATCATTAAAAAAATATAGATTATTGTGCATAGTCTAGATATATTTATTGAAATGAATTTAAATTACTGTCAAAATGGCTCAAAACTAAATTAACTCTGTTGAAAACCGACTCTGTAAAAAAATTAAAAATATGAAAAAAAAAACTTTTTTTAATGGAGATAACGCCCTTATTGCATAAAACGACAAAAAACTTTGTGCAAACGATCTAGGATTTCACAGGATGGTAGAAGGAACTGCTGGAAACATTCGTTGCTAATATTGCAAAAAAAGGGCGTTATGATGCCTAACGCCCTTATTGCATTCAACGCTTCAATTCCATCCATACATTTCGTTCTCACTGATATCCTGAAGCCCGTAATCCGAACCCAAGACATTCCAAGATATGTGTAGAGCGGAAATATAACGAATGAGCTGTTTTATGTGAAATCAGTAGAAAAATGTAACAAATTTCAGTTTTTTGAAAATTTAAGTAATAACTTTAAAACTTGTACATGTGACTAATGGTATTTATCATTGTACTTCTAATTTGGTATCCTTAAAAAGGACCTTTTTAAATTTCTTATATGTATATGTATAAATGCTCTGTTCTGCCATCTATTATCCGTAAGCATAAATATCGGCTTGGAATACCGAGGCATTGTCGCCTAAGGCGAAATAGTCAAGAAAAATTTTAAACTTTTGAATCAATATGAAAAAAAAACAACCAGTTGGGAAGGTTAGATCACATGGGAAATTTTAAGGTAGGGACTTTCAAGGTTAGGATTATCAAAATTATGTCACCAGGTCACCAGGGTATACGAATCCTGAAAATAACTACAAACTTTCAATCGCTGAAGAATTTCCATTCATTTGATACCCATATTTACATATGGGTAGGTGCACCTAATTTCGATTTTTTTTTTGGGAACCACAAGTCGTTTCACGGGAGAACATTATTTTCATGTATTTGAGCATGAAGTCAATATATATTTGACCAAAAAAAGTATACCTGAACACGTATACAGTAAAATTCACCTGTAGATGTGTTTTATATGATAAATTTGAACATAAGTGCTCGGTTTACAGGTCATAATGGACTGGTCATGCCCATTTTCACTGAAAGACAGCGTAGATATATAAGTAATCTAAATTAGGAGATTCATTTATTTAGCTCTTCTAGTTTTTCTGTAATCCTGATTTCAACAGACAGATAGACGGACAGACGGACATCGCTCAGGAGGTCATGCTGATCAAGAATATATATACTTTTCCATACCGGAGATGCTTCCTTCTGGGTGTTACAAACGGCGTACCAAATTGAATATACCCTTTCACTCTTAGTTTAGGGTATAAATACGTACACTCAGGGAAAAACATTGTAAAATCAAGCAAAAACAACCTTAAATCAAGCAAAAGCCGTCATGAAAGTCGAGTAAGTTGATATTTTTTAATTCACCAACGAACAACGTTGATTTAAGATTGAAATGAGAACGCGTTGCATTTTTAATTTTTTTTTAAAGTTGATATAATCTTAAATCAAAGTTGGTGCAATCTTGATATTAGATTGCTGCAACTTAAAATTGGAAATGCATTTTTAATTTAAAGTTGTAATTTTTGATTCGATGTATTTCAACCTAGTATTAAAATTTTGCATTGTTAAAACATGGTTGTATGATCAAAAGTTGAAAATTTTAAAAACAACTATGACTGTGCTTGATTTTAAAATGTGTTTTTCCTCTGAGTGTATGGAATATGAGAAATGTTCCATTTGTTATACCAATGCTAATAATTTAAACATATTTTACATAGAACTAAATTTTGAACAGACAACTGTTTAAATCACATATTATTGTGAGCAGGTTTAAAAGGATGCAAGTAGTAAAGAATTGACAACATTTCGGCCAGATCTAATTGATTTGAAGTAGCTGTTTTTTTTTAGTTATATGTGTCATCTAAAATTACTTGAATCGGTTTTTCATATAATTAATATTACTAAGGCATAACTATTACATGATGTTTAAGTAATTTTCTATTATATTTCAACTATGATAGTTCATTTAAAGTTAACTGAAAGGTAACTGAAGTGTATCTGAAAGTTTAAAATTCCGACAATTGTGTCAGAATCGAGTTTGTGACTCGTACCAGAATAGGGCGTTATCTTCGCTCTACTATTTATGAGTTAGTAGAGAATAAATATTATTTAATTGATATTGTATTTAAAACTAAGAAAAAAAAAGAATATATTTTTTTAAAAATTTATATATTTTTTTATTTTTAATTTTGCAATTTTAATAATTTAAATAAATATTACAATAAAGTTTTTGGATTTGTTCTTTTTGGTCGTCTGTTTTGTAGAATAGTTTACGTAGTACAAGATTCAATAGAAAAAAGTGTAGTAATAGAATAGGAGAAAAGTGAAAATAAGAAAAGTTTTAAAACATTAGACAGCATTCGGAGAAAGTCTTAAGTTTGAAGTAATCAGTGGAAAAATCCTAAGACTGTAGATATTTGGAAAGTTCTAAAAATATGATAAAATAAAGTATAGAAGAATTGGAACAAATTGTTGGAATAGAATAGAAATTGATGAAGCATGAGTAACTAAACTACTAAATAAATTAAATTTAAATTATGGCCTATATTTTGTCATACGCGTTTTCCTGTTTTGTTTTGTATGGTTTGGTTGTTCCACTGGTTTTCAAAATTTCGTTGTCTTTTATGTACAAAAACTTTACAAAAAAGTTTTGCTAAATTTCAAACAGTCATTACAAATGACTCTTTGAAATTTTCTCCATATTTTCGCAGTCCACACACAACACGAACTCAAAACTTAAGAGGATGAGCTATAGCTGGATGAGGTGGATGGGCTGCTGGAGCCGGACGAGGACGAGTATGAAGAGCTGCTGGGATGATAAGCGCTATAGGCAATGTTCTGTGAGTCCCAACGGGCGTATGGGCCACCGTTAGAGGGCTCCCAGCTGCTGGGATCGTACGAGGAAGCGGTCGAGCTGGGCACACCGTATTCAGCGGCTGGCATTGGTGGCATCAGTGGCATCATGGTCATCTTCATGCCGCCCAATTTTTGGATCAAATTGTAGATCAAGAAGCCGAGCACCAGCTTGATGGCGATTTTCGACAAAATCAAAGCCTTGAATGCTTTGAGTCCAATCATTGACATGAGGATGGGCAGGACGATCTTCATCTTGAGTTTCATGAGCAAGAGCAGAGGGAAGAACATTTTGTTCTTGAGTTTATCGCCGCGAGCTGATACAGAGATGATACAGACGGAGAGAGAAAGATAAAAATTAATAAATATTCAAAATTGTCACATTCAAAATGTTTGTCAATTTTGTTTACCTTGATCCTGTGGGAATTCCAAGTCGAAACCACGATCAGCACGGTAGCTCATCACCGAGTTGCCAAAGAAGGTATCGGGCAATTGCACACGAATCTCGTTTGTCTTCAGAATGCGAGCGACACGATCGACGATCACTTTATCGACAACCTCATCGTTGAAGGCACGTCCGCTGACATCCTCCTCCACACCGTTGACGGTATCCAAATAGGTCAGAACCTTCTCCTTCAGGCAACGCATGGCATCGGCATGGAAACACTTGTCGACGATCGTTGAGATCAGCTCCTCGGAGCTGTGAATACGTGGCTCGGCCACAGCATTGTCAATGGCGGCGGCATTGGCAGAGGCGACGAGTAATAACGCGAACGCGATCAAGGATGTCGAACGAAACGCCATTTTGTAATGTTTGTTTGTTTGTAAAACAGGCGCAAACTCAAGTTGAAAAATTCACAAAATTAATACGAAAACTGAAGCCAAACCGCGCTCGATGGTTCGATGGTCTTCACGATGGAATGATTATTGATTCAATGATGCACAATTGTGCGAGTACTCAACAATTTATACTGCCGCTCCCAGCGCTGGACGTGGTGCGACGCGCAGTAGTGCCGATGGACATGCTGTCGCAATGTCGACGCGAGAGCGCAAAGAGCAAAATTGGCCGTATACCATATAAGAAAAATAACTATTTTCCAACATTTGTTTTTAGTTGTACCGAACTAGCTACCTACCTACCTATCTACCGTTTGTTTGTTTGATTGACTCTTTTTTTTTTCAATTAATTTTAGTGATGAAAAACCTTAAACCAGCCACAGCCAAATTTGTACAATGTTGGGCCAAGCTTTCTTCGGGACAGGCACCCACCAAAACATAACACACCGCTCGACCATCCGCCCGCCGGCCGTCCCTCAAAATCATACTTGGTCGCAAAGTGTGGCTCTTTGCGACAATTGCATTTGGCTGCGCTAACTTGGCCAAAACGCTACTAGCGGTTCTCAAAAACTGTTTAGTATGCATAACCAGTGAGCCCTTCGTGTTAAACAAATAATGAAAATGAAAAAAAATAACGAAATTGCAATACAACGTATTGAAAACATATTTTAACGTTTCTGCGTCTGTTCGTATTTTTTTGACATCCATACGTATAACAGAAACAACATAAATATTTGGCCCAAACACTTGGTTATAATTTCGTTGATTTAATTTTTATATTTGGTTATGAAACTCGCTTCGATTTCGTTGAAAATAAATTCAATATTGCCAAAGTTCCGCCGTCGTCGCACATCCGTTACAACAAAATGCGTCTCACTCCACAAACGTATACAATATATGTCGTAAATTATAAATTCCACATATTTCTAGTATTAACCATCGTGCCCTCCTCCATTCAATTGATTTTTTCTCTTTTTTTTTTATTAAATATTTTGTTAACGTGCGCTTGGCAACATTATAATAATAATCATCATAATTTTTGTCCGTCTTTGTTTTATGTTGTCATCATATAAAACATTCTTTTGCGAGTCCTCATTATTTTCTGTTACGTTTCCATATTGTAAAGACTTTCATTATTTCAATCGGTTATTTGTGCTGAATATCGAATTCCATTTACATACCAAATTTCAATACCAATCACAATTTGGATTGAAAATTATTATTTTGCAGCATGTACAAGAATCAGCTGGCATTCGATTCTGGGGCTGCCTGTCGGTCTGTCATGCTGTCTATAACATTGTCAGCTAGCCAGTCCGTCACTCATTGTCATTCTGCCTCTCCGTCTATTTTAGCGTTGGGTTCTGGCTTTGTTGTTTTGCTAACTTGAATTTAGTTTAACAGGTTACTAGGTTTTTATTATTTAGTGCTATTCTGAGCTGCATTTTATGGAAAGTGAAAGTAAGGTTGTTCTTTGCGTTGTTGGTGCATATCCGGTACTTGAGCGTGATATTAGTTGGTTCATAATGGTTTATAATATTTTTACTAATATAAGCATATATCCTTATGATTTTTGTAAATACTTGAAGAACCTTTGAAAAACAATTATGAATTAAAACCTGTAAGGAAAGTTAGCTCACATGAGAAATGTTGAAGTAAAGAAATAGCGATAGTTGGTGTGATGAAGCTAGTAAGATTTAACAAATTTATGGACTCTTACCATTTAAAGTGGTGCATAGATCACCAGGGTTTCCGAATCCTAAAAATAACTACAAACTTGCAATCGCTGAAGAATTTCCTTTCATTTGATACCCATATGTATAAATGGCTGGGTATACCGAATTTCGATTTTTTTGGGGAACCACAAGTCGGTTTGCGGGAAAGCATTATTTTCAAATAATTTAGCATAAATTCAAATTATATTTGGCCAAGAAAGTTCACATAAGACCATATAAAATTCCTCTGTAGATGTAGATTTTCAGACAGCTTACATATATAAGTAACCTACATTAGGAGTCTCATTGATCTAGCCCTTCTATTTTTTCTGTAATTGTGATTTCAACAGACAGACAGACAGACAGACAGACAGACAGACAGACAGACGGACATACGGACATCGCTTAATCGACTCAGAAGGTCATGCTGATCAAGAAATATTTACTTTTCCATATCGGAAATGCTTCCTTCTGTGTGTTACAAGTGGCGTACCAAACTGAATATAGCCTTTCACTCTGAGTGTAGGGTATAAATATATATAACTAACGTAAGTGCGATATATGGACCCTCCAAAAAATAAAAAAACCTTGCTCCCCTGGAAGCCTTTAAAAGGAAAACCCCTGCGTCCACCTGCCGATACTTGAACTCAGTATCGGCTGGTGTACTTTCGTGATGTTACGGGGTTATAATAATATAATAGTTTGGCGCTACAGTCCTGTACAGAACTTCGGCCGAGCTCTCTCACCATTTGGAGCTGTGCGTGTTATATTTGTACTCAAAGTGGTGGGACCTACAGTTTATTGCCGAATCCGAACGGAGGGTGAGAGCTTTTTCATAGGCAATGGTTTTACTCTCGTAGGTTTGCCATTTACTGACGAGAGGTAGCGCGATATAGAAAAATGTTTCTATGAAAAGATGTTGTTAGCCCCAGTCCAGGCTTGAACCGGGGACCTTTCGACTCGCAGTCCAACGCACTAACCACTGAGCTACCACGGCTACATGTTATGGGGTGACTGAATGTCATATTTCTGCAAACCGGATACACCCATTCATATTGAAGGGCTTCGTATGTTTTTTTTTTATGTGTAGGTTCAGTTTATATTTTAGCAAGGGTGTTTGTGGTACTTTTTTGCCATCGTGTAAAGGTGAAAAAGGTGGTCTATTGACTTTATTTTAATTTAAACACATAAAACCCTTGTTTTGATGATCCCCTTTCATTTTATCCTATACAAAAAGTTTATTCACTTTCGTGTATTTTAAGCAAGGATTGAAACCGTAACCGAAACCGAACCCTATATCCGTTTAAAACCGTTTCATTTTTAAAACCGAAACCGTAACCGAAACCGTTATATGAAAATCAGAAATAAACCGATATTCAAAACCGATATAAACGGTTTCGGTTTTATACCAGTTTAAAACGGTTTTTAAAAAAATACCTATAAATAGAAACAGAAAAACTTATTTTATTTTATATAGAAGATCTTAAGTAAAATATCATTTAATAAAATTTTGAGTTCCCAAGGGTATAGAATAAAAACATCTTAAAAATAAGGTCTGTGAAGCACTTTTGTAGCGGTAAATAGCTTCAAAAGTGCTTCAAAAGTCGCTTCAATAAGATAAAATAGACAAAACAATGTTTTTTTCATTTTTCTTCACTACGTTAGTTCGTACATCGATTGTACAAATGCACTGTGCTATGCACATTATTATTTTTGTTTTACATTTATACATAGTTTTTTTGTTAATTGTAAAATCATGAAGTTTACTTAAGTTAAGTTCTATGTGCATTATTTCATTCAACTTATAAAACAAAAAAAAATATAATATATGAACATTTTCACAGTGTACCTCATTTAGCTTATATATTGCTTTTTATGTTTTTTTTTTACACAAATCCGCTTGAAAGTGCAACAACAACAGAAATGCAAATAAAGCAGCATTCAAGCTTTTGATAGAACTTTTTGGCGGGAAATTCTTTGTACCACAAAGAAAACTCGTTGTTGTTGCCAACTAGATAGCTGAACTAGATACATACATAAAGTGTGGTGTCATGTGACTGTCTGCTGTCATGCGTCTGTCCGTTGTCATGCGTCTGTTTGTTGCCATGCGATGATACCGGATAGCAACGTAGAGTTGTCGTTGTGAAAGTGTGTATATACGAAACGTAATTCGTTATTGTTGTATTATCTTCTTTCTGTTAGTGTTCGCTTTGTAGCGTTTGCGTTTGAGTTTGTGTTCGCAAAGAAAAATGTTACCCTTATTCGTGTTCTCTTTACATACGGTAGGTGTAGCACACGGATTTTGTTTAATCTGTGACGAAAACAGAAATATGCCTATACGAAATATTGAACATATTATGTTCAATTTATTACGGCCTTGAAATTTTGAATTATCTTGTCAACATCACTTGATTTTTACAATTATTTTTTATTAGTTAATTCTTGTTAAAATATAATTAAATTTTTTTTTTTGTTAGTAAAATAATTTATTTTTTGTTGAAGAAATTGAAAAAATGGAAAATGTGTAACTTAAATACAATTATTGTTCAAATTCTATTCGTTTTCATAACTAATATGCAGTTTAAGATATCTGTCTTCAATCTTTTATTTAAAATTTAAAAGTAAAATTTTGCAAGATTCTTGCAAGCAAGAGCAAGAAAGATATTGCAAGAACAAGGTCATATGTACCTATGCAAGAGCAAGACTCAGCGTGTAAGAACAATATTACCCTTTCTTGCCTTGCTCTTGTAAATGATCATCACTATTTTACATATATTGCAGTTCACTGAACTGTTGAAATTTAATTTCTTTGGCTTTTATGGATGTAAATTGGACAAAATTCTTCTTCTTTGCAATTCAGATCATAACTCAGGTTATGTCAAAATGTTGATTTTCATTGGTTTGTGGTCACGAAATTTTAAAGTAAATTAAATTATTTGAAAAATATGGAAAAAAGAAAATTTATACAAAAACCGAAATCAAAACCGAAACCGTAACACGGAACCGGTATACCGAAACCGTTTCGTTATAAAAACTTAAAACCGAAACCGTAACCGAAACCGAAACGCGGAAAAAACCGAAACCGAAATCGAAACCGTTATTCGTTTATGTTTCAATCCTTGATTTTAAGCATATTTTATTTTGAGTGTTCGGTTAAAAAACGAGTTTTTTGTATTGGAAACTCGGACGAGAACCCTTTGAAATATGGACTCAGGTTCTGGTTCCAAGAATTTTTAATAGTGGCTCCTGTTCCAACCAATAAAATTATTAGGATTCCGATTCCGGTTCCACACATGTTTTTAATCACGGTTCCGGTTAAAAAATTGAATCGGTTCCGATTCGGGTTCTGTGCGGAAGGGATTAAAATATCGGTTTTGGTTCTTGTTCCAACATTTTTAAATAGCGGTTCCGGTTCTGATTTATGTTCCAACCAAAAAAAATTATATGGGTTCCGATTCCGGTTCTACAAATGTTTTTAATAACGGTTCCAAAAATCGAAACGGTTCCAGTTCCGGTTCTTTGCAGTCCCTGAAAAGAATTAAAATATCGGTTTCAGTTCAAAGATTTTTAAAATGGCGGTTTCGGTTCCACACATTTTTTGAATAAAGGATCTGTTCCGGTTCCAAAAATCGAAACGGTTTCGATTCCGGTTCTTTGCGGTCACTCATTGAAATTGCTAATTCTGGAAAAGTCAAAACAAATTCGAATTCCTACGATATCGATCCGTATAATCCCCAGACTACTTTTTTGGGATGGTCGAGGCAGAAATATTTCCTCGACATGTTTCAAACATACAAAGGCGGAGTTTGTATCAAAAGCTGTCAGTCTTTATGCTCGTTACCCAAATATGGCGTGAATCAGCCATAAAAATTCCACACAAATTTACAACCTGCTATACACTTCCCAAATTTATTCTATATATCTGTTGCGTTTGCCGGAAATATGCCCGAAATATTCCAAAAAATTGCCAAAAAGTTTGTCTCGTAGTATAGCACCCCATACAAAATTTTTGACAGGGTCGAGACAGTTCAGAAACGTTTTCTCGGCATTTTTCAAACAGACAAAGGCGGAGTTTGTTTCAAAAGCTATCTGTTTTCTGCACATTTCCAAAATATGGCGTGAACCTGCCATTAAAATGCCATCAAATTTTACAACCTGCTATACACTTCCCAAGATATTCCATTTAGGTGTGCGTTTGCCGGAAATATTCCCAAAATATTCCTGAAAAATGCCAGAAATTTTGTCTCGGGGTTCCCATATTTAAGACTGTTTGCAAACGATAAAAATACAGTATATAAAATATATGTATTAAAATATATATGTATACGTAATGCAAGAATTTAAAAACTCTACAGTTTTCTTTTACAACATTTCCAGTAAATCCTTTTAAAATCGGCAGTAGTGGAAATAGGAAAACACAACAGGTTTTCTTTTTTTTTTGTTTTCTATCTCTACAACTATAAAATTGACTGCATGTAACTCTATAATCGCACACTTCAATAACTATAAAATCCTTTCTAACTATCCGGTCGTTAAATTCAGAAGCTGCTTAGAAAGAAGATGATGCAATCACTAAAACTACACTGTTGCGCATAGAGCTTACGCATCAAGCATCTACCGCTGACAGGCATAAAATTCTAATGGCTTCCATTTGGTCAGAACCGCATTTATATCCTGTGAGATGGATGACTGTGTTGTTGCACCTGGCCAACATGTTGGCGCAAAATCGTGCTGCCGCAGTTGCAATTTAAAAATGTTTTTGTATGTTATCGATTGAAATGGTTTAGGTTGAGTGTGGTACCATTGGTAAATTGATTGATGGCAGTTAATCCACAGAGAAATGGGTTTTAATACTGTGCAACAGCTGCTTCAGTTTATGATGTGCTGTCGCTGTTGTGTCGTCTGATGTGATATATGTTTTTTCAATATTCTGTAGGATGTTTTGCCACAAATACGTCTTATACAACATCACAATATACATCATCGTCTGTTGACAGATTAAATTATTTTGTCAATGTTTATTTAGTCAATTCCCTAATGTAAAATAAGTTTCAATTTATTTTATTTTCTACTCTTTAGGAATCCATTCTTAAGTTATGAAATTTTATATATTCATTTTAATTGCGCCGTTAATTTTTGAGGGCTTGCCAAATCCAAATCTTAAAAAATGTGGGAAATTACATCCATCATTTCTTAGTGGTTCTCCGAAGTAAGAACAGGAACATCAGTGATGGATAACATTCTTGCCCAGTAAAGTATTGATGACATTTTCATACAGTCAACCGTCTGTCATTAACGATGACAGGAACGTCCTTCAGAGACCCTGCATCGTTGAATGTCTTTTAAAAAGTCATGCGTAAGAATGGTATTTCATCAAAGAAATCATTCCATAACATGCAAAGTCGATGAAAAACATATATAGAAATTTGAAACGCATACGACAGCATTTTCCAACCACTTATTCGCTTCTCTCAACTTCTAAATCGGTTCTTATAACCAAAACTAAAAGTATTGTAGTTTGAAATACAATAAATTTAACATGGTGTCTGTCTCCAATAGCCATAATTTATGGAAATGTATATGTTTTACGATCAAAATGTATTGTGGAGACACTACATGTCTTGCCATAAATGTCGAACATTATGCTATGACTGAAATGTTCCCATAAAGTCTGCCATGAGTTTGACGTTTCGAAATAAATAAAAGGAAAAAGTATTTTTAGCAAGTTTTTACTTGGCAATTTTTCAATAATCTTTGTATGTTTTTTTAACTGCACGCTGCAAAAAAAGGGCTCTCCCAAACATAATTTTGCAGGCATTAACATGTATGTTTGGAATTTTATGTAAACATAATATATAATTGACTAATAAATCATTTGTAAACAGGGTTGTATTGAGACTTGAACAGTGTTGTAATGAGCTCCGACTTACATTATAATATCTCGGAAACATTTTTATGTTGCCCCTTCAACTGGTGTATGTTCTAATGGAAACATAATAATTACTACATCCAAATAAAATAAATATTTGAACCGAAACATAAATATGTTCAAAATAAAACATGATTTTGAAGGACCTGAATATAAATATGTATCCAGTAAAACATATCAGTTGCTTCAGTTCAAAAAGTAGTATGTTTGCATAGAAACATATTTAAATATTTTTGGAAAGAAATCGTGAAAATAAACAAAAAAAATGTTGTTTTTTTTTAATAATTTTTATTAAAAATCTTCAAACATGCACAGTCGGAATTTATAATAAAAGAATTTATGTACAAATTTTTAAATGCATAAGTAAATAATTTAATTAAAACTGCAAGTACAAGTGACAGCATCAATGAATGCACAATTGCACCAGCAGACGCTAAACCAGACGATCCAGGCTCCCTTTATATTAGGTACAGTTACAGTTGCTCTCGGTACAGCACATAGCGTAGACAAGGTATTCACGGAGGCTTTTGTAAAAAAACATGCCGAATTCTGTTTGAAAATCGAAACACTGATTTTTATTTGTGGTTTTTCACATTAGTTTCAGAAATTATATACTGCACTATTAAATTATATATTATACTCTGTTACTATTTGTACTTTTTGAACCACAATTTGTATATTTGTTTAATTTACAAATAACAAAATTATTATCGACGCAAACTCGTTTTCTCAACGAACAACAAAAGACACGTACGCAGAAAATGTCGATCAACGAGTGTCAAGAGAGCGGCAAGAATACCTTTATTTACACTTGAATTAATTTTTTGTTTGTTTTCAAACATCAGTATGTTTAAAATGACCCCATACATACTACAAACGACGACAAAAGAGACGTAGGTAAAAAATTCTGCTCAACGAGTGCCAACTTCATATACAAGTAGAATGTTGCAAGAATACATTTATTTAAATCTAATTTCTTTTTTGTTTGTTTTTAAACATCAATATGTTCAAACGATGGCAAAAGATGGCGTAGATAGAAAATGCTGCACAACGTTGCCAACTTCGTAAGTCGATAATTTATCGAATTAAGACGAGCGTTGCGAACATACGTTGTATTTAGATTTGATTAGCATTTTCTGTGTTTCGAAACATAGTTTTAACCAAGTAAATTGCCAAGAAACAGTTTATTCAAATGCAATTAAAATTTTATGTTGGTATTGTAACATATTTATGGTAAATTTGACAGATTCTGCTGGACAATATAATAATGTTTACACGTGAATAAAAATAAATTCAATTTCGATTATAATTTAATTACACTTTATTCCTAATACATGTATGGTAATTTCGTATTACTTTATAATTACATTCAAACATATTCAAACAAATCTTTTCTATCCGTGTGGCACTCATCAAGTGCTCAAGACCAATCTGCACGGCACTTAGCATCGGTATGGAATGATGTTGTGTTGTTCTTGTCCCCAAGCCGCATGGTTTAGAACAATTTGATAATAATATTGGGTATTGGCTGAAAGGGCATTCATTAAGCTATAAGTTACATCTTAAAAACTTCATCTGTGAACGTTCAAAGTCAAAAATTTAGTACTAATTATATATATATAACGCCTCTATCGGGCAGGGTCCGCACTATTCGGTAGTAAAAGTGGTCATGGTATGAAAGGGTAGTTATTTTGCTATAAGTTAAAAATAATTTCAACGTAATATCGTTTGAAGGCTTTTTGTGGATAAGGTTCAAATTAAAAAAATGTCGACTAAATTCAGCTAGTCGCCTCTAGCGGCCAGCATCGGAACGTCTCGGCAGTAAAAGTGGGTATGCGTGAAAAAGGGTATTCATTCAGCTATAACTTATAGTAACTTAAAGCTTAACTGCTTTTAACTGGCAGAAGTTATGAACGTTCAAAATCGAAATTTTGAAAAAAATACGACTTCATATATCTTCCATAGCACCCAAAATAACAAAAAAGTGTGATAATACTTTGTTTTTGAAAAGAACAGATAATAAAATATCTAGCATTTAAAAAAATGGAGCCGTAGCGCTTTATATTTAAAAGCAACGGAAATATTAGAAGTCAAAGTGAAAAAAACCAATTCCAAAATTTTCACTTTTTTTAATTTACAGAGGTTTAAAATTTTAGAACAAAAAAAATATATTTTTTTGAGTATCTAATATTATTAATCATGCAAAATAGTAGGTAATACAAAAAACTTATTACAACAAAAAATTTTGTTGTATATACTAAAATTTGATAAGTAAAAAAGTTCAACTTTGGCTAATTATATAGCAGAATCCAGTCGGTCGATTTTTATTTTTAGTATCATAAAAACATATTTCATCAATTTCCAATAAAAAAAGAAGAACTAATTCAAAACCAGTTGGGAAGGTTAGATCACATGGGAAATTTTAAATTTGGTGTTATTATGATAGTTAGGATTATCAAAATTATAGTCGGTCTTAGTCGACTATAAATACCCTACACATATGTGTAGTTACCATGCAAAGTGGTATATAGGTAATCAGGGTATACAAATCCTGAAAATAACTACAAACTTTCAATCGCTGAAGAATTTCCTTTCATTTGATACCCATATTTACAAATGGGTAGGTGTACCGTATTTCGATTTTTTTTTTTTTGGGAACCACAAGTCGTTTCGCGGGAAAGCATTATTTCCATGTATTTGAGCATGAAGTCAATATATATTTTACCAAAAAAGTTTACCTAAGACGTATACAGTAAAATTGAACTGTAGATGTAAATTTTATATGAGTTATTTGAATATAAATTGTCAGATCACAGGTCACAATTGACCGATCGCACATACAGCGTAGGTATATAAGTAATCTAAATTATGAGTTTCATTTATCTAACTCTTCAATTGTTTAAGTAGTAGTGATTTCAACAGACAGGCAGACGGACAGACAGACGGACAGACAGACAGACAGACAGACGGACAGACGGACAGACAGACGGACAGACAGACGGACAGACGGACAGACAGACGGATCGACTCAGGAGGTCATGCTGATCAATAATATATATACTTTTCCATACCGGAGATGCTTCCTTCTGGGTGTTACAAACGGCGTACCAAATTGAATATACCCTTTCACTCTTAGTGTAGGATATAAATATTCACATAGTTTTGGGCGATGAAAAACCTTTCTGAAACACCGTGTCTCGATTGGTTAGTCTATTGGACTACGAGTCGAAAGGTTTCTGGTTCCAAAAACCTCGACTGTAACATCAAAAAAATACATTACAAAAATGTTTTTCTATACGACGCTACCGCTAAACATCGCCTATGAAAAGCTCTCACCTCGGAGTTGACATTAAATTAAAGTCCCACCATTTGAATCCAAAGTACATATACATCATGCTTTATTGACAGTTAATTTTAATTTGTCAATGTTTGTTGATGTTCTTATTGTTGAAGGAATTCTTATGTTATCGATGAAGTTTCATTCACACATCAGTCTTCTCCTAAAACAAACCCCTAAATTAGATACCTCAGAGCTATCAATCAAGTTGAAAAAAATGCGAATATTGGGACATTATTTAGTGTGAATATAATTTATTTTTTTTGTTTATAAATATGTCTTATCAGCATGGTTTTTGTTTAAATTTAATTTTTTTATTCTGTGTACTTGATATGATTGTATTTTTAAACTCTTATGCAATAAAAATCAAATTGAAAAATGTACATGTTTATTTTGCAATATTTAGCTATGTTATGCAAATGTATTCATTTCAATGTTTTGTTTGTAGCACAATGAGCACATTGAAATCAGAAATTAATGATAAATATTCATATGGATTTGGAAATTCTACTTTTGTAAATGTCCTGTTTTAAGTACACATAAAACAAAGATATGTTGCGTCAACAAACTGCCTAACCAACATATTCGGTTCTCTCAACTGCTTAGTCGCTTCTACTAGTCAAAACGAAAAGAGCTGTAGTTCGGACTACAACCAATATTCAACAGTTTTAGAACAATTTCTAACAGTTTAAGAACCATTTGGTGCGTGTATAGACTTGTATTTCAAGCGTCAACCGAATATGGCAGTTCGGCCAACAAATTTATAGAAAATTCGTTTCAACCGAATGAAGTTGGTTGTTACAAATGACTTTTTCATTCTTCAAACTTCATGCCAAAAGAGAATTTTTCTGTGTGTATGTTTCACAAAAAAAAAACATAATAATTTGTAAAAATGTCTACATATCTCATAATGTTGTTGCGAATATTAATATAAATTATGCTCTTCCGAATGATATTAAAACTTTTAACGGTTATGGTTTGAATTCCTAATTTGCATGTTCCACTTATCTATCTAAATTGAAATGATTTTTAAATCAAAATATATATTTTAAATTCAAGCAAGCAAAATCTCAATAAATTTATTTCCATTTCGGTCGTCATAAATTTTGATTATAATCAAACTTGAATTCCAGAATATATCTCAAAATCATCAAATATTGACTAATTCTATTTGCATAAATTCAAATTACAGACATAAGCTAAACTCATACAAAATTTGCAATTAATTTGAATTTCATTACAATTTCTTGTTACATTGTAAAATATATAAATTTCGATCAATAGTATGACGGAAGTCGTACTAAGTAATAAATGTGCGTGTATGCCATTATTGTAAGTTGTTGTGACTGGTTTGGTAGTAGCATTTGATTTTGTTATTATTATCTAATTCATTGTCAATTAGATAATAAACATGCGCATGCATATTGAAGTACGTTGTCTCTACGATGCATTGGATTAATTTGAATTTAAATTCGAATTTAAACCCTCCGACATAACAAATCCATCGCATGCATAACACAAGAGAGGTCTACATGATCGAAATACATATAACACACAAAATGTTGCCAAATTCATGAGTGCCATCAAAAACAAACAATACGAATTAATAAAGTATTTTATGCCCAACAGCGAATGTGTGGCCCTATTTTATTATTTCTTGTTTTTAAAAATTACCAATGAGGGGCTGCCTCTTATCTACAAAACACAGAAGCTGATCAAGACAGTCGTGTTATTTGTCTCGTTCTAGCAGTGTCGTTCATGTTCTTGCATCTGGTCGATCGTGTTTTTGTGGGGATCTAATTTAGCGACAAATTAGCTTGACTTCCAGGCCATGTCTTCCCTGAAAAATATATCCATCTGATACCTTATACAACAGGCTACTCAATCAACGATTCTTCATAGCCCCTATATATGATGCATTTTCTGATTCCCTTAATAGATGAAGTCAGTTATTCAGTGATTAGTTCGTTGGATTGCGAGCCGAAACATATATGTTGAAAGTCCCGGGATTCCGAACCGGCGACTTTCAACATAATAGTATAAAATATTTTTCTATACGACGTTACCACATGAGAGGACATTGCTAATCCTCCGAGAGAAAACTCTGTCTATACGAAAAAAGTGCATACAATTAATTCGCTTTTCATAGATAACCACTTTCGGTCACTGAATAAATTGGTTTTGTTCTGGACAATTCAAAAGTTGGATGTTTACCACCGTTGTCCCTTTTTTCCGAACTATTAAGATTACTCAGTATATCTAATTAATAACACTTAAAAAATATATGTTTTGTTTATACCGAACGTTCTTGAAGTTATAACACACTCGGAAAAATATTCTATTAAAACTGGACAATATGACAGTACACTCAGAAATAAGATACCATAAAATGAATAGCTTTTCTATTGAAATTAGTTAATAGGATTAACTATTAATTCAATAGGTAAATCCCATTAAATACTACAAAAATCCTATTAAAACTGGTCAATATGACAGTTATTGATTCAACAGTACACTCAGTAATAAGATACCATAAAATTAATAGCTTTACTATTGAAATTAGTTAATAGGATTAACTATTAATTCAATAGGTAATGGTATTTACTACAAAATACTATAAAATTATTTTTTAGTTTGTATGAAAATAATTTTTTTTTGTATATATACAAAAAAGAATCATTTTCATACAAACTAAAAAATAATTTTATAGTATAGTATTTTTAGTATACTATTAATTAAATCAATAACTGTCCTATAGACAAATTTTAATAGGAATTTATAAGATCTTTTTCTGAGTGTATACAAAAAAATAAATATTTTTATATAAACACAAAAACAATTTAATACTATTTATCCTATTTATTAATTTTTATACTAAAATACTATTAATTTTATAGTATTTTTAAGATTATACCAAATTGAAAACATCCAAATTCTTCTTCTACCTTAACTACATAATAAATGAAAAATCCTTGAAAACTAATTTCATTAATATTCCAAAACGTATCTGACCATTGGGACATGGAATGCACAATATATTTTTGCAGAAATAAGTTGATCGATTATTGCCCATCTGTATGGCTTAGATTTCTTTGCATTAAAATTGCATTTAATGGTGTGTATTTTGATTGCCATATATCAATTGTATTCAACTTTAAAATTTCTTAATAAAATACCAGCTGCAAAAGTCCGAAACGTAACATTTGCGATCCTTAATACTTTCCTGTCGTAAAGGATAAATTAAAAAAATATGTCAAAAATTTCGTTCAGTCTGTATTTTTATTTTATTTTCTTTTATTAACTTTTCTGAACATTTTTTCTTCAAAAATTTTATACATTTTCATTACATGTGGAAACCTTTATAATTTCTATTTTATCTTTTACCATTTTCTTTGTATATTTTGTGGTTGAGTGAAATTGATATCAGTGTGTGCTTCGATTGCTTTGGAAGTTTGCATTTAGTTTTTATGTAAATGTGTGTGTAGGTCCGAAGTATTTCTAATCTCGAATATACGCATGATAGAAATGTATGTGGCTAAGACCATCGGTCTTCTGGTCTATGCATGACAAAGAGATACCAAGGCGTATACAATCTAAAATTAATGGTACAGTGAAAGAATTATGGAGAAAAGGCAATGGTATAAAATAAATTTATTGATAATATTATTAATAATATAATTATTTGTTTTTTTTTTTTAGTTATAAACCAATTTTAAATATTTATTTCATATTTTATAATGTTTAATGTTAATTAAATATTTCGCATTGTGTAAAATATTGTTTGTCATATGTATCGTATGTAAATTGGGTTCTGCGACGACAACACTGTGTAAAGCCTTCCTACTTACTACGTACACATATAAACATCTGAGCAAATTTACGCCATACAGCATATCGGACACATACAGAATTTCTAGTAGTATTAAATTGATAAATGTGTCTATGTGAAATCTTAGTGACGCAACTCAAATCAGTTCTATATATAACCCTACAAATTGTTAAATAGGTTACTTTTGAAACCATTAATAGCGAATATAACGAAATATAAGACCAATATTTAATTTTAATATTAATCTGTAACTACCCAACAAACCAATCGATATCTTAACTATATCGTACCGATACCGTTTGTATGCCCAAATTGGCGTTTTCGAAAATCTGTAATGATAAAAAATGTTTGGATTTTCGAACAAATAACATTGATGTTGTTGTCGTTATAGATTTGCACAAATGTATTTCTGCAAAATATGCACTACTGCACTCTACAGTATTTAGTGCGTTTTGCAATGGCAGTCTACAGTATTATAGTGAAATCTCTCTAGCGACTTCACTTCACTGCAGTATTTGTTTCATTGTTGTCAAGTAGTGTCAAGACATTTTAATGTTTCAATGTTCAAAACCAAATGACACTACTGTCGCTGATAATTCGACAACTGAGTGCAGTGTGTGAGCGTAACAAGTAATAAGTGAGAAACATTGAACAACAACAACAAATCTACCGCTTGGCGTTCGACGGCGGTACAGTTGCTGTCGGTATTTATGTGTTTATAAAAAAATACAACAAACATTTTTTCCAAAAAAAAAACATTGTTGAAAAAAATTGTGTACGACAGAAACAACGTATTGGTCAAAAAAAAACAATTTATCCAACAAAAATATTACATTGATGTTTGTATTTGTGCAAAATATGCACTACTGCACTCTACAGTATTTAGTGAATTTTGCAATGGTAGTCTACAGTATTATAGTAAAATCTCTCTAGCGACTTCACTTCACTGCAGTATTTGTTTCATTGTTGTCAAGTAGTGTCAAGACATTTTTTTAATGTTTCAATGTTCAAAACCAAATGACACTACTGTCGCTGATAATTCGACAAGTGAGTGCAGTGTGTCAGCGTAAAAAGTAATAAGTGAGAAACATTGAAAACAACAACAAATCTACCAAACAGCGTTCGACGGCAGTACTGTTGCTGTCGGTATTTATGTGTTTAAAAAAAAATACAACAAACATTTTTTCCAAAACAAAAAACATTGTTGAAAAAAATTTTGTACGACAAAAACAACGTATTGGTCAAAAAACAATTTATCCAACAAAAATATTTTGTTTATTTTGAAAAAATAAATAAATATTGAAAAAATGTTGTTCGATAAATATAAAATTATTATAAAAAATTATATGATTTTCTTATAACTTTTGAATTCTTTTTATACATCAATATTATTGAAAATTTCTAAGAGTAAGATAAAAAAAAATGTACTGAGTACTCAGTGTCAATACTTGAATTTTTATTGCGTATTATAGACCTATTCACTACAACTACGTCTTGTTTTTGTTTTGTTTTGACACTACTTGTGCATTGGGTCGACTAAATTTGTTTGTCGAATTCGATATTTATTACATGCATTTGTAACCCACTTCAATATTTTATTTTATGTCAAGACATATATATACTGATCATGTATTTCCCGGTGACAACAGTATCGGCCACAATTCGTTTGAATGTCAGTTGAATATCGTGTGATTACAATTTTTGATTCATGTTTTTTTATTGCCATCATATAAATCATACGACAAAAAAATAAAAAAATTGTATAGGAAAAATAGTGAAGTAGTGTCAAGACATGTTTTTAATGTTTCAATGTTTAAAACCAAATGACACTACTGTCGCTGAAAACAAAAATATTAAACAAACGTTTTATTCAAAAAGTGAAAAACGAAACGTTTGAAATTCGTTATACCAATTTTAGACGAAAGGTGCTGGAAACATATCGTAGTCACACGATAATAAAAAGATACATGATATGGGGATTAATGGTTTGCTTAGAGCCTAAAGAAATTCCTTTTGATTTTTAACATATCCTTAAAAAAAGTTTGGGTACAATTCATTTTTTTAAACTTGAGTTGAAATAAGTCAGTTATGAACCGAGGGATTTTTTTTTTAAATTTTTGATAAAAACACATTGGAAAATTTTGGGAACTATTGAAAAAACTCTTTAATGTCATTTAAAAAAAAAATACGATACAAAAAAGGCGGTAAATTTAGAAATTTTAAAGCTTCTTTTAAAGTTTAAAAAAATATGACTTTTTTGGATTTTTGTACAAAATATCCTTGAAAAATATAGGACACAATTCAATAGTAACAACTGAGTATGCGGTCAAAATTAACTCTTTCGAGTTATAAGAAAATGATGTATACACTCAGAAAAATACTATAAAATTAATAGTTTTTTTACTATTAATATTAAGCGGTAAATACCATTAAACACTACAAAATACTATGAAATTATTTTGAATTATTACAGAATCAATTACTGTAATATTGACTCATTTTCTAATAGGATTTTTTTCTGCGAGCGGTATAGTTAAAAATAAATTACACACGAGAAATTCTTGAATTGTGTCTATTTTATTACACAAAATACAATCAAATCAATGGGTACAAACATAAGAAATAAACAAAATTTAATTGCTATTAATTTTGCAGTGAAAATAATTAAATTAAATTCAAACATAATGGCATTGCTTTGCATTTGGATACAAATTGATAACAAATAAAATAAAATTAACAAGTGAAAGCGTTAGATGTCTGAGGATGAATGTTTAGATATCTACATGTTTCGAGACAAGTGTGTGACATACGCATAGCATATTAATCACTTCAAGAGACTATTACAACCAAAATGCAAAATTTCTTTATAACGTAAGGCAATCAAATTTAATTGGCTAATTAGGACAGAAATCAGGCGTAGAGCACGTGTGCGTGCGCTCACAAATGTGAAGAGGAAAAGACAAAAGAAAAACGAAGCGAAAAAAAACAAAAGAAATACAAGAAAGAGAAAAATTAATGAGCACATTAAAATGATGACAAAAATGTACAAAAAGAAAATTTTAAACCAGACGCCATGTTTGAGAAATAAATTGTATTTAGCAGGAAGAAAAAATATAAAAGCTAAATGTGAGTTGTGGGAGAAATATGGGTCGTATGTTGATGATATAGAAAATTCAGTTTTATTATTATATTTGGTGTAAAATATTGATGCAATGTTGGGGCAATCTTAGTGCAATCTTGCGGTAATGTGCATCCAATGTATTTGAAATGTTTAGTTGAAAAGTTTAAGAAAGGTTAATAATACACATATGAAATGATGTAGAAAATTGCGTATTATGTATGCAGTGCAATGTTGGCGCAGTGTTTGTGCAATATTTGTGAAATGTTGGTGTAGTTCTCGTGCAATTTTTGTGTAATTCTGGTGTAATTTTTGTGGTATTGAGGTCCAATGTCGGTGCAATGTTGGTATAATACGGGTGTAATGTTGGTGCAATGTTGGTGAAATGTTGGTGTCAAGCTGGTGTAATGCTGTTGGGATGTTGATGGAAAGTGGATGAAATGTTGAACAATGTAGCTGGTGTAATGTTTGTTCATGTTGGTGCCATGTCGGTACAATGTTGGTGTAATGTTGGTGCCATTTTAGTGTCATATTGGTGCCATGTCGGTCGAATTTTGTAATGTTGGTGTCAAGTTGGTGAAATGTTGTTTAAATGTTGGTGGAAAGTTGATGAAATGTTGGGCAATTTTGCTGGTGTAATGTTTGTTCAAAGTTGGTGTCATGTTGGTGCCATTTTGGTGCCATATTGGTGCCATGTCGGTCGAATTTTGGAATGTTGGTGTCAAGTTGGTGAAATGTTGGTGTCAAGTTGGTGTCAATGTTGTTTAAATGTTGGTATAAAGTTGATGAAATGTTGGACAATGTTTCTACAATGCTGGTGTAATGTTTGTGCAAAGTTGGTGCCATATTAGTGGAATTTTGGTGTTATGTTAGTGCAATGTTGGTACAAAGTTGGTTTAATATTGGTGCAGAGTTGATGCAATGTTAAAAAATACTACGTAATTATTACTGAAAATATACTCAAAATGTTGAATAGTTTTCATTAAACTGTGATAAATGCAATTACAGTATTTCCTTGAAATCTAATAACTGTAGTTAACAAATATTGCTCAACTAAAAAAGAATATTGCTGAAATACCAGCAACACAAAACCAAATGTTTGAAATTCGATTAAAATTTGGTTTTTACTGAAATGTTGCTGAAAATTAAATTGAAATTCTGAGTAAATTCGGAAGAAATTTTAGAAAATGTGAATATGTAAAGTTGCACAAATATTTAACACTGGTCTGAGTTATACATGTGAGTGAAACAATCTTTGAATGCATAAATCATACCATTTCTTCTTAGTTATTTATACTATATTTCATTGCAAAATAAAACACGTTCACAAACACAATTCTTTAAAATATTTTCATCTTTATAGCATTTTGATGGTTTCTTTGATCATTTTTTTTTTGGTTTTCTTTTATAAAGTTTACAATAAATAGCATAAAATTAAAATAAAATAAATAATTCATAGAATAACTAACATTAATTGCTTACTTATGTAAAACTTTACAATAAAAGTTTTTTCTTTTGTATTTAAAACAAAACAAAAAACAAATAATAGTAAAATTGGGTTTTCCTTAAATCTTTGGATGGTCCTTTGTTTTTTTTTGTTTCTTTTTGCAGCACTCGATAACATTTACTATTGTATAGTTCAAATCGGTTCTGTTAAAGAAAAGTGGCAACCAAAAACATTAACTTGTGCCACATTTCTTTTATATGACGCGTACTACACAATGGGGAAAATGCGGGTATTTTTTTTTGTTGTTTTGAAGGCGGCATGTTGTGGAAAAAGGATCTGTTCGGAACGTTTAGCCTATTTAGGCGTAGGCGTTATAGGCCATGTTTTGTGCCGATTCAATTTGTTGGTATTGCTCGACGGTTGCGCCAGCTGAACGTCCATCCCAGGGACCGTGGGCGGTGATGTGTGAGGAATGGTGCTCGGCAGCAATCTAATAGGATTAGAAATGATAATAAAAATATTTTGTAAATGTTTAAATATTATAATAAAAATGTGCATAATGTGTATAGGTACATTTTGGGTAATATTTGGAGCATGTTTTTTTTTTTATATGAGCTGTTATTAACAAAACATTAAACCATGATGTGCGGGCGGACTGGGCTGGTCTGTACATTTTGAGAAGGAATATAGATGATGATATTTTTTGATAGAGCAGAATTTTAAGGAAATGATTGTGCTGTTCGTCATTTGAAAATTTTGGTATTGGGAATTCTAATTGCTAATGGGGGTTTACTTGAAAAACTTACCCAAATTTTAATTTAACTCAATGCATTAACATATTTAAGTAATTATTGTTTGTTACCCAAATTCTCCCTCACATTCTCTCATACACTGTTCAAAACTTTCTTTTTCTCTTCATCATCATCATCATCATTATTCTTCCTTCTTCAAAAACGTTTAATTACCACAGCCCGCGAAAGCCTATTTTGGAAAAAACCAAACAAAAAAAAAGGGTTGCCATTAGCCGCTTACCTTCTTGCACAATTGGAAAATGGCCAAACCAACCGAAACAACAAACGAGAAGAAGCCCAGCGCCAGCGCATTGAATGCCTTCAGCTTGAGGATGCCAATAGCCATGGGGATCAGAGTCATGGCCTTCAGCAGGATAAGTACCATGATGGGCATGGCCATCTTGCGCAAACGATGTTTCTTGCCTAGATGGGGGGGGGGGGAGGAAATAATTGGTTGCGAATAATCACCGATTAGTACATGTTATAGCGTCGAGCATTTTCAATATTTGATAACACACCCTTCTTAAAGAGGCTGCCCTTCTTACCCTTGCCCTCAACAACGTCTTCATCGTCATCGGCGAATTTCACATTCAGACTCAGTTGGTCGTTGTTCAGGTTGCGAGAGGATACGGTGACCTTGGCATCGGCAAGTGGCAGATCAACAGTTACATCATGTCCCTGAATGTAGTTCTGAATGGTGTCGAAGAAGTCGCTGCCCTGAGAGCGAGCCTTGGACTCGGCGGGAGCCTGGAAGCCGTTGGCGTGCACCTCAACATCGGAGAACTGTAGGGAGAAAAAAAGGTTTATAAATTTGCATTTTAAAGAGTTATTGGGGAACAGTTTTGGGACATTTTTAGAAACATTTAAGAATTTTATAAGGCATAATTTGAATAAAATATAATGTTGAATGTTCTTGAATTAATAAAAATTCTAAATAATTAGAATAAAATCAAAATTTAATTTTTGTATGGGACTTTTATAATAAAATCTATATGAATTATAGGAAATCTGACATTTTTGGATAAAGTACGACTTTTTTAAATGTCAAATATTGGTATTATTTTATTTTAAAAAAATGTTTGGAATCTATCTTGAGAAATTATTTTAAAAATCTTTATTCCTCATTTGATGAGAAATATGAGAGTCAATGAGAATGGAAATGATATAAAAACTATTTTTTATATTATTTTTATATTCGTATTTTATATTTCTCATCAGACAAGAATATGGCCCTTGTTCGGGATTTATATAAACTCTTAAAACATTTTTTCCAAATTTTTTTTATTTTATATATTTTTGAAAATGTATTGAAAATTAAAAAAAAAAAGATAAATTTATCATTTTTTTTTAATAATTTCAAAAATCTTACCTTGAAACTATCTTTGCTCATCACATTATCCAAAAAACGCATTGCCCTCACTTTGATGCAAGCGAATGAATCTTCGCCAGTCTCGCACTTGTTGCTCTCCTCATCGATGAGAGGCTGCAAGTTGGTCGGACGCACCGCTTTGGCAGCACTGGTGACCGCTGCAAGGCCCAGTAGTGCCATCAGGATAAAATAGGTGGTGGATGAAGCCATAATGTGTTTTGTTATTCGTATTTGAATTGTGCTTGAAGTGCGCCTGATCACCGACCCTACTCGATGATTGAACGACTGCGAATAATAATTGATTTTCTATGGTCAACGTTTTTTATACTGCATCAACTTCCGAAATGCAGACACAGACCGTACGTAGTCGCCATTGATTGACAATCACAATCGCACAACTCAGGAAAGAGCGCCGCGAGAGCGAACGAGAGCGAACGAAAGAAGTAACAACAGCTGCACCAGCGCACAAAACATGGAGGAAGAAGACATAAATGTAGCCAAATGTAGATGAACGAACAAAATTCAAAGTTATACCAGACCTCTAGTTATTATTATTATTATTACTGCTATTTACTCTCCAAAAGCACTCCCGCATAAATGCGATTTAAAGAGAGCCATCGATCGATCCGTCCGAAGTTTGTGCAGGGCACGATTTACGCATGCGCCGCACACGCCGTCGTATGCGTAACTTTAATTCAAATTTCAATTAAATTCATTCATTCTTTCATTCATTAGTTTCACTATACTGGTCTAAGCGATCGTTTTCGATTTCCCTCACGTTCGCATTGATGTGATCAAAATTACTTAAAACAATTGTTATGTCTAATATGTATTTTATTTTTTGTATCATTTATTTTTTATAAATCCACTGCATTTGTTCAGTTCATTTGAGCACTTGCCAGAATTTTGTTCCAAATTGTTTGCATTTTTGCTGGGAGAGTTAAATGAACATGCAATTAGTGCATAATTAATTTTAATTTTTATAATGCCATCGGTACTTATAATAGGTACCTTTGCAATTAGATATTGGCAGGGGTACGTACGACTTTCATAAAATGGGAAACTTAAATTGCAATTTTTACTAAAATGTGCGATTATAAACGAAAAAAGTTGGATTAGCCGAACACACATTCTACGTTTATCAATATTCAAAAAGGTCGAAAACCTGTTCAAATATTTAGAGACGCGCGGTGTGGCAGGGAGTTCTCCAAGGAAGTACCATGCAATTACGCCCATATTTTTCCAGTTGTTTAATATATTCCGTATATAATAAAACCTAATAATAATAAAACATATTTTTGTTAATATCGGTATATCGACATGACAAATCACTTGGCGGCGGTCTCTGCAAGTCTTTCAATTATTTTACTTGGAATTTCGAAATGTCTAAATCAGTTTTAACCTTTATTCCCATTTGGTTTTTCACTCAGAATTATTATTTTTAAAAAATATGAAGGTCTTTGGTTGAGAGATATTTTTTTTATTAAATAAAAGCTCGTTGGTTGAGTGTTATATGAAAATCTATACATATTTTAAAGGTCTTCGGTTAATGGTTGTTAGTAGACAGAAAATGCAATAGTTGATTTTTTCTTGTTGCAGAAGTTGATTGTAGAAAGAAACATAAAAATTTGTTGTTAGAAAATGTTGATTTCCAAATTTTCGAACATTGTTGTTTTTGTCGTCTCTAATTTTTTTTTTAACAATTTTTTTTTTTCGAAAATTTTCGAACATGTTTTTGTCGAATAATTTTTTTTTGAAAATGGTGATTTTGACCATTGCGTTGTTTTGTCGTCCAACACTTATTTAAAAAAAAAAAACAATTTTGTTTTCCAAATTTTTCGAACATTGTTGTTTTTGTCGAATATATACACGCTGCAAAAAAAGGGCTCTCCCAAACATTTTGCAGGCATTAACATGTATGTTTGGAATTTTATGTAAACATAATATATAATTGACTGATAAATAATTTGTAAACAGCGTTGTATTCAGACTTGAACAGTGTTGTAATGAGCTCTGACTTACATTATAATATCCCGAAAACATTTTAATGTTGCCCCTTAAAATGGAGTATGTTCTAATGAAAACATAATAATTACTACATCCAAATAAAATAAATATTTGAACCGAAACATAAATATGTTCAAAATAAAACATTATTTGAATGACCTGAATATAAATAAGTAGTTCAGTTCAAAAGTAGTATGTTTGCATATAAACATATTTAAATATTTTTGGAAAGAAATCCTGAAAATAAAATAAAAATAAAATGTTGTTTTTTTTTATTAATTTTTATTTCAAATCTTTAAACATACACAGTGGGAATTTATAATAATTGAATTCATATATAAATTTTTAAATGCTTTAATAAATAATAATTCGTTTAAAACTGCATGTACAAGTGACGGCATCAATGAATGCACAATTGCACGAGCAGACGCTAAACCAGACGATCCAGACTCGCTTTATATTTGGACAGTTACAGTTGATCTCAGTACAGCACATAGCGTAAGCAAGGAATTCACGGAGGCTTTTGTAAAAAGCATGCCAAATTCTGTTTGAAATTCGAAACACAGATTTTTATTTGTGCTTTTTTCACATTAGTTTCAGAAATTGTATACAGTACTATATTATACTCTGTTACTATTTGTACTTTTTGTAACACAATTTATGTATTTATTTAATTTACAAATAACAAAATTATTACCGACGCGAACACGTTTTCTCAACGAACAACAAAAGACACGCAGAAAATGCCGATCACCGAGTGTCAACTTTTTCAAACATCACTATGTTTAAAATGACCCTATACATACTTCAAACGACGACAAAAGAGACGTAGGTAGAAAATTCTGCTCAACGAGTGCCAACTTCGTATACAAGAAGAATGTTGCAAGAATACACTTATTTAAATTCAATTTCTTTTCTGTTTGTTTTTAAACATCAATATGTTCAAACGATGGCCTAAGATGGCGTAGTTAAAAAATGCTGCACAACGTTGCCAACTTCGTCAGTCGATAAATTATCGAATTAAGACGAGCGTTGCGAACATACGTTGTATTTAGATTTGATTAGCATTTTCTGTGTTTCGAGACATAGTTTTAACAAGTAAATTGTCAAGAAATAGTTTATTCAAATGCAATTAAAATTTTATTTTGGTATTGTAACATATTTATGGTAAATTTGACAGATTCACGTGAACAAAAATAAATTCAATTTCGATTATAATTTAATTACACTTCATTCCTAATATACGTATGGTAATTTCGTATTACTTTTTAATTACATTCAAACATATTCAAACAAATCTTTTCTATCCGTGTAGGTATATTTGTTTTTTTTTTGGGAAAATGCAGATTTCCGCGTTGTTTTTGTGGTCCAAATTTTTATTTAAAAAACTTTTTTTTCGTAAATTTTCGAACATTGTTGTTTTTGTCGTTTTTTTTATTTTTGAAATTGGTGATTTCGATCATTGCGTTGTTTTTGTAGTTCAAATTATATTTTAACATTTTTTTTCGACATTTTTCGAACATTGTTGTTTTTGTGGAATAAAATATTTTGATGGACTATGTTGTCTTCAAAAATTGCGTTCTTTTTATGATACCTTTTTTTTAACTATTCGAATATAGTTGTTTTTGTCGATCACACATTTTGTGGTGCAGAAATATTGGGATAATCTGTAAAGAGCTCTCAGCTTCTCAAAAATTACTAATGAGAGATATATGTTGTTATGTTTGTATATCTCGCTCTTCAACCGAAACCGAATATTTTTTCTCTCTGACTGAAATCAAAATTTCTCAAAAATAAATGATTCTTACAGACCAAAACCGAAAATTATCAAAAATATAGGTTTAACTTTTTAGTTTTTGTTTTTTCGCTGATTTATTTAATAAATGTTATTTAGTGAGATTTATTCAGGAACCTCCGAAAAGGCTAAATTTTATCTCGGACCTCTGGTTAAAACATAATTTTAGACATTTAAAATATTATAAACTACCCAGTTTATATATCTATTCTATATCTATTTCTATATCTATTTCTATTCTATATCTATATTCGTTTCTATATCGTTACGGGATCAATGCGAAATGCAGAAGAATTCACACTATATCGAAAACTTTCTCGTAGCGATATAGAGTATAAAAATTTGACCTACATGAAAGGTAGATATTGTCCGCCGGAGTTTTCTCGTAAAAAAAATAGTAGCTATGAAACATACTTTTTGAACGAAATTAGTCCGAAAATCTTCGAAAGGGTTCGAATATACCCTGTCCTAATTTATTGTACCTAAGCCTAAGATGTTGGACTGCACGTTAATCGATCAGTCAATCAGGACTTGTTCTTTTATATACATAAAGCCTATGATCAGTTTAGATGAGAAACAAAAACAGTTTAGATAAGTTTAGATAGGAAAAAACACCGAATAAAATACTGTATTAAAAAGATGTAGTTGTTTGTGTTGTGTAATATTGTACGCCACAATTACTGCATTTCTATACAACATTTTACAACATACGTATTAAAAATTAATACATTTTATATTTTATACATAAATTACTACATCTGCATTTATTTTTACCACATTATGTATTTATTTGTTTTTATTTAACTGCATTTTGACTACATTATGTATTAATTTAATACTGATGTTGAAAATGGTATCACATTTTATTATATTTTAAATTTTTAAAATCGGTTGAGTGGTTCCGACAATACTGAATTTCAGCCGATTTAAGAGTGTTTGGGCACACTGTGAGACGTATTTGGGGCTCGAACTCATGCCGTCAGAAACGTCGGGAGTTGGTAATCAAGCACGCTAGGTGCTCTGCTACAGAACCACGCAACCATCACTCGTCTAAGTTGTAGTTTTGCCTGTTCCATTTTTTGAACAGACTTTTTGTTGCAAGAATGACGAGTGGTACCTAATATCGGTAGAACGAATGCATTTGAGTAACGCATCGGTTTTGCTTTCAATGTTGTTGTTATTAATTCGTGTTCCTCTTTTCGCAATGATTCATAATTCAGACCTATGCTTGTTGTTAACTTTTTCAAAGCAAATACTTAATATAGGGTTTTTCAATAAGAGCGCTACAAAAGTTATTTTCAAGGGTTTTCAACAGGGACGCTACAAAAGTAGAGCGACAGGGACAGCAAACGACGCCATATTTATTGCCGCTCTTTTGACATTTCTCTTCAGTAAGGTTTGTCATTTCATGATGGAAAGATATACGAGCCAACAACGAGTCGAAATTATTAAAATTTACTACCGACATTCGAATTCGTATATCTTTCCATCATAAAATGGCAAACTTTACTGAAGAGAAATGTCAAAAGAGCGCCAAGAAATATGGCGTCGTTTGCTGTCCCTGTCGCTCTACTTTTGTAGCGTCCTTGTTGAAAAACCCTTTAGTAGTAAACTTACTACATTAATTTTCTCGACGTATATTTGTGATTATTTGTAATGATTTCTGCTACAAAATTCAAAGGAGTTATTTGCGTGACTATTAACAAAAGAAACATCATATCGACGCCTCTTACGAAAACTAACACGTTTTCAATTTTTGTATGAAAATTTCAATATAAAAATTTCAAACGTATTACATTTCGTAAAAGTCGTCGATATATTCTTTGAGATTCTAGGAAATGAATTGACTTTTTAAATACAAGTAGAACACGTGTCTGTAGAACTGTAGTTGTTTTTTGTTTTGTTGTTGTTCATGCACCTATCTTTTATTTCTGTAGTTATTATTTGCTATGGTGATTTTATTTTGCGTAGTTCATCTGTCAATCTACGTATTTGTTGGGAATTGTTGATATCACGATTACTGTAAAATGTTACTGTTAAAAAAGTAATTCAAAAAGTAATAAGAATATTCCTCTTGAGTTGCAGACGTTGGCATATCGTGGCTTATCTTAAAAGTAATCGCTAATATTCTTCTTGACTGGCTGTAATATGAATTGAAATGTAAAATACGTTTCTACACGGATAGAAAAGATTTGTTTGAATGTAATTAAAAAATAATACGAAATCACCACACATGTATTACGAATGAAGTGTAATTAAATTATTGTTCAAATTGTAATAGCATATTACTATGTGTAAACATTTAATATATTCCCCAAGCAGAATTTGTCAAACTTATTATAAATATGTTACAATACAAACATAAAATTTTAATTGCATTTGAATATACTATTTCTTGGCAGTTTACTTGGTTATAACTATGTTTCAAAACAAACAGAAAATGCTATTCAAATCTAATTATAACGTATGTTCGCAACGTTCGTCTTCATTCGATTAGTTATCGACAGACGAAGTTGTCAACGTTGCGCAGCATTTTTTACCTACGCAATCTTTTGCCATAGTTTGAACATATTGATGTTTAAAAACAAACAAAAAGGAAATTGGATTTAAATAAATGTATTCTTCCAACATTCTTCTTGTATACGTAGTTGGAACTCGTTGAGCAGAATGTTCTATCTACTTCTCTTTTCTCATCGTTTGAAGTATGTATTGGTCCTTTTAAACATACTGATGTTTGAAAAGAAACAAAAAAATTAAATTAGATGTAAATAAAAGTATTCTTGTATACGAAGTTTAGACTCGCTGACCGCTATTTTCTTCATACGTGTCTTTTGATGTTTGTTGAGAAAACGTATTCGTATCGGTAGTCATTTGTAAATTTTAAAAATATACAAATTGTGGTACAAAAAGTACAAATAATATCATTTAATAATGCAGTATATAATTTAATTGTTCCTGAATGTTTTTCTAAAAATATTGTGAAAATCCGACACGGATATTTCATCAAAAAAACCACAACTGAAAAATCAGTGTTTCTATTTTCAAGAATAATTCGGCATGGTTTTTTACAACAGCTATGTGTTGCACTGAGACTTGTACTTGCAGTTTTAATTCAATGAATTATTTATGCATTTAAATATTTATATATGAATTCAAATATTATTAATTCACAGTGTGCATGTTTAATAATTTTTAATAAAAAAAAAACATATTTTATTTTTATTTTATTTTCAGGATTCCTTTCCAAAAATATTTAAATATGTTTCTATGCAAACATACTACTTTTTGAACTGAAAACCAGTTGGGAAGGTTAGATCACATGGGAAATTTTAAAGTAGGCGTAATTATGATAGTTAGGATTATCAAAATTATAGTCGGTCTAAGCCGACTATAAATACCCTACACATATGTGTGGTTACCATTCAAAGTGATATATAGGTCACCAGGGTATACGAATCCTGAAAATAACTACAAACATTCAATCGCTGAAGAATTTCCATTCATTTGATACCCATATTTACAAATGGGTAGGTGTACCGAATTTCGATTTTTTTTTTGTCTTTTCGCCGGAAAACATTATTATCATGTATTTGAGCATGATATCAATATATAAGGACTGCGTCGAATAAAATTGTCCGCTACAAAAATGAAAAAATCTAGAAATCTAGTAATCGAATTTTTATAGAATAAAATATTTTATTTTGCAAATTATTTTTAGATTTAAAAAAAAATATAAAAAACAGAAATTAATATTTTTTAATAAAAAGTTTTAATTTTTCCGGAACCCCTTCCATTAATGTTGTAATGGTAGTGTCCGACACCCTCACAGCTGCTGAAGACCACTTTCTTTTAAATTTTTGAAGGTCTTTGGCCACTTGTTTTGTTGTCTTCATCTCCTTTTTTACTAAAGCCCAGTATCTCTCAATCGGCCTGAGTTCAGGACAGTTTGGTGGTTTGGCTTCTCTAGGCACCAAAATCACTGCATTTTGTTGGATCCACTCTAAGGCCGTTTTGCTGTAGTGACATGAAGCGAGGTCAGGCCAAAAAAATGTGGACACTTCATGTTGGCGTAAAAATGGAAGCAATCTCTTTTGCAAGCATTCCTTCACATATATTTCGCTATTAATTGTACCCGATGTCACGAATGAGCTGCTCCTTTTTCCACAACTGCAAATTGCCTGCCAAACAAGGAATTTCTTTAGGAATTTTGTCATTTTTTTTTATTAGAATTTTTCAGCGACATTTCCTCGAGAATCGGCTGTATAAAATTCCTGCCCAGGTAGCTGAGAAAAGTCCGCTAAAACATAAGTTTCGTCGTCCATTATGCAGCAATCGAATTTTTTAAAAAAATCTTGGTTCAGCTTTTTAGCTCGTTGTTTTGCGGTTTCATTCTTGACGGCATTTCTATCCGGAATTTTTTGGACCTTGTACATTTTCAGCCCAGCTTCTTTCTTAGTCCTGCGCACGAAAGATTCTGAGCAATCCGCCTTTCTCGCCAATTTCCTTCCGGATATGCTTGGATCGTTCTTTAAAATATTCACAACCTCCTTCGACTTTTCACGATCATGTGGGCCTTTTTTTACCAGAACCTTTCTTCCGATCAATACTCAGGTCTTCCTTAAAGCGGTTGATAACGCGAGAAATGGTCTTAGGGTTAGCCCCTACCCCCTTGGCAATTTTTTTAAAAGACCAACTAGGTTGTTTTTGAAAAATTTTAATTATATTTTCTCGCACTTCCACTTCGTTTGCCATTTTCGCGTTAAATAAATTTTGTATTGACTATAACTGACTCACATTATTTTCTGCCATTTAATTCAGAGCTACTATGATCAAATTTTTTTAATTTGAATCTTTCAATAGCACATTATGGGAAGATATGTAACGGACAATTTTATTCGACGCAGTTCTTATTTGACCAAAAAAGTTTACCTAAGCACGTATACATAAAAATTGATCTTTATATGTACATTTTATATGAGGTATTTGAACATAAGTGGTCGGATCATAGGACACAATGGACCGATCTCGCCAATTTTTTCGCACATACTGCGTAGGTATATTAGTAATCTAAGTTATAAGTTTCATTTATCTTTCAACAGACAGACAGACGGACAGACAGACGGACATCGCTAAATCAACTCAGGAGGTCATGCTGATCAAGAATATATATACTTTTCCATACCGGAGATGCTTCCTTCTGGGTGTTACAAACGGCGTACCAAACTGAATATACCCTTTCACTCTTAGTGTAGGGTATAAAAACTGATATGTTTCTCTGGAAACATATTTATATATTAAGGTCGTTCCAAATCATGTTATATTTTAAACATATTTATGTTTCTGTACAAATATTTATTTTGTTTGGATGTAGTAATTATTATGTTTCTATTAGAACATATACCATTTTAAGGGGCAACATTAAAATATTTCCGTGATATTATAATGTAAGTCAGAGCTCATTACAACACGGTTCAAGTCTCAAGACAACCCTGTTTACTAATCATTTATCAGGCAATTATATATTATGTTTACATACAATTCCAAAGATACATGTTAATGCCTGCAAATTATGTTTGGGAGAGCCATTTTTTTGCAGCGTGTATTGTTTGTTTTTTTTTACATATTCTTTACTTTTTCAATCTAGCTAATTTTGTTATATGGCATAATATATCAGTTTAGGATACTCTGAAACGGAATTCCCTCTGCAACATAAAACACCATATTGACTGATTTGTTATTCATTGTTTTCTGTGATGTGCTGCTATTCAGCATTAATTATTTCCTCAATTCATGATCCACACAATTACGTAAATGCGGCATTACGCAATCGAACCACCAAAACCAGCTACGATTTGAACCACGCGTGTAATTAGCATTTCGTTAGCATTGCATTATAATTTCGGCAGCATGATTATGATTATGAAAATTATGCAAATAGGGTGAAACTTTTCCGGCAGCTACCTATCGCGAGTGCGTCACAGAAATATTTCCTAAAAAAAAAATAAAAAAAAAATATGGAAGACTCGCCAAATACTGAGGACGACAATGTCCCAGACATGGTGTTGAAAGAGAAAGTGCTATGCAATTCTTTTTTTTTATTTTTCATTATTTTATTTTTAAATTGAATACTGAAATTGAAAGTGAAATTCAAATTTTACAATTTTATTGAACCTAATTCAATGTGATTCGTGTGTAAGTCACGAACTAAATATAAGTTTTATTTTGGTTTTAAAAACACCACGAAAAACATTTAAATTATGAATTTCAAATCGATCAACGAACGACTGAAGCCAATTTCACCGCACAGCACAATGCCATGGGAACTGGTTAACCAATCCGCCAACGATTCATGTTCGATTGATATGCAAGACCCATAGCACTTTAATTCAAATGCAGAAACTCTTTATTTTTGAAACGGGCGCCAGACCAAAAGGTACAAAGTATTATTGATAGACGTTATCAAACTGTCGCTGCTCGCTTTTTTTTTTTTTTTTTTTGCCAACAATCAACAGTTGAAAGAGTCGAAATTTCCAAATCCTGCCAATCATGCTAATTGCACTGGCGACGTGCCGCCATTTTGCAAATTGTTGCACGCAGAGCGGCCACCATCAGGGTCTTGAATTCTGGCAACGACTTGTCGGCCAATATATTTTTTGCGGTGCGGTGATACTTGGTGACGAAAATTAGATTTTTCATGTGCGTTCGTGCGTCTGGCCAGATATTTGCTGTCAGTTTGACAGACGCACCGCACCGCAGCGGCTCTGTCCGCTCTGTCCAAATACCAGCATGATATTGAATGGTATGGCATGTCATGGCATGGTATGGGTGCCGCCAACTGGGATTGGTTGGAAAATGCTATCGGAATTTGCTATTGATTTGGATTTTGTCACTGTCAAATGCCGGCTTAATTCGCATGGAAACTTTCACTCGATTGAATTCAATGGTTTCGGTATTCAATTGTTGCGGTTTCGTTTGGTTATGCAAAGAATTTTGTTTTACATTTTTTAAAATTTATATATATTTTTAAAATTGTCTATTTTTATTTATTTACATTTTGTAAAATAGTAACGTTATAATCTCTTTGGGTCACGTTAACTTTCAATGTGTGTGCAACCGGAAGTAATGCTTTTATATCCGGCTTTAATATTTTTAATCTTCTCACAGTACGCTTTACAAAAATAGAAAAACATTAATGCGGACGGACTCTGTTATGTGCGTCAAAAATATACACACATTACAATATTTTTATATACAATTTTTAATATAAAAAAAAAAAAATATACTGAATTTAATACAAATATGGTAAAGTTCGTTTAAGGTTTTGTTTTAAAATTTTAATACAACATCTGTCATAGAACTCTTCATTGCAGAATTAAACCAAACTGAATTTTTAGCTTATTAATTAGTCTAATAAAAAGTTGCTATTGAATTTTAAAACTTATTATGCTATTCGATAATATAATTATTCTCATCATTTGCTACAAAAATTGAACAAATATGTATAGATGTTATCAAATATATGATATTTGTAAACTCATTTCTGGAAATTCATTAAATAGTTGATTAGTTCCATTTCTACAATGACAAATGATATTTAATGCACTTGTATTTAGAACTTAATTAGTTTTAAATTATAAAAAGTTTAAATATTCAAAAAAAAAAAAAATATTTTATAAACCAATTATTGAAACTTCAGAACAAAATAACATAGAATCAATAAATATTTGATATTAAAATAGTCAATAGGATATACTATTATTTTAGTAAATGAATACCATTAAATACTAGAAAATACTATTAATTATTTTAGAGTTTGTATGAAAAATATTTATTTTTTCAATAATTGTCAACAAAACGAGAAACAATATTTACTAAGAACGTTGCATACATCAATTCTATGTAATTCGTGCGTAATGATATTGTTATTATACTATACACTACACACTGAAAGGGTATATGCAGTTTTGTAGGCCGTTTTTAACACCCAGAAGGAGGCATATCAGGTATGGAACAGTATATATATATATTCTCAAGCATGATTTCCTTAGTCGATCTGTCCATCTGTTGATATCACGACTGCTAATTCAATAAATTACTTATATGAGCAAATCCAGAAAACTTTTAACCTTCATGATATTGACATAAAGCAATGAATAAAAATGATGTTTTATTTTTTATATTTTACATTTTAATTGAATATTGTTAGGAATACCTGAATTAATAATTCCCAAACATTTTTGAGTTCTTAAGTTGCTCGACGATTTTCTAGAGTACAAAGTAAGAACCAGTTGGGAAGGTTAGATCACATGGGAAATTTTGAAGTAGGGATATTTTGAGAATTGGTGTGATTAAGTTAGTTAGAATTATGTAAGTTATAGTCAGTTTAAGCCGACTATAAATGCCCTACACATATGTGATAATGTGTGTGGTGACCACTTAAAAAGGTACATAGCTCACCAGGGTTTAAAAATCCTGAAAATACCTATAAACTTGAAATCGCTGAAGGATTTCCTTTCATTTGATACCCATATGTACAAATGGGTAGGTATACCGAATTTCGGTTTTTTTTCGAGAACCACACTTCAGTTCCCGAGAAAACATTTTTTTCATATAATTATTTTCATATATTGGCAAAAAAAAGTTCATTTAAGCTCGTAAAAAGAAAAATTCATCCGTAGATGTAAATTTTATGAGGTATTTGAACATAAGTGGTAACTAAGGTCCGATCACGCCAATTTTCTTGTTGGTACAGCGTAGATATATAAGTAATCTAAATTAGATGTTTCATTGATATAGCTCTTCAAATTCTTCTGTAATCGTGATTTTAACAGACAGCCAGAGGGACAGACGGACAGACAGACAGTCAGACGGACAAACGGAAAGGCAGACAGACGGACGGACGGACATCGCTAAATCGACTCAGGAGGTCATGCTGATCAATAATATATATACTTTTCCATACCGGAGATGCTTCCTTCTGGGTGTTACAAACGGCGTACCAAACTGAATATACCCTTTCACTCTTAGTGTAGGGTATAAAAACATCGAAAATACCGATGATATGCGCACGTTTTGTGTCGTTCTAATTTTAATACAATCGCTAGTTAATACCCGAATATAAAATAACAATATAATATGTCGCATAAGTGTGCCATATCCCTAACGAAATTTGGAGGTATGATACCATTTTTGGAACGAAAACTAAAATTTCGCTTTCTTTTCAATGTGTGAGCCGCGGCTTGTATTAATGTGACTTTTTGTATTTTTAATAAAGGAGTTAAAAATAAAGATTTTAAGATTTGACTTGTGAATGTGCCCCTAACACGCTGGAATTTTCAAAAAAAAAAACGTGATTGACCCGAAAAAAGCACTTTTTCAAAGGCAATTCCATCTGAATTTGGCTGGACATAGGTCTGATCGGAAATTTATGACACGAGTTAACTTAAAAAAAAAATACAATGCCGCAGAAAACAAAATTTTAATTTAGGGTAGAATCATGTTTTCTGAAATATTATCGGCTGTGTCAAGTGCGGCTTTCAAGAAATCACTAATTTATTTGTTATGAACTGATAATACAAAAACAATGTCGCGTGAATGTGCTCCTAAGATTAAAAATGCAGAATCACTTTAAATGTGAATTTTAGGCTTAATTGTACAAAAAATCACCATTTCCTCAATATAACGTTTAAGATATAATTTCAATTTGGTCGGATTAAACTGTTTTTGATACATTATCTTATATTTGATCATTAAAAAATAATTCCTCATCATAATTTATAATATAAAAGCATCTAGTCCACGGTATGTGCGCTGAAAATGACAATTTTACACCTATTATCGAATGTATCTTAAGGAATTGTTGGTTTGATTTTTTTTAATGCAACGTATTGTAGTAAGAATGATATTAGGGCACGTCACTTGAATGTGCCCCTAGTATCAAAAAAATTTTCAAAAAATCACAATTTGCTCAAAATCATTTTTTCGTTATATATTTAATTATATGATATTAAACTGAAATATATTAAAATATTATGTCATAAAACAATAATTCCACTTTATCAATGTATATTTTATAAAAAAACGATTCTTTAGAATTCTTTGCGACCTGCTCATTCAGAAAAAATTCATAAAATCCCATTAAAATGTACAATAGGACAATGATTTAATAGTAAACAAAAAATAAATATTTTCATACAAACTCAAAAATATTTTTATAGTATTTTGTAGTAGCCGCGGTAGCTCAGTGGTTAGTGCGTTGGACTGCGAGCCGAAAGGTCCCCGGTTCAAGCTTGGACTGGGGCTAACAACATCTTTTTATAGAAACATCCGCCGTTCGGATTCGGCAATAAACTGTAGGTTCCACCACTTTGAGTACAAATATAACACGCACAGCTTAAAATGGTGAGAGAGCTCGGCCTAAGTTCTTATAGAACTGTGGCACTACAGTTCTATAAGAACTTAGGCCGAGCTATTATTATTACTATTATTATTATTATTTTGTAGTATTTAATGGAAATTTACCTATTGAATTAAAAGTATATCCTATTAACTAATTTCAATAGTGAAAAAAAAAACTATTAATTTTATGGTATTTTTTCTGAGTGTACTGGTGAATTTTTCTTTATACCGCCCCAAGTAAACCTTTTTGCTCAAATATACATTGTTTATGATCAAATATATTAAAATATTTTTGCCACGAACCGACTTGTGGTTTCCGTATAAAAACGAGTTGGGAAAGTTAGGTCACATGGGTAAGTTCGGTCACATGGGGCGGATTTTTATAGTCGGTCGGACCCGACTATGGAATACCCTACACCTTTGGTGGGGATATTAATTTGGGATATTTAATTGCATACCTTAATTTTAAAGTTTTTAATTATGCTGAACCTCCCCACCCTCCGAATATTATTCATATATCAGAAATGTACGTCTTATATCCCCATAAATTAAAAAATTTATATAAAGTATAAAAAACTGTCTGCAAGACGGACAGACAGACAGACGGACATGGCTGAACGGACTCGGGTAGTGATGCTGATCAAGAATATATATACTTTTCCATACCGGACACGCCTCCTAAGGGGCGTTACAATATATGCACAAAGTTAATATACCCTGTACCTCATAAGGTGTAGGGTATAAAAATCGGTACACACACATTTGTACATAAGGGCATTTCCAGAAAAACGTCAAAGCAATAATAGTCTCTCAAAGTGTAGCAATATTTAAAAACGTGAAAAAAGCAAAATTTTATAAAGCGGAAGTAGAAAAATAATTTTATAGTTAATTCGGGTTAATGTCGAATACTATTCCCACATAAGAAATGTGTCTTAAATAATTTACAACAAAATGCCTATTATTAAAAATAAAATGGAAATTTTTAATAATACGTTATAAAATCTATATGGAAACCTTAATTAGTTTTTGGTTCCAAAAAAGTTATATATACAATTTAGATTAAAATTTTGTCGTAATATTATAAACTGTTTTCAAATTAATTTTAGGAATATGGAATAAAACATTTTTGACGATCGATAAAATTTGTTTATTAATTAGAGGGTTGTTTTTATTTAACTCTAGAATGGTTAATTACTTCGGAACAACAAACTATACCCCAATGTTTTCGAAACTGGTTTATTCGACACAAATTTCCTACACCAAGAAAATAAAAGATGCCATGTCAAAATCGTATTTAATAAGTCGTATTTGCAATTCGAAATATTTCAAGTTTTTCATTGTATCAAATCATTTCTTTATTGTTTATCAAAAATTCATTATAAAATACTTTGGTTCTTTTGTTTTATCTTTTAATCAAACGCATTATACCAATATTGGCTGAGCATTTGAAACATTCGAAAAAGGATTTCGTCACGCACATTAAACTTGAACAAAATACATTCCTCAATATCAATGTAATGAAAACATTTTAGTTGATACTTTTATAGAAGGGTTTGTTGTATGACTTTACCATGTAGTCTTTCATTGCAGCGTATTGTGGTTTTCATTTGTACAATGTAGCAATTTACTATGTATTTTTGATTCTATCAGTAAAAAGCCATGTCTAGACATTTCAAGTTAACAACTGTTTTCCAATATATATCTGTTTAATTTGTCACCTTATCTTCGAGTTTGAATTACCATTGAAAAGACCTAACAATAAATACAATTTTGCTTTTAATTTTTTCTCATAAATTAAATACTATTAATTTTATTTTTTTAATTGTAATAAATAAATGCTTTTTTGTTGTTTTATTTACAAAATTAAGGAAAACCCCTTTTCCTGGAATAAATAAAATAATAACAAATTCTTTTATACACATTCTAATAAATTATTATAATTTAGCAATAAATAAATAATTAAATCTTTGGAAATTAGTTCCTTCGACAATCTTAAAACTAGTTTGAATTTCGTTTTGTTCCATGTTCGGTATTAATTCTCTGCAGGTACTCAAATCGTCTTCATTGGTTGTTTAACGTCTCTGCTGTCCAGCATAGGCCATATCCTGAGCATTTTGTGGCTCCTGCGAAGAACGTGCCCAACCGGAATGTGGCTCCCAACCGGGTGCGCTATGTTCCAAATGCTCGATATGTTCGACATGGTGGGGCAAGTCCAAATGATGCTCGATATGATGATCCAAATGATGGTCCAGATGATGGTCCAAATGATGATCCAAATGATGTGGCACAATGTGTTCCACATGATGGGGCACAATATGTTCCACATGATGCGGCAAGTGTTCGATGTGATCATGGTGTGGATAGTGCACGACCTCGTAGTTGACAATCTTTAATAGAGCGGGTTTAATTTTAGAATTTGATTAAATTTATGATATCTCAAAAAGTTACCTTGGGCTTGGTTACTTTGAAGATGACCAAAGCACCCGACAGCACCAACGACAACAGACCCAAAGTCATGGCCTTCCAGGTTTTGAGTGCGATGAGACCCAAAGCCATGGGCACCAAGACGGTGGTCTTCAGCTTCAGACCCAGCAGGAAGGGCAGCATAACCTTGCGCACAAAACCGCGACCTAAAAGTTTTTTTTTATTAAAAACTTCAATTATTTCAACTAAAAATCATGCTGCCACAAACCTTCGGCACGTTCAGCCAATGGCACCACAGCACCCTTGGTCAAGGCATTCTCCAGCAAAAAGCCGGGCACCAATGAACGAGCCTCGGCGGTCTGGAAGAATTCGGGTGCCTTGACGCGCAGCGCATGCGTAGCTAAAAAGTCATCAATACTATTGAAGAATTGTTCCTGAGGATTGACCGAACGTTGTTGTTGTTGCTGAGCAGGTGCCACGACGCCCGTACGCACTATCGAGAGCTTTTCGGTGATGTGTATCTCATTCTGGTTGACGACATCGTCGAACCATTGCATGGCCTTGGGTCGCACGCAAGCCGTATTGAAATCCTTCAGACAGCTGCGGTACATGTCAAAGGCCAAATCGGTGGCCGATTGTCGGGGCGCCTGCGCGAGTGCACCACCTGCGGCCAGAGCCACAAACAAAATGGCGACTGTGTAGCTGTTCATTCTGCAGCTTTGAGTCCTCGTTGAGTCCTTACGTAGTAGTTGTAGTAGTAGTTGGGGTTTTAATCGTGTGCGGCCGGCCTCTAACTGCGCTCGTACACAATCCAATCGGATATGTAAATGTTCAATGAGCTGTCAGTGGTTTTTATACGACCGTACTTTAGCCATTTAATTACGTATGCGGCATGGCTTGCATTTCGTTTTTAAGTCATTGTTTTCTGTCCGCTGTTTGTTATCGTAAAAGTCACTAACTGTTTTTAGTTGCTCTCTCATTCGCGCAAGAGCAAGTGACTCTCTATTACTAAAACTATACAACGTAGTTCAATTACAGACCATATTGATAAACGTCATCAATTGTATGGTTTTTGGTTCTCTTTAACGGCATTGTGGCACTAGTGTTGTGTAATCTAAAATGATTACTTTAGTTCGAAACACGTCCATTTCCATAAATAATTAAACCATTACAAGGAAATAGGTATATATTGATAATGCTTTCGTTCTATAGAAGTAGGGTTTCTTCAAATCAAATGTAATATACCAAACAAAACTTATTATGCACGTATTTAATTTCAAATTAATTCAAATTTATTATTTTGTATTACCTAAGTAATACAAATTATATACATAAGGGACTCAAACCTTTTGAATATCGGTTCTGGTGCTAAGATTTTTAAAATAGCGTTTCCGAATAGCTGTTCCGAAAATGGCGAATAGCGATTCCGAAAATTATATGGATTCCGGTTACACACATTTTTTTTAAAAAGTTTCGGGTTCCAAAAATCTAATCGGTTCCAGTTCCGATTCCGGTTCTTTGCAATCTCTGATAAGGACTGAAATTCTTTGAAATAACGGTGCCGAATCTGGTTTCAAATATTTTAAAATTGCATTCCGGTTCCGGTTCCAACCAAAAATTATATAGGTTTCGAATCTGTTTTTTTTCAAAATTAAAATGGTTCAGTTTGTGAAAAAGTGAAAAATTGAATTTATAGTGAAAATTTGAATTTTTAGTAAAAATTGAATTTTTAGTGAAAATTTTAATTTTTAGTGAAAAATTGAATTTTTAGTGAAAAATTGAATTTTTAGTGAAAAATTGAATTTATAGTGAAAAATTGAATTTTTAGTGAATAATTGAGTTTTTAGTGAAAAATTGAATTTTTAGTGAAAATTTGAATTTTTTAGTGAAAAATTGAATTTTTAGTGAAAAATTGAATTTTTAGTGAAAATTTGAATTTTTAGTGAAAAATTGAATTTTTAGTGAAAAATTGAATTTTTAGTGAAAAATTGAATGTTAGTGAAAAAATTGAATTTTTAGTGAAAAATTGAATTTTTTGAGAAAATTTGAATTTTTAGTGAAAAATTGAATTTTTAGTGAAAAATTGAATTTTTAGTGAAAAATTGAATTTTTAGTGAAAATTTGAATTTTTAGTGAAAAATTGAATTTTTAGTGAAAATTTGAATTTTTAGTGAAAAATTGAATTTATAGTGAAAATTTGAATTTTGATAGTGAAAAATTATTATTTTTTTTTGTTAAAAATCGAATTTTTAGTGTAAAATTTAATTTTTCACTAAAAATTAGTATAAAACTGATTTTTTTTATTGAAAAAATTGAATTTCTAGTGATAAATTGAAATTTTAGTGAAAAATTGAATTTTTAGTGTGAGGTGTATTCTGGAATTAAAGAGATTTTCTGCCTGTATATAATTATAAATTAAAAAAATTAAATTTCAGTGTAGAAATGAAATTGTCCAGCGGTCAACTGGGGTTACAAATATTTTAATTACTTAAAAAGTCAATTTCGTCCGGTAAAAGTCTCCCGTTGATTTTTGTTAGTAGACTATCGAGTGTCGTTCGATCGACGTTGGCCTACGAGCCGAAATGTCCCTGGTTTGATCCCAGCTACTGTCAACAACTTTTCGTAGAAAACATTTTTCTATACGACCTACGAGAGTAAAACATTGCCTATGAAAAACTTAGCACACTTAGCTAATCGGCTTCGGCATTAAACTGTAGGTCCCACCACTTGGAGTACAATTATAACACGCAAAGCTGAAATGGTGAGAGAGTTCGGAGGTATAAGTTTTTTAGGTGAGCGGAGCGGAACGCAGTTGAAAAGTCGACCGATCACGCCCGTTTTCAATATCATTCAGTGTACGAATATAAATAACACTAGACAACAAATGAAGGACTTTTTTATTTATCCACGATCTAAGTATGATTTTCCGATGGATTTCAATATTCTACGCGCTGCAAAAAAAAGGGCTCTCCCAAACATAATTTTGCAGGCATTAATTGGAATTTTATGTAAACATAATATATAATTGACTGATAAATCATTTGTAAACAGGGTTGTATTGAGACTTGAACAGTGTTGTGATGAGCTCCGACCTACATTATAATATCCTGGAAACATTTTAATGTTGCCCCTTAAAATGGAGTATGTTCTAATCGAAACATAATAATTACTACATCCAAACAAAATAAATATTTGAACCGAAACATAAATATGATTAAAATATAACTTGATTTGGAACGACATGAATATAAATATGTTTCCAGTGAAACATATCAGTTGTTTCAGTACAAAAAGTAGTATGTTTGCATGGAAACATATTTCAATATTTTTGGAAAGAAATCGTGAAAATATACAAAAAAATGTTGTTTTTTTATTAATTTTTATTAAAAATCTTCAAACATCCACAGTGGGAATTTATAATAATTGAATTCATATACAAATTTTTAAATGCATAAATAAATAATTGGTTTAAAATTGCAAGTACAAGTGACAGCATCAATGCATGCACAATTGCACCAGCAGACGCTAAACAAGACGATCCAGACTTGTTTTATATTTGGTACAGTTACAGTTGGTCTCAGTACAGCACATAGCATAGGCAAGGAATTCACGGACGCTTTTGTACAAAAACATGCCGAATTGTGTTTGACAATCGAAACACTGATTTTTATTAGTGGTTTTTTACATTAGTTTCAGAAATAATATACTGCACTATTAAATTATATATTATACTCTGTTACTATTTGTACTTTTTGTAACATAATTTGTATATTTATTTAATTTACAAGTATGAAAATTATTACCGATGCGAACATGTTTTCTCAACGAACAACAGAAGACACGTACACAGAAAATGCCGATCACCGAGTGTCAACTTTGTATACAAGAAGAGAGCTGTTTGTTTTCAAACATCAGTATGTTTTAAATGATCCTATACATACTTCAAACGACGATAAAAGAGACGTAGGTAAAAAATTCTGCTCAACGAGTGCCAACTTCGTATACAAGAAGAATGTTGCAAGAATACATTTATTTAAATCTAATTTCTTTTTTGGTTGATTTTAAACATCAATATGTTCAAACGATGGCAAAAGATGGCGTAGATAGAAAATGCTGCACAACGTTGCCAACTTCGTAAGTCTATAAATTATCGAATTAAGACGAGCGTTGCGAACATACGTTTTATTTAGATTTGATTAGCATTTTCTGTGTTTCAAAACATAGTTTTAACCAAGTAAATTGCCAAGAAATAGTTTATTCAAATGCAATTAACATATTTATGGTAAATTTGACAGATTCTGCCGGACAATATAATAATGTTTACACGTGAACAAAAATAAATTCAATTTCGATTATAATTTAATTACACTTCATTCCTACTACATGTATGGTAATTTCGTATTACTTTTTAATTACATTCAAACATATTCAAACAAATCTTTTCTATCCGTGTAATCACGACCTAAAACTCAGTTTTTGCAGAATGCCTCAAGTTTTTTTAGTTATTACATAATACATAAATATGGCAATTTTCTTGTTTCTCTACATATTTTGGACTTTAAATTTTTACAGATTTGAGTTATTGATCCAGTAAGAGGAATCATTAAATTATGGATCTTGTTTCACATATAATATATAATTTTATTGAATTATGAAAACTAAATGTCATGCCAAAGGGGCGACTGTGCATTTTTAAAAATGTAGGGAAATCAAATTTTTAAGTATGAAGTGCTTTAAAAATTGGTAAAATTGCTTTTTTTTCAAATTATTTTGTTATTTTGGTTTATTTATAAATAATTATAACGTATATAAAATATCTTTCGATTTAGACCACTTACTGAATTATAAATATGGATTTTTTGAGGCTATATCGTGACCAAAATGCAAATATATTTGTTTTTTTATACTATAACTCTTTGTTTGCGTAAGATAACATAGTGATGTAGAGACATTTATTGGTCGTTTTTAAAGCACCTATCGATTGGCATTATTATTTAAAAATAATTTTCCAAATATTAATTTGCCATTTGTTTTTTGCAAGAAAAATGTTTTGTAAAATATTTTTAAGTAATGATGCCAATCGATACGTGCTTTAAAAACCAACAATTAATATCTTTACACCAATATTTTATCTTGCTCCAATAAAGAGTTATAGCAAACCAATGAAAAGATTCGCCCTTTTGGCATGACAAGATGTTCTTGATATATCTATGATGACATATGGCGAATGACATCTCTAATGCAACGTGCTTTATGAAATAGTTGTAACCATATTCATCAATGACAAATTTTGCAATGTCCTCGATTCATCTTTGATGCCCTGGTCAACAATGATGTCATTTCCCGCTGGGTACCATACCACACTAACAAACACATTACTTCCTGCGAAGTGGAAACAAATTCTCTTGAATTTAAACCATTTGGTCTATTGCTAGGTCTACAAAGTGAAAATTCAATTTAATCTCTTTAAAGTTGATGAAATGGAAATTCGTTAATGGATTTTAGCCATTCGATTTTTCTCTTTTTGGCTGCAGCCACATATGAATTGTGCGCACATTTAGCCATTTCGGAGTCCACCGAAAAATGACGTCGCAACGGTTGCTCTTTTGCGACAGCAACATACACATGAAACCAATGGCAATATTTTTGGGACGTAATCAAAAATCGTTGGAGGGAAATCGTATTGAATCGAATGAGTAGTTGGGTTGCAGAAAATGTGCGTACGTGCTTGGAAAATCAAATTTAATGTATGGTTTCAGACGACCACCAACCAACCCAACCAACAATAACTTCACCTTCTTTTTCGCTGAGTTGGCCCACGGGAACTATAATACTACGCCTTTGGGCCACGAGTTGGAAATATAATAAAAATTTGGTTCCAAATGTTAATAAACATATAAAAATAAATATTTTAGTGCTCTCTGGTGGACTTTTGTCTGGCAACATCGTTATATTTTATTTTATTGACATTCAATTGAGGAAATAATTTGATTTGATTGTCGCTTAAGTTGTCAACATTTGGCAGCTCTAAGCGTCGAGTGCTGTCATTTAATATTTGTTTTTTTTTTTTTTGTTTTTTGATGTTTTGTTGACAGCTGCCAACAAACACACACACACACTTTATGTGCTATGAGTTCCGTTCGATAATCATTTTTTTATATTTCTATTTCCGTTCGACATGAAAGAATTTGTCAGCATTGGTCAAAAAAAAAAGGGAAAGTTTTGTGAAACCATTTTTTGTTTGTTATGCATAACCTATATTAATACATTTATAGTCTATATAGTTCTATAAATATTTGCAAAAATTATTGCTCCTTGACATAATTTTATGTCGGTATCATTTCTATGGTTTCGACAGACAAAACAATGTTTTCCTAAGTGGTTTAAATTTCCTTTTTAATTTAAACATCTTGTTGTTGTTGTTGAAATTCAATAAGCAGTTTGTACTTTTTAAGTTTCTTTGCAGTTTTTGTGATGTTTTCTTGACTAAATTCTAAGTATTTCTATTTGAAAGTGAAATACTTTAAAGTTTGAAACTTGAACACGGGTCGTTCATTTTGTCAGCTGCTTTTTCACGTATGCAACAGTTATTCTCAAAAGGCATTTGATTTATTTTGGTAATGGTATCATTTTCTGTTCTTTTAAGAAATGTTAAAATAGATGTTCTACACATTGACTTTTGACTTTAATTCCTTTAATTTCAATTTGGAAATTTGAATTCATTGTAAAATTCAAATTTTGTAGTAAACATTTGAATTTGCAAATATGTTTTCGAAATATTATTTATTAATTTTTAACGAAAATTTAGATTTTTCGTAAAATATTATGTTTTAAAATAGCCTTTTGTTATTACAAATTTCGTTTTTCGATTTTGGTTTTATCGGATTTAAGTTTTATAAAAAAGCGTTTTCAGTGTTTCGATTCTGTATCTATGCAATTTTGTGATCATTTAATACTTAAATTTTTTATTTCGTAAAAAATCCTGAATAATAATTCACACTAAATAACATTTATCTGTGAAAACCCGAAAAGTAAATAAAACAAAAAAAACTGTTTTGTACTGAGGGAAACCTTTATTTCTGAAAATTTTCGGTATCGGTCTGAGAGAAACCTTTATTTTTGAATAATTTCGGTTGCGGTTGAACAGCGAGAGCGGTTGTTAACAAAATATATTTCTTATTCAGTGATACCAACTGGAGGAGTATTCCCCAAATGGTGGGGAATTTTAGTCTTAGCGGGTATTCGGGGAATGATCAACTTTTGGTGGGTATTTTCAAATTAGGATCTTTTACATTTGCTACATTTTGAAAACAAACGATTTTAATTTTAAATTCGATATCTGAGTACAATATACGGTTTTTTTCAATGAATTCAATCAGTGTGCTTTGTCTTCAGCATTGATATCGACTTCAAAATAGTTGGTTTATAATTTTGCATTTAAAATCGAATTCGATCGAATATGCCTCGAATTCGATGGAATAAAAGGAATAAAAAAGCAATCACCTCTCGCCAGTCGCTTCCGCATTGCGCGCGCTGGCGCCAGTTTTGCACTCCAAGTGCTGTCAGGTTGTCTCGCACTTGGTCGTTCTACCGGAGATTCGGACGCCCTCTCCTACGTTGACCACCACTGGGTACAGAATTGAACATCTTTTTTTGTTGGAGCGCTTTCATCCATACGCTCGACATGTCCAAGCCAGCGTAGGCGCTGGATCTTAATGCGCCTGACTATGTCAATGTCGGCGTAGAGCTCATACAGCTCGTCGTTCCATCTGATTCTGTACTCGTTTTCAACGCATATTGGGCCATAGATTTTCAGAATAATCTTTCTCTCGAACGCTCCTTAAGCTCGCTTATCGGTGTTGGCGAGCGTCCATGCCTCAGCGCCATAGAGGTGGACTGGCATGATGAGCGACTTATAGAGCGTAATTTTTGTCCGTCGAGAGAGGGCTCTGCTCCTCAATTGCCTACTGAGCCCAAAGTAACACCTGTTGGCAAGAGTTATTCTTCGGCTAATCTCCAGGCTGACATTGTTTTCCTTGTTGATGCTGGTTCCTAGGTATACGAAGTCCTTCACAACTTCGAAGTTGTGGTTGTCAATAGTGACGTGTTGTCCAAGACGACGGGACTCTTTGTTTGTTGAGACACTAGGTACTTGGTCTTGTCCTCGTTCACCGTAAGACCCATTCGACGCGATTCCCTCTCTAAACTGGAGAATGCTGCACTGACTGCTCGCACGCTCTGCCCAATGATGTCGATATCATCAGCGCACGCGAGCAGCATGGTACTCTTGTTGAAGATAGTGCCATTGTGATGGAGTTGTGCAGCTCTTACAATCTTTTCCATTATTAGGTTGAAGAAGTCACACGATAGGGAATCGCCTTGTCTGAAACCTCGTTCGGTATTAAACGTATCGGGGAGACTGTTCCCAATTCTCCCAATTTCATTTGGTGTTTCAGTTAATGCATCAGCATTGTAGAAATTCAAAAAAATCATAAATGAATTAAAAATATTATAAATTGAACTACCCAGTATGCCATTCGTATCGATATCGTTACGAGATCATTGCGAGTAGATGGAGAAATCATACGATATCGGAACCGTTCTCGTAACGATATCGAGCGTCAAATTGTATCTATATGGTAGGTAGATATCGGAACGTTCTGTCGGAGTTTTCTCGACACGAGAAATTTTTCGAAATCGGAACGATATCGAAGAAAAAAATGAACAAAGTTCGAGATTCCTGCGAAAAATATTGCGATATCGATGTGATAAATGTTTAAATATCGCATCTTGTCCAATAATTTGAATGTACGAAAATGTTTAAAAATTAGAATCGAGAAAGCAACGAGATCGAACTATTTTATCGAAGTTATTCGAGAAAGCTTCGTGGTATCGAAGGTTTTCGAGACATAGCAGACTGGGTATCTATTAATTTATCTGAAATAGCAATATTTTCAATTCTACTCCTTTTTACTCAATTTTTCTAAATCTACTCCATTTGCAGTGCTCCCAATATTTCTGAACCACAGACTGATGGTAACTTTTGTTTAAAAATTTGGGTGTACAATATAAAGCAAAAATTTTACATTTTGTTTATCAAAAGAATATTGTTAAAAAATGTTTGGTCGACAAAAACCTACATTGGATTAAAAAATTTCGAAATATTTTGTTTTTTAATTTCGTAAAAAAAATCACCATCTTCATGTTCGAAAAAAATTTTTGTTAAAAAAAATGTTGGATACAATGGTCGAAATCACAATTTTTCAAAAAAAAAAAATAAAATGATTCGACAAAAACACCAATGTTCGAAAAAAATAAAATATTTTATGAAAGACATGTCGAAATTACCATTTGCAAAACAAAAAAAAAATATTTGACAATATTAAACAAATGTTTCTTAAAAAAGATGTTTCGGCACATAATTTCATTTTCATTCCAATTGCCAATAGTAACGATTTTGTTACGATTTCGTCACGAGATGCAGGATAATTCACACGTTATCGGACCCATTCTCGTAACGATATCAAGCGTCAAATTAGACATACTAAATCATACATTGTATTTAGGTAGATAACAATGTTCAGCAAAATGAGCACTTTTGTTCCTCCCTGTCTTCATTCATATCATTTTGCATTTTTCGCTGCATTTAAAAAAAAAACATTTGCCATTGAATAAAAATTGAAACAGTTATTGTCTATGAACAAATCAAGGAATGTTATGGCTTTAAGAAACTTGAATATAGTTTATGATTTGGTTGCAACAACCGGTTAAAGTTTAAAAATTAAGAAAAAAAGGTATTTGTGAATTACCGGAAAAGCATATTATATAAAAATTGTTTTATTTTTATTTTAAATTACTAAAATTACTAGAGATTCTACTCATGGTATTATTTTTTGAATCTTTATTTTAAAATAACATAATTTAAAACCTTACAATATTGCATCGACCGTATCTTTCATTCATATCATCAATATACTCTGTTGCAATATATCCAGAATAAAAATTCTATATAAATATAATAATAAATATATTATCTTAATTTTAAAAGAAAAATTTTATTTCACAGTTAAGTTTTTTAAACGCATATAACTCAAAGAGTAGAAAGGACACAGAACAAATAATACCATTGTCGAAATAGGTATTCTCTCTTGTATTACCAATGATTTAAAATATAAAATTTATTTTTACTAATATGCTTTTCCGATGATTTGTCCTTATTTTCTAATATTTTCAAATTTATCAGTTTATTTTAACCAAATCATAAACGATATTCAAGTTGACTTAAGTCGACAACATTCCTTGATTTATTGCTGGGCATTAACCGTATTAATTTTAAATCTTTTCATACAAAATGTCTAATCTTTTCATAAAAAATCAGCTTACTTTTAATTAATATTCTCATTTTTATGCAACCGACCATTAGGAAAATATATAAAACAAGAAGAATGTATTAAATTTTTATTTATTTTAAATACTTAATTTATTACAATTTCTGTTTATATGACTGAACATCAATATATATATATTAATATTAAAATAATAAATAATGTATTTTTGTAAAATTATCTAATTTCAATTAAGCTAAATTACAAATGATGTTTTTTTTGTTTATATGCCTTACTAATAAACTAACATAAAAATAATTTTTTCTCATAATTTTTTAATAGTAAGGAAAGCGGTGCTTAAACAAATTCCCATCCTTTTATTTGTAAACATAAAAATAATAATTTAAGTGTCTTATAAACTAATTAAAAATAAATTGTTTAGTAATTACTAAAGGACCAGAAAAAAACTATTTATATAATTTAGAATAAAATATAAAATATATAAAAATAATATTCAAACAGGTTTACCAAAATAGCAAAAACTTTAACAAAAAAGGGGTTTTAAATATTTACATTAATTCGCCAATAATATTATGAGTTTAAATAATATAAAGTTTAAATAAATAGTAATAAATAAATTATATTCATAGTTACAAATTATGTTTCTGTCATCATTAAAGAGGTAAAATTCATTCAAAACATTAATTTTATCAATGCTGTTGTTGTTTTAACAATTTTTTTAATGCTATCACAGTCTGTAGTTTATAAAAGTAGATAAACTACAAATTATGACAATATTTTTAAGGGCTCCAAAATGAAATATCGTAAATACAATAAATATTTTAATGAGTATATTTAATAAAAATATAAATTACAATGATATAATACGATATCTTTTTAGATAAAACAAGTTTTTTTCTATAATTACGAAAATTTATTGTAAACACAATCAATTAAATTTCGTTAATATGACAATTGTGTTATTTATTTGTATTATTACAATTTTTAAATTACTTTATTTTGCTATTATTACAAGATCTTTTTTTTTGTTGTAAATATAGCAAACGCGTTTGTTGTATAAATTAAAGTGATTAACGACGAAATTTAGTTAAAGCGCATTTGCTGATTTAAATTGTAAAATTATTTGAAATTTTGTATATATTTAACAAAACTTTTTGATTAAATTATTTAATTTCTGTTTTACTTATAAATTTAATTTTATAAAATTTAACATTTAAAATTTTAACAAATTTAGCTTAATAAATTTTACCTCTATAATAATTTTATGATAAATAATAATAAGAAAGGATCAGAAAAAATCGGAATCGGAACCGTTTCGATGTTGGGAACCGTAACCGTATTTGGAACCCACATATATTTTTTGTTTGGAACGGGAATCGGATTCCCTGATAATAAATACATATTTTTTTTATAAATAACTATATTATTAGTGACTGTATTTTTTTGTTTGTATTTCAATCATAAGAATAGCCACACCTCAATGTAGTGTTTCTATCCTGATGGCGAAAGTATTGGTATCTGTCTCAAAACCATTAGCACATTGTGATACTTGTTTTATTACATAAAATTTGTTAATAAATTTTCGTTGAAATTAATTTCAATTTATCTCGCACACACTTGCTTCAAGAAATTTCCAAAGTCCTTATTTTGCACCATTGCTTTCCTCGCTCTTATTCCGTATTGATGTTGCACTGTGTGTAGAGACGCAAACAGTCCCTTTGATCCTGTCCGTCTCGTGCCGCCTGAATGAGCCGATAGAACCGTATAACGGACTGGTTCGCACTTCCAACTGCCTGCAGCTCGTTGGTATCACTAAGTGTGGCCCAGATAATGTGGAGGGACATGAAAGAAAATCACAGGAAAATCAGTTAAAATTGATTAATTATATAGGCGAAAGTTTTCGGTATTCTTTTTGCAAAAATGAAATCTATTAACTGCAACTTGCTACTGAACTTTGTGTTTTTTTGGTGCGGTCTGTTTGTGTAGGTCTCTTATATGTGTTTTTGTGTTTCTTATTTTTTCTATAATGCCCAAGGCTCTTTTGTGCAAAATTCTTTTGGGTCGAATGGTCTAATAAGATTCCAAAAGGTTTAAATCCTATTTAATGCTATACACGGATGCGCCTGCTCAACAACGTGATCTTTCAACTTTTAATTGTAACGTATTTTGTATGCAGCATGTACTTAATTTGATTTCAAGTGATGACAAGTCCATTACGTGATAATGAGTTGAGTACTTAAAACAATATAAAATGGCTACTAAGTTATCAGAGAACTTTGAAAGTTGTCTATAAGATTAAGAAAGTACTAAATAAGGTTTCACGCAATTTATAACAGAACCAATGTAAAATAAAACCTGTGTAGTGAATTTAGAACTGAGTAGTTGCTGTAAAACTGTCTATTTGCTGTAAAACTGTGTAGTTGCTGTAAAACTGTGTAGTGCCTTTAAAACTGTCGGTTGGTGTATATGCTACATATGTATATATTTTAGCATTTAAACCAACCCAGAAATAATTTGATTTTTATTATGAAATAATTCGTATATTCAATTAATTATATTAATAGAATTAATTATTTTGTAACAATTAATCTCATATAATTTTCAGCTAATTTCCAGACTTTAATCTGCATGTTTATTGAAGTATGTTTATTTATTAGGGCTTCCTACTACACTTTATATTTCTCTTATAACATATAAAGTACTTTTTCGTTCGTTAGTCTTCGTACCATTTATAAATTCTTTCGTTTTGACATGCACTCAATGTGCGTGCGTCATATCCACGTGTATGATGTGCAACCAGCATATATCATATGTCGAGTAGATGCCACGTGTAGCACGAAAACACACGTTAAAGTGAAAAAAGGAAAATAGGCATTCAATTATGAAAATTAATTCAGTTTGTCTGTGAGTGTAACAGGGAGCGAGAGATCGTGCAGTTTTTTGCGTTTTTCATATGGTAATTGGTTGTCAGTCTCCTCACGGTAGGGTTCCTCTTTGTATGGCTGCATAAAAAATTGTTTTAGATTTTCGTTTTGCTCTGACGGTTGCCAGACGTCGCATTTTAATAGCTACTTGAATAAAATATATAATATATTTTATTTAGTAAACGTTTAAATATAAATTATATTATGTTGTCAGTCAATTTTGACGCCGTTTTACTAAATTTTCGTACTCTTGTGTTAAAAAGTGTTTTCACCGCAGCTTTGTGACCTTTTTGTGTCAGTTCTTTTGATATTTGAAATTCTCTATAAGTGTGACAGCTCATTCTATGCAGCATTTAGAGCAACAAAAAAAAAGTTGACGATTTTATGACATTTTTGAATTCCTTTTAAATATTTTTATTTATATATGTCTTCAAGTTTTTTTTTTATTAGTTATCAGAGCATAGAAGTTCCAATTAACTTTACGACTTTTTTGTAAGATTTCATATAAGTGACATACTAAGCAACTACTTAAATGTTTAAATGAATTGTAAATTGGTAAACAAATGGATTTTCGATTGGTAACATTTTTGAATAGTCACATAAAATTCAGCAATCGTCAATTGTAAATTTGAATATTCAAATATAGTTTAGAAATCATCAATTTGAACTCATAATTACCAACTGAGATACAGAAACCCTCAATTGAAGTTAAGAATAGCAAATAAATACAGATTACGTTAATTGTAATTCAGATAACTTAAATTTAATTTGAAAATCGCCAATTGTATTTTATAAAATATTAAATATAATTCAGAAAACATTTTTTTTCTAGCCTCAAAAGACAATATCAATAGGGCGGATTGAAAAATTGAAAATCTTGTCATTTCAAAAGGGCGAATCTTTTCGTTTTGTTGCCATAATTTCTTATTGCTTTTTTATTGTAATTTTGAATATTCAAATATAGTTTAGAAATCATCAATTTGAACTCATAATTACCAAATGAGATACAGAAACCCTCAATTGAAGTTAAGAATAGCAAATAAATAGAGATTACGTTAATTATAATTCAGATAACTTAAATTTAATTTGAAAATCGCCAATTGTATTTTATAAAATATTAAATATAATTCAGAACACATTTTTTTCTAGCCTCAAAAGACAATACCAAAAGGGCGAATTTGAAAAATTGAAAATCATGTCAAAAGGGCGAATCTTTTCGTTTTGTTGCCATAACTTCTTATTGCTTTAATTTAAAATAGTGGTGTATAGGCATTAATTATTTGTTTTTAAAGCACCTATCGATTGGCATCATTATTTTAAAATAATTTTTCGAATTTTTGTTATCTGCAAGAACAGTTTTTGGCAAATTATTTTTAAATAATGATGCCAATCGATGGGTGCTTTTAAATAAAATCATTAATGCCTTTACACCACTATTTGATCTCGTACCCACGAAAAGATATGGCAAAAAAACAAAAATAGTTTCGTTTTGGTCAGGATATAGCCACACAAAAAACGTATTTATAATTCACTAAGTTGTTCAAATCAAAAGATATTTTGTATACGTTATGCTAATTGATGAATAAATAAAAATAAGATTTTTTTTTAAATATTTACTACTTTTTAAAGCCTTTCAAACTTTATAATTTGATTTCCCAATATTTTTACAAATGCACATTCGCTCCTTTGGCACGTTAGTGACGATATATTATTGACATTTTTACTCAGTGCATTACATGTAACGCACCCAGAAAAAAATTCCCTCAAATCCCATTAAAATTGGTCAATAGGACAATTATTGATTTAATAGTATACAAAAAATAATTCTTTTCATATAAACTCAATGGCAATGTCATGGTATTTTCTATTATTTAATGGAATTTTCCGATTAAAATAATAATTTACCCTATTGGCTACTTTTAGTAGTAAAAAACTATTATTTATATAGTATTTTTTCTGGGTGCGTTACAGCACATATTAAAAAATAAGTTTAGTATTTTTGAAATTAGATTATTCCCTAACAAGTATGAAATTGTGTCGCCCATGAGCCACGGTCTCTCTTACAGATTTCACAAAAAACCTTTTAACTAAATTATTTTAACTGAATGATTTTAATAAAATTACTGTAACTAAATTAATTATGCAAATTAAAAATGAAAATGGTACCTCGAATTTTATAAATTCGATTTAATCAGTGGTAAGATATTCTATAAATATGAAAAATGTACTAAACCATTCTAAACAAGAAATACCCTGAAATTTTCATTTCTTAATTAAGTTATTAATTATGTAGATAACGCACTTTTATCTTAACTTATGAAAGTATGAAATGAGTTAATTTGCATACTAAGTACAATGACATCCAATTAAGTTCAGTTTCAAAATGAATACTCAGAATATTGCAACTCATTTGGCATAGTGAATCCGATTAAAGTTTGCTAAAAAGTATATCAAAAGCAACTGAAACATGTAATTTTAGTCAGCTATTCACTTAGACAATAGGTAGTTAACGAACTTTCAAATTAGCGACTATTTTTGTGTATTTACCTTTTTAAAGCCCATAGCACACAATAGCTGTTCTTTCTTAGAGTTCTACAACAAAGCCCACAATAGTAATTGAGTACACTAAGAAAATATTACAACAATATTAATTATAATGTATAAAAAAGTTGTAAAATTTTCTGAAAGTACTCAACAACTATCATTGGCTATGTAATATCAAAAGATGAACCTGCAGTAACCAATCAACTCAAGGAATTGTAAGACAAATCTCTTAGTTTTTCAGTTCTGAATGTTTCAATATCAACATAGTTCATACAAATTATTTAAAAAAAAATATATATATCTAATAATATACCCGGCGGGAAAAAACTTCTAAAATCCAGAAGGAATAAAGTAGTAAAGCAGATAAACTGAAATATCCTTCATTTTAAGAAACAGATCTACTTAGTTTTTAAAAAAGTAACTAATTCTAATTATTCTTATTATGCAGAGTTAAATTTTTTAGGTATCAAAAAATTAACTAAGTGGAATTATTCTAATTATGCAGAAATTTATTTTTTAGGTATCAAACAGACAAAGAAAGATCGATGAAAACAACAAAAGATGCATCAACACGCGTTATTTTTGCGAAAAACACAGCAGCAATTTTGCGTGTTAAATAATTTTTAATAAGTCGTCTTCTTAAACTTCTCTAAATCCAGTAAAATAAATCTTGTTTACTTGTTTGATAACTAAGTAAATTGATTCTTAATATTAATATATTAAATTCTAGAATTTTAGAGGTATTTTATTGATATCAAAATTCTACTGTTTTCGAACCGAATTGTTCTCCAGTTTTAGAAGTTTAAGATAAACTGATTAAAAATGTTGTTTTTTAAGTTTTATATCAATTTTAGTTATTTTTTTCATATTTTTGCAAAGGACACTTAGAACCAAAACAATTTTTAAAATCATAAAATAATGCTGCCAAAAAGGAGGCAATCATGTTTCTTTTGTGCGTGTTTTTGATTTGGGTACTGTGATTTAAAGAAGTGTTTTTTCTATTGGGGTATAACTTCCCAATCGTAATCCTAGACTAATACTACACCCAGAAAAAAATACTATATAAATAATAGTTTTTTTATAATAATAATAGTTTGGCGCTACAGTCCTGTATATATCTTCACCATTTTGAGCTGTGCGTGTTATATTTGTACTTAAAGTGGTGGGACCTTCAGTTTATTGCCGAATCCGAACGGCGGGTGAGAGCTTTTCATAGGCAATGGTTTTACTCTCGTAGGTTTGCCATTTACTGATGAGAGGTAGCGCGGTATAGAAAAATGTTTCTATGAAAAGATGTTGTCTTTCGGCTCGCAGTCCAACGCACTAACCACTGAGCTACCGTGGCTACTAGTTTTTTTACTATTAAAAATAGTTAATAGGATAAATTATTATTTTAATTGGAAAATACCATTAAATACTAGAAAATACGATGACATTGCCATTGAGTTTATATGAAAAGATTTATTTTTTGTATACTATAAAATCAATAATTGTCCTATTGACCAATTTTAATGGTATTTGGGGGAATTTTTTTCTGTGTGTAAGAATATTCAAATAATTTCGTGTATTTGTGACTCGTATAAAAGTCTTTCCCAAGTCAAACCCATATATTCTGGAATAATCCTCATATTATTCAGAAGTCTTGATTTAAAACAATACTTTTTCTCAGTAGTGCAGTTCAAGTTTATATTGTTCTCCATAACTCACCGACTCAGTTCCGCAGACACGAAATTGCTGTGCGGACTGTAGCGATTTGGATCCTTGTACATGCTACAAACGAGCCGTTCCTTGCACAGTTCATCCGTGACGCCCAGTTGTTCAAGGATTTTATCGATTTTCAACAGTATTGGACTGTAGAATGGATCGTAGTTTTTCGGCATGAGGGGCTGCGAACAAAAAAAGTATTCACTCAAAATTGTGTCAATTAAAGAGAATATTTTGGAAATATAATAGGCAAACGTTGTGCAATGAATGACTGGCTGTGTGTTATTGCAAATTGTTCAACTATGTTTAATTAAAAGATATAACAAACAATGCCGTATTGCATGTCATGTCAAAATTTGCCTCGTATTGCCTACCAGCAGGTACTACTTGTACTACTCACCTGTCCATCCTGCACAAAAGGTTGATTCTGTAGTATTTTCTGTTGCTGCGCTACGATGCGTTGTTCAGCCTGTATGCGAATGGCTTCCTTGACTTCAGCTGTTAGTTCGGGCTGAAATAGAGTAAAGCGAATAATTAGAATTCTGTAAAATATCCAAACAATAGCTCTTCACTTGAGTGTTTAGAAAAGTACGATTTGAGGTAAACTTTTTATTGAGTTTTATTTCTAGTAAATATAAAAGAAGGTAATGCAATAACTGTGAAATGCGTAAACAGTAGTTTTTCAATTGAAACCATTGTAAAGCACTCGTAGTTTATCTTATCTTTTAAATTTTATTATTTGCACATAGAAATGAATGTGGTTGCGACAACTAGTCCTTTGTCTAACCAATTTATTTGATTTTCGTAAATATGTGATGCGTTTCATTCAGAATTATTTCAAAAGATTCTCTCTATATATGATATCGTCACTATTGCATTTTTTATTACATTTTTTAATGTATTTTTTCCGCAATTACACTGTGCCGAAATCGTGTGTGATTTTGCTGGATATTTATAGGCACAAAAGACAAAATCAAAAGGGCGAATCTTTTCGTTTATATGCCATAACTTTTCATTGGTACAAGATAAAATAGTGGTATAAAGGCACTAATTGTTTGCTTTGAACGCACCTATCGATTGGCATCATTATTAAAAATAAATTGGCCAAACATTTTTCTTGCAAATAACAAATATTCAAAAAAGAATTTTGAAATAATGATGCCAATCGATAGGTGCTTTTAAAACATACAACTAATTGCTCAACACCACTATTTTACCTTGTACCAAAAAAATGTTTATGGCAAAAAACGAAAAGATTCGCCCTTTTGGCATGACAAGATTTTTAATTTTACGAATTTTGCTATTTGCAAGTACTATAATTTTTTAGCTTCATTAAGTTTATCAATTAGCTTTATCAAACAATTATTTTTTTCTTTTCTTGCCTTAACGATCAATATGCTTTTCGTCTTCGCGAAATATAACTATGTTTCGAAGATAATAATTATATTAATCGTTTCTTGAATAAAATAGTTTTATGCTTCTACAATGCGATATAATGCAAATGTGATTTTGTTTGTGGAGAATCCTAGGTTATGCTTTTCATCGTAATGACTAAAATCGTATCGGCATACGTAATAAAATAAAAACGCATCGCCACATTCTAAAATTATTACGCATTTCTAAAATTGTAACTAGTAGATATAACTTTCATTTTAACTTTATAGAAAGTGAAACGATAGGAGTGAAATAATTATTTAAAAGTGAAAATACAGCGGACATTGTTATTACCTAGGCGTTCAATTCACTGAGGACAATTTCACTTAACATTAATAGCTTCAAATTAGCAACATTTAAATGCGTCAATTTCCAAAGGTACGGCAACACAAACACGTTAACAACGGCAACAGCGACAAAAGGCCAAAATGCATTAACTGCATAATTGCAGGCTTTTACTGTGAACTACTCTGAAGTGCAAGTCGATTAGTTGTATGCAAAGCAATGCAAATGCAGAGCACGTGATGAACACGTTAGTGCACATACAATAAAGAAGAAGAAAAGTAAAGTGAGGCAAAGCGGTACAAATTGCAAATTTTCTTCGGCGAAATGATTTTGCTATTTACACGTAAACATAATTAAAATAGACTTATGTATAGTGCTTATGATGATTGGCGTACCAACAAAAAATGTTAATTAAAATTTAAACACACAAAATTCTTAAAATTTACACTGACTGAGGTAATAACACAGGGGTAAAAGAAGAATTCTTTACTAAAGGAAAATAGAAGACAACTACTTAAGCTTCATTTATTTTATCTAAAATTCCGTTTTTATTTAAAACTATTAAATAAAAATACTACGTATTTATTTTTACTACATTATGTATTTATTATAAAGTCATAAGAATGTAGAAAATACTACAACTGCATTAATTTTTACTTTATTATGTATTTTTGTAAAAGAAATGTGTAAACTCGAAACAAACAAATTATTTGGCTTTGTAAAGGGTTTTTCAATAAGAGCGCTACAAAAGTTTTTTTAAGGGGTTTTCAACAAGGACGCTACAAAAGTAAGCGACAGGGACAGCAAACGACGCCATATTTCTTGCCGATCTTTTGACATTCCTCTTCAGTAAGGTTTGCCATTTCATGATGGAAAGATATACGAGTTAACAACGAGTCGAAATTATTAAAATTTACTACCGAAATTCGTATTCGTATACCTTTCCATCATGAAATGGCAAACCTTACTGAAGAGAAATGTCAAAAGAGCGGCAAGAAATATGGCGTCGTTTGCTGTCACTGTCGCTCTACTTTTGTAGCGTCCCTGTTGAAAAACCCTTTACCTGTACACTTTCGCAGTGCGTTCGTTGTATGTATTAGACATATGATATTCATTTTATTTTAAAACATGTACTATACTTGAAAATAAAAACACCTATTATATGCATGAAAATAAAATGAATCTGTTGCTCACAACAACAATCACTAGTATTGTCAAAACAAAACACAAACAAGACGCAGTTATAGTGAAGACAAAAAACACTGAAATAAACTATTTACTATTTACTCAGTGCATTTTAGATTTTTTTATAATGTTTATTCTAATGAATTTTCATTAATATTATAATACTGAAAAAAATCAAAACGTATAAGAAAATCATATAATATTTTATATTAATATTTTTATTTATCGAACAATTTTGTTTTAATATTTAATTTAAAAAAAAAAAAAAATTTTTTGTTGGTCTATAGCATTTCGTCTAAATTCGTTGTTTTTGTAGTACACAATTTCTTTAACAATTTTTTTTTTATTTTTTTGAAAAAAAAAACTATTGTAAATTTACTCACAGAAAAAAAAAATCTTCAATATGATGAATTTATTCATAAATATTATGAATTTTTTCACCAACTACCAGATTCATCATATTGATACCAGTAGTCATTATATATATGAACAAAATATTCAATACAATGAATTTGAATTGTCATATTGATGAATTTGTTCATAATATTTTTCAAAAATTTTTTTTTTTATAAAATATTCGAAAAAAAAAATGGTTGTAAAAACTTTATTTAAAATATAACAGTAAACAAATTAAAAAAAAAAAAATATCCGAAAAAAAAAATTCGGACAAAAAAATTGTTCCAAAAAAAAATTTTTTTGAGAAAATAAATTTTTCGAAAAAAAATTATTGTTGCAAAAAAATGTTTTTGAAAAATAAATTTTTCGAAAAGTAAAAAATTGTTCAAAAAAAAATCAAAAATATTTTTTTTATAAATATAACTTTTATTAATATTTTTTTTTTATAATAAATATATTATAAAACATTTTACTAATTTATGCATGTCGAGCATGCATTATATAAGAAATAACACACAAGAACTACTTGAGAACTGAAAAGTACGGCAAACAATGAACGAAAAAAAAACATTTTCATAGAAATTTGGTTTAATGAACAGAGTTCTTCAATATTAAGTACTAATATGTTGTATTTTATATTTTGGTTCATTAATATGATGAAACGTATTCTTCACATACAGTTCATCATATTGAAGAACACTTTTTCGACAGTTGCCAAGCTTTCTTCATATTTATGATAGCATTCATAACATTGATGGCGTTAGTCATTAATATAGGGGTTTTCAATAAGAGCGCTACAGGGACGCTACAAAAGTAGAGCGACAGGGACAGCAAACGACGCCATATTTCTTGCCGCTCTTTTGATATTTCTCTTCAGTAAGGTTTGCCATTTCATGATGGAAAGATTTACGAGCCAACAACGAGTCGAAATTATTAAAATTTACTACCGAAATTCGAATTCGTATATCTTTCCATCATGAAATGGCAAACCATACTGAAGAGAAATGTCAAAATAGCGGCAAGAAATATGGCGTCGTTTGCTGTCCCTGTCGCTCTACTTTTGTAGCGTCCCTGTTGAAAAACCCTTTATTATGAATGGCTCTTCAATACAATGAATCATGGTTTGAAGAACGGAATTCATTAATATGATGTACATTTTTTTTCTGTGTTGTTGTTTTCAATGTTCGTCTACTCACTCTTTACTAGTTGCGCTCACTAATTGCAGTCACTGCACTTGTAGCAATTTCATCGACTGAAGTGTCATCTGGTTTTGATTTTCAAGATATTTAGGGTGTTTGCGAGATCGACTAAATTGCTGACTAAACTAAATTTTGTCGGTAATGCAGCGTTTACATTTTAATTAAAAAAAAAATCGAGCAATCTAAATTTAACTAACTTAGAAGACAGCAAACAGACATATGATAATCAGTTTATTAGGGACTTAAGCAAATACCGGTTACCGAATGGCAATCGAATGAAAACCCGACAATTTAGTTTAGTCAGCAATTTAGTCGAACTCGCACATACCCATAATGTTGTGAAAAAATGTCTTGACACTACTTGACACCAATGAAACAAATACTGCAGTAAAGTGTAGTCGCTAAAGAGTCTTCACTAAAATACTGTAGACTGTCGTTGCAAAATGAACTATATAATGAAGTAGTGAATACTTTGTATAATTAAAATTATTAAAAATTTGTAAATACATTTGTGGAAATGTCTAGAGTGTATGCTCGAAATTAAACTAACTAAAAATACAATTAAGAAATACTTGCTACTGGTTCGGTAATAATTTCTAAAGCATTATGTAGTCAAATCAAGTCAAATAAATACAAATATATTTAGAAATGAAAATATGTAGTAAAACTAAATACATAAATTATGTAAGTTTTACTTTATGCATTTAATCACTGAATGTATCTTCTTTACGTTAAAGTGCTTTTATTTCCTTCGATATAATTTACTTTGATGAATATTTTTCTTGGTTCAAATAAGTTTATTTCTTGAGTATTAAAAATTAAATGAACTGGTTTTTTTTATGGAAAACATTTTTTTTATTATTTTATTAAATAAATAAAATTATATAATATTTCTTTTAAGTCATGTTTCAACAAAAATAATCATGAATAAATTTTAAAATATTATAATATATATCACTACTCAGCAAAATGTCATGGACATCCCGTACATCGATACGCGGTTATGATTCTGACTGCATACTCAGTTTTTCTATTACGAAATGTTTTAAAGAAATTTTTTAGTCCTTTTTTAGAAAAAAAAAACAACAATGTCTTGCACAACAAGTTTTCCAAGTAACTTGTTTATGGTTTTTGTAAAACTATTTTTCAACAGAACTATAATTTTTTTTATTCTAAGCAAAGTATGAGAACGGCTTAAATTTACGAAAATATAATTTTATCGAGTTTAGATCTACAAGTGTAGAGACATAATTAGAATTTGGATAATTACTAAAATTTCTACTGTAAATTTAAAGTAAAATTGCGTTTAAAGTTTGTTATAAAACTAATTGTGTAAAGTATGATATTTTTTTTATAAAAAACATCCATGAAATGAACTTCTATGAATTGAGAAAAAATATTACTGCTAGCAAAAAATGTCTGCGAAAACAGTTTTGCAGGCTCGTGTCCTGGACGTGTGCCTATTACAGAAAACAAATTAATTTCCTGAATTCATAGAAATTCAATGTGTTGATTTTTCTGTATCACGTTATTTTCGTTAGCTGCCACTTAATAAAAATATTCGTAATTACAAGTGATTGTGTTACTTAATATATTTAATAGGATTAAAGAATTTCCCTTCGTGTAGTGAAATTTAAATAAAACTTTATAACGCAAAATATAGTTGAAGAAAAACATCGAAAAGCAGGTCCTTCAGCTGTCTGTCGACTGCCTGCCACGTGCCAACGAAAGTGTGCCATTGGTTGGTTCCTGCTGACAAACAATGCAAAAGCTGTTGCTTCTACCAACACAGCCAGCAACTAAAAAGGCGAAAAAATGCGTTTAAGCAGCTCTAAAGAACATTGACAAACAAGTGCAACATCAACAATAAGCTTTGTACTTTTGCTGCTTATAATGGAATTCAACAAAAGTCTGTGTTAAATTTTGTTGAAACTTTTGTTACTGTTGCTGTTACTACTTTTGTTGTTTATGCACATTTTTTTTTGCTGTTGTGTTGGGTGTTGGCATTGCTGCTGCATATGCATCACAATAATTAGATTTTCACTTGACTGCACTGCTGTATCCGGCAGCATCCAGGAGCATCCGCCGACAACACATCACAGCGCATCTCACCAACAAAATGTTTACTTACTTGTTGCTGGTCTTCAGAACACGCAGATGCTTTATTGTCGTTGGCGTTGTCGTTGTCGATGCTGTTGTGTTGTTGTTATTGTCATTGTTGATGCCAGCATTATTGCTGTCATTCTTGTTTCTGCCAGTGCAAGTTACATTGTCGATAAAATGAAGAATTGAATTATTAAATAGTATTTTTGCTATATGGGTATTTCCAGGGGTACCGAACGTGTCATTTGCACGCTTAAAACTTATATTAATATATTATATATTATTATATAATATATTAATTTCATTTTTTTTTTGGTATAAGTAGTATTTCAATAGAGATAAATCACGCTAAATAGGGCGCGATCCGGACGTGATTGAAAGCGGAAGTGCACCTAAGGTTCATGTGGAAATTTCAAATTATTTTGAATTAGCATTTTATTTTTAAAGTTTATAGTTTTATCATAACAAATCCTACAAAAATTTCGGACGGGACAAAAAATTCCGTACTTAACCTGTTTACTACAATTTTGTTCTAAAAATATTTTTTACGCACATTTTTTTAAAAAATTGCGGTTTATTTTTGTGTATGTACACACTCAGAAAAAAATACTATATAAATTATAGTTTTTTACTATTAAAAATAGTCAATAGGATACATTTTTATTTTAATCGGAAAATACCATTAAATACTAGAGAATACCATGACAATGCCATTGAGTTTATATGAAAATTTTTATTTATTGTATACTATTAAATCAATAATTGTCCTATTGACCAATTTTAATGGGATTTGAGGGAATTTTTTTCTGGGTGCACTTCTTTTTAAATCTGATAGTTATTTTAAATCACAGAAAAATTCAGGATGGATCAAAATGTTCCGTATGGACATTTTCACTACTATTTTTTTTTATAAAACAATTTTATATTTGACAATATTAATAATCATTATTACGAAATGTGAAATTTGAATTTGCTATTGTTTTGTTATTATTTTCAACTAGCTTGATCCGTGCACGACTGGTGCTAACATTTTGTAAATGCAAGGATATGGATTGATTTTATTAATATAAAGAATATTTCTATTATTTATATCTTCCCCGTAAAATTCTTCCCGTAGAATTCTACCCGGTACAATTCTTTCCCATAGATTTTTTCCCGTAGAGTTTTTCCCAGTAGAAGTTTTAGTGTGGTGAGTTTCATTGTGGTGAGTTTTAGTGTGGTGAATTTTAGTGTGGTGAATTTTAGTGTGGTGAATATTGGTGTGGTGAGTTTCATTGTGGTGAATTTTAGTGTGGTGAACTTTAGTGTAGTGAGTTTAAAGAATTTGGGCTGGTTGTTACCCTGTTGTGAAATATCTTGATATCACTATAATATCTGTTGACATACACCATCTTGAAAATGTACCTTCTATGGGAGTGCCACACCCAGTGGTCCAATCCCGCCCACATTCGGCGAGACCGTTTAGAATGGTTAAATTTAACGCTGACCAAAATTTCATTAAATTAGCTAAGCTTATTGCTGATATAATGTGTTTTTAATTTTTGGGTTGTATGGGACGTGCTACGCCCAGTCCACCAATCTCACCAACATGTAGCCCACACTCTGCCCAGATTCAACATACATATTGTGCCAAAATTTTATTCAATTCCGTTCAATACAATTGTAATTATTTGACTGCATTTTATTGGACAATGTATTTAAAATTCGTTTTTTTTACATACTACAGAAACTGTAGAGTACTTTTGTTTACTGCATTTTTAAATTATCTAAAGTTATTTTGTACACACGATGGACGACTGCGAAAGTGCACAAAACCCCGAGCACCAAACGAAATGCCTGCATATTATTCATATATGGTACATTTGAAAAACAACACTTAATTGCTTGTGATTTCTTTTAGTCGTTAAAACTGATAATGTTATACTTTTAATTTCATCATGGGGATTAAATAAAAATGATTTAAAAATAAATGCATGTGTAGTAAAATCCATCTTGAGGTTTAATAGATACAAAATGTAGTAAAAAAAATACGTAAATAGTAAAAATTTATAAATATGCAACATTTGTAATCATAAAAGCATTTTATGCAAAAAATGTTGAACTACATTCTGCATTTGTAAAGAATTCACTTTTCTACAGAAACAAACAAACAAACTGTTGTTGACACTAACGACTACCAGCAAAACAAGTTGCCACAAACAAGCAACGGTCTTGTGAAAGTTTAGTTTTTATATTTTTTTTTAAACTTCTTCATCTGACTCTCGTAATATTTTGTATTGTTGTGTATACTGCAATTCAAATGCAATTCTAACGATTTCAATAGATTCTTTTTTTATTGTTGTTGTTTGAAAATTCAGTGTACAGCTGAAAGAATTGCAACAAAATGTTGCAAATCATTTGCATGCATGTCGCCGATAGCCTGCAATTTACAGTCAATTCACAAAGCAAATAAATAAACAAACTAAAAAAAAGATGCACTTTCCAAGCAATTCAATTTTGCTTTCAACTGCAGCGATTTCAGCATTTTTCATATGTAAAATAAAGAGCAAAAAGTGTCACCATTTTATGGCTCTTTAAAGTGTTTTTAATATATTTTTGTTTTGCTGCAACTGTTGCTCACTCATGCAGCTACACATTGGTCGTTGCGCCCACAACTCTATGACACGTTGTTATTGACTTTTACTCAAATGAGTTATATTAATGCAAATTGTATGCAATACATGGTGGTGGTGTTGACAACTAAACAAATAATGTATTTTTGTGTGGCATATATTTTGGTCTTCAATTAAGAAAATATGAGAAAGTTGTGAATAAATCAATAAATCAATAAATCAATAAATCAATAAATCAATAAATCAATAAATCAATAAATCAATAAATTAATAAATCAATAAATCAATAAATCAATAAATCAATAAATCAATAAATCATTAAATCAATAAATAAATAAATCAATAAATCAATAAAGCAATAAATCAATAAATCAATAAATCAATAAATCAATAAATCAATAAATCAATAAATCAATAAATCAATAAATAAATGAATAAAATAAATCAATAATTCAATAATTCAATTGATCAATTGATCAATAAATCAAGAAATCAATAAATCAATAAATCAATAAATCAATAAATCAATAAATCAATAATTCAATAAATCCATAAATCCATAAATCAATAAATCAATAAATCAATAAATCCATAAATCAATAAATCAAATAAATCAATAAATCGATAAATCAATAAATCAATAAATCAATAAATCAATAAATCAATAAATCAATAAATCAATAAATCAATAAATAAATCAATCAAATAATAAATCAATAAATCAATAAATCAAAAAATCAATAAATCAATAAATCAATAAATCAATAAATCAATAAATCAATAAATCAATAAATCAATAAATCAATAAATCAATAAATCAATAAATCAATAAATCAATAAATCAATAAATCAATAAATCAATAAATCAATAAATCAATAAATCAATAAATCAATAAATCAATAAATCAATAAATCAATAAATCAATAAATCAATAAATCAATAAATCAATAAATCAATAAATCAATAAATCAATAAATCTATAAATCATTAAATCAATAAATCAATAAATCTATAAATCTATAAATCTATAAATCAATAAATCAATAAATCAATAAATCAATAAAAACAATATTCTGTTTTTACAATAAAAATTTCGTTCATTTGACCATTACTGAGTTATTTGTCAAATATATGTTTTATACCTTCGACCATTACTCAGTCATTTGTCAAATATATTTTAAACCATATTATGTGATACCAGCACAATTTCGAGAATGCATTTAACAATCAATGTAAATATTTACCAACAACTTGAGACGTTCTTTTTGAGGTCAAAATGTGCTGTTGATTGAATGGCATAATACCTTTTTTTTAATAGCAAACTTTATGGAAAGTTTTATAGATATTGGTTTGCTAATGGTTTTTATCACTAATGATTTTTGTTTTTACTTTTTGTTGACATTGAAATTGAACATTTTCTATTTACATTGGTTGGTTTAAGGTCTGTCTGACTGTTGGTTTTGTCTAGGCAAGTTTTATGTTTGATGAGCAGTAATTTTTACATTTCAAAATTTCTTTTTAAATGTATGTGTCAATGAAATATTAAAAAAAAAAATGCTGTGGTCATTGTTGAAAAAAAAAATAATAATGTTGTGGTCATTGTTGAATGCATCCAGTTGGATATTAAGAGAAATATTAAATTTTTGATACTGATAACAAATTTCTGATTAAAACTTTACTTTTTACTATGTATTAATCTAAAAATTGTATAGGCTAATTTATTTTAAAAATGTTACGCATACGTCAGGTCGGTCTTTATTTATTTTAGCATTTATTTAAAAATAACATTATATAAAGTAATTATTGTAAGCACAAAATACGCTTTTATAATGAGTTTTATTATTAGTTCTAAATTATAATGAAAAAGTTCTCGAACAACCAAATTATCAAATGCAAATAACGTATTATATTGTTGCTCATACGACCCACTGCATTAACAAAAGTACGTTTACACAAAGGATTCTCGGTATAATTTCAATTTAAATTAAAAGCGCATTAAGAGTAAAAGCCATAGAACGGAAATACCCAACAGTAGAAAGCATTTTTGTGCGGGTTTAATTAGGGTTTTTTTTCATATTTAATTTTTTCATGTACATTTTTTTATATTAGAATCTAAAATGTACGTATTATTCAAAGTAAAACAATTTTCATCAACTCGAAAAATTTCAAATATTATCAAACTAAAAAAAAAATTACAATATCAGCAACTACTTTTGTCACAAAGAAAAAAAGAAAAACACAAAAACTTACCGAAAGTTGTTGCTGCTGTTTCTGTTGTAAATGCTGCTGTTGTTGTTGCTGTTGTTGCAACAATGGCACTACATTGTTTCGTATGGTTTCATATTGTGCTGCAATTTGCGCCGCATTTAGTCCAGAACCACCAGCGGCTGCCGCTGACGCATGATTGACGCCGCCAGCATTGCGCGGTGGCACATAAACAGGACGTGGCACTGACGGCTGCTGTTGTTGCGTAGGTATTTTTAAATTGTTGCCATATATGCTGTGAATAATGAGAAATAATCATAAAAACTAAAATATTTAATACTTTATTTAAATAAAAATTCAACTCAATGCTAAAAATGTCGTAGAAATTGTGCCTTGATTTTTTCGAATTGTATTTTTGTATTTTCAGTGTATATTTTGTGCATTTAAATGTATTTTTTTTTTAAGAGTGTACCCCTCTTGTCTACCTTTGTTTGTCTGCATTTATGAATGGATTAAAACTTTGACTAGTGGCGTGTGGTTTTTGTAGTTGCTGTTGTTGTTGTAATAATAATTGTTGTTGTTGTTGTTGTTTTAGAGACGGAGGTCTCTGTTGTTGTGTTGCTGAGAAATGTTGTTTTTGTTGTTGTTGTTTGCCTGCCTGTGCTGAGCCCAGCCCCCAGGCATTCAACTCATTGGCATCATTCGTATGTGGTTTGAAATATTTAGAATTTTCATCGATTTGTGCAATGCGATTTATATCGCTTATATATCTGTAAATAGAGGCAGTTGATAGGTAAAGTAGTGAATATGTGCAAGAAATATTGAAAAAAAAATCATGTCATAGAAAATTGTTGCAAATTGTGACATAGAAGAACTGCGCGAAAAACTGCGCGAAATTGGCATAGAACTGTAAACATGATAATCTTAAATAAAGTTTTGTTCAGAAATAAATAAACTATAAGTTTTTAAGTTAATTATGTATTTTTCGTTTGTATAAAAAATATATAATTAAATTCAAATTTCATTCACTCACTCTGAACCCAATCCCGGTCCTGAATTCTCCCAGCCATCATCAAAGTGTTCATGCGAATGTGGCGGCGGCGGCCCGTATGCTTCGTGTATTGGTGCGCCATGCAAATAAGCTGACGGATGTCCTTTGGGTGGACTCGTATAAATTAACTCTGGCACTGAGTGGTGTTCATTGCTGTGCCACGTTGGTGCAACCTGCAAGTGGGTTAAAATAGTATAAAACAGAAAAAAAACACATAAGTTGTTGATATATAATTAAAACTTGTTTAATTGGTGTTGTTTTTGCTAATTTTTTTTCAGCATTAAATACTGATTTTAGTATTACTTAACCGTATAAGTTTCGTGTTACAAGCCTTTTTAAGGTTGTATTTTTCTGTGAATATTTAATTTTATTAATTGTTGGCATTTTTGTATACCTTTTATACATTTTTTTAATTATACAACTTTGATACATTGTGAAAAACAGCACATACAAAAATATAATTTCTGGTATAAAGAGTCTGCATTTATGACAGTCTATTTTAAATTCAAAGTTTTGAATTTAAAATTCACAATTTACATTTTCTAAATTTACATTTAATTCAATCATAAAGTTTAAAGAATTTATCGCTGTTTTACAATTTTTATCAAATTCGTGACCATGAACTATATTCTAGTAACTTGAATGTAAATAGTATTTGATATATAAAAATATTTAATTTTAAAGTTTTACATTTCAATTTAAATGTTGTACCTTAAATTCCACATAATTTGAACTTTAAAATTGAAAGCGCACTATTAGCAATGTTATCCTTTAACAGATTTTCGTAAAGGTCTTCATTTTATATTAGCTTCTACTCTTTCCTGCACAGAGTTCAACTGTCGCCTTTGTCACGGCATCAACAACACGTGTGTTTTATTCTGATTGAATTGCAAATTGTTTGAAAAGTTTTTAAATTGGTCTATGTGCGTGTGTTGTTAAAAAAGAAGCCATACTTAGTAAGCAAATGAATGATGTGAAAATGAAATAAAAAAAAACAAATTCAAAAAGAGTTAAATAATAAAATGTATGAATATTAAACATAATAAAAGAATATATATATTTTAAGGATGTGTGCGAATTCGTCATTATTGCTGACAAAATTTAATAGAATGAGTTTTCTTTCGAACAGAGTTCGGTAACAGGGAATCATTTAAGACCATAATCAATCGATTATTGTTTGTTAAAAAATGGACCTGCATTACCGAAAAAATTTAGGTTAGTCGGCATTGTAGTAAAATTTGCACACACCCTAAATATACTTTGTTTTTTTTTTTTAAAAAAGCTTATAATAGTGACATATTTTGTATGAACATTTTATGCTTTCAAACTTAAATTAACTTTAAATTCTGACAGCTGCTTCGATTATAGACCAGTAATCCGGTAAAATTGAATGTAAAAGTGGAATTGGAGAACTCGAATTGAAAAAATATCTACCAAATAAATGTAGTAAATTTTACTCCTACTACTTTTTTTTTAGATATAAATACATTTGTATTTGTTTTAATAGACTTTACTACAGAATGTACATTAGACTGACAATGGCTTTGTATGAATTTTTTTTTTTTATAGAATTTGATTGAAAATTTCAACCCCTAAAAATACTCTATTGGATGTTGAAATCGATGTGGTGAATTTTGAATTGAAATTAAAATATGAGAAATGAACCCGCTGTGACCTCAAAGTTCGCGTTTTGATACCCAAAGCGACGATTTTAAAATTAAATTGAAATAACGTCTTCCAAAAGCAATGACAAAATAAAGTGGTAATGTCATCTGTTAGGATATTTAATTACTGATTTAGCACACAAACTTTAAGCAAAATCGGATAAAAAATACAGAACCAGTGATTCATTTCACTGGCATTCTTTGTATTTTTTCAACAATAAAATCACAATATGAATAAAAAAGTTCATATACCTATTTTTGAACAGGGTCACACTCTGACTTTATTTAGTTATTTAATTTTGCGTATTGTTCAAAGTGCGATGATCTCTTTATCGTTACGCGAATTTTCAAATAATGCATTTTTAACAAAAATCGCAAATAAATCGGTAATCAAAGTTAGAGAGTGACCCTGATCAAAAATATATACACTTTTCTATACCTAACATATTACTATTATTGATTCTTTAGATACTTAACAGAATCAAAATACAAAGGGTGCCTTTGAAATTAATCACTGCTTCCGTAGTTTCTACCCGATTTTGCTTGTTGATAGTTTTTTGAAATAGTAATTAAGTTAGCTAACAGATGACATATTTTTTTAGTTTATTACTTTTGGAAGACGTCATAACAATTCAATTTGAAATTGTCGTTTTGGGTACCAAAAACGCGAACTTTGAGGACTCGGCGGGTTTATTTACTATATTTGGATTTCGTGGAAAATTCTCTACGTCAAACAAACCATTTTTAGGTGTTGACCTTTTCTCGATTTGAAATCAAAAAAAAATCCATTGTTAGTCTACATACATCTATTAGCCGGCCTCTGCAGTCCAGAGGTAGCGCGCTGGACTTGCATTCTGAAGGTCTCGGGTTCGAATCCCTGCTTGGGCATGGGCGCTCGTGGTGATAATAACCACAAAATTGTAGGGAATAGATTTCACAGTACAATGGATATAGTCTGTCTGAGTGCTGTGGATCTTAGTAGATATTGTTCTATCTATATATAAAACTAATTTTCCGTTTTCTGTTTGTGCGCTATGCAAACGTACAACTGTGCACGGATTTCCTTAAAATTTGGAATATATATATCTTACAGATCCAGGAGAAGGTCACTATATAGTTTTTGTTTACCACGCCCACTTTTACGCCCATTCTTTTTTGTGTATAATTCAGATTCATAGCAAAACCACTGAACGTATTTTTCTGAAAATGTTCATTACTATGCTATAAAGTTCATGGATTGTCCTAAACCATAAATAAATCAGATTGGGAAAGGGGGAGTGGCAGCTCCCATAGAACACAACGGTATCGATTCCAAATAATCTTTAAATTTGGATGTTACTCATCTTACTTAATCTCACCACACCAAACTCACCATAATTCACCGCACCATAATGCACCACAACAAAATTCACCACACCAAAACTAAATGTGAATCCTCTGTACAGGTTTCGTTAAGATTTGGAATATATATCCCACAGACCTAGTGGAAAATCACAATATAGTTTTCGTTGATCACGCCCATTTTTACGCCCATATTTATTTCTGGTGTAGTTTCAAATTCATATCTAAATCGATGAACGAATTTTTCGGAAAATTTGTATTACTATGACATATGGTTCATGGATTATCCTAAGCCAGAAATAAACCAGTTTGGGCAAAGAGGAGTGGAACCTCCCATAGAACCCAAAAATTGAGTATTTCTAAACCCTAATGTTGTCGATTTCAACTAAACTTTAAATTTGGATATTACTCACATTATTTAATCTCACCACACCAAACTCACCAAATCAAAATTCAACATAACAAAACTTAATATGAATCCTCTGACCGGTTTCGTTAAGATTTGACCCAAAAAAAGATCACTGTATAAGTTTCGTCAATCACACCCACTTTTACGCTTAATGCAAAATCGCTGAATGTATTTTTTCTGAAAATGTTCATTACTATACTGGTTTCAAGAGTATCCTAAACTATAAATTAATAATTTGGACAAAAGGGAGTGGCACCTTCCATACATCCCAAAAATTCAAAATACTGTACTTTTTAATGTTGATGTTACTTATCTAACTAAAACTCACTACACCAAACTCACCACACTAAAACTCACCATATCCAAATTCACCAAACTAAAACTAAATCTCAAACATCTGCACCAAATTCCTTAAAATTTGGAATACATATCGTAGAAACCCATGAAATTTGAACAAACTAAATCAAATTTGACAAAATAAATACTAAAAATATTCTATATATTAATTAAATCACTCCATATCCTTGCATTCACAAAATGTTTGCACGAGTCCAGCTAGTATTACATATCGTCACTATCATGCCAAAGGGGCGAATGTGCAATGCTTGACATTTGCGTTTTTTTACATTTTTGAATGTAGTTTATCCTCAAGTATGCTGTGCAAAAATTGCGTGTCATTTTGTTAGATATTTCTAGCCACAAAAGACAAAACCAAAAGGGCGAATTTGAAAAATTGAAAATCTTGTCATGCCAAAAGGGCGAATCTTTTCGTTTTTTCGCCATAACTTTTTGTTGGAATAAGATAAAATAGTAGTGTAAAGGCATTTATTGTTTGTATTTAAAGCACCTATCGTTCTGCATCATAAATTGAAAATATTTTGCAAAACATTAATTTGCAATTTGTTATTTGCAGGAAAAAATGTTAGGCAAAATATGCTGTTCAATAGGTACTTTAAAAACAAACAATTAATACCTTTTCACTACTATTTTATCTTGTACCATTAAAGAGTTATGGCGAAAAAACGAAAAGTTTCGCCCTTTTGGCATGACAAGATTTTCAATTTTTCCAATTTCTTAATTTTTTGCTTTAATTTTATTAATGGTGCAAGATAAAATAGAGGTGTAAAGGTATTTAATGTTTGTTTTTAAAGCACCTATCGATCTGCATCATTAATTAAAAATATTTTGCCAAACATTTTTTCTTGCAAATAACAAACAAATGGCAAATTAATGTTTGATAAAATATTTTTAATTAATTATGCCAATAGATAGGTGCTTTAAAAACAAACAATTAATGCCTCAACATTACTATTTTATCTTGCGCTAATAAAAAGTTATAGCATAAAAATCAAAAATATTTGCGTTTTGATCTGGATATAGCCTCACAAAATCCGTATTTATAATTCAGTAGGTTGTCCAAATTTCAAGATATTTTATATAAGTTATAATAATTGACGAATAAACTGAAATAACAGAAAAAATTACAAAAATATAAATTTTACTAATTTTTAAAGCACTTCAAACTTTAAAATTTGATTTCCCAACATATTTTAAAATGCACATTCGCCCCTTTGGCATGACAGTGACGATATTACAAATTCGTTTTCTACATATTGCAGAAACTCTAGCTCGAATACTGCATTTTTTTTAATTATTTGAAATTCATATTTGAATACACACGACAGATATATGTACTGCAAAAGTGAGAAACGAAACTCAAACATCTGCGAACGAAAAATAACACAATGAATTTTCTGTGAGCAAAAATGCGCATATTATTCATATTTGGTACAAAGTGATTCCTTTATATAATCAGAACTAATGATATTATAGGTTGCTATAGGTTATGCTTCCATCTTTATCATCAGTATAATATAAAGACAAAGGCTATTTGAAGTATTTGTAACAATTTTTGCATTGTGGTATAATTTTTTTACATTTAAGTAAGTACTAATAAATACATACTGTAGTTCTATTAAATGTATATGTAATTATTTTTATATATATATATTTTTAAGATCTTTCTTCTCGCCGTCCAACGTACTAACCTTGAGCTACAGACGCTACAATTTATTCTATACAAAATTTGTTAGAAATTAATATTTATTTTTTGAAGTATTAAAAATGTATACATATAAAATAAAGTAATTTGTTTTAATATATTTATCGCTTATAACCTAAGTTAAAAAAAAAATCAATTATTATTTGCATCCACATTGTCTGCATTAGTCATAATAAAAATCAATGTTTAGTCTTAAATTTGAATGTCACCGACAACAAAATGAAAAACATCAACAAAACATTCAAACTTATATCTGCCAAAACAGCTGTCGGAGTCGCAGCGAAATACATTTCCAAAAAACCATCACCATGACAATAAAAATTGCTTGATTTCTACGCACATTGAGTGACAGAATTTGAACAAAAGTTTTGTCTGTAAGCTCGTCTGTCTGTCACAGTGATAGCGTGCGTAGTGATGAAGTGACTGCATGAAACGTTCAACAGTCAGATTAAATCAGTGTCTGTGCGACAATGTCTGTCATAACTGTCATTTGCATAGATTTTTCAAAACAATTACATAGCTACTATTACTTTTATGTTTTATTTTATCTTACTTACTTTTATTTTTTCCTTACTATTTTAAATTACTTTCTTTAAATTTTAAATTCTTTGGCTTTTTAACATACATTTGACGATGCGTGTGACACTGTTTTTCGAAATTCATTAAAAGTACTACAACCTAGTTGTTGGCCCGTATTATTTAACGATGCTCAGATAAAGTAACCGACAATTTTATTAACGTAGGTCTCAAAGAATTGCCGCCATTATCAACGTCCAAACAATCTGTAAGCCAACTTTCGTTTTCAAATAAACTATCACACATATTTTTAATTCAAACGCAAATACACAATTCAAGCGTTTTTTTTTAATTTCACTTTCATGAATAGTTTTTGGTTTTTGTTGTTGTTTTATTTAACTCACCGTATGATGATGATTAATCAGATGATGGTGATGATGGTATTTGGTCGAGTGATATGTCTGCTGATAGTAGGAGCACAGCTTGAAGAGATGTGACAGCGCCGGAAAGAGAAAGAGTAAAAATTTCAGCAACAATTTTTTGGCGGCTCCCACGCCAATCACAATGGGCAACAACCAGAATAACTTGATTTTGATGATTTTTATAATAAGCACCAGCGCCAGAAATGATAGTAACAATTTGCTCTTCAGGAATTTCTCTATAAAATGTAGATCATGCAATTGAAATGTTAAAGAAATATTAATTTTATAAAAATTTATATGCAAATATATGCAAAATCATTTAAATTGTTGAAATAAAACCATATTTTATATATATGCAATTTGTGTAGGGAACAAAATCATTCTATTGATGAAAATATTCATTCAAACTCAACCAATCCTAGACGAAATTGTGCCAAGTTCATCGAAAGCTATTATTTTTACAAAATAAAAATGAGCTGGTCATAATCAAAATTCGGATATATAATTAATTCACAAGTATTAATTGATTTATAAATACTATTAATAAGTAATCAGTAGGTACTCAGATGTACTCATAATTAGGTTGAATTTTTATAAACGTGATATGACTTCCTTTATACACCCAGAAAAAAATACTATATAAATAATAGTTTTTTACTATTAAAAATATTCAATAGGATAAATTATTATTTTAATCGGAAAATACCATTAAATACTAGAAATACCATGACATTGCCATTGAATTTATATGAAAAATTTTATTTTTTGTATACTATTAAATCAATAATTGTCCTATTGACCAATTTTAATGGGATTTGAGGGAATTTTTTTCTGGGTGTAGGGTACATTTCTACTTGCGAAATTGTAAATTCAAGTTATTAATGAATGAATTCATAATTACTGTGAATAATTCATTGTTTTTTTTATTATTCATAATTATAATAAATTTTCTAATCGGTTTCATCTCCATCTGGTCATCCCTAATAGCGCATATTTCCTTTACCGAATTGTCAAATTCATAATATTAATGTAAGATTTCGTAAATACTATGAACAAATTATAAGTTTTTTTAATTTCTCATAAATATACTAAATTTTTTGTTAGTTGTTGTCATAAACATGCTTTGACGATGCCTTCTCTAAAAAAGCATAACTCTACTAGTAATCTTCAGATTCACAATACTAATGAACGATTTCATAAATACTTTGAATAATTCTATAAATTTTTTAAATTATTCATAATTAAAATAAATTTTGTAATTGGTTAAATTTTAATAAACATGTTTTGACTACAATGACCTTGAATTAAAAAAGTATTTTAATATCAGAGAACTTCAAATTTATAATATAAGTGAAGTATTTCATAAATACTATGAATAATTATTTAGTACTATGAACAATTCTTTAACACTATGAATAATTCATAAATACTATGAATAATTAAATAATACTAAGAATAATTCATAAATACTATGAATAATTCATAAATATTATGAATAATTTATAAATACTATGAATAATTCATAAATACTATGAATAATTCATAAATACTATGAATAATTTATAAATACAATGAATAATTCTTTAATACTATGAATAATTCATAAATACTATGAATAATTCATAAATATTATGAATAATTTAAAAATACTATGAATAATTCTCAAATACTATGAATAATTCATAAATACTATGAATAATTCATAAACACTATGAATAATTCATAAATACTATGAATAATTCATAAATACTATGAATAATTCATAAATATTATGAATAATTCATAAATACTATGAATAATTCATAAATACTATGAATAATTCATAAATACTATGAATAATTCATAAATACTATGAATAATTCATAAATACTATAAATAATTCATAAATACTATGAATAATTAAATAAACTATGAATAATTCATAAATACTATAATTCATAAATATTATGAATAATTTATAAATACTATGAATAATTCATAAATACTATGAATAATGCATAAATACTATGAATAATTAAATAATACTATGAATAATTCATAAATACTATGAATAATTCATAAATATTATGAATAATTTGTAAATACTATGAATAATTCAATACTATGAATAATTCATAAATACTATAAATAATTCAATATTAAGAATAATTTATAAATACTATGAATAATTCATAAATACTATGAAAAATACACTCTTATTCTTAAATCAATCATAATTATAATACATTATTTAATTGATTGAGTTATAATTAAAAGATGAGACCGTTTATATATTCCTCATTAGGTTAAGTTCTACCAGCTTCTTAATATTAATGAAAGAATACTATGAATATTTAATTAGTTAGATTGAATTATTTATAATTATCGTAAAATTCGTAATTGTTTGAGTTCCAATAAACAAATGAAAAACTCACGTATTTTTTTCATGATTATTTTGCCCGCCAATCGTGCTTCCACCTCCTGTTTTGGTATCAGTTCCAATTTGGCAATAACTCCGTTACCCTCTATCGAACGTGGCGAGATGCGAAATGTTGCACCATCGAACATCACCTCGGGCAGCTTCAGCTCAATGTCGTGCGTCATCGCAAATTTCATACTTTTGCCGTAGAGGGCATTTGTTACTTCCTCGATGGGAGTTTCCGCTGCTAAAAGCAAAAATAATTATTATAATGAACAAACTTAAACAAATCATTAAAAGCATTGAAAAGTTCAATTTAATAGTTAATTTATTGCTTCACTCTATATAATTTTAATAATAATAATAATAATAATTTTAAACATGGCATAATTATCACCCACTTCTCGATATAATTAACCATTTAATTTTTGCGTATTTCTCATTTTGCATTAATGTCATATTTTATGTTATTAACTACTGACCGCATATTAAATATAACTGTTTATTTATATCAACAACAGATTTATTACAAAATGTTTTAAAAAATATAAAATAAATCTATAACAAGAGCACTTCAATGAAATGAAATTCTTGCTGTGAAATTCCAATAATTTTACTCGCTTCACTTGATTAAAATAGTTTAACATTTTGGAACATACATTTTTAATATTTGAAATAATACTTTGAAATCGATATTGAATGAAATACGATTATTAAATCGATATTGAATAAAAAACGATTATTAAATCGATATTGAATGACATACGATTATTAATTCTTTTGGATACAATCGTCTTTTTTTAATTAAATAGTTCCTTAAGAGTATTTCATACCATTGTTAGTTAGTAATGTTTTTAGTAGACATCTGCTCAAATGCATTTAAAACACACTTCAAGAAATTCATTTCATTTCAAGACATTTTCGACACTATGCTTGTTAATTAAATAAATGTGTTGCTCACAACAACAAAGCACAAGTAGTGTCAAAACAAAACACACGCAAGACGTCGTTGTAGTGAAGAGGTCTATGATACAGATTCGAATACTGAAATGAACTGTTTATGACACTGAATACTCAGTGCGTTTTGCATTTTATTTATCATTCTTACTCTAAGAAATGTTCATTAATATTCAAAATTAATATTCGAAAAAGCTCAAAAGGTATATTTTATATAAAGTTTTTATTTATCATGTACAACTTTTTTTTCATTATTTATTTTTTTTTCAAAAAAATATATTGCTGTTCGACCAATACATTGCTGTTCGACCAATGCGTTGTTTTTGTCGTAAACTCATAATTTTAAAAAGGGTCCTTTTTAAGGACATCAATTTTGAAGTTCAAGGATAATGACCACGGGCCAGATGTCACGTTAAGAAGTTACAACTTAATTTTTCTGAAAGCTTGTTCTATTAGCTTTAAAACGAGCCATCAATGAAAAAATCCTACCATATATTTAAATATGAACAACCATACAAAAGTGATTTTTGGCCCTTTTTTTCCAACTTTGAGCCACTGTATCTCTGGAAGTTGTTGCCAAAATTTCATTTAAATCGAAAAGGTAAAATCTCAAATTGGCTTTTTTTGGTCGATTTGGTGTGGAATGGCCCTATAAATACATATATATCGACAACATTCCTGCCATCGGCAGATTCGTTGTTGTTTTCATTGTTCGGCATCTTACTCGTTAGTCGTTGCACTCACTTACTGTACTTATTGAATTTTCAGTGACAGTAGTGTCATTTAGATTTGTTTTTCAAAACATTGTATGTCTTGACACTACTTGACACCAATGAAACAAAGACTGCAGTGAAGTGAAGTCGCTGGAGAGACATATGGGATATCCATAGGAAAAATTGTATAGAGTTATAAAATTTTATTTTTCGATTTTTTTATTGTTTAGAATTTAACTTTTCCTTAGGGTTGCGATATTTGGTACATTCATATTATGATTCCACTGTAAATCTAATAGTTTTCAAATTATTAATTGTAAAATACTATGTTGTATAAGAAATATATAATTTATGATAATTTTATCCAGGTATTACATCTATTAAACATGTCATTAGATAAGACAATAATTTTTCGATTTTATAAAAAAATATTAATTCTCGATGTCTACAAAAAAACTTTTTTATTTTATTATTCAAATAAAAATATGTAACATTACTTTTACAAATTGTTCAACACAACTCATTTAAAAAAAGTAATATTTGACTTTAATTAAGAAATTATTTAGTATTTCTTCTGAACTGATTTAGTTTGAAAAATTTTCTCTTGGTTAAAGAATCCGCCAAACCTATAATAAACAATTTTAATTTTTAGACAAATAGTTAAACACCACTTTCCAACAGTAAAAATTAGCGTGTTTTCTGTACTTGTTGGTCCATTATTATAAACTGACCTCATACAAATATTTGTACATAATCTCACTCTCTCTTGCTCTTCTCGTCTAAATAATAAACATTCCACATGACTCAATACCGTCCAGTCAAACACCCAGACTCTCAAACTCGCATGTATTAGATGTTGATTTTTTTTTTGTTCATCTCACCTTCAGCAAATTCACACAAGTGAAAGTTTAAATAAAAAAAAACTACAAATGAAAGATATTGTATTGAAGATTTTCGAGAAGTTATTGCCGTGGCTATGGCCAACATGGTAGGAAGAGAATCAAAAGTATCGGTCACTCGGGCTACGGACTTCGCACACAGCCATGTTAATTAAACTTCATGCGCATCAGAAACAATATACGAAATAAATTCAAAAGAAATCTTATAAGCTAATCGTATAAGCTGAACTAAACAAAACATATAGAATACAAAGCAAATTAATGTGATATGATTTATGTATAATACAAGGTATAACACTTACTTCGAGTAGAGGAACAGCTGATCAATTTTTAAAAATGATATGGAATGCGAAATAAGAATGCGAATGCGATTGAATATTTGAACACAAGTGTTTAAAGTAAAAATAATAATAAAATGTTATTTACGAATTAATTTTATATTTGCTGGTAGCCCAGTATGCCATTCGTATCGATATCGTTACGAGATCATTGCGAGTAGATGGAGGAATCACACGATATCGGACTCGTTCTCGTAACGATATCGAGTGTCAAATTGGACCTAGATGGTAGATAGATATCGGAACGTTCCGTCGGAGTTTTCTCGATACGCGAAATTTTTCGAAATCGGAACGATATCGAAGAAAAAAAAAAAATGAACAAAGTTCGAGATTCCTGCGAAAAATATTGCGATACCGATGTGATAAATGTTTAAATATCGTATCTTGTCAAAGAATTTGAATGTACGAAAATGTTTAAAAATTAAAATCGAGAAAGCAACGAAATCGAACTATTTTATCGAAGTTATTCGAGAAAGCTTCGAGGTATCGAAGGTCTTCGAGACATGGCAGACTGGGAGAAAAGTATATGTAGGAGTACCAAATTCAGTATTGGGTTTTGAAGTTCACCAGAAAAACATTATTTTGTTTTAATAATAATAGTTTGGCGCTACAGTCCTATAAGAACTTTGGCCGAGCTCTCTCACCATTTTGAGCTGTGCGTGTTATATTTGTACTCTAAGTGGTGGGACCTACAGTTTATTGCCGAATCCGAACGGCGGGTGAGAGCTTTTCATAGGCAATGTTTTTACTCTCGTAGGTTTGCCATTTACTGTCGAGAGGTAGCGCGGTATAGAAAAATGTTTCTATGAAAAGATGTTGTTAGCCCCATTCCATACTTGAACCGAGGACCTTTCGGCTCGTAGTCCAACGCACTTACCACTGAGCTACCGCGACTACCATATTTTGTTTTACTATAAAATAAAAAGATTTATTTAATTAACAATAATTAAGTGTTATGAAAGATTCGTACAAAAATGACCGGAACATAAACCAAAATAAGACCGATCACGTGTATTTTAAATACCAGACTACGTAAGTAAACAAGAAATCTAATTTGTGATTTTCCTTTTTCTAGCACTATTCTTTTCCTTATATTCATAATTTCAATAGGTAGACAGAAATCGGATAGTATATTTTTTTTTTTGTATCGGATACGTCTTTTAAATATACCCTTTCACTTTTAGTGCACGATAGAAAATTCAATTACAAGAAAATTAATCTATTCCGGAAAACCTGATCATTCCCGGATAATGTTGGTCGTGTAATTATTTTTGTTTTGTAACTGGTCGGGTTATGACAATGTAAAAATTTATCTATACATTCGTTCATTGTACTAAACAATTTATTAACTTACACGCAGAAAAAAATACTATATAAATAATAGTTTTTTACTATTAAAAATAGTCAATAGGATAAATAACGGTAAATACCATTAAATACTAGAAAATACCAAGACATTGCAATTGAGTTTATATGAAAATATATATTTTTTGTATACTATTAAATCAATAATTATTCTATTGACCAATTTTAATGGGATTTGAGGACATTTTTTTCTGGGTGTATACACTCAGAAGAAAATAAAGTACTTAGTGGAATGACCTTAATTTTATGGTTCATTTATTAATAGTTTTTTTTCATAGTAAGCGATATTTTTTAATGAATTTGATAGTATTTGAAAAATTCAAATTTAATAATTTCAATACTATAGTATATAAAAGTATAAATACTATTTATGTTAAGGTTTTTTCGCCTATAATACTAAACGTCTCACTATGTCGCATATGTTAAATTAATATTATTAACTTAAACACGAATAGAATAATGTTCCATTTATGTGTCAAACAAACTATTTTATTAATTGTTTGAATATTATTGTACTAATGGTATGCATACTATTGACAAATTTTATTAGTAAAAATAATTGTTTTTAAAGTACCAATTACTATTAAAGTTTCAAATGTTTTTTCTGGATATGCTCGGATTTTTTTGACATGCCATTTTTTTTAATCGATTTGTCATTTTTTGGATTTTTTAGTCTTAAGGTAATTTTTGAATTATTTCAAATTTTTGGTAAATTTCGTAGATTTTTCATGATATTAAGCAAAGTAGATATGAAACGAAAATGACACAACTTTAGTGTTAATTGTTACTAAAGGGTTTTTCAACTGGGACGCTACAAAAGTAGAGCGACAGGGCCAGCAAACGACGCCATATTTCTTGCTGCTCTTTTGAAATTTCTCTTCAGTAAGGTTTGCCATTTCACGATGGAAAGATATACGTATTTGAATTTCGGTAGTAAATTTTAATAATTTCGATTCGTTGTTGGCTCGTATATCTTTCCATCATGAAATGGCAAACCTTACTGAAGAGAAATGTTAAAAGAGCGGCAAGAAATATGGCGTCGTTTGCTGACCCTGTCGCTCTACTTTTGTAGCGTCCCTGTTGAAAAACCCTTGAAAAAAAAGTTTGTAGCGCTCTTATTGAAAAACCCTTTACTATTTTTTATTATATTAATTTAATCTGAAATTAAAATGAAAATGGCCTATAAAAGATATGGCGAGAACGAAAAACAACTGTATTAAAAAAAATGTCTTTAAAATAAATACATTTGTATTTAATTTATGTGGAAATTATATCTTTTTGTTTTTTACTACATTGATGTTTTTGAAAAAACTTTTTGTATGAAAAATAACTACATAATTTTACTGCATTACTGCAAAATTTGAATAAATAACTTGTATTAAAAGAACTATATTTTATCTTCATTTATACGTCCTCAAATATGTGGATAGAATACTACATCTTTTTTAAATTTTACTACATACTGTATTTATTTTACATCAATCTAAAGTTAAAATATAACACATTCTCATTTAATTTTACAAAATTCTGCATTTATTTACAGTTCGAAAATATAAGTCTTTCAAAAAAAAATTTACTACATACTGTATTTATATCAAATTCAAAGTAAAATCTGAGTATGTTCTTCGCGCCTATACCAATGCAATTAAATAAAGTAAATTATTTAAACATTGATTAATTTGGACATAAAATTACTTGACGTCTCCTTTCTCCATTGAATACAGAAAAAATTCCGACGCTTTTCTCTCAAGAGTTTTAATTGGGTAGATAACTTACATCTTCACCTATACTAATATATTTTTATATAAATGCCAAATTAAACCTACTGGGAAATGAATCGAGATGTGTTTATGTTTGGGTGAAAACTGGCGACTACTTCAAAGTTCTTTGATCCTTGCTGAAGTACTGAGGGAATCTTCTAGCCAATACCTATATTTTGGTAACATTACCAAGCAAAACGTTTAAAAAGTGTTGTAGTGCAAATCCGTGAATAGGCTTTGGGTAATCCCAATTGCCAACCTACCGAGACGTCCGAAGATTCGAGTGTTCATCACTGGATCAACGATTTTTACACACAATAAAATGGACGTAAATATAGCAACCGATTTTAATTGCATGCATTAATCAGTCCAGCAATGAAATTCAGTATTTTAACTATTTGCTGCTTGACGTACAAAAATTCATATTAGCAAATGGAATTTCTAATTTAACGAAGAATAGCAAATGTTTTCATTAAATTGCATAATTTCATTGTTGAACTGATTAATTAATTCAATTAATATCGGTTGCTCTATTTACGTAGATTATTTTTTATGTGCTAGGAACTCCTAAAAGATGTATTGCCACGGTAAAATAAGTCTAAAATATGTCTATCAATCAGAGAAGCTCTTTAGGAATTCACTAAACCTTTAAAAGTATCCAATTTAGAATGGTTTATCAGAGTTTGGTAAATGAATTCAGAAAAATCCATATTTTAAGAACAGACGTTTTTCCAGAATGATATTACAATAAAATATTTTTTAAACTAAAATCTTTAAATTTAACGATAACTTAATTCTAATCAAAAACAAAATTTCGGTATTCACCACAATCTAGTGTAGGAGTATTTTGGGTGCACTCACATAGAATCGTTTTGAATTAAAATTGAAATAAAAAAAAGTAGTTTGTTATATTTTCGTGGACTTTGATGTACTTCTGTAAGTAACATTTTTGAACTCTTTTTAAGTCTTATATATGTGGATAATACTCAAAAATATGACTAATTTAAGAGTCTTAAAATAAATAAAATGTAACCTCAAAATACTTTTATTGTTTTGCAATTTCAAAAGCTCATTTAAATAACTCCATTTCCAGTACATGCCCTGTATATTCGGTAAAATAATTTTTACCTACAAAATTTGGCAATCATCACTTTCCCACGTTTCAATTAACTTTTGGTCAACATTGACAACCAATAATGTTCACTCACCTGCGCGACCTGAGCGCGGTATTTCATTGTGGTACAGATGCGCCTCATCGTCTACTCCAACACTTGGTTCTGCGTCATTGGCATCCATGGCTGCTTCTGTGGACTGCTGCTGCTGCTGCTGTTGTGGCTCATTGTAGTTCACTTGATTTTTGAAGAATTTCAGACGCTGCGTCACATTAACATCGTTCGCTTCGAGTGCATCATTCAGATAGACATAGACATTCTTTTGAAAACACGAAAATGTCGGCTTTTCATAGCAGTCACTGATGATGCCATGCCACAGTTCGTTGCCTACGGTCATTCGTTTGGCAAACTGGCGAAAAATTGTTGAAGTTGCTGCGGGTTTTGGTTGCCGCGCTGCTGTCCATGTTGTTGACGATGCTGCTCCTGCTGCTGATGATGATGATGAATTCGTTGCATTATTTTGACCACTTTCGTGCATTGACATTTGCCAATAATCGGCCTGCGCTACCGGCAACGTGCCATTTGTGGCATCTGTTGCCAGGAAATGTACTGTAGCTGGTTGTGGTGCTGCTGCATTTAATGGTGTCGTACTTGCGTCTGCTTTTACCAGACCACTGCTGTCCAGCAGCAACAGCATCAGCAGCAGCAACATGATAAAGTTGGCTGTTACTATGTGAAACATCTTCAAGATGTTGTAATTGCTGTGCATGACTTTCTGTGGTGGTGGGGTCTTCGTCGTTTCACTGTGCTGATTTGTAATCTGCATTTTTCTGCTTTTTTTGGTTGTAGTTGACATCATTGTAGTCGGTTTTGTCCTATTTGGCAACAAGTTACTTTCGGAGGAGGATGCATGCGGTACTTGTGCTCTACGCACTTTTATAGGTTTAGAGTTTAACATTTTTATAGTTTATTTATTTATCAATTATTTTTCAAACATTTGTCAATTTTCTAGATTATGTAATTTAGTAGTTAGTTTTTCTTTAAACACTTTCACGTCATTAACCTGTTTAGTTTAGTCTAAAAAGAAATTAATATTTATGGTTGTAGTGACTTTGAAAAACTTGTTGATTGGTTTCATTTTTCTAGAAAAAAAAGTAGCAGATATTTCATGTTTCTCTGGCTAAAGTGAAAATAAAACTAGTATTTTCTCTATTTTCTCAATGCTAATAGTATTTTAAATCACATATATTTTATATATTTTTTGTCATATGCAATGTACTTAAGAATAATATTTATTTAAAGGCATATGCACACCTTTTCATATAAACCTAAAATACAATTAATAGTATTAAGTGATCTTATTAATAGTATTTTGTAGTTTTAAATGGTATTTATATATTTAAAGTAAAAACTATCCTTTGGAACTAATACCTATTTGAAGTTATCATAGGGCCAAGATCAGAAACTCAAAATTGATTTGTTTTCTTTTCATAACCCAATCTATTTAAAAAAACAATTTGAGCATACCATTTGAGTCTACCATAATACACCCAGAAAAAAATTCCGTCAAATCCCATTAAAATTGGTCAATAGGACAATTATTGATTTAATAGTATACAATAAATAAATCTTTTCATATAAACTCAATGGCAATGTTATGGTATTTTCTAGTATTTAATGGTTTTTTCCGATTAAAATAATAATTTATCCTATTGACTATTTTTAATAGTAAAAAACTATTATTTATATAGTATTTTTTTCTGGAGACGAATAACTTCGATAAAAAAGTTCGATCTCGTTGCTTTCTCGATTCTAATTTTTAAAAATGTTCGTACATTCAAATTCTTTGACAAAATGCGATATTTAAACATTTATCAAATCGATATCGCAATATTTTTGCAGCAATCTCGAAATTTGATCATTTTTTCCTTCGATCGTTCCGATTTCGTAAAATTTTTCGTATTGAGAAAACTCCGACAGAACGTACCGACATCTACCTACCATCTAGGTCCAATTTGACGCACGATATCGTTACGAGAACGGGTCCGATAACGTGTGATTTCTCCATCTACTCGCAATGATCTCGTAACGATATCGATACGAATGGCATACTGGGTAGGAAATAAATGCGAGCTACAAAAGAATTCATACGATATTACAATTTTATCATAGCGATATCGAGTGTAATGGTTTTGGAAGGAAATTTCTTTATAATCCCTTGTCATTCGAAATATATTTTCAAACTGTCCTTCTTTATAGTTTTGTTGAGTTGAAGTACACACAAAAAAATGTACATCATGTTGATGAATTCCGTTCTTCAAACCATGATTCAGTGTATTGAAGAAACAAACGACATCAATGTTATGAATGCCATCAGACATACGATGAATGCTTGGTAAATATCGAAAAAGTGTTCTTCAATATGTTGTGAATATATGTGAAGAATATTCATCATATTAATGAACAAAATCATAAAATTTAACATAAAGGGTTTTTCAACAGGGAGGCTACAAAAGTAGAGCGACAGGGACAGCAAACAACGCCATATTTCTTGCCGCTCATTTGATATTTCTCTTCAGTAAGGTTTGCCATTTTATGTTGGAAAGATATAAGAATTTGAATTTCGGTAGTAAATTTTAATAATTTCGACTCGTTGTTGGCTCGTATATCTTTCCATCATGAAATGGCAAACCTTAGTGAAGAGAAATGTCAAAAGAGCGGCAAGAAATATGGCGTCGTTTGCTGTCCCTGTCGCTCTACTTTTGTAGCGTCCCTGTTGAAAAACCCTTGAAAAAAAAAAACGTTTGTAGCGCTCTTATTGAAAAACCCTTTATATGTACTTCATGTTGAAGAATGCTATTCATCAAACTAAATTCCAATCAAAATTTTATATATATATTATAAAAAGTTATATTGAAAAAAAAAAACATTTTAATTTAACATTTTTTTTTCGGTCAACATTTTTTTGGAATTTTTTTTTTCTCGGATAATTTTTTGTTCAAAAAATATTTTTTTTGATTTTTTTAATAACATTTTTACAATTATATTTTTGTCGAATTATTTTCTTAAAAGAATGTTTTATTGATAGAACATATTCGAAAAATATGTTCTATCAATAAGTTTATTTTGATAAAAATTAATTTAACAATATTCATCATATTGAATATTATATTCATAAATATTATGATATTATAATTATATTCATCAATATGACGATTCAAATTAATTGTATTGGAAATTTTGTTCTTCACTATGATGTTAGTATGTATGATGTTCGATAGTCATATAAATAATGAATTCATTCATCAATATGTAATTTAATGAACGGTGGTATCAATATGATGAATCTGGTAGTTGGTAGAAAAATTCATAATATTTATGAATAAATTCATCATATTGATGAATTTTTTTCTGTGTAGGGTCGGATGGAAGGCATAGTCCTGAATCAGTATGCAGACGCCTTGGCACACCACCCTGAGTTAAAGTAGCCTACATGTTCTTTACTAGAGCACTATTTTATTTTTTAATTTTAATTTTAGTCGGGGTAAATAGCCTTCTTTTTGTTTTTGAAGTAATGGTCTTCTCATTTATGGTAGATAGAATCGATGCTTTCTGTCTGAGTTTTCTCAAAATCGATATCGAAAAAATATCAAAATTCGAGATTGCTTTTAAAAATATTACGCTACCTATCGATATTATAAATATTTTAATATCACACATTGTTATAAAATTTGAAGACACCAGCAATTTTGAAATTTCGCAATTCGAAAAAGCTACGATGCATTGAAGGTCTCCTAGACAATACATACTGGGATGTTACGGAAATGTCTATATTTTTGTCTTATTATTTCATCATCTTTGTTAATTTCAAGTAATACATGTTATAATTCCAAACTGAAATTTCTTCATAAGTATTTGCATTGCATTTCATTCTTGTAATACATTTCTTTTTTGAATTTTTGACAGGTGCCAATGTCATGCAGGCGTGAGAATTTCAAAAAGCCACTTTCTCTAAATGATTTTTATTAATTTTAGTGTGCCATACAATAAATGACTTGTGCTTCCTGAAAAAAAAAAAAAACAAAACAAAACAAACTGGTCTGAAACTAATCAAAGATAGATTTTTTATGGAGCTCATGATGAGAAATTCAGACTTGAATGGTAAGTAAGATATTTATATTTATTGTTATATATGTATATAAAATTTTCAATGATTGTAATTTAATGGACATCAAAAAACGTAACTTTGTTTAAACGAAATTTTGTAATACTGACTAATAGAAATTTGATTTGCAAATATGTACTACTTCGGTAGTTTCAAACTAAAGTTAATTGGCGAGAGATAGAGCGGTATAGAAAAATGTTTTCTACGCAAATATGTTGTTAGCCCCAGCCTAGGTTTAAACATGGGACATTCCGGCTCGTAGTCCAACGCTATTTTATACCATTTCCAATTGTAATTTAGAATTATTAAATTTATATTTAATTCAGAAATTCCATTTGAAATTCAAAACACATCAATTGTAATTCAGAAATTCTATTCAAAATTCAAAACTTGTCAATTGAAATTCAGAAATTACATTTGGAATTCGGAAAATATTAAATGAAAATTCGTAATTTTCCATTTGGAATTCTAAAAGTATTAATCAGTATATTTTTAATTGATATTTTTTGAATTTCAAAAGGAAAATAATGAATTTTAATTTATATATTTTCTGAATTCCAAATGGAAAATTATGTATATAATTGATGTATTCTGAAAATCAAATGGAATTTTCGAATGTTCATCAATTACAGAATCGCATTACGATGAAAAATTTCTAATTGAAGACCATTTTAGTGATAGGTTTCACACAAAAGTGTCAAAACAAGTACCGTTTTATATAATTTTCCCATAAGGTGATTTATGTAAGAACCCTACGTTATGATGAAGTGTATGTGAAGTATACGTTTCAATATTTAAATAAACAAATATGTAAAATACAACATATTACGATTTTCTTTTTGTTGGAATATTTTTTCTCACACAAGAAGTACCATTAATTAATTTATTTTGAAAAAAATAGTAGTTTTTTCAAAATAATATTTTATAAATCGAGCAAGCAATTAACAATTAATAGGAATTATGAATATATATCTATAAGTGTAAATGAAAACACATTTTTGTGTGTAAATTTGATGTTTAAGTACACACAGAAAAAAAAGTACATCATATTGATGAATTCCGTACTTCAAACCATGAATCATTGTATTGAAGAGCCATTCATATTATTAATGACTAACGCCATCAATGTTATGAATGCTATCATAAATTTGAAGAACTCTTGGTAACTGTCAAAAAAGTGTTCTTCAATATGATGAACTGTATGTGAAGAATACGTTTCATTATATTAATGAACAAGAACATAAAATACAACTTATTTTACCTCATATTAAAGAATGCTGTTCATTAAACCAAATTTCTATCAAAATCTATCGTTCATTCCCAGTATGCCATTCGTATCGATATCGTTACGAGATCATTGCGAGTAGATGGAGAAATCATACGATATCGGACCCGTTCTCGTAACGATATCGAGCGTCAAATTGGATCTATATGGTAGGTAGATATCGGAACGTTCTGTCGGAGTTTTCTCGACACGAGAAATTTTTCGAAATCGGAACGATATCGATGAAAAAAATGAACACAGTTCGAGATTCCTGCGAAAAATATTGCGATATCGAAGTGATAAATGTTTAAATATCGCAACTTGTCAAAGAATTTGAATGTACGAAAATGTTTAAAAATTAGAATCGAGAAAGAACTATTTTATCGAAGTTATTCGAGAAAGCTTCGAGGTATCGAAGGTTTCCGAAACAAGGCAGACTGGGTTGTTTGCCGTACTTCTCAAGTAGTTCTTGTGTGTTATTTCTTATATAATGCTTTTTATTATTGCTTCGGGGTAATGTACTGCGACCTGAATAGATCTATTGTGCCCCGCTTGATACCATGATTGAAGCCATTCTCAGCTGTGGCATCTCCCTATACTATTTATAGGGGGTTCTGGTTTTAATAGTTCTATAGGATGTCCGTCAAGCCTATCTCAGTTAAAAACCTGATTATATGTTTGCTCGACATGCATAAATTAGTAAAATGTTTTATAATATATTTATTATAATTACAACGTTTTATTAATAAAAAGTTATATATATATAAAATATATTTTCGAAAAAAACATTTTTTTCGAATAATTTTTTTTCGAACAAATTTTTTTTTCCGAAAAAAATATTTTTTTCGAACAAATTTTTTTTTAGGAATTTTTTTTTTTTGAAAAAATTTTTTTTGAATAAATCTTTTTTTTTCAAACAATTTTTTTTTTTCGAAAAATTAATTTTTTCAAAAACATTTTTTTTATTTTTTTTTCGGAACAATTTTTTTGTCCGAAATTTTTTTTTCAGATAATTTTTTTACTGCTATTTTTTAAATAAAATTTTTACAACAATTTTTTTTCGAATTATTTAATAAAAAAAATGTTTAAAAAAATATTATCAACAAATTCATCAATTTGACAATTCAAATTCATTGTATTGAATATTTTGTTCATATATATAATGAATACATTCATTAATATGTCATTTAATGAACGGTGGTATCAATATTATGAGTCTGGTAGATGGTGAAAAAATTCATAATATTTATGAATAAATTCATCTATTGACGATTTTTTTTTCTGTGAATCATATTAAATATTAGAAAGATCATAATGAACATTCAAAACATTAAAATGCAATTCAATGAATGAAATCATCCATATGATGAATCGGTAGTTGGTGAAAAAATTCGTAATATTTATGAATAAAATCATCATATTGCAGAATTTTTTTTTGTGTAGTGCTACCACATTTATTTGAAATCAACCGGGCACTGTCACAAGCACTGCAATTGATAGGTCTGTGATAGATCTGAAGGTATCTCAGATGTGTTAATTCACCCCTTTCTGTGATCGGTTGATTTCATATAAATGTGGCAGAATTACGACTGGTTCACATTGGGCTGAGTCTTCAAAAAAGGCGCTCATCGATGTTTTTTGTAAGTAACTTTTGAACTAAATAATAATACAATATAATAGGGAAATACTGCATATACTCGATTTCTTAAATTCTTTTTAAACATTTTCTTTGAAGGCCCAAAACACCTTATAGGGTACACCCAGAAAAAAATTCCTCAAATCCCATTAAAATTGGTCAATAGGACAATTATTGATTTAAAAGTATACAAAAAATAAATCTTTTCATATAAACTCAATGGCAATGTCATGGTATTTTCTAGTATTTAATGGTATTTTCCGATTAAAATAATAATTTATCCTATTGACTATTTTTAATAGTAAAAAACTATTATTATATAGTATTTTTTTCTGGGTGTAGGTGCATCTATAACAATAATTTTGTTTTTACAAAGTTATATATATCATTTAAAATAGAAAAAACTTTTTCGATATATGAAACTATTTTATGTTAGTAAAACTCGTGCTGAGTCACATTCCGAAAGATTTTAAAATTATCAGTTTTTTCGAATTGTTTAATACAGCAAAAAAAGTTCTTTCTGCATAATGAAAAATCAAATTTATTATGCGAACATTTTATATATAGGAACAACCTACTCTAAACTGGTTTATGTACTATAAAATCTGATATTGAGGGTGTAATCAAAATTTCGAATATGCTGATTTCTTACGTCCAATTATCACTGTAGGAAAAACCGATGGCCCCAAAATTCATAATTCTGGCCCAATGCCTAGACGTGGATAATGTCTGCCAAAGCAGTATTGGAGTAATAAGAAGGTTCGAGACTTATCAACAATTAGTGAGCCAAAACTGGTTATTGGGCTTTCAGTTCTGACTGAGTCTTAGGCAATAAATAATTAGCCAGATCTAGATATGTCTTTTGTGGCGAAGTCTTGGGCGGAATTGTTCTGGGGATGAGTTCTGATTGAGTGTACGACGAAGTTTTATTTATACCAGACAGAACCACGCATTATAGAGAGAATTCGTTCTTCAGTCGCACGATACGTTTGTGGAACAATCTCCCTTCGTCCGTTTTTCTCGACATTTTTGATATTGGCAAGTTCAAAACGCACATTCACCGACACTACTCTTTCTTATCCCCCTCCATTTAACCTATCATCCCTTCTTACGATCAACACTGTGCTTGGCATGTATAGAGGGCATCCCCTGAGCCTTGGTTAATTTGTAAAAAAAGCCTGACATTTCCTACAAGTTAGGTATACTGGAAAACTATTTATGGCTTGATTTACTTTTATTTGTCGCATTGTGTAATTAATTAAATTATTTGTAATTATTATTTGATTTTGAATTAAAGTGACCTACTAAAAATAATTTTTCTTTTTCACTTCCTCCAATCAACAAGTATTTCACGTTTTTAGTTTCAACCTAAATTCCAAAAATAAGGAGCGAAACCTTAAGCGGCGGCGAGCACATTGACTCTACACTGAGCTGAATTCGCAATGCAGCTCTAGACGTCTTTTTTTTTTGTATGTTCCTCAAGATATTTACAAAAGTGCGTTTATTTATTAAAAAATATATTTTAGCACAACTTTCTTTTTACACAACAAAGACACTTTTTATAATTTAAACAAAAAAAAAAACAAAAATTGTTTCTGTTTGGCACACACTCACGTTAAACCGGGTCGGGGACGGTTTACGGCTGCTGCTTTCAAAAGCGATCGATTGATTGTCTGAAACGAGTGACACTACGTTTGTGAACACGTTACTTAGTACACAATTCTATGCCTTATAAGCTACCTTTTAGACAGACAGTTTATTTGATGTTGTCTTTTTATTGAATTATTTATTTATTTTTCTTCTTTAAAACACGTCGCGTGCATAAAACGATGCGTGCGCATGTGCGGTTCGCGCTCAACTGATCACGGCAAGATCATGGCCGACACCTCCTCGTGGTCACAACGGTTGTATGTTGGTCGTTGATCGTTGAACGTAGATGCTGCTGTTGATCGTTTTTGAGTTGCTGTTGAGTTGCAATAATCAGCCTACTGCAATATAGAAAGTTTTTTCTCTGAGTCTTTTACTGATTTATTCAATACTGTTTGTGGTGTGGCGCTCTGGTATTTGTTTTTGTTTTGGTTGCTCATTTCTTTTGCTAACAAAAAGTTTCGTTAAGTCTGCAAAGTACTACTTGAACGTAGAAGAGCGATTTGTGATATCGACAGAAGAGACTGATTAAAGTGCTTAATGCACATGCGCGACGGCGCACGTTTAACGAAATCTTTGCAGTTGTTTGTTTATATCACAAATCGAGGTAAATTCAACAAAGCTGTCAAATTTGTTGTGTTAGCTGTTGATAGTATTCAAACGACATTCTTCGCAGTCTGTTGTTGTTGTTATGAAAATTGTTGGCTGCAAGAAAAAAAGCGGTTTAGATTTTTTTTTACACTTTGTTTACATAAGTTTTTTTTTGTTGTTGTATATATTTTTTTGTTTTATAAAACAAGTATTTTTTCGGATATAGTTTTTGCAGTAAAAAAAATGGATTGAGAGACTTAAGATAGTTTTAATGAAACCTACAAAAGTTTTGTTTGTTATAAATGTTCACTTCGGTTAGTAAAGAAAAATGCAGAGAAAATGAATTATTTCTTTTCACCCGTAGTCTTTTTTATTTAAATTAAATACTTTTTATTTAAACTCAATATTAATATGCACCTAGTAAAATTTTAAATAAATACATTGTATTACTTCTTTTATTACTTCTGTATTAGTCGTAATAAAAAATAACACAAAATTATTAAATGCTATTACATATGTAAAACATGTTCAAATTGATAAATTATTTATTTTTATTACATTAATTATTAATTACAGTATTTCATACGTAATAAGAAGATTTAAATTTACAGTTTATTAACTAAATAATAAAAAGTAATATAAAGTATTTATTTGCTTCAAAATTTATTTCCTACGTAATAAAATTGAATAAAAAATATTCAAATTTAGTTTAAATATAGAGTATATTCATTCATAGCATAGTGTTGATCGTAGGAATCAATCTACTTTTGGAAGAAGTTCATCCTTTCCATTAAAAAAAAAAAAATTATCAATGTAATGATTTAATTCATCAATATTATGAATTTATGCACCAAATACCGGATTCACGAAATTTCGTTTTTTTTTTTGTTTTCATTTCATAACCTAAAATCTTTGAAGAAAAATAATAAAAAAGAATTGTATTACAAAAAAATATATATATAAAAGATACAATGAAAAAAATAATTGATCGAAAAATGTAGGTTTCGAATAAAAATTTAAATAAAATTATCGACATTTTTTTTATAAAAATACTTTGTACGTTTTTTTTTTCTCGAAAACAAAAAGAAATAAATCAAAAAATGTTATAACGTTTTTTTATACCCTACACCTATGAGGTACAGGGTATATTAACTTTGTGCATATATTGTAACGCCCATAGGAGGCGTGTCCGGTATTCTTGATCAGCATCACTACTCGAGTCCGTTTAGCCATGTCCGTCTGTCTGTCTGTCCGTCTTGCTGTCTTGCTGTCCGAATACAGAATAACTTGAGAAATACTGATCAGAATGCGATGAAATTTCGTCTCAATATTTTAGCCAAAAGTAGGAACTGAGTTTGAAAATGAGGCAAATCGGTCAACGGACACGCCATCCTCCCATACAAGTCACTTTTATATAACTCTTTCGGAACTAATAACTCGAAAGTTATTCAAGGTATAGTTATAAAATTTAAAACGTATTGTTAGAATTCACCTTAAAATATGTGGTCCAAAAATGGGCGTGATCCTTTTTTTTTCATTATTTCCCGGGTTTTCATAGTGGAAATTTGATCCGTAAATTATTAAAATGAAATCTATGAAATATTAGCATTTCAAAAATTTAAATATAGGCGTGGTCTGCCCAATTATATTTTTCATTTTTTTTTTTTTTAGTTTTTTATACTTTATATAATTTTTTTAATTTATGGGGATATAAGACGTAAATTTCTGATATATGAATAATATTCTGAGGGTTTTTTTTGGAATACCCCACCAAAGGTATAGGGTATTCCATAGTCGGTCCCGACCGACTGTAAAAATCGGCCCATGTGACCAAATTTTCCCAACTCGTTTTTAATGAACTTTGATTTGATGAACAAAATTCTTCAATATGATGATATTGTGATACTGTGGCTCTTCGGTTAGGGTGTTGGACTGCGAGTCGAAAGATCCCGTAGCACAGATTCGGGATGGGGTTTCAAATTGATAATAAATTCATAATAATGAATTCATAATACAATAAATTATGCTTTAAAGAATGAAATTCATCAATAAAAATTGAAAACACTGATTCCTTTTTCAAAAAAGCCATACGAATTGTTGCAATTTTTACTGTAAAAAAAAATATTATTTCAATACAAACCAGTTGGGAAGGTTAGATCACATGGGAAATTTTAAAGTAGGTGTAATTATGATAGTTAGGATTATCAAAATTATAGTCGGTCTAAGCCGACTATAAATACCCTACACATATGTGTGGTTACCATTCAAAGTGATATATAGGTCACCAGGGTATACGAATCCTGAAAATAACTACAAACATTCAATCGCTGATGAATTTCCATTCATTTGATACCCATATTTACAAATGGGTAGGTGTACCGAATTTCGATTTTTTTGTGAACCACAACTCTATTCGCCGGAAAACATTATTATCATGTATTTGAGCATGATTTCAATATATATTTGACCAAAAAAGTTTACCTAAGCACGTATACAGTAAAATTGATCTGTATATGTAAATTTTATATGAGGTATTTGAACATAAGTGGTCGGATCATAGGTCACAATGGACCGATCTCGCCAATTTTTTCGCACATACAGCGTAGGTATATTAGTAATCTAAGTTATAAGTTTCATTTATCTAGCTCTTTAATTTTAAAAGTCTTAGGGATTTCAACAGACAGACAGACAGACAGACGGACAGACGGACATCGCTAAATCGACTCAGGAGGTCATGCTGATCAAGAATATATATACCTTTCCATACCGGAGATGCTTCCTTCTGGGTATTACAAACGGCGTACCAAACTGAATATACCCTTTCACTCTTAGTGTAGGGTATAAAAAATAATTGATCGAAAAATGTAGGTTTCGAATAAAAAATTAAAAAAAATATTCGACATTTTTTTATAAAAATAATTAGTACGATTTTTACTCTAAAAAATTTTCTCGAAAACAAAAAAAAATATTTTTATTCGAAAAAAATTTTTTTTCTTTTTTGAAAATAAAGAAATAAATAAAAAAATGTTCTAACGTTTTTTTTTTTTAATGAAATTTGATTTGATGAACAAAATTCTTCAATATGATGATATTGTGATACTGTGGCTCTTCGGTTAGGGTGTTGGACTGCAAGTCGAAAGATCCCGTAGCACAGATTCGGGATGGAGTTTCAAATTGATAATAAATTCATAATAATGAATTCATAATACAATAAATTATGCTTTAAAGAATGAAATTCATCAATAAAAATAGATTTTTTTTTCTGTGTAGGCTGTCCTTTTAAAAATAAAGAAAAAGGCTATTTGTCCTGCTATTCTCTAGTTTATAGTTCAGATGTACATTATTTCGAAATCGTTTATCCTGCTGACTGTATTTTAAATTTAATTTAACATTTGACTTTCTTTTCACATTTGAAAACACTGATGCCTTTTTCAAAAAAGCCATACGAATTTTTGCAATTTTGACTGTAAAAAAAAATATTATTTCAATACAAAAAATACATAAAAATATTTTTTAATGCAAAAACTTATTGGTCGGGCTCTAGGTTTACCAAATGTTAGTACAAATATGAATTATTAGCATGGATTGAAACTTAAACGTTTTTGATTTCGGCTTTGGGTTTCTACCTCGTTTCGGTAACAGTTTTCAGTTTTTTTTAACGAAACGGTTTCGGTATACTGGTTCCAAGTTAAAATTTCGGTATTGATTTCGGTTCTTTTAAAGGGTTTTTCAACAGGGACGCTACAAAAGTAGAGCGATAGGGACAGCAAACGGCGCCATATTTCTTGCCGTTCTTTTGACATTTCTCTTCAGTAAGGTTTGCCATTTCATGATGGAAAGATATACGAATTTGAATTTCGGTAGTAAATTTTAATAATTTCGACTCGAAGAGAAATGTCAAAAGAGCGGCAAGAAACATAAAAAAAATATATATTTATCTTACACAAGAACCAATAACATAAAAATTACACATTATTTTTTTATATATTAACTACCCAGTATACTTACATCCTATGACAAGAAACAGATGCATGACAGGCTACATGTGTGTATTCTAGTACAGCCTTTCAGCTGGCAACAAAAACGTCTTGCACAACAACACTCACGAATTTTGTTTGTTGTACAAAAAATTTCCCGCGAATAAAATCGATCACAAGCTGGGATGCTGTGTTTCCATTTGTTGTTGTTGCGCTTTTAAAAGAAGCATACCCTAGTGGAAATTTGCCCGATGCGCCAGCGGGAAATGATCGAGGTTTCGTCAGGTAACCCCTATTAGAGCAAATATGATCATTGACTTGTCATGCCCTTATCATGCTCACCATAGCAGGGTTTACATTATCTAAACAGCCAATGGTCCCTATCAAAGCTACATTAGTTGTTCCTCATAAAGAAATTTTCATCGGGCAATGATCAGGTTTCAATGAGGTATGCTATTTTATTTCATCGGGTATTTGTAGTGCTTTCGTATGCACATGTTTTAACAAGGCAATGGTCAGATAAATAATGATATGGGGAATTACCCGATCAGTACATGATCATTGCCTGAGGTGAGTACATGATCAGGACACTGCGTTACAAGGACTTCGTGGTCCTCGTCATATCCGGATCATCTCAAATAATGACATGATCAGTTCATGAGCATGGCCCTACCAAAATTTCTACTAGGGTAAGAAGATACTAGCGTAAGAAGATACTCGATTTTCCTTTCGAGTTACATGTTTTTTTGTAGTTGTATACGATTAATCGCTAAACAAGTGATGGAAGAAAATAATAAGAAAACAAATGCATAGTCGGACGACGAACGACACTATCGTTGTGCTTGAAGTTGTGTTTAATACCACTACACAAATGAACGAAGAAAAACAATATTCAGATAAATTTTCTGTAAATATTTTCCCTCAAAAAGCAACACTTGAATATTTTTGTACAAAAAGTTTTTATTTTGGGAAACTTAGATTTTATTAAAATAAATGTATACATGTCTTGTTCTTTAGAGCTTCTATATAAAATAAATTAATTGGTTTCTGACTTTTTATACTTTTTTAAAACCGGTATAAAACCGGTATTTCTGATATTAGTATAATGGTTTCGGTTACGTTTTTGGTTTTAAATGGATATCAGTTACGGCTTCAATCCTTGATTATTATTTTTAAAACTATAATTTCAGCGGTTAGCTACTCTATCAAACTATTCTAGAACAATTTCAAATCTTATAATTTATTCTTTGATTTTTTTTCCTGAAATACAGACGTCACAGCAACAAATAACTGCAACAACAAATACTGCAACAAATAACATGTTTATTCGATTTGTCTTATATCCTGCTTTGAACATTGATGCGTTAATATGAAAAAAAAAACTTGTTCAGTTTTTAAGCCAATATTTGTGCTGTTTTTCACTGGTTGGTTTTATTGTTGCACATCTGCAGTTTACACACTGGGTCAGATTAAACACTGTACCGGTCTCTGAATTCGTTGTCCTAATTCGGCGCAAGTTTTTCTGTATTGAATCTGTGTGTTGCGCTTGTCTTTTTTTTCTTGCATTGTTTTTCCGGTTTAGTTAGATAAATCTGTGCAAACTTTAACAAATGACAACAAGTGCACTGAAAGTGCCCAATAACGTATATCTTGGATAATGGTAAAGTAAAAATGTAGGAGCGATGAATGAAGAATGTTACAAATAAATTTCCAAATTGTTATTTCTAATTCAAATCTCATACTAAATTTCGATACATCGATAATTTATTTCAGGAAACTATGAAAAAGTAAAGTAAAGATTATTTTTCTGTTTAGATTTACCATTAAAAATAACTATTTATAGTGGTAGGGAAACCTGAGTGACGTGGGGCAATGTGGGAAATGGAAATTTGTGGACGTGTTTTTGGACTTAGAAGTATAAAAACAATTGTCGAGTAATTCTTAATATATCATCAACTTTTTCATCCAAGAAGTATAAAAACAATTGTCAAGTGATTCTTAATATGGCATCAACTTTTTCATCCATGGTTATAATTAAATTAATACCTTTTTATTGCATTTCGAGAACAAGTGGAAAAATATGTTTTGGAAAGTTTTCTTTGGTGTTTGCTATCAAAAAGTGAGGATTTTATTGTTTTTAATTAAGAAGTTATATTTAAAATGATCGCATATTCTATATCTTTTGAAATACAAAAGGATTTTGCAAAAAATTTAACATTGCTTAAATGGTGCTAAGTTATGTTCCAAATGCGGGTAAAGTCGAAAATATTTTTTAAAGTGGGAAACTTTATTTAAGCAGTGTTTGTTGTAATTTTATTAAAAATATAGTGTTTTATGAATTATTTAATTGGTTTATTCAAGAAAAATTTCAGTAGTGGTCACATACCAAAGAAAACCGAGAAGCGAAAAGAATACATCGGTGAATATTTTTTGACTTCATCAGAAGGAGAAGAATTTTGTACAATTTGCATGAACAAAAAGACGAAGAAATTGAATTTCAACAATTCAGTGAGCTTCAAACGACCTGTTTACTTTAAATGGGCGAATTTTACGACCAACAACTACACTGGTCTCCATGGCATTCATTGACACTCCATTGACACTTCATTGGCACTCCATTGGCACTCATTTGGCGCTCCATTAGCATTCCATTGGCACTCCATTGACACTCCATTGGCACTCCATTGGCACTCCATTGGCACTCCATTGGCACTCCATTGGCACTTCATTGGCACAACATTAGCACTCCATTGGCACTCCATTAGCACTCCATTGGAACTCCATTGGCACTCCATTACCACTCCATTGGCACTCCATTGGCACTTCTTATTCTTCTTTTATTACCTTATACTAATTTTGTTATCCCTAATATACTTGATTTTTTTATGAAAGAAACTAAATATAAAAAAAGAAAGACTAAAATAACATTTTGAACAAAATTTTGAAATTTCGCTCTATACCCCAGGATTATTCAAGAGGTCCAAAATTGATCTGTTATGAAAAATCGCTTAAAAATCATTTAAATGGCATATTAATGGCATTATGTTACTGCACAAGCTAACTTAATGAACAAGTCTATGAAATAGACCCTTCATTTAAAAAAAAATTTCAAACGTACTTTTTTTGGAGGAGACTCAAAACGAGTCCCACTTTACCCCAGGCTCTCTTTGTAATTTAACAATTTTATTATAAAAGAATTGTACTAGTACTTGATATTTTTTACTGTACGTAAATGTTCGAAGCTGTTTAAAAAATGCATTTATAATTTCTGTTTAAATACATATTAACGTTAGATGTGTTGAGAGTAATTTGAAATGATTTCTTAATGCCGTTTAATTATCATTTAATACGGTTAACTAGCTGTGATAATTAAATAATTGATTATTAAATAATTAGAAAACTATGTATAATTTTTAATATATAATTAAATAATAAATATTGAAAAAGATTTTTTAATTAATGATTATAAGAGATTAAAATTAAATTAGATATGCTGTGAACGCGATTTTTTATAAATATATTACAAAACATAATTTAACTGAGATCAGTTTTTTTCAATAGTTTAATCAATAAAGTTTACGATTTTAAAAGCAAAATATATTTCTTTAAAAACAACTAAATAAATTCTTTATGATTCATGCTACAAGTTCCGTTTATTTGTTACATAAAAACAAGTGTATTTCCGTAAACCATAAGGTTTACATCAGCTATCAGTAACATGTTTTCCCACACTGTGCCCCTATCATAAACACGGACGTTACGTTCCGTTCTTAATACCCGACACCCAGTGCAGTTATGCAACAGTTCGTGAAAACGATTACTGACCAGACACAATCACCCAAGAAATTGTTAATGACTCTCTCCCATATTACGTAAGGCGTCCGTCAGTCTTTGTTCATTACAATGGAATTGTTTTCATTCATGTAAATAATATGTAATACTAACAAACGAACTGATGTTGTCAGCTATGGCTAAAATGGTAGGGGGGAACATAAAAATAATCATGGTAGAAAAAAACAAGTTCATAGTGTTTAGAAAAATATAAAAAACAAATGAAATGAAATGAAAAAGATGTTACGGTAATAAAACAAACAAAAAAGACTAATGTCCGAAGTGTTTTTAATAGAGTGGTGCTCTTCTTTATGTTGTGATTCTTAGCATGTGTTACCCGTTGTCCCCTTACTGAGTTTTTTGTCTATGATGCCTCTTATGGATTCTGATTTCTATCTTATTATCAACTTATACTTCTAGAATCGAGTGTGTTGTACTATGTCTTGATTCTTTTTAATTCCAACTTGACTTTCAGACTTGACTTTCCGATAACGGTAAATCTAAAAAGTCGCCAGACTTACTGCTATTTCGATGCCACTTCTTATTGACTACATAATTGACTAAGTTGTGTTGATTTTTTAATGCGCTTTAAATGCATTTGAAAATATATTGCATAAGAGCAGTGATAACAATCGAGATGTCTTTTAAAAACTTTCTAAAAAAATCTTCTTTAAAATGTTTAATTATTTGTTGCATAATTTCAATTAACTACTTTAGATAGCATTTGTTTTTGACTTAAATATAAAAAACTAATTTAATTATAAACATGTGCTTTAATTAAATAAATACAAACACTTTATACGCATTAAAAAAGTTATATAAATACGTGGTAAGTAATGTTATAAAGTAGGCCAATTTATTCATTTGTCTAGCAGTTAAAAAAATTATGAGTTAAAATTTGTCTCTACACAATTGCGATGGTTATTGCCTTTGTTTGTATCATAAATTTAATAATTAACTTTATGTCATACATGCATCCTGAAGTCTTTTAAAGCAATTACATTTTTTAATGTTAAAATGTATAAATTATACAATAATTTTTAACTCAATTGTATCATTAAATAAGCAACATATTTATACAATATTGTCGTTTAATTTTACAAAATACTTATAATAAAAAGTTATCTTTATACCTCTTTGGAAATTGCATAATATTTTATTAGTTAGACAACATTATGAAGTATGGATTACGCGCAGAAAATTGTTTACTGATGATTTATGAATAAGTTGTTCATAAAACATATTTTTTTATAATTATACCCTACACCTATGAGGTACAGGGTATATTAACTTTGTGCATATATTGTAACGCCCCTTAGGAGGCGTGTCCGGTATGGAAAAGTATATATATTCTTGATCAGCATCACTACCCGAGTCCGTTTAGCCATGTCCGTCTGTCTGTCTGTCCGTCTTGCTGTCTTGCTGTCTTGCTGTCTTGCTGTCTTGCTGTCTTGCTGTCCGAATACAGAATAACTTGAGAAATACTGATTAGAATGCGATGAAATTCTCGTCTCAATATATTTTAGCCAAAATTAGGAACTGAGTTTGAAAATGAGCCAAATCGGTCAACGGACACGCCCACCTCCCATACAAGTCACTTTTATGTAACTCTTTCGGAATTAATAACTCGAAAAGTAGGTATAGTTATAAAATTTAAAACGTATTGTTAGAATTCACCTAAAAATATGTAGTCCAAAAATGGGCGTGATCCGCCCACTTTGTTTTTCATTATTTCCCGGGTTTTCATAGTGGAAATTTGATCCGTAAATTATTAAAATCAAATCTATGAAATATTAGTCTTTAAAAATTTTAAATATAGGCGTGGTCCGCCCAATTATATTTTTCAATTTTTTTTTTCAACTTTATGTAAATTTTTTAAATTATGGGGATATAAGACGTAAATTTCTGATATATGAATAATATTCTGAGGGTTAATATCCCCACCAAAGGTGTAGGGTATTCCATAGTCGGGCCCGACCGACTATAAAAATCCGCCCCATGTGACCGAACTTACCCATGTGACCTAACTTTCCCAACTCGTTTTCTTATATCGTCGTTCTATAACTACAAGTTACCAACTATATTTTCAAAATGCCAATTGTTCCTTTAGAAAAACCTTTTTTTTTGAAATAATGAACCAACAAGGTTAAATTTCATAAAAAATTTATTTGGTGACTTTTCGTTCTAAAACGACGATTATGAGCTATATTCATGAATTATATATAAAACTAAAAAAAATGCAATACAAATCTGTAAATCACTATCTTTTTATTATGATTAGTATTCATAAACTTAACAAATTTTAAAATTTAATCATAACAGTCGAAATTATGTTTATTTATTTATCACTTGTGTTTCATATTGCATCGTAATTTTCTTAGAGCGCAATTCACGCACGTCGTAGCTGCAGTCTAAAGAACATTTGTGAGTGAATAAACTAAAAAATAAATCATTTGAAATAAAATATGAAATTTATCAGTCAAATAAATTGAAGCGATGTATTTTTACATTGTTTTTTATTTTTTATTTCCTTGCTTATGTTCCTTGCCTGCCCATTGACTTATTATATTGTTACGAAAAGAGGTAATTTGCCCCACTGTGCAAGCATTCAACAATAATAAATGAGACGCAAGACAACTCAGCGCACTAAGCAATGTGTTAGAAAGAGACGGAAGATCATTCAGCGCAATGAGGCAGTGTGCGAGAAAAAAATGGAAGTTCAGCGCATTAAAACACATGAGTGCGAAAGAGACGCCAATAGCATTAACGAAACGAGTAGAAGGTTCTCGAAACAAGTCGAAGCTTGTCGAAACGTCTCGAATGATGCATGCAGTATATAAGAGCGCCGCATCTGGGGCACAGCACTTCAGTAGTAATTGGAAAGTGGGCGATTTCGTCTCGTGTGAGAACAATGTCAAGTTATATAGTGGACATGCAGCAATTGTTAGAATTTATAATTAGTAAAGTTGTTTATTAAAGTGAATTAATAAAGTTAATTGTTATAATTTAAACCAAACATAAGAGTATTTTTCTTTTGTACACAATCCAGAGATACGAACTTGTAGAACAGTTTTTCGTAGACTGAATTTTCGTAACAATATTTTAATTAAAATTGAAAAAAAAAATCCTTTAAAACAATTGTGTTAAATTTTAATAAAATTGTTTTAAATTGCTTTAAATGAAATGGTATTTTAAGTAATTTTATATTGTCATTTGTGATTAATTTTAACACATTTTTTTATTGAATTTTAACACATTTTCCCTCAGTGATATAGTATTTGTGGGTAATTGAATTTCAGTAGTGAATTTTTTCCTATTTCTGTTTGTATCTCTGATTCGGTTTTTTTTTTTGTTTGTAGTTAATTAATTTCACGAGCAGTGAAATGAATGCAGCATTTTAATCTTTGTGTGCGTGCAAAAATACATCATAAATGAACTAATCAAAAAAAAATCAAAGTAGTTGTATTGCACTCGTGCTCGAGTACGTATCGTATAACCAACCACAAAGTGAAATGCTTGCTAATTGAGGCAACTCTTACCGCAATCGGTTACAAATGGATCTACTTACTATATAGACATCTTCTACCACATTCGTGCTAATATCAATGCTGCAAACATTTAAACGTTTAAAGTGATATTTGACTTGAGATGGATGTGGTCGCAAAAAGGGTCTGTTTTGAATTTCAATTTGCCTCTTTGAGTGTTTAGTAGCAGTGCTCGTTGAAAGCTCTTTAATCTCAAAGGGATTGTAAATAAATATATGGGATTATTATAGAGAGATGACTAATTCAAGCATAAATGGTTCAACTATTTATTTGCGTAACTTTAGACTAAAATGTGTATTAATATTTGATAACACATTAGAAAAGGTCTCTTTTGAAGAATTATAGATATGTATGTTAAAGCTAGTAAAATTGTTGTACATATAATAAATAATTTGCTTTAATAGCATTAAAAATAAAAATCAATTAAAATGTGTGAGTATATTTATATCAGAAATGAATAATGCTTCTTTTTATTGATTTATTTACGAGGTTTTAAACTGATTTCGTTTTCTTATTCATTAAATTATAATCTATTAGTATCTTAAATCGAAATTCTTTAAGTTTTTTTAGACTATATTTGCACGATTTTTACCATTTTGGCGAAACCGATATATAATAAAATGATTTGTGGTTATGTAGAGCATAGTTCAAACTAACGTACAAAATTACTAACTTTTTGTTATCGGTTTTATTTTTTAAAAAATTTGCCCTAACAACACAGTTTACGTCAAATACTGTTAAAATTTATCAAAGAGTATAATGCTTTGCATATAATTACTGAAAATAGCAATTTTTAACTGCTACGTAATAGGAAAACACTGCGATTGCAATATGAATAAGCATGAAATATTGAAATTTTCAGAATAAATGCCAAAAAAAATGTGACAAAAAAAAAGAAAGATTACACAGAATTTGTAAAACAAACTAGAAATTGAAACTAGACGTATCAATTTTTTTGCTATACCATATTAATAAAATATTTGTCACCAAAACAAATCTGCATTTGACACGTAAAAACACAAAGCTTTTATATAAATTTGACATATGTCATACAACCACGCACATACAGCAAATTTGACTATAATCATGAATAACAATAGTAATAAAATATGTAATATAAAAAAAAATAATCGCATTTTAGCAATTTTAAGTAGTATGCTTCAATGCCTGCAAAAAAAAAAAAAAAAAACAATTGACTGCCAAGAATGCTTTCGCTTTATTTTAATCCCATTGCTTGAAATGATTTTTTCGATTAAATGAAAGTAAAGTCTTTGCAAGGAGAAAAAGCGACGACGACAAAAAAAAAATAACCAAAACCGAAACAAATGCAAAAGAAAAATGATCAACAGGAGAGCCATTGGCAGTGTTTGGAATTTTTATGGGGTTTTTATTTCTTGTACCAATGTTTTGCTTAGTTCTTTTTTTGGGTCTTAAAAATTTCTCTTTCACTTTGCGGCGCTTATAAACACCTGTGCTAAGCGAATGCTTACACGGTTCTTATATTTTAATATACGAATATTATTTTTTTATAAAGATGAAGATCTTCTTTGTGCTGATAGAATAAGAATTAAAATGTGAAACACAATAACAAATGAAAAATGTTACACTGGAAAAACATAACAAATGCATAAAGATAATTTTATTTCAACTAATTTTTATACTATTTTATGTCTACTATTTAAAATTAATTAATATTAATTGTTAAGAAAAATATCGGTTTTTTATAATTCTTCAAAATTAAGTTTATCAAATTTGATTGAATTTTAGAAAAACCTTATTTTAATTGTACCGCGGTAAGCTCAGTGGTTAGTGCGTTGGACTGCGAACCGAAAGGTCCCCGGTTCAAGTCTGTACTGGGGCTAATAACATCTTTTCATAGAAACATTTTTCTATACCGCGCTACCTCTGGACAGTAAATAGCAAACCTAGAGAGTAAAACATTGCCTATGAAAAGCTCTCACACGCCGTTCGGATTTGGCAATAAACTGTAGGTCCCAAACTGTAGCGCCAAACTATTATTATTATTATTATTATTATTATTAAAAAAAAACATTTACTAAATACTTCAGTAAAGGGTTTTTCAATAAGAGCACTACAAAAGTTTTTTTCAAGGGGTTTTCAACAGGGACGCTACAAAAGTAGAACGACACGGACAGCAAACGACGCCATATTTCTTGCCGCTTTTTTTGACATTTCTCTTCAGTAAGGTTTGCCATTTCATGGTGGAAAGATATACGAGCCAACAACGAATCGAAATTATTAAAATTTACTACCGAAATTCGAATTCGTATATCGAGAAATGTCAAAAAATCGGCAAGAAATATGGCGTCGTTTGCTGTCCCTGTCGCTCTACTTTTGTAGCGTACCTGTTGAAAAACCCTTTATAATCAATATGACCAATATAATAATAATAGTTTTACGCAATAGCCCTGAAGTACCTAGGCCGAGCTTTGTACTCAAAGTGGTGGTTCTAAATATGAACGGTTTAATTCCAAATACGAACGTCGCACAGTGCTTCAGAAACGTTTGTTTGAATGCGTTTTTTTTCTTTAATTGGAAATTGATGAAGTATGTTTTAAAGATACTAAAAATAAAAAAAGCAAAGTTTAACGTTTTTTTTTCTTTTCAATTTTAGTATATACAAAAATTGTTGTTGTATTAAGTTTTTTTGTTATTACTAATTTGCATGATCAATAATATTAGATACTAAACTTTGAAACTTTGATACTTGAAAATTTTTAAAATGTAAAAATTTTCGAATTTCTTTTTTTCACTTTGAGTTCTAATATCTTTGTGAGTATTAAAGATGTTGCGTTCAGTTTCATTTTTTTAATACTTCATATTTTATCGATATTTTTCAAAAACAAAGTATTCGCACACTTCTATTTTATTTTGCGTGCTACGGATGAATTTAAAAAAGTCTATTTTTTACAAAATTTTGATTTTTAAACGTTTATAACTTCTGCCATTTAACAGCAGTTAAGCCAAAATTTTTGAATTTGAACGTTATCCACCAAAGTGAAATTTACTTTAGCTTATAACTGAATGAAATCCATTTCAGTCGATACCAAATTCAGTCTATATTAAGTTTATTGCAAAATGGTTTCAAACCTGGACGCTAGAATTCCATTAAAGCCGATTTAAGTCTGATTTGTATCATACAATTTGTAATTAGAAATTTAGTAATTGTCTAATTATAATATTTTGATATATTTTTAAGATATTGGAATCTAAACTCCAATTTTTTTTTTCAGACTATTTTTAGATGAATTTTTACCATTTTGACTATAACGATGTATGAGAAAATGATTTGTGGTTATATAGAGTATAGTTCAAACTAACGTTCAGAATTACTAACATTTTGTTATCGGTTTTCCCTTTTAAAAAATTAGCCCTATCAACACAGTTTACGTCAAATACTGTTATTTATAAAAGTTTAAAATGATTTACAATTTTGATCGTTAATTTAGATTATGCTTTACATAACCATAAACCATTTTTTTTATACCCTACACTAAGAGAGAAAGGGTATATTCAGTTTGGTATCCGTTTGTAACACCCAGAAGGAAGCATCTCCGGTATGGAAAAGTACATATATTCTTGATCAGCATGATCTCCTGAGTCGATTAAGCGATGTCCGTCTGTCCGTCTGTCTGTCCGCCTGTCTGTCCGTCGGTCTGTTCCTCTGTATGTCTGTTGAAATCACGATTACAGAAAAAGTAGAAGAGCTAGAGCAATGAAACTTTAGATTTAGATTACTTGTATATCTAAGCTATCTGAACAAGAAAATTGGCATATTGTGACCTGAGAACCGACCACTTATGTTCAAATACCTCATATAAAAAGTATATCTACAGATTAATTTTACTGTATACGTGCTTAGGTAAACTTTTTTTTGGTAAAATATATATTGATTCATGCTCAAATACATGAAAATAATGTTTTCCCTCGAAATGACTTGAGGTTCCCAAAAAAAAAATCGTAATTCGGTACACCTATCCAGTTGTAAATATGGGTATCAAATGAATGGAAATACTTCAGCGATTGAAAGTTTGTAGTTATTTTCGGGATTCGTATATCCTGGTGACCTATATACCACTTTTAATGGTAACCACACATATGTGTAGGATAGACCGACTATAATTTTGATAATCCTAACTATCATAATAAATAGTGACTGAAAGGGGTCTAAAACTACTATAACGATTTTCTTAAAAATGTTATAATTTCGAAATTACAATTTATGAACTATTTCACCAAAGTCACTGCAATGCAACACAAAACTGTAATATTATGGATGGGTATAAAAATGTCATGTACTGTATGCTATGTTCTGGTAGTTGTCATATATGTTTTATAACTTGAAATGAATCCAGTTATGTGAGTTTATAAATTTTATTACAGTGCATTCAGCATGATGACTACTGACTACTAATTTCCCGCAAATATTCTACGCTATGCTGCATGAGGTTTATTACGAGTAATAATAGACAACGTGCTGTAAACGTGAGCAAAGAAGTATCAGAGCGCAAAGAATTTGATCAAATGTTCATCAAAGTAAAATAAAATCATTTAATGTAAAAGCAGCTGCGCATGCGCGCTAATTACTGCAGACACTATGAGGCGGGCATGCGACTTTATTATTTCTATTATTATTATTATTGTTGTGTGACGTAGTATAATTAATAACGACAAAACTAGCAAAAAAAATATTTTCAAAATTAATTTGAAACATGTAAAAACTATAAAGCATACCACAAAAAGGTTTTTTATGTAGTTATTTAAACTTTCTTTGTAATGAACCGGTTTCAGTTGCAGTCTTCTCTGATTTACTGCAAAAATTTGCTATCTTAAATGTGCTAGTAATACTGACACAATTTTGCATAAAAGAATTCTTAAGTTTTGTTAGTTTTATCTTTAATGTGTGTCAACATTCACCTTTTTTTAATTATCAATTTGCTAACGCACCTTTACTTTGTTTAATGTGATTTTGCTCGTAAACACTAAACACTATGGTATCATTAAAATTAATATTTTTGCATTACACCAACTGTGCGAATTTTAATGATTTTCTTTTTCTCTTTGACTTTGTATAACTTCTAAATCACTTCGTTGTCACTATTTCACTATTTAATAGTTTTTTAGTTTAGATTTTTTTTACTAATTATGTATTTTTTTTTTAATTTGGTTCTATTTTTTTTTAACCCGCACTCAATAGTATTTTAATTTGTTATCGGTTTGTAACCCACTTTTACCCACTGATTTTGTTGATGCGCTGGTTTACGTGCAACTAAAGCTGTTACCTTGACGACCAACAGTTTTATTTAATCTGGCTACGTTGATCGTAAATATGTCTGTTACGAATTCTCTTCGTGGTTCTGCTGTGCTCTGGGTGCTCGTTTCGTTTTTTTGAACCAAGTGAGAAAGAGTATTTTAAAGAGCCAGTTTTACTGCGAGAAAGGTTTAGTTTGCAGACAAATCTGTTTGGTTTAAAACTTGGCTAAAATGAATCTCAAGCAATAATTTTCATTATCAGTGCACGTGATAAATATAGATTGAAATATTTGTTTGCCGTATAATTTTTTTTTTATTTTTGCGTTTGTTTTATTTGGTTTATACGTCCTGAAATATGTAGAGAGATCCGTATTTGTTTTTACTGCATTCTGTATTTATTTGGGATCGGCTTGAAATCCCCAAACACAAAATTCCCAAACACAAAAGCCCCAAGGTTTTGAATAAGCCCCAAACTCAGAAGCCCCAAACACAAAATCCCCAAACACAAAAGCCCCAAACACATAAGCCCGAAACACAAAAGCCCCAACAAAAAAGCCTCAAACACAAAAGACCCAAATACTAAATTGTGAAATACATAAAAATCCCCAAAAATTCCCAGAATATGAAATTTTCTCTAAATTTTCGGGTATGTTAGTTAAATTTTCTTTATTGGTCAAAGTGAAAAAGATAAAGTCCAGCCACTTATACTTTAACAAAGCAGAGTCAGACACTGTTCGGACCTTTAATTGAAGGGTTAGGTGCAATTTAGGTTTAATTTATTTCTTTACTGTGTAAATTTGTCAATATTGCGGTTTATATTGATAAAATAACGCATGAATCTTAGCGTTTGCAAAAAAAACTTAGACTTAAGCCAAATTATAAAAGAACTGATAAAATAAATGATGATTCTTAAAACTATAATAGATAAATAGAATATGGCGTAGAAATTGTTGAGTAAAATTCGAATACAGAACGGTACAATAAAAAAAATTGATCAAAGGGAAAACATTATATATTGAAAATATATATAAGTCACAATATTTCAATATGCAGTAAATATATAAAAAAATTGAAAGTAATTTGAAAACATCTCAATTTTGGTAGTTCTTATTAGATGTTTCCTGTAAACATTATGGAAAATGGTATATTTGTGGTAGATTCGCTGCAACTACAAAAGGAATATGTGTTTTTCCTGCAAATATACATTACATTACATTAATTAAAAATATACTAATATTAATGATATTAATATTACAGATATTAATTAAAAAGTGGAAAATATTTGACCTGAATAACGTTCAACTGCAATGAAGTTTAAGGCTCCAATAATTTTAAACCATACTTTTCAATCTTTGGTTTGCTAAGTGTGTTTTATAATTATTTAACTCATTATACCCTACACTAAGAGTGAAAGGGTATATTCAGTTTGGTACGCCGTTTGTAACACCCTGAAAATAGAATATCCGGTATGGAAAAGCATATATATTCTTGATCAGCAGGACCTCCTGAGTCGATTTAGCGATATACGTCTGTCGGTCGGTCTGTCTGTTGAAATCACGATTACAGAAAAAGTTGAAGAGCTAGAGCAATGAAACTTTAGATTTAGATTACTTATATATCTAAGCAGTCTGAACAAGAAAATTGGCATGATCGGTCTATTGTGACTTGAGAACCGACCACTTATGTTCAAATACCTCATATAAAATTTACATCTACCAATCAATTTTACTGTATACGTGCTTAGGTAAACTTTTTTTGGTCAAATATATATTGACATTATGCTCAAATACATGAAAATAATGTTTATCCACGAAACGAATTGTGGTTCCCAAAAAAAAATCGAAATTCGATACATCTACCCATTTGTAAATATGGGTATCAAATGAAAGAAAATTCTGCAGGGAAGGAAAGTTTGTAGTTATTTTCAGGATTCGTATACCCTGGTGACCTATATACCACTTTGAATGGTAACTACACATATGTGTAGGGTATTTATAGTCGGCTTAGACCGACTATAATTTTGATAATCCTAACTATCATATAACACCTACTTTAAAATTTCCCATGTGATCTAACCTTCCCAACTGGTTTTATTATAATTTCCTAACTGTGTTGTATTTGAAGATTTTTATAATTGTGGCTTTTGTGTTTGGGAATTTTGTGTTTGGGGCTTTTGTGTTTGAGGATTTTGTGTTTGGGGATTTCAAGCCCAACCCATTTATTTACCTTCCAGTAAATGTAATATAACTGCATATTGTGTTAAATTGACTACATTCTGTATTGTTATTTTTTATAAATTAATTTTATTAATTTAGTCAGAATTTTATAATTGAATGAATATTTATATACATTTTTTTAAAACAAAAATTATAAATATGGAAAATGTGAATAAAAAACATTATAAAATATTATTTTTTTTTTCGAATAATCTGAAAATTTTTTATTTTTATAATATATTTATATAATAGGAGAAATGTCCGTAGGTTGGACATAGTTTTGTATTTTGGCTATAACCTTTTATGTACAAACAAGTTAGTGGGTTTATATATATATTATTTTGAAGTACATTTACTGGGCCATCTTTTATAGAAAAAACATTTATGTTTAGATACAAATTTTAAAAATACAGCCTACTTTTTGAAGAACAAAAAAATATGCAAAAAAAATGGTCCGTAGGTTGGGCCGCCACGAAAAATCGTTAAAAACCTTCCAAAAAAAGACCGAAAATGAATTATTTTAATTATATTATCGTTTTTCAACCAATCTGTATTATTCTTCGTTTAATGGAACTTACAAAATCATGAACTAATGATGGTTATTAATTTTGATGCTCGGAAAATCTTTGTGAATGCTTCTAATAATGAGAAAATGGGTGGCCTAACCTACTTACCTTGAGTGACCCAACCTACATTTTTATCAAATTTTGATAAAAATTTTACATATTTCTTATGCATCAAAGTTTTTATTATATTATATAAAGAGCAATATTTTAATGCATTTAACTTTGATTTTATAATGTAAATTTACCACCTAACCAACATTTGAAAAAGTCAACAAAAAACTTTTTTGAGTACATTTTACACAGAGAAAAAAAATACTGTATTTAAGTATGAAAAGACGTAGAATAGCACCATCCCAAATTGGACTTATATTAAGTCTGCACAGACTTAATTTGGGATGGTGCTATTCTAAGTCTTTTTGATAGTTAAATACAGTATTTTGTTTTTTCTTTGTAGTATTCATCTCGATGAGTTATAAGCTACAGGCCATTACACTTTAAAGTTTCACGAATAGTTTGAGTGCAATGTTACTTGAGGTGTACCATTAAAATTTTAAGATCACCAGTGTAAAAAAAAATATCGGTGGCCCAGCCTACGGACCTTTCCCCTATATCTTTTTAATAAAAAGTTATAATTTTAAATAAATACACCCAGAAAAAAATACTATATAAATAATAGTTTTTTTACCATTAAAAATAGTCAATAGGATAAATTATTATTTTAATTGGAATACTAGAAAATACCATGACATTGCCATTTAGTTTATATGAAAATATTTATTTTTTGTATACTATTAAATCAATAATTGTCCTATTGACCAATTTTAATGGGATTTGGAGGAATTTTTTTGTGGGTGTATCTTACAATTGTTGCTAATTTATGCATGACGAGCAAGCATTATTTTTGACATGAAATTACACTATTTTTATCTTTTTTTTATTAAAAACATACCATATGGTTACATGAAAAAAGTCATCAAAAAATATATTAGTTTTAAATTTAAAGTGAATTTGTTCTACACCCAGAAAAAAATTCCCTCAAATTCTATTAAAATTGGTCAATAGGACATATATTGATTTAATAGTATACAAAAAATAAAACTTTTCATATAAACTCAATAGCAATGTCATGGTATTTTCTAGAATTTAATGGTATTTTCCGATTAAAATTATAATTTATCCTATCGACTATTTTTAATAGTAAAAAAACTATTATTTATATAGTATTTTTTTTTTTGGGTGTAGTGTATTGTATCAAAAAACCCTTTAGAAAATTTAAGATTTAAAATAAAAAAAAAATATGTACTGTAAGGGTTAATGTGATGACACATACTTCGTCAAATTGAGGACCACTTTCTTATAATGAATTCATTACATTGATGATGTTCGGTGATGAATATTAAGAACTATACTTCAATACAATGGATTAGTCCGTATATAACCAACACATGTGTTTTTATATACTAATGAATGCTAATGTTTTTAAGATTTGGGATTTAATGATAAACAAAAAATTATTTATGGTTAGAGAGCATAGTCCAAGCTAACTATCAAAATTACTAACTTTTTCTAATTGATCTTTTTTATTTAATATTCCGAACTTAATTATAGTACTCTTTTATATAATCAATTTTCAATAAAAATACTAATGCCCCTAATCTGAAAATACCACTACTTCATATTTAAAGTATGCCGATTTTTATTGCATACTCAGTTTTTTTCTATTACGTAGCGCTTTTGCGAAAAAATCGGGTAAAGTGGCTATTTTTCGTCCAAAAATAGTCTAAAAAACCATATTTTTCGAGTTTAGTTTCAAATCTCTTAAAAACTTATCGAAATAATAGTATTTATTGGTATATTTTAATTAATTCTAACAATCTATATATATAAAACTCTTGGTCCGTCTGTCAGTCTGTCGGTCTGTCTGTCTGTTTGTTCCAGCATCACGTCTAAACCGGTGAACCGATTTAACTGAAATTGTGCACCAGGATACTATGGAGTCCGGAGGGTGTCATAGACTATATATGGGCGGGATTCAAAACGACAAAACTCGGCACATACACAAGCTATGAAGATGAAACAAAAACTCAAATACAAAAAAAAAAATACAAAAGCAAAAACATCAAATACAAAAATAAAAGTAAAAGCACAAAACTTAAGCTATAACTCAAAAACAACAGAAAATAAAAAAGGATAGAAAACCAAATCAATCACACTAAAATTCACCACACTAAAATTCACCACACTTAAACTCACCACACTAAAATTCACCACACTAAAACTCACCACACTAAAATTTACCAGACTAATATTCACCACACTAAAATTCACTACACAAAAACTCACCACACTAAATTTCACCACACTAAAACTCACCACACTAAAACTCACCACACTAAAATTCACCACACTAAAATTCACCATACTAAAACTCACCACACTAAATTTCACCACACTAAAACTCACCACACTAAAACTCACCACACTAAAACTAACCACACTAAAACTTCTACTGGGAAAAACTCTACGGGGAAGAATTCTACTGGAAGAATTCTACGGAGAAGCACAGTCTGAGAAAGAATTGTCTATGAGAAAAGTTGTTTTATCGGATAATTAGTATGGTTTTAGATGTAGAAACCAAACATTTATAAAACCAATAAAAAAACGTCCACAGCGAAGCACGGGTCCCTGATATAAATAATAAAAATGTTATTTATATTAATAAAATTGCTCAATAACCTTGCATTCACATAATATTTGCACGAGTCGTGTTCGGCTAGTTGAAACATAAATTGCGTTTACAGTTTTTTTTGGAAAACTGATTATGTAAGGCACTGTATTTTTTTAATTCCAAAAAGTGGCTGAAATGAACCAGAAAATTCTATTTCAATTTTCTTAAAAACGTTACGTGATAGAAACAAACTGAGTATGCGGTCAAAATCAATAATTACGAATTATACAGAATTGATGTATTGAATGTCCACTGCAAATTGTTTTTCTCGTTTTGTTGGGTAGTGTTTATTATCAATAAGCATTTTCTTCATATTTTGTGAGTATAAGCATTTGCTTATTTTAATTCCTACCGCCCAATAACAAAAAAAAATCTTTTTAATTTAAAAATGTAAGCCTAAAAATAGGCAACAATTCATTATTTGATATTTTTTAGAAATAATTATGTTTAGCATACAGTACGAATACAGTACGAATAAATAATAAATAATTTATTGTTGATGTTTGTCACTTTTAGCTACATAGCACTGGGGTCCGTTGGATTTGGTGTTGGGAGTGTTGGTAGTTTCTGTGTTGTTGCTCTTGTTGTTGAAGTGGTTAGTTTTTTGTATTTATGAATTTGTTTTATGATTTGCTTTTCGAATGGATCATGCGTTTTATGAGTAAATTTAAAAAATGGTTTGACTTTATCGTTTGGTTTTGTCATTTCATTATCAAACATGTGTTTCTTATTTTTATCTGCTGCAAGGATTTTGTCAAAAATACCATCGTGTGTTTTGTTTTTTTCCTCGAATTTTTGAAACGTATCCAGTATGAGCTGCTTCTGAAATTTGTGCAGTGTGTCCAATTTACGCAGCACCTCTTGCAATGGTGTACTCTCCTTGATTTTTATGTTAATCGAAATATTTGGCTTATTCTGTAGGTTTTTGTTTGCAGATAATTTTGACAAAACTGTAGTTAAATCCGTAGAAAGTTCTGTAGGTGCATCTGTGGTTAGAGCTTTTTGTAGCTCTATTTGGTCTAAAGTGGATACGTCCAGTGGGGAAACTGTTGTTAAATCTTGTGGTATAAGTGAGGTTAAATCAGTTGGTGAGTCTGTAGTTGAAACGAGCGGTAATGATGTTGATGAAACTGTTTCGGCAGCGATTGATAATTCCGGTGGTGAGTCTGTTGTTAAAACTACTCCTGATTCAATAGGAACTACAGTTGTTTGATCTGCTAGTAGAGTCGGTACTGACAATGTGGTCATATCAATTCTTCCATCCACATTCTGATCAATATTAGTGCTGCCACCTATGGGGGAACTTTGTGCAAATGTGGCAAATAAAAGCCAACTGCAAACTGCAAAAAATTAAATTATACAATACACATAATTATTATAAATAAAACTTACCAAAATATCTAAATGCCATGTTGATCTTTAATCGTAAAATGAAAGTCTTAAAGATCGCACAGTCTTTTATATAAAAATTTGTAAGACAAAAGCAGTAGAAAGCAAAATCTAATTACATACTTTTTTCTAAATAAATAAAAGGTGATAAAACATAAAAATTAACACTATTTTGTAGGGGAATTCTCTAGGGCATACCGCAAGTGTTCCATGTTCCATTTTATAAGACATATTAATTAACACTTTGCGCAAAAGAATTCAAACATAAAATAACTTTGCAAAATTTAGCACACACGTTTTATTGTTTAAATAGTTAAAAATGCTTAAATAAATGTTCAATAATTATACTTTAAATAATTATTATATTACTAAATTAAGTTAGATATTAAAAAATACATATTTATTTAAATAAATTACTAAATTATTAAATATATATATATAAAATTAAAATTACTATAATACATAATTATTCAGGCTTCTGTAAATGTGCTGGCAACTCTAGCTTCAGTGAGCGCGCATAGCCGCCATAACCGCTTCCGCTGTGACCCGCACTATAGTGGCCGCCACCGCCGCCACCATGTGCATGTCCGCTACCCTCGTCGTGACTCACCGAATGTGAGTGACTCGTTGTGTAGATGGGCTTTGCAACAATCTCATAGGTGGTCGATTTGCCGCCACCGCCTGCTAGGCTCTTGAGACCCAAGACGCCCGAAAGCGTAAGTGCCATGAGCGCGGTCATTAAAGCTTTTCCCGCCATTAGCGCAATTGCGCCCATGCCAATGGCCATGAGTGTACCTGGTTAAAGTTTAAGTTTGAATTAAAGCTTTTATTGTAAGTTAGGTTTTAAGTTTTTAGTTAGGTATTTTTAGGAAAAAAAGTGATGAAAAATTGTTAATCAAAAGATTTTTTTATAGCTAATGTTTTTATTTCTAAAAAAGTTCAATGTATAAAAGAAACTTTATCATAAAAAGCTTTTATTTTACTATAAGATATCTTTTATAGCCGCGGTAGCTCAGTGGTTAGTGTGTTGGACTGCGAGCAAAAAGGTCCTCGGTTCAAGCCTGGACTGGGGCTAACAACATCTTTTCATAGAAACATTTTTCTATACCGCGTTACCTCTCGGCAATAAATGGCAAACCTCCGAGAGTAAAAACATTGCCTATGAAAAGCTTATTGTCGTCGTTCGGATTCGGCAATAAACTGTAGGTCCCACCACTTTGAGTACAAATATAGCTCAAAATGGTGAGAGAGCTCTTATTATATTATCTTTTATAACAAAATACAAAATTATGTTTTGAAAAAAAAAAAATCAAATTTTTAAATGTAAAAAAGCTTTTTATTTTTAATGTAAAACAGCTTTTTAAATGTAAAAAGGTTTTTTAAATGTAAAAATTCTTTTTTTTTTAATTAAAAAAGCTTTTTTTTTTATGCAAAAAAGTTTTTTTTTAATGTAAAAAAGCTCTTTTTAAATCTAAAAAAGCCTTTGTTACATTAAAAAAACGTTTTTACATAAAAAAAAGCTTTGTTTACATAAAAAAAGCTTTTTTTTTTACATAAAAAAGCTTTTTTTTTCATAAAAAAACACTTTTCACTATTTTACTTGTAAACCACAGTACTATTTTTGTTATGAAAGTTATCTAATAGTAAAATAAAAGCTTTTTACGATACCATTTTCTCTTAAACATTGAACTTTTTTATAAATAAAAAAAAAATCGATTTTTTAAACACATTTGGTACCAGTTTTTCAGTGGTAGGTTGAATTTAGTTTAAGCTAAGTTTACTTTAACTTCTAACGTGGTTTAACTTCTTGATCAGTTTTTCAGTGGTAGTTTGCGTATCATTCATTGTAGTGTAGTTTAATATGGCAATAGCAGCTAATGTTAACGAATTATCGATACTGATGAAATGATAGAAATACCAAGTTCACTAAAAATATCTATTCCGAGTTTAAGCTAAGTTTAAACCACAAATGAAGTTGAACAACCACTGAAAAAAACTGACCCTTCATGTTCAAAATCTATCATTTCAAATTAAGATATTTCGTATTTGAAATGTTTTATTTAAAACTGCAGCTTTTATTTAAAAAAGCTATTATTAAAACAATAAAAAACTTTTATAGTTGTAACTTTTTATATTGAAAAAGTAATTTTAAATTATTTTTTTAAGCATTTGATTTTATTTCAAAAAGCTTTTATAAAAAAGCGTTCATAAAAAAGCTACCATAAAAAGCATTCATAAAAAATGTTTCATAATAAGCATTCATAAAAAAGCTTTCATAAAAAAGCTTTCATAAAAAAGCTTTCATAAAAAAGATTTTTTGTTTAGTTGCTGCTATTTGAACAAATAATTTGTGCTTACCCTTCATCATAAGTCCCGCTGCGAGTAGTGCCTCCATGCCGCCCTTCTTGCCAAATTTTCCCTTGCGTGCCGTTGCACTAACAGACGATCGTGCCTCGGCTACAGTGTTCGCATCAATGAGCTTAAAGCGCAATGTGTGGGTTTGTAAAAAGCTGCCCAACTTGGCAACAATATATCCATTGAGACGCGAACTCGGATCATTGGGGTAACTGCGTGCAACATCTGCCAGAAAAAAAAAGATGAAAAAAATGTTTGCAAATATCGTTAAAAAAAAGAAACCAGTAAGGAGGGATTTAAAATTTCCTATATACAAAAAAATATTTCCGACTTGAAAATTTCATGGGACTTTTTTAAGTATAAGCATTCCGATAGTATTAGTGAATAAGAATTCCGCAAAATAAGAATAAGAATTCGGCAAAATGCAAATTAAGCGTGGTTACCGGATATAGAAGTCACCCGGAGTTACGAATATTCAAAACATGTTTGCATTATTTAGGTTTTAGGTTTTATGCTTTTATAAGTTTAAGCAGAAAATATTGGGGTTAATTAAAGATCACTTCCTCAGGTAAAATTCACCCGTAGCTGTTTGTGTTGTATGAGGTTTATGTACCAAAGTAGGAGAAACATAAGTCAAACGTGTACCAATCACGCACGTTTTTCATATCAGACAATATATCTGTATAAGTAATACAAGTTATGAGTTTCATTGGACTAGCTCTACTTATATTCTTGAAATCATGATTTCAGCAGACCAACAGACGGATTTCGCAAAATCAACAAACGACGAAACATTGATCAGTTCAAAGGTCATGCAATCAAGCTCGTTTTTAATACCAAATGCCACAGATGTACAATTAAAATAAGTTCTGAGTTTGATTGATCTAGCTCTTCTTGTTATTCTGCAATCATGATTTCAACCGACAAACAGACAGTAGGTAACATTCTATAGAAATATGTAAACTATACCAGGCACGCTTCCTTTTGGATGTTACAACTTAATATACCCTTTCGCATTTAGTCTACGGTATGTACAAAAAAACACCATTCTACTAACCCGCCATCATTTCCGCCGTTTTTGGTGTCGCTGCATCGGCATCCTTCACAACACTGACACCCTTCATTAAGCTCAGCTCTTCACGTTCCTGCAGGCGTTCGAGCATTTTTACAAATTCAATTTTCAAACACATCCAACTGAGTGTCGCATCACATTCACCAAAGGCGCGACGCATGGCGTCACGTTGAGGTGATCTGTTCGCCTGCAACGTATTGCTATCCCCCGCTGTTGCCGTAGTTATTGTGGTCAATGTAGCCTCGGTGCTGTCCTCAGTGATGGAGTTTGCAGCAGCGGTAGGCACACCAAATGCGGTAGCAGCAACCGCATAACGTGATAATAGCAGCAACAGCGAGATGTACAATAAATATTCCAAGGTCCTTTGTGGCAACATTCTGAAGTAAAATCTAATAGTTCCTCGAATTTCGACTCTTATAAATGAAGAAGATGATGATGAGGGTCGTCGATTAACAGACGTCGTTTTAGTTTCACGCTGATGTTGCAACTACTGAACGATTTGCGACGCAACTAAGTTTTTATATCAAAAATTCGAAATGCCCCCTTGCATCTTTTTTTTTTTTTTTTGGTGGTGCCTTTCACCAAAGCAATGCAAACATAATTATGGTCAAAATAAAACACTGATTTGTGGTTAAAATTCTTCGGCCGCTGACCAAGAATCATTTAGGCAGAACTCACTGAGGCGTTGCCAGTCAGCGGCAAATGAAAGCAAAACCTTGACGTGCAACGTCACAAACCATTGCCACTTTCCCTTAAAAAAAAAAATAAAACACATAAAAAGCTATAAACAAAAAATTAATTTATCAAATGTAAGAATTTCTAAAAAGCAGAAAGAAAAAACCAAAAACTGTCTCCAACTTTAAGCAGCTTTGACTTGACATAATCAACAGTAGCAACAGTCGTCGTCTAATTATGAGTTGCATGGACTGTCGCGTGTCTCTGACGCATGCACGCATAAAATGCTTCAAATCCCAGCATTCGCGACTTGGTTTTGCACGGTCTATCGGTCATAGTGGTAACAACATAATCAGCGCCAACATATTCTCGGCAACAGCTGTCTGTTCCCTCTGTCTGTACCCTCTGCGTTTCTGTTACTATTGGTCAAAGTTCAGCTGCGTGCGACAGCGTCCACTCCACTGTACTCTACCACAGTCCAATCCAATTCAGATAAACTCTGTGGTCTATGTTGTTGATGCGGCGTCCAACATTAAGCTCCTCTAATTATGAAGTGTTTCTGTTTGTTAGTTTTTAATTTATTTTTTCATCTGTTTTCCATGGTCATAAATTTGCTCAGAGCTCATTCTTCTGTTGTCACTTGTGAGATGACGGTGACAGTTTTTTGTGGGAATTTAAAATTTACTGAAATTTTTTTAGCGTATTTTAAAATGTGTTTTATTATGATTTTGAATGATCTTTATATTTGTTTTAATATAAATATTTTTGACGATTAAACAGAAAAAAATTCAAAATGATGATTTTATTCATAAATATTATGAATTTTTGACCAATCATCATCATCCCTAGTAGAAATTTACCCTATTAGGGTAGAAATGATCATGTCCAGATTATGTACGTCATGTAACTGATCGGGTTTTGACAAGGAAAAAATTCCATTATCAGTTCCCTATCATGACCTTAATACAATTTCTACTAGGGATATGGATGCTTGCAATTTAAATTTAAATTTTTTTAATGTTCAACATGATGTTTTAAATACTGCTTGATGTAAAAACTTTATTTTAAAAAATGTATATAATATATTTTATTTTAAATAAATTAAGTGATTACGAATTTTTCAATGTTCAAATGTTTTTATGAAAATTATATTTTATGAAAATTAAATTAAAATTAAAAAAATGTCAATAAAAAAAATGTTTTTGTCGTAAATTTTTTTGTTCGAAAAATAAAATTTCCCGAAAAAAATTTCTAATTACAATTTTTTTTTTTTCAAAATTGAAATTTTATTTCAAAAACAGCATTCTACAATTTGATGTACATATGATGTACTACTAAAATATCGAGATCAATATGTTGTGACTCAAATGTTGTATTTTTTTCATTAATATGATGAATCGTATTCTTCACATACTCTTCATCATATTAAAGAACACTTTTTCGGTCATTCATCAAATTGATAATGAATTCGTAACATTGATGTTTTGTAGTCATCAATATTATGAATCGTTTTTCAATACAATGAATCATGGTTTGAAGAACGAAATCCATGAATATGATGGTTATTATGTTATTCTGTGTATATTAATTAATTATAATTAAATCACCATACACGGAGTGAAAAACTTCTAAAAAAATAGCTGAACGAAAATATTCTTGATTTTAAGAAACTAATCATCTTCATTATCAAAAATAAACAAAGAGACTAACCAAAAGAATAGCAGTTGATATACAGGGATATCGTCGGTAGCTCAAGTTTAGTGAGTTGGACTGAAAGCCGAAAGGTTCCAGGTACAAGGCTGGACTGGGCCTAACAACATCTTTTCATAGAAACGTTTTTCTCTACCGCACTACCTCTCGGCAGTAAATAGCAAACCTAAGAGACTAAAACTTTGCCTATGAAATGCTCTCACCCCCTCGGATTCGACATTAAACTGTAGGTCCCACCAATTTGAGTACAAATATAACACGCACAACTCAAAATTGTAAGAGAGCTCTGCCTAAGTTCTTATAGAACAAATTATTATATAGTGCTTTAATTTTTGGGTGTCAAAAATGTAACTAAGACCAAATATTCTTGATATAAAACATAGAAAGTAAGATTGATTTTTATGAAAACGTGTTGTATTTTCAATAAATCATCTACTTTGCGAAATTTCAATTTCGAAAAAGTATTTCGTTGGCGCATTGATTATTTTGAGTGTAGACGGAGTGTAGATGATTTCAATTAAATAAAATCTCTTTAATACTAACAATTTTATTATTTTAATTAGTAGAAATTAAATTAAAAAGATTGTATTTTTTATTTCTTAAAGTTAACTAATACACATTTGTCATTATACCCTACACTAAGAGTAAAAGGGTGTATTCAGTTTGGTACGCCGTTTGTAACACCCAGAAGGAAGCATCTCCGGTATGGAAAAGTATATATATTCTTGATCACCATGATCTCCTGAGTCGATTTAGCGATGCCCGTCTGTCTGTCCTTCTGTCTGTCTGTTGAAATCACGATTACAGAAAAAGTAGAAGAGCTAGAGCAATGAAACTTTAGATTACTTATATATCTAAGCTGTCTGAACAAGAAAATTGTCATGATTGGCATCAAATACCTCATATAAAATGTACATCTACAGATCAATTTTACTGTATATGTGCTTAGGAAAACTTTTTTTGGTCAAATATATATTGACTCATGCTCAAATACATGAAAATAATGTTTTCCGGCGAAAAGACTTGTAGTTCCCAAAAAAAAAAAAAATCGAAATTCGGTACACCTACCCATTTGTAAATATGGGTATCAAATGAAAGGAAATTCTTCAGCGATTAAAATTTTGTAGTTATTTTCAGGATTCGTATACCCTGGTGACCTATATACCACTTTGAATGGTAACCACACATATGTGTAGGGTATTTATAGTCGGCTTAGACCGACTACAATTTTGATAATTCTAACTATCATAATAACACCTTCTATAGCATGTCCTTACTTTAAAATTTCCCATGTGATATAACCTTCCCAACTGGTTTTATATTCGAACGAAACTGCAAAGCAAACTAAAACTAAATATTTTCCCACTTAATTTCACTTTTTTTTTGTTTGTTTGCAAAAAAATTGTTTGCAAAAAAAAATCGCATAATTTACAAACCACTTTAATGGCAAAAAAAACAAGACACTTTATTTCAAAGCCCCACTACAGTAGCAGCAGTTGCTAATCACCAGCAATTGCGGCACTGCGTCGAGTAGAACAAACAAGTGCAAAAAGCTAGATGAACTAAGCAATTGGAGCATTAAGCAAATCTAAATCAAGTATTAATTTGTTCACACTTTTTTTTTGCATTTTCTACTTTTTCTTTATTTTCACTCTTTAGTTCGTTAAATTTGTTTGTGTTTTTTTAATAATTTTTTGTAATATATTTTGAATTTTGATTTAATTATTTACTAAATTATTATTATTTTATTGATTTCCTGAATTCATCAGTTAATTATTATTGTGTTGATTTTTGATATATTTTTTAATTGATTTATTAATTTAGGTTTGCAATGTTTTTTTTTATTTATTGATAAGTTGATTTATCGATTTATTTATTTATTAATAATTATTTGTGTTTATTTTGTTTGGTTACATATTGATTATTTGATTTATTGATTTATTGATTTATTGATTTATTGATTTATTCATTTATTGATTTATTGATTTATTGATTTATTGATTTATTGATTTATTGATTTATTGATTTATTGATTTATTGATTTATTGATTTATTGATTTATTGATTTATTGATTTATTGATTTATTGATTTATTGATTTATTGATTTATTGATTTATTGATTTATTGATTTATTGATTTATTGATTTATTGATTTATTGATTTATTGATTTATTGATTTATTGATTTATTGATTTATTGATTTATTGATTTATTGATTTATTGATTTATTGATTTATTGATTTATTGATTTATTGATTTATTGATTTATTGATTTATTGATTTATTGATTTATTGATTTATTGATTTATTGATTTATTGATTTATTGATTTATTGATTTATTGATTTATTGATTTATTGATTTATTGATTTATTGATTTATTGATTTATTGATTTATTGATTTATTGATTTATTGATTTATTGATTTATTGATTTATTGATTTATTGATTTATTGATTTATTGATTTATTGATTTATTGATTTATTGATTTATTGATTTTTTGATTTAATGATTTATTGATTTATTGATTTATTGATTTATTGATTTATTGATTTATTGATTTATTGATTTATTGATTTATTGATTTATTGATTTATTGATTTATTGATTTATTGATTTATTGATTTATTGATTTATTGATTTATTGATTTATTGATTTATTGATTTATTGATTTATTGATTTATTGATTTATTGATTTATTGATTTATTGATTTATTGATTTATTGATTTATTGATTTATTGATTTATTGATTTATTGATTTATTGATTTATTGATTTATTGATTTATTGATTTATTGATTTATTGATTTTTTGATTTAATGATTTATTGATTTATTTATTGATTTATTGATTTATTGATTTGTTGATTTATTGATTTATTGATTTATTGATTTATTGATTTATTGATTTATTGATTTATTGATTTTTTGATTTATTGATTTATTGATTTATTGATTTATTGATTTATTGATTTATTGATTTATTGATTTATTGATTTTTTGATTTAATGATTTATTGATTTATTTATTGATTTATTGATTTATTGATTTGTTGATTTATTGATTTATTGATTTATTGATTTATTGATTTATTGATTTATTGATTTATTGATTTATTGATTTATTGATTTATTGATTTATTGATTTATTGATTTATTGATTTATTGATTTATTGATTTATTGATTTATTGATTTTTTGATTTAATGATTTATTGATTTATTGATTTATTGATTTATTGATTTATTGATTTATTGATTTATTGATTTATTGATTTATTGATTTATTGATTTATTGATTTATTGATTTATTGATTTATTGATTTATTGATTTATTGATTTATTGATTTATTGATTTATTGATTTATTGATTTATTGATTTATTGATTTATTGATTTATTGATTTATTGATTTATTGATTTATTGATTTATTGATTTATTGATTTATTGATTTATTGATTTATTGATTTATTGATTTATTGATTTATTGATTTATTGATTTATTGATTTATTGATTTATTGATTTATTGATTTATTGATTTATTGATTTATTGATTTATTGATTTATTGATTTTTTGATTTAATGATTTATTGATTTATTTATTGATTTATTGATTTATTGATTTGTTGATTTATTGATTTATTGATTTATTGATTTATTGATTTATTGATTTATTGATTTATTGATTTTTTGATTTATTGATTTATTGATTTATTGATTTATTGATTTATTGATTTATTGATTTATTGATTTATTGATTTATTGATTTTTTGATTTAATGATTTATTGATTTATTTATTGATTTATTGATTTATTGATTTGTTGATTTATTGATTTATTGATTTATTGATTTATTGATTTGTTGATTTATTGATTTATTGATTTATTGATTTATTGATTTTTTGATTTATTGATTTATTGATTTATTGATTTATTGATTTATTGATTTATTGATTTATTGATTTATTGATTTATTGATTTATTGATTTATTGATTTGTTGATTTGTTGATTTGTTGATTTGTTGAATTCTTGATTAATTAATTTATATAATTTTTGATTTATTGATTTATTGATTTATTGAATGATTAATTAAATGATGTTTTTTATTCATTTATTTGTATTTTTTCATTTATTGATTATTGATTTTTAGCTTTATTTATGGAATTATTTTTATAGATTATTTTTTGATTGGCACATTGATTTATGTATTGACTTGATTTTTTTATGGATCGTATGCTGTATTTTTAAATAAATGATTAATTTTTTTTTTCAATTTAATGTTCCAATTATCATTTATTATATTTTTTATGTTTTTAAATACATTTTGTTTACTCTAATTATTGAATAAAAAGCCAAAGTTTTAAAATTTTCAATTTAATGAATTATTTTTATTCAATTGCATTTTTTTTATATAAATATTTTTTATTTTTTTATAAATAATTACTTAAAAATAAACAAAATAAATTATTATTATTTTAGTGGGTGATTCGCGAAGCTAGATTCTTTACAAACAAACAGTCGCCTATAAATAACTAACTATGACACTGAGAAAATGAATTGACTTCTAAGGAGAAGATGTAGTGATTTCCCCATTCGTCGCCACGTTTTAATTTATAATTATTAATGTAATAAATTATTATTGTTTGTGAATTCTTTTGTGCTATTTGTGGTATTTGGTATGATTCTCGTAATTCTAATGTGTTTTGTTTTTGTGCATTAGATTATGCAATAAATAATCGAAATAAATTATTTAAAGTTATTTACATAAAATAATCGAAATTTGCCGTATAGCATGGTCCATCGTCAATTGCCAGAGCTGTTCACTAAAATTAACTAAATTCTAAATGACTTTGTGTGTTGCGTTTAAATTCTACTAGATTTTAGTTATTTCTATTGGGGCGTTCTTCTAATTATTTAGCATAATTTAGAATTGTTGAGCGTAGTGGTTGTAGGCCAAATCGGCGGCAGCAGCCTGACCGTTGCGGTTCCAGTCGGAGTGCACGATCTCGGCGTTCAATGGGCTGCCGGTGATGTAGGCGGTGGTGATGTGTTCCTTCTTCTTGGCCAACAGATCCTTGAAGAAAGTGGCGCCGGCGAAGAACAGAGCCAAGAGGGAGACAGCCAAGCTCTTGAGGGAGATGAACTTGATGATGGTGAAGAGAACCTTAACGATGACCGCCTTCTTAATCTTCAGAGCCAAGAGGAGGGGCACGAGCATCTTCTTCATTTTCTTGCTGCGAGATTCTGTGTGTGGTATGTGTGTGTGGAAGAGATAATGAGAGATAAATGCATTAGTATTGCAAGTATTTATAAAGCAGCTTAAAAGCATGCAATGCTTTTGTGCTTCAAATGAGTTTGCTTTGCTCTAAGCTAAGCTTAGAGCTTTGAGTGTGGCTTTTATAAGCAACGCCTGTAAGTCTGCAGTAGATTTTGTTTTATTAATTAATTCTACTATATGATGTAGTTGTTGTTGAGCCAAGTTAGCGTTTTAACAATAGCAGCTATTTTACTTATTATTCACTTTGTTTTCGTTACTGTTGCTGTTGCGCATTTTCAATGTTTAAAATTCAAAAACTCATTCGTCGGTGGTATGGCGTTTATGAAAAATTTCACTTTGCTAAATTTATTTTTGTTTCAGTGAAATTTTTGAAAGTCTGTTTTTTAAGCTATTTTTGTTTAAATTATTTGCATTGTTGGCGTCGCAGTTGCCACGTAATCGTTAGAAAAGCGGTATAGCTTTCATTAGGAATTGCAATTGTTAAATGCTTGTTAAATAGTAATAATATTTTTTTATTTGTACAAATAAATATTATTTATTTTTTTGCTTTGAAGTGTGTCGACGTCATTTTATAATCACATAACGTTTTCTTCGCTTTTCTTGAACTTAGTCTGGCAAGCGGACAGACGAAGAAGTAGATAGATAAATGGATGGACTGCCGGACAGCAAGTAATGTCCGACAGCAGTGAGGTTGTCGAACTCGTGACTCAAGTGATCAGCAGTGTTGTTGTTAAAGAGTTCTTATACAATATTTTTATAAACTTTAATGTTCTATATTAAAAACACTACTAGAAGAAACTGGAAAGTTTGCCAATAGCTTTAAATAGCTTTAAAAAGCATCGCGAATTTAAAACTCATCAAAAATGATTTGAAAATAGCAAAAAGATTTAAAGCTCACCAAAAAGCTTTAAAGCTCACAAAAAGCTTTAAAGCTCACAAAAAGCTTTAAAGCTCACAAAAAGCTTAAAAGCTCACAAAAATCTTTAAAGTTCAAAAAGCTTTAAAGCTCAAAATTCTTTAAAATGCACCAGAAAGCTTTAAAGCTCACCAAAAGCTTTAAAGCTCACAAAAAGCTTTAAAGCTCACAATAAAGCTTTGAAGCTCACAAGAAAGCTTTATACTCACAAAAAAACCTAAATGTTTTAAAGTTCGATTTTTTTTATTTCGAAAACTAAAAGTTATATGTTAAAAATTGTATATGCCTTCACTGATTCCATTTTCCGTGCTGAATTCTTTTATTCTTGTTGTTGCCTATCAATCGCAAGTAACAAGTGGAAAAATATAATTTCTTCAATTCAGCTGAACTAGAAACTATGATTGCTGTCGGCAATATGTTGTAGATAATGAAGAAATTAACAGTTATTTCGATTATACAATGCAATGCAATTCAATTTCAATGAAACTGCGTGCAGTCAAAGTTTAAATTTGCCTAAGCATGAAGAACACATTGTTCGAAGAATAAGATGAGCTATCAGAAAAATCAGTGAATAGGAACTGTTGGCAGTAGATTGCTGTCAACATAGAAGACAGAAACAACTTAATCATCCTCATCATATTATGAAGCGCGTTGACATTTTTCAGCATTTTTTGTACTTTTTTTAAATTTTTCAATGCAGGAGAAAGTTTTTGTACTAAAAGTTTAGAGTAAACATTAGCTATTTATGCCCAAATTGTTGCTTATTACGCATATTATATCAAGATGAGTAGTTGATAATCTCAAGATTGCCATGTACTGTATACTTAAAGCTTTAAGCTTTATGCAAATTCAGTCACTTATGTGGAGCATTGCAATATTACCTTCCATGCTGCGACCGGCAAACTCATTCTCCTCCTCATCCTCATCACCGGGGAAGGACAGATTCAATTCGTGGCTAGCCAGATAGCGTTCGGCACGTTCATCGAAGGACTCAACAGCGTTGACAGCACCAAATGAGCGACCAGCCTCAACACGATCGATGCGTAATCCACCAAAGAGTGATACCGAAGCCTCATTGTCGACCTTGTTGATCAGATTGACTAAATCCTTTTCGTTGTTATCCTGCGATGGTAAAGCAACAGCGCTGCACACAAAGGTGGCGACGAGCACAACACAAACGAATTTCGAGCACATTTTGATTTTTGTTGGTTTTTTTTTTTTAGATAATAATTAATAAATTAATTTAATTAAACGTTTCGATCACACACCGGCGCAAACAAGAGGATTTGTTTGGTTTGAAGGTAGGAATTGTTTTGTGATTGATTAAGTGGTCAGCGGCAGTATTTATATTGAACGACGACGCGACAAATCGATTGAATATTTTTCTGAATTTAGACTTTTTGTTCAATACGCGTTTGCATACGAAATTTTATGCGTTGGGTGCCCAACCATTGGTCGCCGTCGCCGCCTCCAACATTGTCGCATATAATTCATGCCATTCCATACGCACTCTTCGCTGCTCTTCCCCCATCACTTCATTACATTCCATTCGTATCAATTCAATTCCGCGTCGCGTTTCCAATTCTGCTGATTTTGGTCAATGCAAACGGCACTAACTTGGCCAACAGCGCGCTGGCACACCACGTGCGATTGTTGTGTCGCAAACGCGTTCAAACGAAAGGGAAGCCAAGCCGTGCTTTCTTTCTTAGCAGCAGGTGCCTTTCCTCTGTGATTACTTCTGCTCAGAAATGTTTTCTTTAACGTTTTCGGTTTAGTCTTCTATGTCTCTTTCGTCTTACTTCTTCTTCTTTTTCTTCTTTTTCTTCTTTTCTTTGTCTTCGTCTTTTTCTTTTTCTAATTCTGCTACTCCTACAACTTCAAGTGCCTAATTGTATCCTCCTCAGTTTGATAGTAGTTTTTGTTTTTAATTTAATCATCATCGTCATTCTTGGCATCTGACATAAATATTATGTATTCAATATTTGTCACGTCGTGACACTACGTGACTGTATTCCATATTTGGCAGTTCCTCCGTTGCGACTCGAACCGACTCGGCTCGTTCCAAATTCTTGTGCCACCACCGCCGTATGTTGATGATTCCTTCGTTCGCATAGCGTCAAAATTAATAATTATCCGTCTTTTTGTTGTTGCTTAATTAGCCAATTCGTCTTCGTCTCCATCGATTCCGTACGGTATTTAGTTAGTTGCCTTTTTGTCGTGTATGCCAACAGAATTTATAAATTGACCCAGTTTACTCAGAGGAACGGCTCTGGTCTCAGCCAGTCAGCCAGCCAGCCGGTCTTGGCTTTCGTTTTCATTTCTATTCAGCAATTCGGCATGTGAGGGTGTTGAAAAAAATTCAATTTTACAAATTCATAATTAAAAACTTGAAATATAAATTAATATTATAAAAGCTCACAGTTTAAAAGTAAACACTTGTTAAATATGAATATATAGAATTAAATTATAATTGGGTTTTAAGCCTTTAAAATGTTCGTAAATTGCATATACTCAAATCTAAATAGGCCTTTCAACCAGTATGTCACATTCGTTTCGATATATTTATGTCGAAAATGTTTACGAGATTCTGAAGATGCCTATTATGATACTGATATAAGTTACATCAAAGACGTCGCGAGATATTGAATCAACAAATCGAAGTAATATCGAATGTACAATTTTACGAATTCTTGTGGAATGAATTCAATATCAATGGAAATGAATTCAATATCAAAAGTGTTTTGGAATAGATATAACAACGAGATTCAGTTTTGTTTTCGTAGACACGTAGATTCGATGTAGTATTGAGCTCGAATTTTTATATCGATTCCAGAAATGTTTGAGACAAATGAAGGCTCCAAGTTGTTCCTAAAATTTCGATAAAAATCATGTTGTGCCAATATAGTGAAACATCATAGATCAAAACGCATTCACCATTCGATTCGATATCGATATGCAATACTGTTAAATTTAAGGAAAAATACGTTTTTTTTTTAATATAAATCACATCGATATCAGAATTTTTTTTGGTACCAATCTCCATATTTGATGCGATATCGATCCAAAATCGTTTTTTTTTTGTCTCATTTCGAATTAAATTCATTATCTCGTTACGATATCTGCGTACATCTTATAACGAATTGTAGTAAAGGATTTTTCAATAAGAGCGCTACAAAAGTTTTTTTCAAGGGTTTTTCAACAGGGACGCTACAAAAGTAGAGCGACAGGGACAGCATACGACGCCATATTTCTTGCCGCTCTTTTGAGATTTCTCTTCAGAACGGTTTGCCATTTCATGATGGAAAGATATACGAGCCAACAACGAGTCGAATATATATTAAAATTTACTACCGAAATTCGAATTCGTATATCTTTCCATAATAAAATTGCAAACCTTACTGAAGAGAAATGTCAAAAGAGCGGCAAGAAATATGGCGTCGTTTGCTGTCCCTGTCGCTCTACTTTTGTAGCGTCTCTGTTGAAAAACCCTTTATAATATAGGTACGAAATCGTAATCGAGATCGAATGAATTCCTTGACATTGCGAAACAGTCTCGGAGCATTATCGAATGAAGGACTGGGCAGTATGTAATTTATTTCGATATCATAATTGGAATTTTCCGAAAGAATCAAAATTATATTGTAACAAAAAGTGTTAAACACTTATTTTGTATAAGGATTATACGAAATTCTTTGAAAATTAACATAAATAATAAATAAGAGAAAGTATTGTTAACAAAATGTTCGAAACAACTAAATGCGAAAATCTTTAAAAATTAAATTTAATATTAGAATGAAAAAGAACTTTTGTTTCGCAACCACTTAGAGAATTGTTGGAGATAGTTGAAGATTCTGAATACTTTACTCTTTTACTTTACCCTTTTACTTTACCCTTAAAAGCCTGACTTTTTTTTTGAGCTGAAAAATGTATGTTATAGAACTCGCGATTCTGGACAACGTTTGGTCTACGACTTTGCTCATAGGTGTTAATTACTTTAACTAGATCAAAAATACCTCGTTGGTTCCTTGCTGAACCACTGGGCACCCGGACTTCAAAATTGAAAAAGTGCGTTTTGTACTTAAGAATTTTTAAAGCAAAAGTCAAGAAATTTGATTATGAAAAATCGTGGAAAATGTAAAAAAAAAGTTTAAACGTTTCCTGATGGAACCAGTGGGTATTTAAGGGTTAAGACTTTACGATAGACATAAAATATAAAATTGCCTGATCTATCATTTTCAGTAGAAAAAAAAAATTAAAAATAGTTTTATAATAGCACTTCAAAATTTTGTAAGTCTTGTAAAATACATAAATTGAAAAATTATTTTTTTATTTTTTATTATTTTTTTTTATTTTTTAACAAATGTACTAAATAGTTTTGTAGACGAGGGAAAAAAACTTCTCAAAACGAGGATAAAATACTAAACTAATGAATACTAAAGTTAAAAACAACTTGGTTATTAAATTTCCGGGAAAAAGTGAAATTTTCTTTTTGGAACAGAAAAATTTTGTTTGAATATGCTTGAATGTAATTATAACGTTATTGAAATTACCTTATAGGAATAATATTGAAATTACTTATAATATTAGGGATAATGTCTAATTACATTATAATTGAATTGTATAATTATTTTTTTGTTTGGATTGTAATAATAGTATAAGAGATCAGAAATAACTATAAATCTTTATTTCCATTTGGTTTTTTACTGAAAGATATTGTTTGTCAAAAAATATAAAGATCTTTCATTGAGAGATATTTTTTATTTTAAAAAATTAAAGGTCTTCGGTTGAGAGATAATTTTTATTTTTAAAAATAAAGGTCTTTGGTTGAGAGCTACATAAAAATCTTTATTTTAAAACGTCTTTAGTTAAAACTTTTTAGTAGACAGAAAAATCAATTGGTCTCATTTATAGGGAATTTTTCGTTGTTGCTTGGAGAAACGCAAAAATTTGTTTTTACAAATGGTGATTTCGACCATTGCGTTCTCGTCCAAAATTAAAAAAAAAACAAAATTTTCAGAACATTGTTGTTTTTGTCGAATATTTTATTGTATTCGAAAATTCTGATTTCGAAAAATTATATCAACAATTAGGATATTAACTTTAATGAAATTTTGGTCAGTGTTATATTAAAACGGTCTCGCGGAATGTGGGCGGGACTGGGCCACTGGGCATGGCACCCCCTATAAAAGGTACATTTTCAATACGTTGTATGTCTATAGCTATTATAGTGACATCAAGATATTTTACACCAATATATACAAAACACCCCAAATTCTTTAAACTCACCACACCAAAACTGAGCATACCGAAACTCACCACACCGAAACTCAGCACACCGAAACTCACCACATCGAAACTCACAACATCGAAACTCACCACACCGAAACTCACCACACCGAAACTCAACTCACCGAAACTCACCACACCGAAACTCACCACACCAAAACTGAGCACACCGAAACTCAGCACACCGAAACCCACCACACCGAAAATCACCATACCGAAACTCACAACATCGAAACTCACCACACCGAAACTCAACTCACCTAAACTCACCACAACTAAACTCACCACCTTAAAACTAACCACACTAAAACTCACCACACTAAAACTCACCACACTAAAACTCACCACACTGAAACTCACCACACTAAAACTCACCACATTAAATCTCACCACACTAAAACTTTCACAGCGAATCAAGGGTCTCTGCAATAAATAAAAAATATGTTTCTAGTCGTGCACGGGTCCAGCTAGTAATTAAAATAAACAAAATAAATATGGTGTATGTCGAAAACAAGAACAACGATGTTTTGTTGATAATCTTTTCATTTGCTAATTTATTGTGCAAATATCTAATATTCAAGAAAATAAATTCATCTGTTATTATTAACAGATTATTATTGTTTAATTTATTAATGACAGAGGAAGCTTATAGTTTATACTTTTCGTACAATGTTAAATCAAAACTCCTTTGGTAATTCTTATTCATTCGAAATTATTTTCAGTAGGGTATGATAAGGTATAATAAATATAATACACGGATAGAAAAGATTTGTTTAAATATGCTTGAATGTAATTATAACGTAATTCGAAATCACCATAAATATATTGGGAGTAATATCTAATTCCATTATAATTGTATTGTATAATTATTTTGTTCAGATTAAAATATTATAATACGATATTTAAACATAAATTGCTTTAATCGCGGATTTACATGAATTTACTATATTAATGTTTCTGTAGAAATATATATTTTTCATCAGATATTAAAATATGTATGTTTGATATTTCCGCTATTTAACACACCCAACTTCAATTTAAGGTTCTTTGAATTATATGTATTTGGTTATTCGTGATTGTTACTGGGTGACAACGAATTTAAAAATAATAGCATTATTTTGATTATATGTATGTTTGGCATTACTATATCACAATTAAATAACAGCGCTGCCTACTTTTAGCACTCACTAACACTCACATTAATACTTTTCATATAGTTCAAAAGTTGTTTTTGGTGGAAGAATTTGTTTAAGTACCGCCAATTACTGTTACTACACAACTGTTTGTGAAATTTCCAATTCATCCGTAAAGTACTGAACTCAAAATAGGAACAATAGAAGGAAATAAAATTATTAGGTATAAATAAAATACACATAAAAATAAAATAAAAGTTTAGTTTATAATTATATAATATAAATAAAAAAATGTAATTTAAAAACGAATATTGTGTAAAGAAGATATTAGCACTAAATTTACTATTTTTACATTAAAATTAAATATAAACATAAATATGTTTACATGTAAATAAAATGTTTTTCACATTCAAACATATATATGTTTGCAAGAATGCCGAAAATTATTCATTCTCAACATAAATATGTTTGAACGAAAACAAAAATATGTTTGATTGTTATTATAATAATGTTTGGCAATGAGATAATACTTTTGTTTGCATAAAGCTCCAAATATATATGTAATGCCTTCAAAATTATGTTTGGGAGAGTCCTTTTTTTTTGAAGCGTGTATATGTTTAAAATGTTGAATCTTTATTTCAAATGAGACCGAAGCAGCTAAATAAATCGTTTATATTATTATTACTTTAATACCCACTTATAATAGAAACGAATCGTTGAAATTTAAATAAAATTAATAATAATCATGCCATCTTAAAATGTTCTTCTTTTGAAATAAGTTGTTATTCAATAAATTATTGTCTGCAAAAGTTACTTTGCTGTCAGTCACACAGTTTCTGTCATTTATTTTTTGTTTTTCGTGTATTCAATAATAACAAAAATATATCATATAATAAACCCACTTAAACAGTACTTAAACTCTTAAACAAAGTACTACTCATACCGCAAATATTCATTTATTACTGTGCAACAAACTAACGAAGAAACACAAAAGTAATTAACATTTAATGCACGTACAAAGCCGCATAGAAAAGAAATTCTATGCGGAAATTATGGGCAGAGAAGACGACTTTAACTTCAACTTTAACTTCCAACAGAAACCAAACAAAATTTACATTGACTGACAGTATGTGTGACACACACGGTGACACTTTGTACAACAAGTGCAAACGAAAGTTACGGCCCCATGAATAATTAAAACCTGCCCGTGGAAACTGTGATATGTGTATATAAAAAAGTGGGAAACCAAGAGGTACGTACTGTGCTCAAAGTCAACGGCATTTGCAGTTGAGAATTTAAGAGCCGCTAACGCCTTTAAAAGTGCCGTTCCCATTATAAACTACAACTCGCCTTTGAGTTATGGACTTTCATCAATAGGAATTTCCTAATTGAGTTATGTTATTTTAATTTTTATTTTAGAAATATGTTGGCAACTGTAAATACAACGTTACTCTGTGTTGTCAACGCCTCATTTTATTATAATTTTATTTAATAAAATACAAAAAAAAAAAATTAAAAAAAAAAATATGAGAATCTAGTCACAACATCATTTTCTAATTTGCTGGTTGGAAATCATGGCATGTGCTTGCTTTTGAATGGTTTTATAAAAGCACTTTCTATGGCTACTAAGTGAGCTTGCAGACCATATTTTGGTTTTTTGACATTATTAAGTCGTGATGTGCGTGATCTGTATACAGAGGTCTTGAAATCAGTTATTATTTGACAATTTCTTTGTTGAAACGCAGATCAGGCTGCAGTCTTTGGCAGTAGCTCGTGGTGTTTGTAGCTTTTTTTGGTGATTTTTATGTTTACAGAAATATTTAAAACTTTGAGATGAAAAATAGAAATATTAAAAACAAAAAATTCATTGTTATTTTTTCTTTTAAATATATATTTAATAAATTAATGGATGTATCTTTGCGAATAAATTACTAAAAACTAAATTGGAATGAAGGCACATTTTTGGCATTTCACGTTCGTCGTCGATTTGCTCGTTCTTTCCACACTCGTGTGATCCTCACACGATCAGTTGATCATTTATTGTGCGGACACTTGTCCGGCATAGGCCAGCTCTTGGGCATCAGCACCATCGATGCTGCGCGCATAGGGATATGCAGATGAGGCACCAGATGACCAGCCATTGGTGGCACCAGACGACCAACCGGCATTTGAGCTGTAACCACCGACGGAGCTGCCACCACCCAATTTGCTACCGAAGAGACGAGAGCCGCCGACAACGACAGCCAGGAGAAGAGCGATCTTGGCAACAATGATGGCCTTGGTGGTGAGCAGAGCCAAACCGCCGAGCATCAGGGGGAGAATGGCGAAGACCTTGGCACCGATGGCGAGGGCAATGGGACCCATCAATTTCTTCAGTTTACCACGACCTATAGATTATATATAAATGTTTAGTACTCAATGAAGACGAATTGGTTAAACATTATGTTTTCTAAAAAAAATGCGTTTGGACAAAATGCTTTATAACTTTCTTGAAAAAAACTTTAGTATTGAACAGAATTTTTACTTTTTTTATGTACCTATTTTAAAAGCTTTTTTGCGCTCAATTCAGAAAATGAAATTGAAAAAATGAAAAAATAGCAAAAGTTATTACTAAAGTTTTTTGAAATAAATTAGATTTTTGCTTTTAAAAACTTCATTTTTTAGAAAAGCTTAAAGCTTTCAGAAGAGTTAAAAGCTTTTATAAGATGTTAAGTTTAAAACTTTCAGAAAAGCTTTAAGCTTTCAGAAAAGATTTAAGCTTTCAGAAAAGCTTTAAGCTTCCAAACAAGCTTTCAGAAAACTCTTAAGTCTTTCAGAGAAGCTTTAAGATTTTAGAAAAGCTCATGCTTTATGAAAAGTTTTTAGCTTTAGAAAAGTATTACAATTTGAGGAAAAGCTTTACGTTTTCAGAATGTTTAAAGTTTCTTAAAAACTTCGAGGTTTCAGAAAAGCTTTAAGCTTTCAGAAGAGCTTTAAGCTTTCAGAAAAGCTTTAAGCTTTCAGAAAAGCTTTAAGCTTTCAGAAAAGCTTTAAGCTTTCAGAAAAGCTTTAAGCTTTCAGAAAAGCTTTAAGCTTTCAGAAAAGCTTTAAGCTTTTAGAAAAGTATTCAAGTTTGCGGAAAAGCTTTCTGTTTTTAGAAAATGTGTAAAGTTTCTTAAAAATATTGAGGTTTCATAAAGCTATGAAAAATAAATACCTTCATCGATGGCACGTGCAACATCCTGTGTGGCCTCAGCTGGTACTTTAACTTCCAAGTTGTGTGTACCGAAGAAATCAGCAGCCGATGACATGGCCAAATCAATGAGGCGTCCGTTGCGGTCTTCGGCAGCCTCTGGCAGTTGAGACATAATATCATTTTCGCTCAAAGCTTTGCCGCTGCGTTGGGTTGCACTGGTTGGATCTCTGAAAATGCACAAAAACCAGTTATTAATTGAAATTCATGATTGACTGTTGTGATAGTAAATTGTGATACTAAAAATTCATTCATGAAAAGCGCAAAACACGTATGGACTGAATGAAACAAGTTTTTGCTTTGCATATCTTTTTTTTGGGCTTATTGATTAGTCAAAAGTTAAATAACTCTTGAAGCCATTATTAAAAAATTTCTCTAAATAGTTTATTGTTTTTTTTTTTGGGTTTTGAAAGGTGTGTCGATCTCAATTAAATTGTTTGTTTGGTATTTTAGACAATACAAATTAATTTGGATTAATGAAAAAAAATGTAAATGACAAATCGTGGGATACAAAATATTTTAAAAATGTATGATGCAAACAAATTAAAACTTATGTACAGAATTTTAACACTTAAAATATTACAATACAGACTTGTATATATTAATTTATGTTTGAACGACAGTTAACTATTAAGTAACTGCATAGTAATGAAATGGAGTGGCTCAAAGTGTGTCTACTTAACAGAAGGTTAATAATTAAGTAATGGAATATTTTAAAATTATTTAAATTTGTCACTTTTAGTCGCACTCTCTGCACAACTAAAAACTGTACTTTAAACTCAGTTTAAACTGAAAAAATGTTCACAAAAACATTGTACATTTCAATAAACGACGTAATCCATTTGTGCACGTTTGCCGCCTTATTTCCAAGTTCAAGTTCTATGGAATTTTCACTTTTTTTTTCACAATTTTTTCACTTTTCTTTAATTATAACACTTTTAATCCATGATTTGTGACTATCACACACACCTCTTGAATGAGACACCATTCAACAGCTCAATGTTGTTGCTCCTGGCGGCACGGTTCAGCGCGGTGATGCCCTTGACAGCCAAACAGGTGGCCATATCGTCGCTCTCGAAACAGGCGCCCAAATATCTGGCAGCACGCGAAAATGTGCTGACCTCCTCGACGCGATTATCTTGAATGCTGGGAGCTGCCCGAGCGCAGCTGACTGCGGCCAACATGGCGACGGATGCAATGGCGAATAATTTCATTTTTATAAATTGTTTTTTTTTGGGTTTACGAAAATTAAACGAATTTAAATTTTTATTAATTTTTGAATATGTTTTTCTTAAACCGAAATTTGCGTGTCGCGCTGTTGAGCTACGAGATGAATTTGATGGTCTGCTCTGCTGCGAGCCACCTTTATATACTGAGTTTCTTGAAGCGGTACTGTCGGCGTTTAAAAAAGTCAAAAAATAAAGAAAAAATGTTCAAACATTACAAAATAATTTCAACGAAAATTAAAAATAACAACAAAAGTAACACTTGAACGTAATGCGCAGAGCAGCGCAGCGCAGAGTAGAGCACGACGTCCGACCGACCGAAATTTCTGTACAGAGCGAACCACAAAAAGTCAGTCACACTCATCAAATAACAACAACACTAAAAAAAAGTCGCAACCGCCGCAGTAACCTGTACAACAACTAACATGTTGAGCCAATTGCTGTTGTTGGTCAAAATAAATAACGTCGCTCATAAAGAGCGCCGCCGCCACCGCTGCAGCAGCAGCATCAACGTCAATTTTGACAGCAACAGCAAAAGCTTCTCTGCAGTCGACGCAAAACTTTTAATTTCAATTAAACCAAAGCGCGCCGAGCCGCGCACGCCTGCGCACTCTCGCTGCGCTAAGTCTTGCATCTTATCTCGCGTTTTTACTCTCTCTTTCAATCATTGTTGTCTTGGCAACACCTTTTAATGAGCAGCAACATCTTTCGCTCACTGTTGCTACGACTGCTGCTGCGGCATCTTGGCCTCTTTGTTTGTTAACCGAGTTTTGTTGGCCGAGCCTAAAAATATTTTAGTGTATTTATGATCACTACAAACAAAACAAAAAAAAAAAAAATAACACAGAGACGACTTTTAAATATGACTAATTGTGATATAAGATGTGAAATTTTTTTGTCGTCGTCGATAGGGTTTCTCATCGGGTATCCAGTCTCGCCTCAGCCTCAGTCTCCGTCGCAACCCCAGCTCAATGATTTGACCCACTTTTCTCTGTTTGAGTTTTAAATTATTTGAATATCTTTCTTTTTTCGTCGCTTCCTTGCTTAGTATTTACTCGTGAAATGTTGTGAAAAACAAACTCGTTAAGCAAATTGCAATTGAATGGCGTTCAGTTTCCGAGTTACACAATTTCGATATATTTTTTTTTCTTGTTTAATATTTTTTAATTTTAGTATGCGATTTTTCTACTCTTTTTAAAATATTCTAAAGCTTAAAAATGAAAAACTACTAATTTTTCAAAATAAAAAAAAAAAGTTTTTGAAAACAAAATTTAAAAAAAAAAAAAAATCCTAAAAAAAAATAAAAAAAAAAATGTATTCATTAATAAATTGATTGTGCGAAAAAGAAAAAAAAATCCCTAAAAAAAAATATCGGAACACAAAAAAAAAATACTAAAAAAATTTTGTAACACAAAAAATTTGTGCAGAAAAAAATACATTTTTTTTTAAATAAAATTTTTTATTTTTTTTTACTTTATGTTTTCGTTGAGAGTTTTTTCAATGGGTGACCCGGAAAATTTTTTTGTCATGGTCGAGGCAGTTCAAAAACATTTCCTCAACATTTTTCAAACAGACAAAGGCGGAGTTTGTATCAAAAGCTGTCTGTTTTCTGCCCGTTACCCAAATATGCCGTGAATCTGCCAAGCTTTTGCCTGAAATATGCTCGAAATGTTTCAGAAATATGTCCAAAATTTTGTCTCGGGAGCTTGTTTTATTTTCGTTATTTCATTGGGGTCAATTCTCGTGGACTACCCCCGATTTAAGACATTTTTCATAAAGATTTCATTCTATGTTTATTAGAAAACTTTTAAATTTTATTTGACACATAAAAACGGGCAGAGAAATCTTTTAACTTCAGTAATTTTTATGACATGCTACTTGTTTAAAAACGTGACTAGATCAAAGAAGTATGTGATACCGATATGAAATACATTTAAAGATAAACTGAAATTTAATTTCTTAGCTCAAACATATTATTTAAGTAAAAATATTAAAATTTCATAGCAAATCACATTTATTCACGTGCATCAAATAAAATTTCAAACCACCAATTTGCATCCCAATTGATGTTAAATATTTTGAGGTTTAATTAAAAACAAAATAACAAAATCAAAAAGAATTTGCCAAGGAATTTTAATTGAAATAGTATTATTTATATTTGTTGAATGTTATGCACAGCATAATTTATGATTATTGCAAAATATTTATGTTTTGTAATACTAAACATATTTTATAAACTCGCTAAAAACATTTGAAACATTTCATTGCATATTTTACAAATTACCTATTTCATTGAATATTTTACAAATATTGATATAATATTTTTAGGAAAAACTATAATAAATGTGTGGCTAAAATCGAATACTATTACATTTTTCTATATATCTTGTCAAAAATATATGATTAGTATATTCAAGATAACCGAATGTATCTGGATCAAAACGCGGACTGTTACATTACATTCGTACCCACATTTCAACATACATTTTTTTGAAATCACATTAAGTTCAATACTTTTAATATTTTATACATGCATTTAAAAGTATACTTATGTAGTATCATTTTCTTCACAAATAACATTTTTTGTATGCCTTGTTGTAATAGTTATAAACGTTCTCAGAGTAGACATTACATTATTTGAAAGTAGATTTGAAGTTCTCTTATTTTGTTGAAAAAGTCTGGTATTCTGGTGGAATATTTTCAACGTGCAGTGCATATTTTCTATGCTTTATATTAAAAGTAATATAATAAAATTTTAAGTACGCTAAAGAACATTTTTTTGAGTTTAATGAAAGCGAAAATGTTCGGACTGTTACGTTTCACAAAAAACTATTTCATACGATTTTTTATGATAAAAAAGTAAAAAAAAAAAAAAAATAGCAATCCTTCAATTGTTAAATTTCACAATAGTTAAATTCACAATATTAATTCATTATTTTTACGATTAGGTAATCAAAAATTCCAAGAAATTGACATGGAATTCGAATGAATCAACAAGACTATAATTATTCATTGAGTATAAAACTATTATTTATATAGTACTAGCTGGACCCGTTCACGACTCGTGCCAAGATTTTGTGAATTCAAAGATATGGAGCTTCGCTGTGGAAGTTTTTATGGGTTTTATCAAATAACAATTCTCCGCCAAAACTACTTTTCTAGAAAACAATTCTTTTTCAGACTGCGCATCCCCGTAGAATTCTTCTCAGTAGAAATCTTCGCCGTAAAATTCTTCTCCATAGAACGCTTTATTGTAGAACTCTTCCCGGTAGAATTGTTCCCAGTAGAATTGTTCCCGGTAGAATTAATCCCGGTAGAATTCTTTCCCTTTGAATTCTTCCCCGTAGAAGTTTTAGTGTGGTGAGTTTTAATGTGGTGAATTTCGGTGTGGTGAGTTTAGGTGTGGTGAATTTTGGTGTGGTGAATTTTAGTGTGGTGAGTTTTAGTGTGAGGAAAAGACATCATTTTTGGCAGGGTCGAGGCAGTTCAGAAACATTGTGTCGACATATTTTAAACAGACAAAGGAGGAGTTTGTACCAAAGGCTTTCTGCCTGTTCATCAAATATGCCATCAAAATTTCACAAACATCCCGAGACAAAATTGTTGGCATTTTTCAGGAATATTTCCGGCAAACCCACACCTAAATGGAATATCTTGGGAAGCAGGGCATTTTAAAGGCAGATTCACGTCATATTTTGGGAATGGGCAGAAAACAGAAATCTGTTGATACAAACTCCGTCTTTGTCTTTTTTAAATATGTCAAGAAAATATTTCTGAACTGCCTCGACCCTGCCAAAAATTTTGTCTGTTTCATCCGCAAGTTGATCTCACCAAATATTATGCTATTTTAGTTGCGGATACTACTATATATTCGTACAAAAATACAACATTTGAGAACTCTACGGAGTTTTTTTTTTGTATTTTTGAAAAAAAATGTCCTTGGAAAATTTTGGGGGCAATTGAAATTTTTTAAGGAAATTTTTTGAAAAATTCAAAAAAGTCATCAAGTAAATCTGTTTAGCCTCTTAAAAAAGCTTTGCATTTTTAAAATACACCAGGCCATTTATGAAATTTCATTGAATGCGTTATTTTTAATTGCTCCAACATTTTTCAAGGGCATTTTTTCAAAAATCTTAGAAATTCATCAAAGTTATATGTCTTGGTTAGAAGTTTTGGTCATATAAGTCGGATAGGGTATTGAAATTTTGTATTGTTATTTCTAAACCAAAATACTCGAGACAAAAATGTTGGCATTTTTCTGGAATATATCGGTCATATTTCCGGCAAACGCACAGATAAATAGAATACTTTGAGAAGTGTATAGCAGGTTGTAAATTTTTGTGGAATTTTTATGGCATATTCACGGCATATTTGGGGAACGGCAAAAAACAGACAGTTTTTGATACAAAATCCGCCTTTGTCTGTTTGAAATATGTCGAAAAAATGTTTCAAAAATACCTCGACCCTTCCAAAAATTATGTATCGTATGGCGTATCTTAACAATTGAGATTGCCTTGCAAGTCGAATTGTCCTATTTGACTAAAAATCACCCATATTGCCCAAAATGCAAAAAACGAAACCACAGAAAAAAATTTTTTTGATCAGATATCGCAGGTTTTTTATTACTTGTAGTTTGTACACATCCCAAAGTAACGATTGACACTAATATCAACGCGAAATTATTTCTTTGTATCGTGAATTTAGCATAGTTTATTGGTTGCCTCCTGAAAAATAAAAATTAATAAAAATTCAACGCTCAACAACAAATGGCGTTGTATTCAATTAATTGGTTTTTTTTCGTGTTATCCACTTTTCGTAGATAGAGTTAAGAAAACTGAAAATAACTAAATGAAATAATTGAAGAAAAATAATCTTATCAGCATTTTAAACGAAAAAGAATTTACCGCATTTTTTTAAAGTAACGTAGCAAACAAAAATTCTAAAAAGTTTTTTTACCACAAAATCTAGCACGTCAATTTAAGTGAAAGACCTAATTTTCTTTGATTATTTTTGGTCTATTTTCTAAAGATAATCAAAAATTAGCAGTGCAATTATTAGTGTCTGTGTACAAAGCCAAAAAGAATTTGTAACGTAGCAAACATTTTTTTTAATCGATATTATAACAATTTTAATTTTCAAACCTTTAACATATGTTTGATGTTTAGGAAAACTTGAGCAAGGCTCAGAATTACATCGACAAATTAAAAAAGGTTGAAGAAATTTGAAGATTTCAAGAAACAAAGAGCATCTGCCCAGAAGGAGCGGTGAAAGAAAAAGAAGTAGGGATAGTGCGAAAAGTATCCGTGATATTGCGTCGCTCCACCAAATTCAAGTGATTGATGGAGCAATCGTCAACATATAAAACCAAGGATGCAATTTATAATTTGTACCGCATTCCACTTTGTAATTAATTATACCCTACACCTATGAGGTACAGGGTGTAATAAGTTTGTGCAGTTATTGTAACGCACTTTAGAAGGCGTGATCGGTATGGAAAAGTATATATTCTAGATCAGCATCACGACCCGAGTCCGTGAAAAACACGCCATGTTCGTTTGTCTGTCCGATAACTTGAGAAATACTGGTCAGAATGCGAAAAAATGATACTGAGCACGGAAATGAGCTGAGGAACCAATAACTCGAAAACTATTCAAGATATAGTTATAAAATTGAAAAATAATTGTTATAATTCATCTAAAAATATATGTTACAAAAATGGGCGTAATACGCCCATTAGATCGGACGGGAAGCATAATATATATTTCGTGTAACGTAGCAAACACAATATTTTCGCTATCATGGAACTGAAAAAAAAAAATTACATAATTAAAATGTAATATGTTACTTCTATTCTAGAGCTTAGAAATTGTGCATTCCATGTTGAAAATAGTCCACCAGAAGAGCAGACTTTTAAGACAATGTAAGGCCACTTTAAAACCTACTTCCAAAATGATGAAACGTAGCAAACAATTTTAAACGTTCATAACTCCTAATTAACAAGGCATACAGAAAATTTTATATATATAGAAAATCTTACCACAGAAGTGTACTTTTAGATATATTTATAAAATATATTAAAAGTATTTGATTTCATATGTTTTCGGAGCAATATATGTTGAAAAATGCGTATAAATGCCAAGTGATAGGCTGCGTTTTGGGCCATATACGAGTATGTATACATATTAATATAATGGAAAAGGTTACACACTAAAAAAAAACATACTATAAAATTAATAGTTTTTACTATTAAAATTAGTCAATACGATATTTGTCCGATAAACTATTAACTCAATCGGTGAATCCTATTAAATACTATAAAATACTATAAAATTTATTTGAGTTTGTATTAAAATATTTATTATTTGTATACTATTAAATCAATAACTGTCCTATTGACAAATTTTAATGGGATTTTATGAGCATTTTTTCTGAGTGCATTAATTGAACTAAAATATTGTAAGTGGTATAGGCAAAAGTTATGTTGTTCCATATTACCCACGTGTTCCATTTGGACCTCACATTCATAGTTGGAATTCAGGCTTCTGATATAAAACACTTTTTAATTTTTCGCATTCATTACTTGCTACCACCACCCACGTGTACAATTTGTGAAAAATATTTACGAATTAAAATTGCTACACATCATAAGAAACGCATTCCTACCGCATTTCTCGCAAGTTAAAATTATGCAATTCATGTAATCCGCACCATTAACCAATTAGCCGTATCGTTCGTTCGATGGTCTGTCCGTAGGACGGTGTGTTTAAACCGGATTTTTTTCTCAAGTCCAAGTGCAATGCAATGGCATTATATGATATTGTAAATTTCACGAATATATGACTGGTGATAAAAAAAGCTGCTTGGCAACAGCAGACAATGTATATTTTTTGCAATTCAATTTTATTATTATCACAAAAAGGTGGCTTTTTTATAATTTTTAAACCTATTATTTCGTAAATTACATAAATTATTAATTGATTTTAAATATCGTCAATTAAACGACTGCTTTAATATCTACCAAACTCTAAATCAATTGTGTCCAACAGTAACAACACCCATTACCAAAAAATCCAAGAAATATTAACACGACTCCACACTTAAATTTATGCCAATTTAAACCACTACGAATTATTGCCAAATATATGAATAAATCAAATATACTGAATACCAGCTACATAAACGTCTCCGTATTGTTTGTTTTTGTTTTTGTAAACCTACTTAAACATTTTTGTTGTAAATTTTTGGCCCATGCCAAATAACAATATAATATGGCTAATAAGGCGCAAACACCAAATGATACTCGAAAAAAATCATTTTCGATCGATTTTATTCATTAGTGCCAAGTATTTCTATTATTTCTTTATTTAACTGACTATCGTGTTGTCTTTTTCGTCTTTTTCGACTGACTGACTGTTCGTCGTCAGTCCGACCGTCTTTCAATTCATTTCAACCCAAGTCACTTACTGTCTTTTGTCGCCTTTTCACGGGCCACACTTCAATTTGTAATCGTCGAATAATTTCTCTTTTTTCACTTGTTGTTATTGTTATTGCTATATTAGTTACTAATTTGATTGTTATTTTTTAGCTTTTGACAATTACATATTTAACAAAAATAATGCACAAATAGTATTTGTAATTTTTAGACAGCTGTCATATTATATTGTCGTACCAACGCATAAATTTGAATATGCTGTTTGACAAGCATCACTCAACAATGCATTACCGTGGAATGCATTAAGTAATAACCATTTTTTTATTACTACCTATAGAAAGTTATTTTTATTTAAAATAATAATCGCTTTTTGTTACTTGATTGTTTCAGTTTTTTTTTTTCACGTCGCTAATGTCTTTGAATCTCGATATCAGTTCATCAATCGTCACGTTTTATTAGAATTTAAATGGTTAAACTGATAACATGTTTCTGTTCTCCTTTTATGTATGACATGCGAATTGATCACGGAATGCACTAGATTTTTATTAGAGTTTTAATTTAAAAATAATAAAACGTGTTAGAAAAGAGATTCATAGAAATCTATGTCGTATTTTAATAGCTTTTTATTTATACTTTGTTTAGTTGTAATTGTAAGTTATAACAAGGATTATACTATATGTAAATATATATTTTGAGTAGTCATCTAAATGATGCGTACTATACCATGAATACTCATATTCTTAATCCTGTACACATGTTTCCATTACCCTGTAATATTACCCTGTAATTACCCTGCGAATTACTGCAGTAATAGTAAATGTAGATATTGTATTTTTCTTTTTGTGACACTTTAATAAATACACATTGCAGTAAAAAAATTACTACATAATGCTTTAAATATAAATGTAGATATTGTATTTCTCTTTTTGTGACACTTTAATAAAAACACATTGCAGTAAAAAAAATACTACATAATGCTTTAAATATAAATGTAATTATTGCATTTTTCTTTTTGTGACACTTTAATAAAAACACAGTGCAGTAAAAATAATACTACATAATGCGTTAAATATAAATGTAGATATTGTATTTTTCATTTTGTGACTATTTAATAAAAACACAGTGCAGTAAAAATAATACTACATAATGCGTTTAATATAAATGTAATTATTGCATTTTTCTTTTTGTGACACTTTAATAAATAGGCATTGTAGTAAAAATAATACTACATAATGCTTTAAATAATAATGTAGACATTGTATTTTTCTTTTTGTTACACTTTAATAAATAAACATTGCAGTAAAAATAATACTACATAATGCTGTAAATATAAATGTAGATATTGTATTTTTCTTTTTGTGACACTTTAATAAATAAACATTGCAGTAAAAATAATGCTACATAATGCTTTAAATATAAATGTAGTTATTGTATTTTTCTGTTTGTGCCACTTTAATAAATACACATTGCAGTAAAAATAATGCTACATAATGCTTTAAATATAAATGTAGTTATTGTATTTTTCTGTTTGTGCCACTTTAATAAATACACATTTCAGTAAAAAAAAATACTACATAATGCTTTAAATATAAATGTAATTATTGCATTTTTCTTTTTTGTGACACTTTAATAAGTACGCATTGTAGTAAAAATAATACTACATAATGCGTTAAATATAAATGTAGATACTGTATTTTTCTTTTTGTGACACTTTAATAAAAACATATTGCTGTAAAAACAATACTACATAATGCGTTAAATATAAATGTAATTATTGCATTTTTCTTTTCGTGACACTTTAATAAATACGCATTGTAGTAAAAATAATACTACATAATGCTGTAAATATAAATGTAGATATTGTATTTTTCTTTTTGTGACACTTTAATAAATACACATTGCAGTAAAAATAATACTACATAATGCGTTAAATATAAATGTAGATATTGTATTTTTCTTTTTGTGACACTTTAATAAAAACACATTGATGTAAAAATAATACTACATAATGCGTTAAATATAAATGTAATTATTGGTTTTTTCTATTTGTGACACTTTAATTAATACGCATTATTGTAAAAATAATACTACATAATGCTGTAAATATAAATGCAGATATTGTATTTTTCTTTTTGTGACACTTTAATAAAAACACAGTGCAGTAAATATAATACTACATAATGCTTTAAATATAAATGTAGATATTGTATTTTTATTTTTGTGACAATTTAATAAAAACACAGTGCAGTAAAAATAATACTACATAATGCGTTAAATATAAATGTAATTATTGCATTTTTCTTTTTGTGACACTTTAATTAATACGCATTGTAGTAAAAATAATACTAAATAATGCTGTAATTATAAAAGTGGATATTGTATTTTTCGTATTGTGACACTTTAATAAATACACATTATAATAAAAATTTTTGTACACATTTCAATAAATAAAAAGTGTAGTTAATATCAACGTAATAAAATTATGTATAAAAATACAAACAAATGATGTATGTAGTTATTTTCCGTACAAAAACAAATACATAAATGAAGTTAGAACAAATTTTTGCTTTTGAATGTACATAAATCAAATACATTTCATTTTAAAGATTTTTTTTTTGTTTAATACATTATTTTTTCGGTGTAGAATAGATATAACTGACGATGGACTATTCTTTGACAATGATACATAATTTATAGAAAAACAGATAATTTTAATATTTTTAATAAAAAAATAATATTTAATAAAATGAATTTCCCTGTGTTTTGTTTTATGCAGTATTTTACCAAAAAAATAAAAGCTATTTTCGTTGTAACAAATCTGTGTAAAAAAAAAAAGTAAAATTAGAATATCTTAAACATTTTCAGTTTTACTAACTGACCATTATAAGTGTTTGTTTCACGATGACTTATTTTTATTAAGTACATCTTTATTATATAAAATAATACAATTTGTCGTCCAATTAGTCCTAGATTTGAAAGTAATTTAAAAATAGGTTTTTTTTTTGAATACTATAGTAAATCTGTCTGCCAGGATTCGGAGGCCTCGAAGATTTATCAAACTAAATACTATAAAAAAAGTTAAATCTCGGAGTTTTAACCATTTTAATATTTAAAATTTTCGCGTAAATTTTATCACAAGATTATCTAGGGATGTCAAAAAACCAATTTCAAAAAAATTTCAACACACTTTTCAAGAGAAACTGTTTTAAACGTATATATGTATGTTGAGTCTATTTTTGTAAATAAAACTGTGGCACTAAGGATCTTTAAAACCCGGTTTTGACATGTATTTATAAGACATCTGCACAAATGTATTTGAAACATGTCTTGTTTTTTTAAGACATGTACTTCGCCGACTCTATTCTTAAAAATCAAATGAATGTGTTGTTCACAACAACAAAGCACAAGTAGTGTCAAAACAAAACACAAACAAGACGTAGTTGTAGTGAAGAGTTTACAGTCTGGTTTGCAATAACAAATCAAACACTGAAATGAACTGATTATGACACTGAGAGTACTCAGTGAATTTTACATTTTTGGTTATCTTTATTACTCTAAGAAATTATTATTTATATTGAAATTTAGACAAAAATTCAAAAAGTATAAGAAATCATATAATTCCCAGTAGTAAAAGCAGATAAAACCCCTTCCCGACTAAATGATTTCCTTTCTTCTTTTTTATATGAAATGAACATTTTTGCAGGACTTCCCTATTCGTTTCTCAGAGAACGGGTCTCAGAAGGTCTCACAAAATAGTTTGACTCATTACTGTTAGCATTCCATTAGAAGGTGAGCTAGCAGTGCTACGCTTTTGTATTTGAAAAATATTAGAAATAGTCACCAAATCGATTGGCGCTGATTCTCTAGAAGGTGTGCTAAAAGTACACTAGCTTCAGTGATGGCTGAATATGTATTGAGAATGCTAAGAAGTTGTTTAGCAGGGCTTCTACTGGCAAGGCCGGGACAAATTTACTACTGGGTTTTTATATTTGGTTTTTTTATTTAACGAACAACATTTTCATTATTTTATTTGAAAAAAAAATATATATAATTTTTTTTTGACATATTGCATTTCGTACAAATTTTTGTTAACATTTTTTTTTTTTAATAATTGTTATAATTTTTATAAGTACGTAAATATCGACATTAACATTGCTGCCGTCGAACACCGAGCAGCAGAATTGTTGTTGTTTTTAATGTTTGTCTTCTCACTCGTTACTCGTTGCGCTTACTCACTGCACTCACCGTACTTTTTCCATGTTCAGCGAGAGTAGTGTCATTTGGTTTTTCAAGATATTGTATGTCTTGTCACAACTTGACACCAATGTAACTAAAACTGCAGTGAAGTGAATTCGTTGGAGAGACATCGCTATAATACTCTCGACTGTCATTGCAAAATGCACTCAATACTGTAGAGTGCAGTAGTGCATATTTTGAAGAGGGAACTGATATAGTATTGATGCTCTAGCATCTCGTATTGAGTTTATAACGAAATCGAAATGAATGTGCATACTGGCAATTAAAAAAGTATGTTGTGCTCGATTTGTGCTATAAAAGAAAAACAAAATCTATGAAAAACTGAGCAAGTTAATACTAATATTTTTGATTGAAGTTAGCACATCCATTTTAAAATAAATGTTTTTTTTATATTTATGCTGGATTAGTGCTGGTTATACCACCTGTAAATATTAGTTAATATAGATCGAATGTGTATTTTTTGAAAATATATTTTGTCGCAGTTTATTGTGCTACTGAAAACTAATAAACATTTTTCATTATTACAGAATTAAAAATTGTAAAATGTATTGCGGACTAAGCACAGCCATGTTGTCTTGTATTTAACTTGTGTGGTTTAAAAGGTATGTTAAATATCAAATATTAAAGAAATACTTCAATCACAATTACAGTGTTCATTTATTTGTTAAAATATACCACTTTGTACCACATTTGAGCCTGATTTCATTCCACAGTGCGGTGTAATGTTTATTGTTCAGTTTAAAGAATTTTTTTGTTTCACTGGGCACAATAAGCAGGAGACTCATACAAATAATAATTAGCCTTACAACTGCTTTTTTTCATTCTTTATCTTATGAGGAATACAAACATGGCAATTACATTTGTCTTGTTGGAATTTTGGAACCCGTTGGAATTAAGGAGTGGGGAGGAGTTTTTTTTGTTTTTGTTTTGTATAATGTGTGCAATTTTTATAGTAATAAAGCTCAGACTATAGTCGACTATTATTATTGAATCAATATGTAAATGATAAATGAAAGAATTTCACATGTTGTCATATAACTTTCTTCAAGTTTTGCAATTGATTTTGGCACAATACCGACAAAATGTTTTTGACATTTCTATGTGTTTGACATCATAGATTTAAGCAATATACGAAATTTATTACAAAATTAAATTTTATCAGCAAACGACTCATTGATTCTGTCGCAACCAATGAAGCAAAACACAAACTATGTATATTGGGCGACGCAGTATATTCGGCATGATGTTTAGCACTTTCTCATACTGTCAATATTGACGTTTCTCATATTTGCACAAATGAAAAGAAAATCAATTTCACCTGATGGAATTTTGTTATAGGTATACGTTTAACCCACATGCAGAACGGAACGGAACGGAACGCACATGATGCGGGGCAGGGCGAATCCCGGCATAGTAGCAGCTGACAGTGAGTTTTTAATTTATTTTCTGATAGCGTAATTGTTTATTGTCGATGAGAAATAATACAATACAATTTAAATTTTACATCATCATTGTCTTCTTATAATTATTTTCTTTGTTTATTGAGAATGAAATTTAAACGCAATTTCTGTAGATCGTTGTATATAACACTTACTTAATTTTAGATAAGCATTAATTTTGTGCGCATTAATTTTATGCGCATTAATTTTGATAAATGAAAATAGAAATATATAAAAAGTTTGAAATACATTTAAAATTTAATTTTAATTAAAAGTTTTTAGTATTTTGATACAGTTATGCTAAATTGCGTTAAACTCATTGATTGATTTCTCAAATATAATTTGACCGCAGCCAATTAAAAAGATACCCAAAAGAAACTAATCTAATTAAAATCACTGAATAGCGAAAAGTACTTAAAAAAGAGCCCCCCTCTTGACCGTTGTTTCTGATTAAATCAGTTATGAAATTAACAGCTCTTCGATCCGTTATGCGCGCACGCAACTTCCGTCGACATTCAACCGGAATTGTATGCTAAATGAACACTTAGACTTCGAACTACGGTTACTAACCGAAGCTTAATAAAAGTCATAATGCATTACACTACAAAAAATAAGTGGTGATACGTAAAAGTTGGAAATTGGTTTATATAACAAAGAAAAAAAAGATTTCAATTGAAAGTTCGAAAATAATCTGTAATGTTTTATAATATTCATGTAACCTTTTGAACCTCTCCTTTAGGATAGAAGTTTTTTCATCTCGTTGGAAAGTTGCCAATGTCCAGCCAGTACCCAAAAAGGACGTGACTATTAGCACTACCAATTACCGACCCATTTCATATGCATGCGCCTCTCAAGGTAATCGAAACCGTAACAAACATCCAACTTATGAACTATCTGGAGCTTAACGAATTACTTAGTGACGGGCAATACGATTTTCGTATGATCAGATCCAGGGGTGACCTAATGGCGGTCCACTCTGAAAAGTGTAATAATTACACTACTCAACAAAACGAGATAAAATGTTTGCTATGGCTGCATACTCAGTTTTTTTTACGTAACGTTTTAAGAAAATTGCTCTTGAATTTTTAGGCCCTTTTCAGAAACTTTTTGGAATACAAAAAAGTCCCTTACAAAACCAGTTTTCCAAAAAACTGTTAAAGCAATTTTTCTTTCAATTGTCAAAACTATAAATACTAAACGATAAATACTATTATTCCGATAGGTTTTGAAAATATTTGAATCTAAATTGGAAAATATATTGATTTTTTAGACTATTTTTGAACGATTTTTTCAGCATTGTGGATCTATGATAAATAAGAAAATGATTTATGGTTATGCAGAACATAGTTCAAAGTAACGATGATAATTACTAACTTTATTGTATAGGTTTTAATATTTAAAATATACTCTATCAAGACAACTATTAACATTTAAAATTCTTGTATATTTAACATACAAATTACTGAAAAATAACCGTTTTTAATCGAATTTTGCTCTAAAAAAAGTAAATAATATAAAAAAAAAACGAGTTTGAAGTAAGAATGATATTTTCAGATTAGAGGCATTAGTATTTTTGTTGAAAATTTATTGTATAAAAGTGTACCAATATTAAGTTTTTAGGGAGTATTTTAAAAAGTGGCTCAATTATAAAAAAGGTAATAATTTTGATAGTTAGTTTGTACTATGTTCTAGATAACCATATATAATTTTTTTGTATATCATTAAATCCTAAATGATAAAAAATTTAAAAAAAAAAAATTAAAATTTTCCGAATTTAGATCTAATTATTTTAAAAACGTATTGGAATATTAGCATTCATTAGTATATTAAAATTAGTCTAGACAATTTAAAGAGAAATTGCGTTTAAGTTTTTTTTTGTTAAACAATTTTTCCATAGAACTAAAGGGTTTTTCAATAAGAGCGCTAAAAATATATTTTTTTTTTAAATAAAACAAAAACGGGTTTGGATATCAATAAAATTGCTGTAAAAGTACGTTCAATGCCATTATGTATGGAACTCGATTTCTTTTGCATGGCCACCACGGGCACGCTTGCAGAAGTCCAGACGCAGAACCCAATTTTCGACGGTTTTCAAGCATAAATCGGCCGATACTGCTGCAATTTCACGTTCGATATTCGTACGAAGTTCATCAATCGTCGCTGGCTGGTTGGCATAGACCATAGACTTGACGTAGCCCCACAGGAAATAGTCTAACGGCGTCAAATCGCACGACCGAGGCGGCCAACTGACTGAACCATTTCGTTAGATAACACGTTCTCCAAACTTGGTTACCAATAAATTGATTGTGGCATTCGCTGTGTAGCTTGTGGCGCCGTCATGTTGGAACCACATGTCCTCCATGTCCATATCATCCAATTGGGGCCAAAAATATTCGGTTATCATTGAACGGTAGTGATTCCCATTCACAGTATCGTGCCGGTCTTGATCATCACGGAAGAAGTACGGCCCAATGACGCCGCCGGCCCATAAACCGCACCAAACCGTAATTTTTTCGGGATGCAATGATGACTCATGGAGTACGTGTGGATTGCTGTCTGACCAATAACGCATATTTTGTTTATTGACGAAGCCATTCAGCCAGAAATGAGCCTCATCGCTGAAGATGATTTTTCGATGAAAATCCGAATCATTTTCAACTTGTTGCTCAGCCCAATTCACGAACAAACGACGCTTCTGGTGGTCAAGCGGCTTCAGTTCTTGCGTCAATTTGATTTTGTAAGGATGTAGGCCAAGATCTTTCGTAAAATTCGCCACTAGGACGTCACAGAGATGCCCAACGCTTGAGAACGACGTGTGAGAGACACATTTGGGCTTTCTTCAACTGAAGCCTCAGCGGCAGCAATATTCTCGACACTACGGGCACTTCTTTGTATCACTGGCACGGGAACATTTTGTACTGTGCCTGCGGATTCAAATTTTTCCACTAGACGCTCAATTGTTGATGATTGGACGATTATGACGACCATAAATTGGACGTAGCGCTCTTAACGTTGAGGCCACTGACTCCGAATTTCGGTAGTAAATTTTAATAATTTCGACTCATTGTTGGCTCGTACATCTTTCCATCATGAAATGGCAAACCTTACTGAAGAGAAATGTCAAAAGAGCGGCAAGAAATATGGCGTCGTTTGCTGTCCCTGTCGCCATTTTAAAAACCCTTTATATATTTTTTTATTCTAAGTAGTGTGTGAGAACAGCTTAAAAATACTATTGCAATTTTCTCAAAATGTAATTATTAAAGAACAATAATACAAAAATAACAGTATTTTTACCATTTTATTTAATAATATTGAAACTATTAAATTAATGGTACCGAATTTTCAAAAACTATCAAATTAATTAGAAATTAATTAGTTTCATCGATTTATCTCTTAAAATACATAAGTTATAGGCATATTTAATATCATTGAACTTTTGTTAGTAAAAAGTGCCACTCCCCCTTTTCCAACTCCACCCGTTTTTTCACAACAGCTATTAACTAATTGTATCCTAAATTTTGTCCATTTATCTCTTTTACAACAAAAGTTACTGATTTGTGAGACGCAAAAGTGCCTTCTGACCCACTGTTCTTTGATTAATTTGGATCAATGGAGCTTAGAGACATTTTAAGGATCTAATCTAATAACGAGAAAAAATGTCTTGCATTTTCTGTACCACTATGCGATGCCATAAATATAATTCACATTTTAAGTTTTAAGAAGACCAAGTTTTATTAAATTATCAGTTGTATTGAAATGATTATTAAATTCAAATTGCAAAAAATTTATCAGTGTATGAAAAATTAACACTGCACGTGTTCAGCTAATAAATAAATAAAATATAAAAAAAAAACTTTCAATAATATGAGTTATTTTTTTGTTTTCGTTTTCTTTGCAAAACTATATTTTAGATAAAATAGGTTTGAACATTTCTTTTTTTTTGTGAGGCGCATCCGAAGACAATAAAGGCTACCACTGAAACTATCGATGCCATTCAAAAGTAAAATAGTAATGCATATCACACTGAGCCGTAATGTGATCACTGGCAGTAAAATGAGGCACTCATTCAGTGAATCGTACAGCACAGAATGCCGAACGAAGAAACGGGCGCACAGTGGGGCATATAGTGAAAATCTCAAATTTCATATTGACTTCAGACGTTTATTTGTTTCATACAGTTAGTTAAATAAATTACTTAAATGTGTCCATTACCCACCCAACTTCGTAAGATCCTTCCATTTTAGTTATATGGGAGGTAGCACGCCCACGTATCTCATTATTATAAAATTCGGACAATTAATTAAAATTTCCCTTTATTCCTTTTTAAGAATTTAGGTATTTTGTGCGGTACCACGTTCACTTTTAATTTGTTTGACGTCCAAGTTACAATTTTATTTTTTTACTACATTCATGTAGTTGTTTTTGTATGGAACATAACTTTATAATTTTACTGCAAATCCATTTGTATTAAAATAACTACAATTGTATTAAAAACTATATTTTGTCATTATTGATGCATTTTAAAATATGTGGATACACTACTACATCTGCGTTTATTTATATCGCATTACGTATTTATATAACTTCAAAGAAAAGTGTAAAAATATGACAACCTAGGAATTTGTTTTTTTGTTTTTTTTAATCAGTATTTATTTTAAAGTCAAAAATATTTATTCCGTGTAATACAAAAAGCTTCACTAAGCATCATCCATCCTCACGGCTCTGAAGTAAAAATGGACGCATGCCGTTTTTCATGTCATGCCCAAAAATACAAGTTCTTGTGTGCAAAAATCCGTACGTGCTAGTTATTGGCGTTTCCGTGCCATCAAATACTCTGAAGTTTGTCGTATCCACGAACTTCAAATAATTAAAATAGAAACGCAACACAGTTTCTGCAATATGTAGTAAACGAATTTCTAATACATGTTGTAGCAAAATTAAATAAAATAAATACAAAATGTAGTAATATTTTTTTTTTTATATTTTTAACTTTTGGTGCTCGCTGCCTGGCCCACTGTGAGACGGATGAACGGATTGGATAAAAAGCCGACTCAACTGACAGACGAATGACGGACTGTGTGACTGATTGACGGCATGAGAATGTGAAACAAAAGGCAATAAAAATACATGCTTCGATTAAGATAAGCGGAAGGCGGTGGCACTCGGCTCACTGAATGCTGACTGCCTGGCAGCTGACTGTTAACTGCTGACTGCCTACATGACGAACAAACAGGCTACAATTCAAATGAATTGAGTGAAAGTTTTAGCCGCCAAAAATTGTGTCTCTGCTGTGCTAAGACACACACAAATTATTTATGAAACCAGAGTAAAAAGTAAAAATCTTTAAAAATAATTTTTAATGTGGGCATAAAATGTGTATTTGTCACAGCAATGACTTCGAAATCGAAATTGAAATTTTCATGCATTGACAATTAACAGGTACCCGCAATACCAAGAAGAAAAAGAAGAAGAACCAGCAGAAGATGGCGTAATAATCGCCAAAGAGGAGAAGGCTCAGCGTATTACTCAACTTTTATGCATTTTTTTGTATTGTTGTTGCAAAACTTTTCGTTTTTTTTTTTTATTTTGATCAACTAGGTTGTTGTCGCTTAGTTTATTGCTGAGTTTGTGTGTCATCAATTTCACTTTCTTTTGGGTTAAATAAACATGAGATTTTATTTTAATACAGCGATTTGATTGTTCTTTGCTTCTTCCACCACCATGGTTGTCATCAACTTTGTCTGATACTGCTCATCGTCTTTTCATTGCCATCTTTGGCTTCTTCTTTTTCTCATTGCAACCTGACGCAATCAATATGACGACTTTTCCCACTGTGTCAACGTCTATGACTTAATATGCTGTGAGAAGGTGCGGTCTTGTCCGACATTTCAATGTCCAAAGTCTGTTTGTGCTATTAATAAAGTCAAGTTGTACAAGAAAAGAGTAGGTACTAAAGATGAGTATGTAAGTGAGTTTTAACTCACGTTCACGTAATACATTTTGTAATCACTCACGGGCTTTTTTTGGTCTACTCACACTTACTCAAATGCACGTGAGTAAATAACTTTCAAACACAATTACGAGTGATTACGAGTGATTTACGTGAGTCATGCTAAAATCACTTTTTTAAATTCGGCGAATTATTTAGCTCACTCACGCTAAAATTGTACACACTCACGGTTTTTTTTTCAACTCACACTCACGCACCATCACGCGATTAAATTAACTTTCAATCAAAATTATGCGTTATCAAGAGTGATTCACATGAATCACGCTAAAATAACATTTTTAAATTCTGCGAAATATTTGACTCACGCACACTCACTCACGCTAAAATTGTACTCACTCACTGGCACTCAAGGATTTTTTTTGTTCAACTCACACACACTCAAATTAACATGAACCACGCTAAAATCACGTTTTTAAATTCGAGGACATATTTGACTCAATCACGCAAATTTGTACTCATAGTTACTCACGTGCTTTATTTGTTCTACTCAAACTCATTACGTGCACTAACGCACACTCACTCACGAAAACTTGTACTCACGGGCTTTTTTTTTGTTCTACTCACACTCACTTAAAATCATCCGAGTAAATTAAAATTAACACAATAACGAGTGATTCACGGAAACACTCTAAACTCTCATCACGTGCCCATCTCTACTAGGAACCATTGAGAGATAAAGCTTTGGAAAAATTGAAAATGCCCTTCGAATTCTTTAGATTTATATTATTCTCTTCGCTTTCATTAAAATTCGCTTTAAAGAATCGTAATGAAAAATAAATTTGTCTTCAGCCACAGCTGACGAACGACAACACGACGTGTATCATAAAATAAATGCTACGTTCAACGTTTATACAATAAATCTTGACATAAATATATATTTAGCAACATAGGGTTCGAATCCTAAAAAAACATTTAACTCAAAAACTGTTAAATTTTGTAGAGAAATATTTTTTTAATCAAATTTATACAAATACATTTTAAAAGTAATAAAATTTAGAAGAAATACATTTTTTCAAAACTAATACAAAATGTATTTAATTTTGTTACATTAATTTTATAAATGTGTTCTGCCTTGTTTTTCCGAAGAATTCTTACCCGCAGAGTTTTTCGTTGTAGAAGTTTTAGTGTGGTGAGTTTTAGTATGGTGAGCTTCGGTGTGGTGAGTTTAGGTGTGGTGAGTTTCAGTGTGGTGAATTTTGGTGTGGTGAGTTTAATGCATTTGGGGTGGTTGGTATACCCTGGCATGAAATATCTTGATATCTGTAGATATTTGATATTTCTAGATATTTCTACTTAAATTGGTGGGACCTACAGTTTAATGCCGAATCCTTTTCTATGAAAAAGATATTGACAGTCGCTGAGATTGAACCCGGAACTTTTGCCTCGTAGCCGAACGCACCAGCAACTTTTTGGCTCGTGGTCCAACGCACAAACCAATCGATCCAGCGACGCTACATATTTTACATATGGGTATTTCCTGGGGTAAATATCACGAAGTACAATTAATGAATTTAAATAGCACTAAACATCTGCAACAAATTAGAGAATTCTATACGGTAGAACAAAAAAATATAAATTAACTAGTGGTCATTCCGGGCGGGACAAAAACGGAAGTGCATGTTGAGGTGCATATGAAAATTCCAAAAAGTCAACAAATTTTACATATAAATAATTTTTTTGAATTATTTTAAAAAATAGCTGAAATCATGTGCATTCTTTGTATATTTACACATTGTTCATAAAAATTATAGTTTTTTCATAATAAATCACAGACAAATTTCGGACAGCACAAAAACTTCCGTATAGAAATTATCACTGCGATTTTTTGTTCTAAAAATATTTTTTGAGTATACAAAATATTTTTTTGAATTATCTAGGAACATAGCTGAGACAATTTGCTTTATTTTTTATGTGTACACTTTGTTCCTTACATTTTTAGTTATTTTGTAATAAATCACAGAACAATTCCGGAAATTTTCACTACGATTTTTTTTCGAAATTTGAATTACGCGATTACCAGATTTTTTTCAGTTAATTTTCTTACTATTTTAAATATCAAAACTTTAGAGTTCCATTCAATGAATTAACATGTTGGGATCCTTCGATATGAATTTTGGCCCGATCGGTAAAAAATTCTTAGCTATTTAATGAGCAGAATATTTATTATTAAAAATTATAGGATTATCTATATATATAAAACTCATTTTCCGTTTGTTTGTGCGCTATGCAATCGTACACCGGATTTTCTTAAAATTTGGAATATATATCCTACAGACCCAGGAGAAGGTCACTACATAGTTTTCGTTGACCACGCCCAGTTTTACTCCCATTTTTATTTTTGGTGTATAATTCAGATTCATAGCAAAACCACTGAATGTATTTTTCTGACAATTTGCATTACCATGGAGTATACTAAACTATATATATACTAGATAGGGCAAAGGGAAGTGGCACCGCCCATAGAACCCAAATATTCAGTACGCTGTATCTCAGCCCTAATGATATCGATTTCAACTAAACTTTAAAATTGGGTGTTACTCATCTTACTTAATCTCACTACATATAAACTCACCACACCTAAACTCACCACACCTAAACTCACCACACTAAAACTCACCACACTAAATTAATCACACTAAAATTCACCACTTTTAAACTCACCACATTAAAACTTCTGCTGGAAAAACACTACGGGGAAGAATTGTACGGGGATGAATTCTACCGGGAAGAATTTTACGGGCACAAGTCGTGCACGGGTCCAGCTAGTATACAATATATTTTAAATGCATTGTAAAAACTATATAAATTTTTGTATTTTTAATATGTAATTTTTTGTTATTCCAAATTAAAACTTAGAGTACTATAATATTTTGAAAAATATATTAAAAATAATACTAAAATGTCTATGGACGAATAAATTTTACCTATTGTACTTTAATGATATTTATATATAAATATTTAAAAATTCAATTGAAACTGAAAATAATATTTTATCCGAAATAATGTTACTTTATGCTTGGAACCGCTTTAATATCATCTGCCACAAAATGTCCCAAATCTATAAAAACGGTTTGCCATCGTAAGCAATATCGTAATTGTGTTGCGGATATTTGCCAACAGCATAAAATCCTCCACTGCCACCAATACCAGCTGGCATCGCCATCGCCGCCGCCGCCACACTACCGATGGGTATAAATTTCTGACGATATCTATGCATGTTGCCGACCCAGTTACTGTCACTCCAGCTGGAGTCATCAACCGCAGTTCCGTGGAGAGTTACACCACCTTTTCCCCCAACTCCTCTGCCAATGTAGTTCTTCCCCATCGCTGGCAGATGCCAGACTTCCAGTTTTGATGTTGACCCTGCCAATATCAATTTCAAGGCCAACAGTCCTGATGTTACCAGCGCAATTTTGCTCATCACAAACGATGTCGAACTCAGCGCTGTCGCCAGATTGAGCAGCAACGGCATGATGACACTTTTCGCAATAACCAGACCCAGCAGCAACGGATACAAATACTTGCGCAACTTCTGACGATTGTGAAACATGCCCCGACCTAAGAAATAGAGAATATAAATAAAACTTAAGGAACAAAAATTTTCGAAAATAAATTAAAAGACGTAATTAAGACAAAAACTGTTTTGGAATTTTAATAGCCAAAAGTTTTTGTGGTAGTTGTCGATTGGGCGAAATTGTATTAAGGCCACTGGTACTAAAGGGGGAATACATTGCAAATGTTGATTTTGTTGGTTATAATTGTAAGTAAAAGGCGTAAATTGTTTGACAACAAATTGCGTTGACTGGCACATTGTCTATTTGGCTGCTGACACAGTTTATTAGGTCGCCTAGCAAATATTGACATTTGACTCCGCGTCACAGTCGCAGCGTAGTTTTATTGGCAAGTGTTATTGGCACGTGACCGAGCTGTGAACGGTTTCCGGTGAATAACACATTCTGTATTTTCTTTTATAAATTTTGCTGTGTACTGGCTGAATTTATTTTTAAAACTCTAATATTAGTTACAAGTATTTGATTGTGTAGCTAAAAATACACGCTGTAACTGAAAGAGCGTCAAGCACTTGTTCCAGGAAATACAAAACCTTGTATATTGGGGATGTGTATCCTAAATAAATATGTTGCCTTTTAACTTGTCTAAAAATATATTTTGTCAAATAAAATCACTTGCATTTTGGAGCACACACAAAAAAAGAAATGATTATCCTTGTTCCTTCCTTATTACCCACATACAATCAGTTAATTCTATACATATTGTTCCCAAGTAGAAATTGTGCTTGGGTCATGTATTTCTTAGTTTTTTTTTTGCATTTTTAATTGCAGTCTTATACATATTTTTTTAGAATAAACTGGACAGGCCACACTGGAATGGAGTACAATGAATGCTGGATAAAAATTATGGTTAGGTCCTATTACATATTTAACGTAAAACAATATATTTATTTACGTTTAAAATCCAAAATGACGGATGCAATATGGCGTCCTTCAATCCTAGAAAATGTTTGGATCTGCATAAAACATTATGTTTGTGTGTTTTTGTGCCCCGTGATTACGAATTCGAATTTTAAATTCAAAAATTAAGGCATGCGCTACGGCGAGCTTAAATCCCGGAAATTTTTCATCTGAATGAGATAAATTTCATATGGATTCTTAGGGTAAACCAATGTTATTGTTAATTTTAGATTCTGGTGACATTCACAAAGTTTAGGTAGGTATTGAGTGTATTTTAGAGATCAGAAACAACTATTAATATATATTGCCATTTGGTTTTTCACTAAGAGATATTATTTTTCAAAAAATTTAAAAGTTTGGTTGAGAGATAATTTTTATTTCATAAAATAAGGGTCTTTGGTTGAGAAATACTTCTTATTTTAAAAAATAAAGGTATGAAAACCTTTTTTTTTAAATGTCTTTGGTTAATGGTTGTTTGGTCTAATTTATAGGGATTTTTTTTGTTATTGCAGCAATTGAATAGAGAAACATAAAATTTTCTTGTTGGAAAATAGTGATTTCAAATATTGTGTTGTTTTTGTCGTCTGAATTTTTTTAACAAATTTGTATATACGAACATTATTTATGTCAAATAATTTTTTTTTTTGTAAATGGTAATTTCGAACATGGCGTTGTTTTTGTCGTCCAAATTTTTTATTTTTATTATTCCAACATTTTTGTTTTTGTCGTATACTTTTTTTTTGTCGTATACTTTTTTTTTGTCGTATACTTTGATTTTGAACATTGCGTTGTTTTTATCGTCCAAACATTTTTAAATTTTTTTTTTCCGAAAAATTTCGAACAATGTTGTGTTTGTCGAATAGAATTTTTTGATGGAATATATTGTTTTCGGACATTATGTTGTTTTTATCGTCCAAATATTTTTTAACTATTTTTTTTCTTCGAAAATTTTCGAACATTGTTGTTTTTGTTGAATCAAATTTTATGATAGAATATGTTTTCGAAAAATTTCGAACATTGTTGTTTTTGCCGAATAAAATTTTTTGATGTAATGTATTGTTTTCGAACATAACGTTCCTTTTATCGCCCAAACATTTTTAACAATTTTTTTTCGAAAAATTTCGAACATTGTTGTTTTGGTCGAATATATTTTTTTGATGGAATATATTGTTTTCGAACATTTTTCTTGTTGGAAAATAGTGATTTCAAACATTGTGTTGTTTTCGTCGTCTGATTTTTTTTTAACAAATTTGTTTATTCGAACATTATTTATGTCAAATATTTTTTTTTTGGTAAATGGTAATTTCGAACATGATGTTGTTTTTGTCGTCCAAATTTTTTTTTGTCGTATACTTTTTTTTTGGAAAAATAGTGATTTGGAACATTGCGTTGTTTTTATCGTCCAAACATTTTTAAAAATTTTTTTTACGAAAAATTTCGAACAATGTTGTGTTTGTCGAATACAATTTTTTGATGGAATATATTGTTTTCGGACATTATGTTGTTTTTATCGTCCAAATATTTTTTAACTATTTTTCTTCGAAAATTTTCGAACATTTCGAAAAATTTCGAACATTGTTGTTTTTGTCGCATAACATTTTTTGATGGACTATATTGTTTTCGAACATTGCGTTTCTTTTATCGCCCAAACATTTTTAACAATTTTTTTCGAAAAATTTCGAACATTGTTGTTTTGGTCGAATACATTTTTTTGATGGAATATATTGTTTTCGAACATTTTTCTTGTTGGAAAATAGTGATTTCAAACATTGCGTTGTTTTCGTCGTCTGATTTTTTTTAACAAATTTGTTTATTCGAACATTATATTTTGGTAAATGGTAATTTCGAACATGACGTTGTTTTTGTCGTCCAATTTTTTTTTGTCGTATATTTTTTTTGGAAATTTTTTATCCTTCTAACATTTTTAACATTTTTTTTCCCGAAAAATTTCGAACAATGTTATGTTTGTCGAATACAATTTTTTGATGGAATATATTTTTTTCGGACATTATGTTTTTATCGTCCAAATATTTTTTAACTATTATTTTTCTTCGAAAATGTTCGAACATTGTTGTTTTTGTCGAATCAAATTTTATGATAGAATATGTTTTCGAAAAATTTCGAACATTGTTGTTTTTGTCGAATAACATTTTTTGATGGAATATATTGTTTTCGAACATTGCGTTTCTTTTATCGCCCAAACATTTTTAACAATTTTACCGAATAGGTTAAAATTATACTTTGTTTGATGTAGTTGTTTGTTAGTATTTATAAACTAAGAGTAACTATTTAACATCACTTTAAAATAGGTTTTATTTAAAAACACTCAAATACAAAAAAAAAGAACATTTCCGTATAAGTCATCCCTGTTTCAACAGCTTACCTTCATCTACGTCTTGAAATATTAATTTCTGCAATTGTTCAAAATTGTTCACTTTTTGCAAAGTTATTAAAAAGTTCAGCAACCACTGTTGCGTTAATATTTGCTGCCGAAATACTTTCGTATGTGGCTCTAATTGTTGCCGTTGTCCATCGGCAACATCCTGCTCCACTGCAACCACTCTAGCACCGACCATTTGCACTGCAGCTGGCAAAGCATTTGCGTCGTTTGCAATTAAATGTAGACCACAGGATACGACAAAAATTACAAAATACATAACGAAATAGATCTTGTAATATTTTTTAATAAAAACTTTTATTTTTTTACACTAGAACCGTATAGCGTTTGTGCAACCAATTTTCGACTGAAATTGGTGCATGTTGTTGGCAAACTATTCTTATTGCAATTTGGAACTAACGTTGCTGCCACACACCAATGCAGGTTGTTGGAGATTTTTTCATTTTTTCAGAAATATTCTTCATATTATTATTATTGTTCTTTCAAAAAAAAAAAATCACTTGTAACATTGGTTGCACTTGGCTGAGTTGAGTAGAATGCTTTCCACCAATTTCAGATACTACAGAATCTGCAGCTAAAGTATATAAATAAAAGTCGATAGAAAGAACTTTATATGTGTGTGTTGTGTGTAGAGTCGAAAAGAGGTTTCTTATTGCATTTCTTACTTTTCTTTTGATTTGATATTGCTTATTGTTGCATGCCATAGAAAACTTTGTTATATATCATAAAATATTTAATGTTCTATACATAAGTAGAAGGTTTTTCGTATTTGTTAAGTTTTCCATTTTATTGTTGCAAAATCAACAAAATCAACTAACCGAGAATAAAGAGTTTTAAATTATAAACCATATAGTTTACATTAATATATAGTTTACATTAATATGTAGAGTAGTCTTGATTTCTCTGATTTTATGCTAAACATTATTCAATTATTTAAATACTTATGAGATCCTGTGGTAAAGTGGAACATGGTGTAATGTGGGAAATTGCAGTTTGTGAACATGTTATTGTACTTAGATAAATAAAAACAATTGTCAGGTTCTTCTAATATGGCATCAACTTTTTCATCCCTGGTTATAACAAATTAATACATTTTTATTGTATTTCGAGAAGAAGTAAAGAAAAAAAAATTTTGTTTTTTTTTTAGTGTACTGGTGTTTGCAATTAAAAAATAAGAATTTTTATCGTTTCTAATTAAGACGGTATGTTTAAAATAAACGCATATTCTATATCATTTGAAATACAAACTGGTTTTGCAAATAATTTAATATTGGGGTAAAGTGGGAAACATTTTCTTGAGTAAAGTGGGAAACGTAATTTATGCAATATTTGATGTAATTTTAGTGAAAATAAGGTGTTATATAAATTATTTAAAAAGCGAACATTTAACAGGCGCATAAAATAATAGATCAGTAAATATTTCCCAACTACACAGAAGAAAAAAATTCTTCAATTTGCGTTAAGAAGCCGAAGAAATTTTGTTTGACAAAAAAACTCCATATTTTGTGTTTCGAAACCCTCTAACAGAAAAGTAGATATTTAAATATTCATTTCATAAAATCATATGTGTCATCCAGATAAGTGGTCCTTTTCTGGAAAAGTTTTTTTTTTATATTTTGTACAATAGAACACACCTGAGTTTATTAGAGAAAAATATGAATTTCGTGTTAGTAAATTTACATACTTTTGACCTTGTAACTAACCCTCCGTAAGGCATAAGTCTCTATGTACTCAAAATTATCTCTAAATTATCTCCAACCTTTCTCTACCTTGCCGCGCGAACGTATTCGGGATATCTCTTTTCAGCTCTTGTTAAATTTTTTAAGTTTTCTTCATTATTGGTTATTTTTTACGAAGTACACATTAATGGGTCAACATTATATATTTTTAAAAAATGTATAAATGTTTTTATGTAATTTTTACTTCTTTCTTTTTGTTTTTGTTTTGATAAGTTTCAAATTATAAATTAAACAAATTTATAAATTCAGTAACTGTAAATTAAAACAAACTTTTCAAGAAATTTGAATTTACCAAATCAACAACAAAATTTACTTTTATTTTACATTTTACAACATTTTTTCTATCTTACGTCTACAGCGTTACGTTTTCATCGTCGCAATGCAATAAAAATTTTAATTTTTAACTCTTGAGCCGTTAGCCGCATAGACGCTGCTGAAGAAGAAAGCAAAAAAAAGTGTGACATTTTGTTAACCACATATAAAATTAAGCCGCATTGTTTAAGCCATTTGTGCCTATGTAAAAAAAGTATTTTTTTCTAATTTCTCTTTCACTGGCTTTGGTATGTCTTTGACATGCTGTTTGTCAATTTGATTTAATAAAAAATTTTAAAGTTGTTTTTATTTTTTAATTTATTCAAACAAGCACGTGTTGCTTTCTGCACTTACATCCGATATTTATACATATAGTTTTGACACCTGTCTTTGGGCAATGTCTTGCATTTGAGCTTTGCATAGTTCCGTCTTCGTGACATGCAATTGCAGTACATTTTTAGTGAATAATGCTAAAAATGTAAACTCTACACTGAGATTAATATATAATTTAGGTTGTGAAATTTAAAAATCATTTTGCTGGCATATTTTGGGAACGGACATAATGTGATATAAACTAGCTGTATGGTGATTAAAAGAAAAAATCTAAACCATTAATTTTTCTAACCCTATCAGATATTTACCGTATTAACGTAATGACATGATCATCTTGTTCGTATCAAGAAAAAAATTCAATGGCCATATACAAATTTCTACTAGTGAATTTTTATAGTATTGTGTTACTCAAATTTAGCTAAATTATGGAGCTCTCACTTGTTTGTAATTGAAATTACTCAAAAAGAGGTCCCTTGAATGACAAATCTACCCAGACAAAGATACGTTGTGACAACCAACTCATTTCCCAACCAACTTTTTTTGTTCTCATAAGTGATAAATACACAGACAAGCATATATAGATTAATTGATACAACATAATTAATTCTATTAATATAATTAATCTGATACACAAATTATTTAATAGTTTCCTTTAGGGGTTGGTGTATATGCTAATATTAACCATACACACCAACCGACAGTTTTACAGCCACAACACAGTTTTAAATTCACTACACAGTTTTACATTTACTACACAGTATAACAGGTGTTGTACCGATATTATTTTACAATATAAATATAAATATAATATAAATATTATAAGATTAATAAATATATATATATAACAAATAAAAAACCTTATTTTTTAAACGGTGAGTTAATATTCTTTAAAATAATTAATCAATACAATTAAAAATTAATTGAATTGATACGTTTTTTTTGCTATATTTACACATATATTTTTTCTGTGTACGTATCGTATTATAGAGCCATTTCACATCAAATCGACCAGCCCACAGTGTGCCCAAACTCTCTAAAATTGGTTGAAATTCATTATATTCGCAACGGCACCGATCTTAAAAATTTAAAAAGTAGTGTATAGAGAAATTGACGGAACTTAACTTTTAAAATTGGTGATGATTGATGGAAATAAATTGGTAAAGTAAAGTTTTTTACATGAAAATCTTTCAAAAATTGTAAAAAATCCAAAAAATTTCGGATTTTAAAAATTATTTTGTTTATGAAATCTTTACATTAATATCTAAAGAAAATGTGCTCACTCATCTTGTTAAGATTTCAAGATATGGAAATGAACAATGACCAATTTAATTTTTTCGGATCACTGTTTCCACTGATACAGTGATACAGTGGTTCAAAGTTATCCAAATCCATGTCAACAATAATTTTTTATGGTTGTTCATTATTGTAATATCTCTTGAACGAAATACGAAATACTCCATTAAAGTCTCGTTTTAAAGCTAATAAAACAAGCTTTTGGAAAAATTCCTAGTTTAATCCAGTACTCGATATTTATTTTATAAAGGGTACGTGTTATTAAATTTAGTTGTTCAGGAACCTTTACTAATTTCTTAAGAAAAATATTTCGCCGCATATGCAATATATAGCAATCCTTTTTACAGATAACGAAACGCGTTTCGTTTATACCTGCACGACAAACATACTTTCGAACTACGTTCGTCGAGTGTCTAATTTCGAATAATTAAAATAAAAGCAAAAACTAAAAATTAAACAATACAGTTTCTGCAATATGTGAAAAAACATTTCTAATACATTGTGTAGAAAAATTAAATCAAATAAATACAAATGTATTTAAAAAATTACAAAATGTAGTAGAATTATATTCGATCAAAACGAGGATATAGTGCAGTATATTTTAGTAAAGGGTTTTATTTAACAGGGACGCTACAAAAGTAGAGCGACAGGGAAAGCAAACGTCCCATATTTCTTGCCACTCTATTGACATTTCTCTTCAGTAAGGTTTGCCATTTCATGAAGGAAAGATATACGAATTCGAATTTCGGTAGTAAATATTAATATTTTGGCTCGTATATCTTTCCATCATGAAATGGCAAAGCTTACTAAAGAGAAATGTCAAAAGAGCGGCAAGAAATATGGCGTCGTTTGCTTTCCCTGTCGCTCTACTTTTGTAGCGTCCCTGTTGAAAAAAACTTTTGTAGCGCTCTTATTGAAAAAGCCTATGCATTCATTTATACAGTGCACTGTGGGACAGAAGTCAATTCTAGCTCGCCGTCAATACAGTTTTGCTCCAATCTTAACAAAACTTTACACTAAGCATACTTACATGTTCTATGAATAGATTTCAATTTGAAAATGATCAAGATTGGTCCATTGCTTGGTCCATTGCTGATATATAATTGAAATGGTAAAACGACTATAACTTTTGTTTGGAATGAGATATTTTGTTTATAATTGGTATTTAGATACATACTGTAATTGCACATGACCATTCTTAATATGGGCATGATTGGCCAACTGCCACGCCTACCATTCTTTTTTAACTATATAACTTGACCATCGTAAGAGATATTCTGATAATATTAGGTACTATGGTACATATCACTAATGAAGGAATGTTTAACGGGTCTGGTACGATAAGTCGAAATTTAAAATATCGAAACTAAAAATATCGAAGACAAAAATGTAGAAAATAAAAATGACGAATCCTGAAAATGTCGAAAACAAAAATGTCGAAAAAGAAACGTTGAAAACTAAAATGTTGAAAAACAAAATGTCGAAAACTGAAAATGTCGAAATTTAATATGACTAAATCATTTTTTGCTGAAAAAATGATGGAAAATGTCGAAAAAACTCGAAAATATTAAAAAAGAACGAATTCTGATTTTTAGCTACTCTAGGATTCATGCGGATATTTTTAAATATGCTGACTTCAAAATACCATCTTTCATGTAAAGCTTCAACACTTATAGCTTCAACACTTATAAAAAATCAACAATAATTTCGATTTTTTTTTTAAATACTTTTTTTAAGGACATGCAATTCAAAGTTCAGGGATAACGACCATTGGTCATATTTTCATGTTAAGAAAAATTTTCCAAAAGATTGTTTTATTAGTTTTAAAACAAAACCTTATCAAAGTTTCTAGCATCAAGGGATATATCAATAGCAACCACCATACAAAAGTTATCATTGACAATTTTTTAACTTTGGACTGTATCTCTGGAAAAAGTGATATTTTTGGAAATAGTGGTCGGGAAAAAAATGGTAAATGCAGATCCCGATACCCTTTATAATAATAATAATAATAATAATAGTTTGGCGCTACAGTCCTGTATAGAACTTCGGCCGAGCTCTCTCACCATTTGAGTTGTGCTTGTTATATTTGTACTCAAATTGGTGGGACCTACAGTTTATTGCCGAATCCGAACGGCGAGTGAGAGCTTTTCATGGGCAATGTTTTACTCTCGTAGGTTTGCCATTTAATGCCGAGAGGTAGCGCGGTATAGAAAAATGTTTCTATGAAAAGATGTTGTTAGCCCCAGTCCAGGCTTGAACCCGGGACCTTTCGGCTCGCAGTTCAACGCACTAACCACTGAGCTACCGCGGCTACAATACCCTTTATCAGTTGCCAAAATATCATTGAAATCGAAGAGAGTGAGTTCCAAATCCTTCGAGATTTGGTGTGGACTTGCTCATATAATATTTGAAATTTGTATTTCAACATTTTGATATTTCGGCATTTTAATTTTCGATATTTTTTGATCCTAAAAAAAAAAATGTTTTTGTATTTAAAGTTTAAAAAATTTGTCGACATTTTCTAGATTTAAAATATTTTTCGACATTTTGTGATTCGGCCAAATATTGTTTCGGCGTTCTAAGGCTTTTATAATTTCGACATTTTAAGGTTTCGACATTTTTTTTCGATATTTCGTACGGATCCCTTGTTTAACACCGTTAGAAAGAAGACGTTTCAGACATTATGCCTGTAAAAAGATTTATGAGAGCATTTGGATGCTTTTTTTTTCATGTCTACTTTTGTATAAAAAAATACGTAATTTTTGTTTTATGTTTTTGACAGATCATCAGGATAAACACGAATAGCCATTTGAAATTTTTGATACACAAGATGATAGTTCTCTCAATTCCCAATAATATAAAACTAACACTCTGCATGTGGAGTATATATTGAAAGAGTTAGGACAGTTTTAATGTAACCCATTTTAATTTCTTGAAAAGCACTTGTTTAATTTTTTCACTTTAAGCAAGCCAAAAGAAGGATTTTTTCACTAGGGTGTATCATTTTTTTGTTTGTTCTCTAGGTTCTCATAAATTATTAATAAAATGACATATTTTTAAAATTTCTGCAACAAACTTTAATTTCTGATTTTCGGCGAGCTAGACTAAGCTTTTGTCCCATAGTGCATACAATTCAGCGAACTAAAACGATGTGTTACAAAGAGACGGAAGATCATTCAGCGTACTGCGCAATGTGCGAGAAAGAGATGGAAGATCAGCACATTAAAACACATGAGTGCGAATGAGATGCCAATAGCATGCGTCATTCACGAAACGAGTAGAAGGTTCTCGAAACAAGTCGAAACGGGAAGAACTGATGCATGCAGTATATAAGGGAGCCGCATCTGAGGTACAGCATTTCAGTAGTGATTGTAAAGTGGTCGAGGGCATCTCGTGTGATAATTGTCAAGTTAAATTGTGGACATGCAGCAGTTGTTAGAATTTGTTATTAGTAAAGTTGTTTATTAAAGTGAATTAATAAAGTTAATTGTTATAATTTAAACCAAACATAAGAGTGTTTTTATTTTGTACACAATTCAGCGATACGAACTCGTAGGACAGTTTTCCGTAGACTGAATTTTCGTAACAATATATTAAAAAAATACATACTAAAAAATCGTTTTCGGTCAAAGATTTAAACAAAAGGTTGAATTAGAAGTTAGTACAAATATACATAATATCCGAAAAATCCTAATGTAAATTTCATAAAGTTATTTGATTCTGCTTTATTTGACTGTACTGTATTAATTAAAGTATTAAAAAATGTGTTTTTTTTATTTCTTATACATTTTTTCCAAATTTTCAAATTCAGCGCCTACTAAAAGCAAAAACCACAAATACTCCCTTTACATACTAATAGATCTAAATATAGCTATATACACAACATAGTGAATATTGTTCGTGTAAATACTGATGTTGTAAAAATATGCGTTGTGTTTTGCATTTAGGCGTTAATTTAAAGTTTTTGCATAATTTTTAAAACTCATGAATGGATCGTTGTCGTTACTTTAAAAATGTTTGCCGAGTGTTGCAAGAGATTGAAAATGTAGAAAATATTTTGTTATTTTTTTTTTGCAAAAGTCAATGTCAGCACTGACGTCAATATGCGCATTACAGACGGATCTCTCTACGCGGATTTTGCATAATCTATGCATATTTTTTTTTCTGTAGTTACCGCAGCAACTTGAAAAACATTATTTAAAGTAATTATGTAAATGGATGCGGTAAAATGCGATATAAAAAATGTGTGCGAAAAATATAGAAATAAATTGTAAAAAATATACAAAAAAAAAATATAGTAATTGAAGTGAAATTCAGACAAAAATGTCGTTCAACTTTGATTGTGTCTGCCAGTTTTCGTTTGGTTTATGCGATATTAATTGTGTGCCATATTATAAAATTTTATAAATTTAAATTTAGTTATATTTCGTATAGAAAAAATAAAACGCGCCAAGCTACTTTCATAACTAATGTCGTCTGTAGTTAGTTTGATGTTGCGTTTTTGTGCACGTTTTCGGATGCAATCAGGTCTGGGTGACCATATTACCAACGTTTTTAAAGTCATGGGCTCTTTATTGAGGCTGGCTGACTGGCTGGCTGGCCAGAGTGCATAATGCATTGCAAACACGTTTTAAAACTCTTAGGCAAGCAAGTGTTTGAAACGTAACAACATACAGTGACGTAAAAATGTTTGATAAATGAAAAAATGACACATGTTATGAAAGTAAAACGTGCGTTAAAATTAACAAATAAACAAATATTACAACCGAATTAAAACATAAAAATACTTTATGCATTCCAAACTTATCTGTCTCAAATTATATTAAAATGAGAGATTAAAACGAACCTGATTTTTGGTTCATATTCAGTGATAGAAATTAAAATTGGAAGATTTATATATTAACTAGCTGAACCCGTGCACCACTCGTGCCAAGATTTTGTGAATTCAAAGATGTGGAGCGAGGGCCAATGCCACAGGGGCCTGTGCTTCGTTGTGGAAGTTTTTTTGGGTTTTATAATGTAATAACCAAATAATAATTCTTCGCCAAAAAAAACTATTCTCAAAGACAATTCTTTCTCAGACTGCGCTTCCCCGTAGAATATTTCGCCCTAGATTTCTTCCCAGTAGAAATCTTCCACGTAAAATTCTTCCCCATAGAACGCTTTCCCGTAGAATTCTTCCCAGTAGAAATCTTCCCGTAGAACTCATCCCGGTGGAATTCTTTCCCGTAGAATTCTTCCCAGTAGAGTTTTTCATTGTAGAAATTTTAGTGTGGTGAGTTTTAATGTGGTGAGTTTCAGTGTGGTGAGTTTAGGTGAGATGAATTTTGGTGTGGTGAGTTTTAGTGTGGTAAGTTTTAGTGTGGTGAGTTTTAGTGTGGTGAATTTTATTGTGGTGAGTTTCAGTGTGGTGAATTTTATTGTGGTGAGTTTTAGTGTGGTGAGTTTTGGTGTGGTGAGTTTTAGTGTGTGAGTTTTAGTGTGGTGAATTTTAGTGTGGTGAATTTTAGTGTGGTGAGTTTTATTGTGTGGTTGCTTTTGTTTATTTTTTTGTATTTGAATTTTTTGTTTCATCTTTTTAGCTTGTGTATGTGCTGAGTTATGTCGTTTGGAATGTTTAGGTTGTATAGGAGGTACCACTCCCCTTTGTCCAATCGCGCCCATATATAGACACCCTCCGGACTCCATAGTATCCTGTTACAAAATTTCAGTTAAATCGGTTCAGTGGTTTAGACGTGATGCTGGAACAAACAGACAGACAGACAGACCGACTGACTGACCAAGAGTTTTATATATATAGATACTGTTGAGTTCCTCGCCAAGTAAAAAGTTCACAGAATTTATGAGGACTATTTTTACAATTTAGAAATATACTTTAATAATGGTTGAAAAAATGCAAGAACAAGAACGAGCCCTTCCGCACCAAATTGACAAAAAAGAGTAAAATTTGTGATTTTACTTTTTCAATTTCTATGAAATTTGGGCTAATTAATTATTTTTTTATTTTTTCTGAAACTACTTCTGTTTCATATTTACGACTTTACAAGAATATGCCAAAAATAACATCTGCATATTTGGTAATATTTAAATATGTCCTGAAAGTGAAATTATAGGAAATTTTTGGAAGTATTGTTTTAAAGATGATAACACAAGATTTTTGAATATTTAAGTTGTATGTTCAAAACTTGAACATGTGCCAATGGTCATTAGCATGATTCGGATTTTAATGAACTAAAAATACATTAAAATACAAAAAAAGAACATTCTTAAGTTTTTCTTTGAATTTGATATAGTAATATTTTAAAATATGATAATAAATAACAACAATATTATATGAGAGACTAATATTTTAGAATTTAAAATAAATGCAGAATGTAGTATATTTAAATGAGTATCTATTTTAATTCTTGCTTGAATTAAAATAAATATAGTATGTAGTAAAATTTAAAGCAGATGTAGTAATTTATCTATATATTTGAGGATGTATAAAAGAAGACAAAATGTAGTACCTTTAATACAAATGTAGTTCCTTTAATACAAATGTATTCAAATTTTGCAGTAATGCAGAAAAAAATGTTTTCAAAAATGATTTTCAAAAACATCAATGTAGTAAAAACAAATAAATATCCAAAAAATAACAAATGCATTAAAAAAATGACATGTCATAAAAATCCGAGCCCTGGTCATTAGCCTTGCACTTCTACTTAGATGTGCTTAAAAATTCTGAAATAAATTGAATATAAATTTATTTAATATAAATGTTCATGCCAAATTTCCAGATAGTATTTTGATGATATCATATTTTAAAAAAATATTTATAAATTTTGTATTTTTATTTTTTTGCAATGCAAACCCTTATTGGTCAATGATACCCTTAATAAGTTATACACATTTCATTGAAATCGGAGAGGTTGAGTTGAAACTAGACTTCTGCACATATGTATTTGAAGTTCCCTCTACAAAATATGCACTACTGCACTCGACAGTAATGACCGCATTTTGCAATTGCAGTATTATTTAGTATTTTAGTCTCCAGCGATATTTGTTTCATTGATGTCAAGAGTGGCAAGACATTTTTTTCAAGACATTCAATGTTTCGAAAAACAAAACTAAATGACACTACGTCGTTGAAAATCAACAAGTACAGTGTGTGCAGTGAGTGAGCGCAACGAGTAACGAGTGAGAAGACAAACCTTGAAAACAATAACAAAACTGTCGGTATTTATGTGTTTATAAAAAATATAACAATCATAATTTTTTCAACAAATCAAGGAATCGGTTGAAAAGTAATATATTGTTACGAAAATTCAGTCTACGGAAAACTGTTCTACGAGTTCGTATCGCTGGATTGTGTACAAAATAAAAAAACTGTTATGTTTGGTTTAAATTATAACAATTAACTTTATTAATTCACTTTAATAAACAACTTTACTAATTATAAATTTTAACAACTGCTGCATGTCCACATTTTAACTTGACAATTATCACACGAGATGCACTCGACCACATTCCAATCACTACTGAAGTGATGTGCCCCAGATGCGGCGCTTTTATATACTGCATGCATCATTCGAGACGTTTCGACAAGCTTCGACTTGTTTCGAGAACCTTCTACTCGTTTCGTGAATGACGCATGCTATTGGCATGTCATTCGCACTCATGTGTTTTAATGTGCCGATCTTCCATCTCTTTCTCGCACATTGCTCAGTATGCTGAATGATCTTCCGTCTCTTTCTAACACATTGCTTAGTGCGCAGAATTGTCTTGCGTCTCATTTATTATTGTTGAATGCTTACACAGTGGGGAAAATTACCTCTTTTCGTAACAATATCAAGCAAAAAAAAAAAAAAAATTTAAGAAAACTAAACATTAAAAAAAAAATGTTGTTGGATAAATAAAAACTTAATATAAAATATTAAGGTATACGTTTTGAAATGTTTCCCTATTTCAATGTTAATGAAAATTGCTTAGAGTAAGAATGATAAAAATAAAATATAAAATGCACTGAGTGTCATAAGCAGTATATTTCAGTATTTGAATTTTTATTGCACATCATTCACTACAACTACGTCTTGTTTGTCTTTTGTTTTGACACTACTTGTGCTTTGTTGTTGAGAGCAACACATTCATTTGATTTTCAAGCATAGATTCGGCGACTGTTCATGTTTAGAAATAAAGTGAATGTCTTGAAATAGATTTAATATGCATTTGAGCAGATGTCTAGTTCCAATCCCTAGTTGATTTAGTGTGGAATGGCTCGAACAAAACGCTGCCAAAAAAGTGCTCTTCCAAATATAATTTTGCGGGCATAACATATGTGTTTGGAGTTTTATATAATAATAGTTTGGCGCAACAGTCCTCTATAGAACTTCGGCCGAGCTCTCTCACCATTTTGAGCTGTGCGTGTTATATTTGTACTCAAAGTGGTGGAACCTATAGTTTATTGCCGAATCCGAACGGCGGGTGAGAGCTTTTCATAGGTAATGGTTTTACTCTCGTAGGTTTGCCATTTACTGACGAGAGGTAGCGCGGTATAGAAAAATGTTTCTATGAAAAGATGTTGTTAGCCCCAGTCCAGGCTTGAACCGGGGACCTTTCAGCCCGCAGTCCAACGAAGTAACGACTGAGCTACCGCGGCTACTTGGAGTTTTATGTAAAGATAATTTTTATTATAAAATAGTGTTAATAAATTTAATTTTTGATTTATATTTGTTTGTAAACGAATACCCTTAAAATTGTTCGTGCAAAAACATAATTATTATTGCATCCAAACGAATAATTTGTTCATCGGAACATTAATATATTCAAAAGCGCATATGTTTTGAAACTGACTAGACATAAATACGTTTCGAAAGAAACATATTACTGTTTCATTTTAAATATCGGAATATTTGCATAGACAAATATTTCTATTTAACGTAGATCAACCTTTTATATTTAGCTTGAAGTTAAATAAATAACAACAATATTTTTGAGTGAATAAATATTTTCAAATTTTAAATAAATGCAGAATGTAGTAATGTAACATTGACAAATTTTTCACTTGGTTAATTTATTCAAAAAACATATCGTTTTTATTTTTTAATACTCTTTAAAATAACTTTATTGAATCAGAAAGTATAAAAACTGTTCATTATTATTATTTTTTTCAATTATTTTTATTTACAATTAGTTAAGCTGCTTAAAAACTACATAATTAAATAAATAAATAAATTACTTAAATTAATGTCCCCACCTAAAAACCCCAGCCTCATTTTTGATTCATCATAATTTCTTCACCACCACTGATTTGCCGCCACTCGATTTAAGGCTCATGACAGCTGTGAAGAGCGCAAAGAAGAATCCCGCCAGACCTGTGGTGCCCACCAACAGCGTTAGACCGCCAATGAGTACCGGGATTAGCGTTAAAAATTTCAATTTATAGGCGAGCAGCAGAGGCAGAAGAAATTTCTTGAATTTCTTTTTGAACTTTTTCACTTTGCGTCCAGTGCCAATGGAGACTGATTCTGTTGCTGCTGATGATGATGATGATGATGCAGATATTGCTGTTAATGATGTTGATGACGGCCAAAAGCTGTGACGACCTTGAACTTCACTCATATCCTCCATTGTTGTAGTCGCCTCATTTGCAGCTGCAACGAGAGATTTTTTTTATTTAAAAAAGAAAACAGTGAAATTAGTTGGAAAGATTGTTGTTGAGGACAAATTACATTCAAGTTATGCAATTTAAAGATACAGGTATTTATGTAATTAGGTCTATTGTAAGTTTTATAGAATTTACAGTATAAATCATCGTTTTTATATAATCTGTTATAGTGTGATATTTTTTTGAATATTTCGTGTTTTTTTTTTAATTTTTTGTAGTAATGAAATTATATTAAAAACTGTGATAAAAGGTTTGGTTTGATGAACACCTTTCTTCAATGGTGGTGTACATATTTAATTTACTTTTTCAGTCATTTATCAAATTGATAATTAATTCATAACATTGATGTTTTGTAGTTATCAATATTATGAAATGTTTTTTAAAGACTCATGGTTTAAATAACGGAATTAATCAATATTATAATGATTTCTTTCTGTGTATTCACATTTTGCTTTTGTATTTATATGAATTAATTTTACTACACAATGTAATAGAAAATCGATTTAGAGAATCGATCGAAATAAAGTTAATAGGGTTACGAATTTGTCAAAGATACAAACCATATTTATTTGCGCCCAGATCTGTTACCAAAAATAGAGATTTTCTAGGGATGCTCAAACTTAGCGGAGTTCGTTGGAAAGGTCCTTTCATTACCTATCCAACAATTTCGAATTACTAACTATCCAGGGAAGCTGCTTTAACGAATTCTGATCCTAAAATGTGTTTTTTAGAAGACCCCAGGGGGGGTCGTTGTACGTTTTGTTGGAAACTAAATATACGACTAATCGCTTAATCAGATTTTTGACTAATCAAAATTATGATTAAACGAATCATAATTCTAATTAATTGAATTCTATTAATTGTTTTTTTTTTTTACAAATAACAGAAATCAACTTGCTACGCATCTTTTTAAGGCATTTCCTTATTAAATTTCAGTATTTTGTTTTCTTTTAAATAACATTTTTTTTTTGTATATTTTTTAAGTCAGTATTTTCAATGTTTTCAAATAATAATTATGTTGATTAATTAAACGTTATAAATAACCGATTAATCGTATTTTCGGTTTATTGAAAAAATACGATTAATCGAATAATTGATTAATCGCGATTGTGATTAATCGGAATTTCCGGTAAAACGATTAATCACACAGCCCTAGTACACCGAGAAAAAAATGCACTTTATATTTTAAAGTTATCAATTTAAAGATTTAACAATTTAAAGTGCAACATTTTAATTTGAAATTAATAACATTAAAATGAAATATATATCATTTAACACAATTTATCTTCATGTCAGAAGAACATAGTTCATAGGCATAAGAGAGAGAAAAGTAACGCAAATTATGGCCATTCGATCTGACGGTCATTGAGACAATTGTTTGTACTCTTACAAAAATTTAAAAGTCTGACACTTTAGAAGTAAAAGTTCAACTTTAAAATTTAAAGCGTCACATTAAAATATAAAATATATTTAAAATTTAAAGTAAACACTTTGAAATTTAAAGTTTTTAAATACGGCTTACTTTCATAAATGTGCATTTTTGATTATAAAGTGTTTTGCATCGGAGTTTAAAGTGATTTTAAAGTTTTATTTTCTCGGTGTATCAATGTATATTGAGCGAATTCAGATTATATGACCTATGTAATTTGAACATTTTACCTTTTATAGTATTTTACATTTTCAAATACGTATATCCATAAACGATATATATTTTTAAATAATCACAATTCACGAAGTTCGTTGAAAAGTATATTTTTTAATACTTATCCAACTATGTCAATACTACCACGAATTTTGACTCTAAAATTTATACTATAAGGTAGCACAAAAATGGATTTTTTTAATTGACCGTTGTGATCAAGATTCTGGGGGAGCACAAACCAAATTCAGTTTGTTGGTAAGGTTATTTTATTATATATCATAATATGTGAAATACTATTTATATATATACCCAGGAATTTTAGAATTGGGAGAACTATTTGGGAGAAATTCGTGGGAGAAAAAAGTTTTGCACACGGCGAGAATAGATTTGTTCGAATATTGCTTGAATGTAATTATAACGTAATGCGAAATCACCATATATACATTTCAAATTATTCCTTCTGCACATAAATATGTTTGAACATAAACATAAATATGGTCAGCTGTCATTATTATTATGTTTTGCAATGCAATAATGCTTTTGTTTGCATAATGCTCCAAAGATATACGTAATTCCTGCAAAATTATGTCGGAGAGCCCTTTACTTTTGCAGCGTGTATGTAATTTCAATAGAAAGCTTTTTTTCTCTCAAGATTTTCAAGAGTTTTTCCGAGTTTTTCTTTTTCGTTTTACAGTTGTGTGCATAAAAATAATGGTGGTCTCCTATAAATTATGTTATAGCTTTTTTGTTCACCTTAAGGTTTAAGAACTACATTCTTTACATATATTAGAAATTTCCGATTAACGTATGACGTATAATCTATCTATCTATATATATAAAACTCTTGGTCTGTCTGTCAGTCTGTCGGTCTGTCTGTCTGTCTGTCTGTCTGTCTGTCTGTCTGTCTGTCTGTCTGTCTGTTTGTTCCAGCATCACGTCTAAACCGCTGAACCGATTTAACTAAAATTTTGCACCAGGATACTAGGGTTCGGAGGGTGTCATAGGCTATATATGGGCGGGATTGGACAAAGGGGCGTGGCACCTCCCATACAACCTAAACTTTCAAAACGACATAACTCGGCACATACACAATCTAAAAAGATGAAACAAAAAACTAAAATTCACCATACTAAAACTCACCACACTAAAACTCACCACACTAAAACTCACCACACTAAAACTCACCACACTAAAACTCACCACAATAAAACTCACCACGCTAAAACTCACCACACTAAAAATTCACCATACTAAAACTCACCACACCAAAATTCACCACAATAAAACTCACCACACTAAAACTCACCACACTAAAACTCAACACACTAAAACTTACCGCACTAAAACTCACCACAATATAGCTCACCACACTAAAACTCACCACACTAAAAATTCACCACACTAAAACTCACCACACTAAAACTCACCACACTAAAACACACCATACTAAAAACTCACCACACCGAAACTCACCACACTAAAACTCACCGCACTAAAACTCACCACAATAAAACTCACTACACTAAAACTCACTACACTAAAAATTCACCACACTAAAACTCACCACACTAAAACTCACCACACCAAAACTCACCACACTAAAACACACCACACTAAAAATTCACTTAACTAAAAATTCAACACACTAAAACTCACCACATTAAAACTAACTACACTAAAACTTCTACTGGGAAAAACACTACGGGGAAGAATTCTACCGGGAAGAGTTCTACCGGGAAGAATTCTACGGTAAAGCGTTCTATGGGGAAGAATTTTACGGCGAAGATTTCTACTGGGAAGAATTCTGCGGCGAAATATTCTACTGTCTGAATTGTCTTTGAGAAAAGTTGTTTTGGAGGAGAATTATGATATAAAAAATAATAATAATGTTTTTTATATTAATAAAATCGCTTTATATCTATGAATTCACAAAATCTTGGCACGAGTCGTGCACGGGTCCAGCTAGTTCTTCTATATTTTGAACACATTTCAAAAATTACCTTTACTTTTGTATGCGAGTCTTGAATGTTTCTGTGCACAATAATACTAGTGCTAGCGAATGTGTTACAAAATTAAAATATTTTTATAATCTTAATTGAAAGTTTGCTTTTGTACAAAATTGTAAAATATTTCAAATATTTTGTTATGTTTTGTTTGAATATAGGACTCACAAAACCACGTTCAAGTAAAACCCAAAAAATTGCTTTAAATTGTATGCTATAAAAAATAATACTTTAGAAAGTATTCAAAATTTTTAAGGATATCGTTTATTGCTTATCTAAAATTTGAAATAATACAAAGATTGTGCAAAAAACATGAAACTACTGGGTAAAATGAAAAAATATATCATTGCACTTGTTTATAGTTGACATTCCTATATGCTCTTCTATAGTCTACTACCAAAAAAGCAATGACCTTAATCTGTCTTCAACTTAACTTTAACCATATTTACCTTGAACCTTATCAACGTCTTTATTGTTATCATCATCAGCAGCAGCAACATCACTGTCACTGATTGCTGCCTTTACCATGTCACAGAAATATTTCACATTATCCAGTGTATTCTCCAATGGCACCAACACGTCATTCAGACGTTTTTCGATGTAATCAACAAAAGCGACATTTTCGGTTAATGCTGTTGCAGTTGCTGTTGCTGTTGGTGATATTGCTTCATTATCGCCACCTATTACTCCTACGCCACTGACATGTGAACTGTGTTTATCAATATCCTGTGCAATATCCGTTGTTGCTGCTGCTTCGACTGCTACTGCTGTTGTTCCTTCTCTTGTCATGGTCCTTTGTGGTTGTGTCGCCTTAACAACAGCGTTGTCATTGACACTGTTGACAGTCTCTCGACGCAATTGGTTGATGTTGGCAATGCTTGACAAAGGTACCGGTTGTCGACGTTGTCGCTGTGTGTAGATGTTGTTGGTTGTGTCGGCTGCAGCAGCAGCAGGAATGTTGCTAATAGCCAATACATACGGCTCAACAACTTCAACATCCGCTTCATTGTTGAGGTGTCGACGGGCAAATTGCTGTTGTTTATGTTGTTGCTGCTGTTGTAAATATTGCTGCTGTTGTTGCTTGTGATAAAGCTGTTGTTGCTGCTCGTGATATTGCTTTGTTACTTTTTGTTGCTCTGCATAATGTTGCTGCTTTTTAAATTGTTGTTGATTAAGATATTGTGTCTGCTGTTGTTGCTGCTGTTGTTGCTGCTGTTGTTGCTGCTGTTGTTGCTGCTGTTGTCGCTGATAATTTCCGCTGCGATTATATTTTTGATACATATTTGTTGTTGTTGTTGTTGCTGCTGTTGCTGGTGTCTGTAAAATAATCCAATTATTCTGCATGGGTTGCCAACTGTCTTCATCAGCAGTAGCAGCAGGACCGTAAGCGGTGGCGGAGGCGGCGGAGGACATGCGATTAAGCAGCGCGCTGACTTGAGTATATGGCACAGTGTAAAATGCAAGGAAAATTAACAGCAACATATTTCGAAGTTGGTCAAAAAATTGATTTATTTTAAAAAATTGAATTTTTATTATTTTTAATGAAATTTCAAATATTTAATTATATTTTTTATTATTATGAAATTGTTTAGTTTTAATTAAATTAAAAAATTTTAGTATTAAATATTTTAACTTAAATAAAAAAAAATATTAAATTTTTTTTTATTATAAATTTTTTATGTATTTCAAAAAATATTTTTAATTTTATATATTATATTAAGATACCTTTTATTTATTTTTTACTTTTTTATTATTTTTATTCTTGCCTTTTAAAATTTAATCTATTTCTTATTTCATTTATTATTTTTTGATCTGTGTTTTTGATTTCATTTATTATATTATGATTATATATTTTTAATGTATTCTTAATAATATTTTTTATTTTATGTTTAATATTTTTTATTTTTATTTTAAATTTTTTTATTTTTTCTTTTTACTTTTTTCTTTTTTATTCTTTTCTCGCTTTTTATGCTTTCTCTTTAGAATTTGATTTATATTGAATTTGTTTTATTAGATATTTAAATTTTGATTTTTTTTTATAAACTTTTTATAAATTTTTTAACTTTCTGCACTTTTGCCAAACATCACGACTCAGCGACATCTTCTAACCAGAGTTCGGACCCAATTAAACGTTCTTCAGCAACTGCTCGATATTTTATTAGTTTTAGCCACATTTATAGTTGCTGTTCTTTCTGTTGTTGTTGTTGTTAATGTTATTATTTTTGTTGTAATCGAAGAAGTTACTGTAACGAGTCAAAACATAAAAAAAACTTGAAAATTACATACTTTGAAAAAATTCACTTTTACCCAAATATAAGACCACCATTAAATAGTTGACCATAAAAAAGAATACCGAAATAAAAATCGTTACAGTTTTTTTTTTTTTTTGTGGTCAGTTAGCCAAACTCAACCCATCATCCGGTCTTTGCTGTTGTGATCATTCAAGCATCCAATCAACCAACCGTCGCTTAATATCAAAATCAAGTCTATGTTTTTATTTTTATTGCGCCCTAATAATATTTTCTTAAACCGTTAAGCTGTATTGTCTTTCAGTCTCCTCGTTTAGTCTTCATCTGTTGCTTGTGGTTTAAACCAACCCAATTGCCGCACAATGATTTCGGGCACATTATAAGCGGCGGCACTCCATCGGAGTTCGGCAGCCAACTCTTCACTTAATCACTATAATCAGCACTTTGTCTAAACCAAATAGCAGTCAACAACTTTGTTAACTGCGGCGCGCACAGTGTGCGGAATGTATTTATTTAATTATAAAATTTTACATTTATTTATAAACATTTTCTTTTATGGACTAATTTTGAAATATAAATAGATAGAAAATCAGTTATATATCGATTTTCAAAATCAATATGTACGATTTCGGTTTTATGCCACATTGAAAACAATTAGGCAATTTAAATCGTACATCCCTTTTTCATTACGTGATATTGAGGTAAAGAACATAATTAGAAAAAAGAAAAATTACTAAATCGATCATTCCATAACATCTTATTTCATTTTTCGATTCTGTAATCTGAATGAACTTAGCCTAAATCAAACATTTTCAAAAAGTTTCAATCTTTATTGGATTTAGTATGGTTAGATATTTATTATTTGGAATTTGTGAATTTTGAAATATTGGAAGTAGATTTACCAATTTTTGATTTTTAATAAAAAATATTTTAAAAATTTGAAATAAACTTCGTTTTTCAAGGTGATATGTCATATTTTTGACAAATGAGTCACGTTTATGCGGTTTTCACGATAATTCACGAACGTGATTTTTCACAGAGAAACCGATTACACGACAAGATTCAGCAACCTTTAAGGGTTAAGATGTGAAAATATGGACAAGTTGGTAACTCTGGAAGTTCATTTTTTGATCCGTTTTTCAAGGTGATATGTCATATTTTTGACAACTGAGTCACGTTTATGCGGTTTTCACGAACGTGATTTTTCACAGAGAAACCGATTACTCGACAAGATTCAGCAACCTTTAAGGGTTAAGATGTGAAAATATGGACAAGTTGGCAACTCTGGAAGTTAAAAAAAAATGCTTTTCAGACTGTTTTAGATAACCAAGCTAATTTTAATAAAACTGATATTTGATATGTTTTGTAAATATAATTTCTATTTAATTATCTGGTATCGAAGTATATAAATCTTAAAAATATTTTTCTTAATTTTCTATTAACCCGAATTTTCTTGACTCCTTTTTTAAATTTTGAGATAAAACTTCTTTAATTACTGATTAGGAGGCAAGGATCACGAATATAACATTTATTTTTGTATTGAATGTAGGGATATGACCGAACGAGGTGTTTAAATGCGATAAAAACTGAGAAAATGCATAAAAAAAAAAAATTTTAAAAACTGAGTAAAATTAAAAAAAATATACCGAAAAAATTACTGTAGTAAATTATGCTACATTTATGTTTCGTTTTGAAAAACTGTAGTTCTACTACATTTAAATCGTTTTTAATACATTTGTATTAATTTGTCAGGATTTTACTACACAATGTATTAGAAATTCGTTTTCTGCATATTGCAAAATATGTAGTATGTATTTATTTTCTGTAGTTTTTAATTTTGAAATACGTGTACTACATAATACATAAAATGCATTATGCAATTATTTTGTGTATTATAGTTTAATATCTATATATATATATAAAGCTCTGGGTCCGTCTGTCAGTCTGTCAGTCAGTCAGTCAGTCAGTCAGTCTGTTTGTTTGTTCCAGCATCACGTCAAAACCGCTAAACCGAGGGTGTCATAGGCTATATATGGGCGGGATTGGAGAAAGGGGCGTGGCACCTATCATACAACCTAAACTTTCAAAACGACATAACTCGGCACATACACAAGCTAAGAAGATGAAACAAAAAATACAATTACAAAAAAAAATACAAAAAAAAAACACAAAAACAAAAGCAAAAATCAAACACAAAAACAAAAGTAAAAGCACAAAACTTAAGCAATAACTCAAAAACAACAGAAAAATAAAAAAGGATAGAAAACAAAAACAAAATCAACCATATTAAAATTCACCACACTAAAACTCATCCCACTAAAATTCACCACACTAAAACTAACCATACTGAAATTCACCACACTAAAATTTACCACACTCAAATTCACCACACTAAAAATGAACACAATAAAATTCACCACAGTCAAATTTACCACACTAAAACTCTCAACACTAAAACTCACCACACTAAAACTCACCACATTGAAACTCACCACACCAAAATTCACCACACTAAAATTCACCACACTAAAATTCACCACACAAACATTTACCACACAAAAACTCACCACACTAAAATTCACCACACTAAAACTAACCACATTAAAATTCACCAAAACCAATAAAAAATACGTCCACGGGTCCCTGATATAAATAATAAAAATGTTATTTATATTAATAAAATTGCTTCATAACCTTGCATTCACAAAATCTTTGCACGAGTCGTGTACGGGTCCAGCTAGTTACATTATAAATTATTTATATATTATTATAAATTCTTATATAAATTATATTCTTTGAATTTACTATTAATTCCCCTGTATACAATAACAGCCCTATTAAAATGTCTCTAAATATGAAAACATAATTTACTTTCAATAACAGCTAAGTTATGTTTATATTTTTAAAACCAAATGTTTAGCGTTATCAATAATAAAAAAAATAATGTCCAATTTAAAAAAATATTCGAATGTATATGGAAGACTTGTCAACAAGCCACTAATTTGTTAAAGCTGTACACCGAAAAAATTACTGTAGCAAATTATATACATTTTATGTCTTTGTTTTGAAAAAATATATTTTTCTACATATTTCTGGACGTATAAATAAAGACAAAATGTAAGTTTTTTTATACATATGTATTGAAATTTTATATAGAAAAGCTGTTAAATTATGTAGTAATTTGCCATACAAGAACAACTACATCAGTTTAGTAAAAATAAATAAATATGCTTTTGGACGAAAATCAAATACATATGTATTTATTTTAAATACATTTTTAGTTATTTTTAATACAGTATTTTTTAAAGGTGCACTAAAATTTATTATTTTCCGATAACTACACAGTAAAATGATTTTTCTTCTTCACTTTATAAATTTTTGCCTTTTTGTCACGTTTTTAAATTTTTCTTCACTTTGAGACACTACCATTTAAAATGGGACAGCGGATAAACTTAAACATTAGTTACAAAGAAGTAATATTTGAGGTTGGTTTGTTTGTGCTTTGCTTTCACCGTTACATGTCCCTACGGGGAAACGAACCGGTCCTAGAACGGGCACGTGACTGGTTACTCGGAAATAGTTAACAGGTCCTAGTTCTGTCTCTTTAATATGAAACAAACCAGCAACTTAGACATGGCGTTGTCCTGGAGAGGGGTCAATTAACACCAGCAGACCTTTAGACCTATCACAGAACTGTTCTTTAAAAATCGTGTTCTGTTACCGGTATCTTTAGACCTATCATATAACTAGTCTTCAAAATCCTGTTGTGTGATCGGTGTCAATGGTACATTCAGTAAAATAAATATATATTTATACACCTATGAGGTACAGGGTATATTAACTTTGTGCATATATTGTAACGCCCCTTAGGAGGCGTGTCCGGTATGGAAAAGTATATATATTCTTGATCAGCATCACTACCCGAGTCCGTTTAGCCATGTCCGTCTGTCTGTCTGTCTGTCCGTCTTGCTGTCTTGCTGTCTTGCTGTCTTGCTGTCCGAATACAGAATAACTTGAGAAATACTGATCAGAATGCGATGAAATTTCGTCTCAATATATTTTAGCCAAAAGTAGGAACTGAGTTTGAAAATGAGCCAAATCGGTCAACGGACACGCCCACCTCCCATACAAGTCACTTTTATATAACTCTTTCGGAACTAATAACTCGAAAAGTATTCAAGGTATACTTATAAAATTTAAAAAGTATTTTTAAAATTCACCTGTAAATATGTGGTCCAAAAATGGGCGTGATCCGCCCACTTTTTTTTTCATTATTTCCCGGGTTTTCATAGTGGGAATTTGATCCGTAAATTATTAAAATCAAATCTATGAAATATTAGCCTTTCAAATTTTTAAATATAGGCGTGGTCCGCCCAATTATATTATTCTTTTTTTTTTTTTAGTTGTTTATACTTTTGTATAATTTTTTTAATTTATGGGGATATAGGACGTAAATTTCTGATTTATGAATAATATTCTGAGGGTGGGGAGGTTCAGCATAATTATAAACTTTAAAATGTATGCAATTAAATATCCCACATTAATATCCTCACCAAAGGTGTAGGGTATTCCATAGTAGGGCCCGACCGACTATAAAAATCCGCCCCATGTGACCGAACTTACCCATGTGACCTAACTTTCCCAACTCGTTTTTATTTATTTTTTATATATTTTAAATTTTAGTTATTTTACATTTAGATTCTTTTTTATTTTACCAACTCCTTCATGCATTTATATTTCACTAATGATGGGAAGACATACTGTATTTCAATCAATACAGTATCGAAAAACAGTCTACGAATTATAGACGCCTTAGTTGCAGCGTGTAAACAAGTATCGTGACTATGGCGCCACCTATTGCCTTTTCGCCTTTACTAGCGACATGTTTAGCATGGACACGATCCGTCTCCACATGCATAGCTTTAGACCTATCACAGAACTGATACAGTACTTATTCGGTACCCATGGTACCGGTCACGTGATAGGTAGTGGTGTTTTTACAACATCATCACAAGTTTATAACATCATATGGTCGCACTATGATGATTCGTTTTAATATTGTCCGAAAAAAATCGTTTTGAAAATTTCCGTGTTTTTGTCCCGTCCGTAATTTTTATGTGTATCACTTTTTGTAGTGTTCTAAAAATTTTCAAATACTTTAAATATTTTTTTAGATATTTGCAAGTTTTTGAGAGCACTACAAAAAGTGCTACACAAGAAAATACGACACATGTTAGGTAAACTATTATAATATTATGATGCAGTCAAATAATAAAAAATATTAAATACGAATTTCGATAAAAACTAAGTTTATAATTTTTTTTTTTGATGAGAACAATTTTTTAAAACCTTAAAGAAAATATCAATATTAAAAATTGTCAAATAAGGGATTCCAAAAAAATATTTTTTTTGGTTTTGATTCGATCTCTATGTAAGATTTTAGTTTACGGCAGAACTTACAAAAAAAATGTACGGATCTTTTTTTTTTGTATGGAGACTCATGTCCTAATGTCCATTGGATATCCATGTTGAGTAGTATTATTAACTTTAATTGTTTTATAGGTTTATGATATAATAAATGATGTAAAATTTTACTAAGGAAAAACCTTGCTTATTAAGGTTCCTTTAAACGACTTGTAAAGGGTTTTTTTAACAGGAACGCTACAAAAGTAGAGCGCAGAGACAGCAAACGACGCCATATTTCTTGCCGCTCTTTTGACATTTCTCTTCAGTAAGGTTTGCCATTTCATGATGGATAGATATACGAATTCGAATTTCGGTAGTAAATTTTAATAATTTCGACTCGTTGTTGACTCGTATATCTTTTCACCATGAAATGGCAAACCTTACTGAAGAGAAATATCAAAAGAGCGGCAAGAAATATGGCGTCGTTTGCTGTCCCTGTCGCTCTACTTTTGTAGCGTCCCTGTTGAAAAATCCTTGAAAAAAAAACTTTTGTAGCACTCTTATTGAAAACCCTTTACATGTCATTTATAACAATTTTATTTTTTTGATATACATCTATTTTTGTTTCCAAAATTTATTTTTATTTATGAGAATTTAGTTTATAGTTGAGCAATTCTTTTTAATTAACATTTTTTTACACACCATTTTTCTGAAACTGTTTCCCTAAAATATGCACCATAATAAATTAAAAAAAAAACTACAAAGAATGAAATAAAACAAAACTACGCCAATGTTGTTGGTTGAAACTGAAAATTTGCACTGTTCTGCGACCTCAACGACTCGGTACTATTTAAATGTTTTCTGCACTGAAGAAAGGTGTGTTGGATGCTGCTGCTACTCTCTAAGCACAGAATTTACATTTAGTTGCACAAAAATTGCTAATTGCTGCGCAAATTGCAGAAAATTGTACGACAAAAAAAAAGAAAAAAACTTTTCTGTTGTTTTTGCTGCATTTTGCTAAACAATTTTGCTAAAGTTTCATATTTATATTTTCGTAACCTTAATACAAATTTCGTTGTCTGCAAGAAATTATCACAATTTTCTACAATTTATGCATTGCATTCAGTTGATGTTAATAATGCGCTGGCACCATTTTTACCACTGTGGTCATTTATAGTGAATGGAGTTTTGTTATTGCGGCAGAGGGTTTTAGATTTTAGCTATTGGTTGAAAAATAATAAACTGTATAATTTGCTTTTATTCTGTACTATATCACTATTATTATTCTAATGATTAGTTGGAAATTTTATATGAAGATTAACATGATTTTTTATGGAAATAAAAATAACTTAATTTTCGTTGAACTTGCTACAATGTTGTCTTCTAGATATATTGATATCACATTTTAAATTCATTGAAAAGTGCATCACAGCACAATTATATAAAGTTCATTTTGTCAAAGTAAAGGGTTTTTCAACAGGGACGCTACAAAAGTAGAGCGCCAGGGACAGCAAACGACGCCGTATTTCTTGCCGCTCTTTTGACATTTCTCTTCAGTAAGGTTTGCCATTTCATGATGGAAAGAAATACGAATTCGAATTTCGGTAGTAAATTTTAATAATTTCGACTCGTGGTTGGCTCTTATTGAAAAACCCTTTATCTACAGACATCATGCATATTTATTCAAAAATCAAATTATGTAAGAAATCAAAAGAACTCATATGAGTCGAATATCCAATAAATATTTCTTAGAACATTTTTAAATTAGTTCACTAGTTGAAGAGAACTCGATAGGAGAACTTAAAAAAAAGATTTTTTTTTCAACAAAAATTTAAATCAAAAATGTATTTAAAATATTGAAAAAATCAAGAAAGTAAGATGATACACAATTTGCAATATTACAAAATTAGTCCACACTCTTTCGAAGACATTGAGGAGACCTTCGATGCCTCGAAGCTTTCTCGAATAACTTCGATAAAAAAGTTCGATCTCGTTGCATTCTCGATTCTAATTTTTAAAAATTTTCGTACATTCAAATTCTTTGACAATATACGATATTTAAAGATTTATCAAATCGATATCGCAATATTTTTCGCAGCAATCTCGAACTTTTTTTTTCTTCGATATCGTTCCGATTTCGAAAAATGTCTCGTATAGAGAAAACTCCGACAAAATGTTTCGATATCTACCTACCATCTAGGACGCTCGATATCGTTACGAGAACGTCTCCGATGTCGTGTGATTTCTCCATCTACTCGCATTGATCTCGTAACGATATCGATACGAATGGCATACTGGGTTGTTTCTTGATTTTTGAGTGAATAATAAAAATACGTTAATATATTAAATAGTTTATTATTTTATGACAAAATACTAAATGTGCATTGATAAGTTATTGTTTACAACTAATTTCAAATCCCTGTAGTAAATTTCTGGCACATGAAGCTATGCTAGCTCTGATTCTCAAGCAGATAGAACTCCTTCCCGACTAAATGATTTCCTTTTTTCTTTTTTATATGAAATGAACATTTTTGCAGGACTTCCCTATTCGTTTCTCAGAGAACGGGTCTCAAAAGGTCTCACAAAATAGTTTGACTCATTACTGTTAGCATTCCATTAGAAGGTGAGCTAGCAGTGCTACGCTTTTCTATTTGAAAAATATTAGAAATAGTCACCAAATCGATTGGCGCTGATTCTCTAGAAGGTGTGCTAGAAGTAAACTAGCTTCAGTGATGGCAGAATATGTATTGAGCATACTAAGGAGTTGTTATAGCAGCGCTTCTACTGGCAAGGCCTGGACAAATTTACTACTGGCATTTTATAACTTTATCTTGAATACTTAACGGGATATGGAATCATAAAAAGTGACCCATATCTTGCATGAGATGTAGTTGAGTACGTTAAGTAATACAATTCATTTTCGAACTTAGATTTACCATTCTACTAAAGTATATTGAACATAAATTTCATCGCATTCGTAATTCGCATTCAAGTTATCGTGTATAGGCGGACCGACAGACGGTCATGTCTAAATCGAATCGAAAAGTGATGTTGATCAAGAAAATATATACATTTTCATACGGATCTCGCCTCCTAAGAGACGCTAAAATATCCTCACATTCATTTTATAACCTATACGGTATAAGGTATAAAATAGGCATTTTTTCAGGTTACACTCAATTGTTATGCTTTCATATGATTTTTTTTCTGTTCTCAAACTGTATACATACAATTTATAAATTTCTATCTCATTTTATTTAAAAAGGTGCATGTAATTCTGGAATATTGCAATCTGTGCAGCATCACGCTTTTTAGATTTTTTTCGCAATTTTTATACCCTACACTAAGAGTGAAAGGGTATATTCAGTTTGGTACGCCGTTTGTAACACCCAGAAGGAAGCATCTCCGGTATGGAAAAGTATATATATTCTTGATCAGCATGACCTCCTGAGTCGATTTAGCGATGTCCGTCTGTCTGTCCGTCTGTCTGTCTGTCCGTCTGTCTGTCCGTCTGTCTGTCTGTTGAAATCCCTAAGACTTTTAAAATAGAAGAGCTAGATAAATGAAACTTATAACTTAGATTACTAATATACCTACGCTGTATGTGCGAAAAAATTGGCGAGATCGGTCCATTGTGACCTATGATCCGACCACTTATGTTCAAATACCTCATATAAAATGTACATATAAAGATCAATTTTTATGTATACGTGCTTAGGTAAACTTTTTTGGTCAAATATATATTGATATCATGCTCAAATACATGATAATAATGTTTTCCGGCAAAAAGACTTGTGGTTCACAAAAAAAAAAATCGAAATTCGGTACACCTACACATTTGTAAATATGGGTATCAAATGAATGGAAATTCTTCAGCGATTGAATGTTTGTAGTTATTTTCAGGATTCGTATACCCTGGTGACCTATATATCACTTTGAATGGTAACCACACATATGTGTAGGGTATTTATAGTCGGCTTAGACCGACTATAATTTTGATAATCCTAACTATCAGAATTACACCTACTTTAAAATTTCCCATGTGATCTAACCTTCCCAACTGGTTTAAATTATTTTTGATTTAAATTAACATTTCTCGAGTTCTTCTACAGAGTTCTCTTAAACCAATGAACCAATTTCAAAATATTGTAAGAAATGTTTTTTGATTGTTTAATTACCTATTGTTTACTACCTATAAACATTAGTTTCGTCGTCCATTATGCAGCAATCGAATTTTTTAAAAAAATCTTGGTTCAGCTTTTTAGCTCGTTGTTTTGCGGTTTCATTCTTGACGGCATTTCTATCCGGAACTTTTTGGACCTTGTACGTCTTCAGCCCAGCTTCTTTCTTAGTCCTGCGCACGAAAGATTCTGAGCAATCCGCCTTTCTCGCCAATTTCCTTCCGGATATGCTTGGATCTTTCTTTAAAATATTCACAACCTTCTTCGACTTTTCGCGATCATGTGGGCCTTTTTTTACCAGAACCTTTCTTCCGATCAATACTCAGGTCTTCCTTAAAGCGGTTGATAACGCGAGAAATGGTCTTAGGGTTAGCCCCTACCTCCTTGGAAAATTTTTTAAAAGACCAACTAGGTTGTTTTTGAAAAATTTTAATTATATTTTCTCGCACTTCCACTTCGTTTGCCATTTTTGCGTTAAATAAATTTTGTATTGACTATAACTGACACAAATTATTTTCTGCCATTTAATTCAGAGCTACTATGATCAAATTTTTTTAATTTTAATCTTGCAATAGCACATTATGGGAAGATATGTAACGGACAATTTTATTCGACGCAGTCCTTATCCATAGAAAACTTTTTAATTCATATTTTCGAATTCTGTGGATCATTTTCAATACGAAAAAAAAGTTTTTCTCATTTTGTCGTGTAGTGTAATTGATTTGTTAGGAATCAAAACTGTCTAAGTTGATGCAATTGCGTTTTTAGAAAAACAAGAAAAAACGTATTTTAAAATCAAAAAGTAATTTAAAATGTTAAATGGCAAATATCACCAAGTTGATTCTTTGTTCTAAATAAAAGGCATACGAAATGAAATGTTTAAATCATTCGTACTTTAAAAAATATAACATTAAATTACCGCAAATTAGGCGCAAATTTCGGAGGTGATACATTTACATTAATAAAAAATAATATTTTAAGTTAACATTTTACTTCTGAATACATAAATATGTAATAATCGCAACATCTTAACCACATATATGTTAAAAACAGATCATTATGTACACTTTCTGTATACCTTTCCAACAAAGTAGCACCATCTAGTGTATTTTTTCATGCATTCATTGCGCATTTTTGACCTTTACAACTTCCACGAATTTATTACACTTGCAGTTGAAATTAAAAAAAAATATATATAATATTTCATCTCGATTTGTCTCCACCGTTAGTAAAAAATGTAACCATTGTGGAAAAGATCACGTACTAGAAACTGTCTATTAATCAATTCTACAATATATAAATGCAACCTGTATTTATTTCGGATCTCTATTACAGTTTTATTTATATCAGAAGTAAAAGGAGATAATAAAGCAAATTATATTACATTGTTTTGTGTTTTTCGAATAGCTGTACTTGGACAGTTTATATTTCATTTAGTTGCAACGTTTTTGTGTTTAATTTTAACATAAATTCAAGCCCGTGTTCATAAAAATATTTCTTTATTTGATATAATTTAAGTTTTTGTTTCCATGTTGTCTTTAGTTTATTTATTCATTATATTTAGGCGCAGCAGTTTATCTACGATATTTTGTAATATTTTTATGTTGTATATTTATGGGGGCAGCTTAATTTAAGCCCTCCTACAACGACTTTCTTTTTGTCTGTAGCTTGGTTTAAAAATAAATATTTTATTTTTTTGTTAAAGATTTTATTGCATATATCAAGGGGTTTTGTTTAAAAAGTTTGTAATAATTTTTATAAATTCTTCAAACGTTTTTTTTTATCTATTTTATTTTGTATTATGTTACTCTATTATTATGTTACTTTATTTTTATATATTTTATTTTTATTTATTATATTTTATTCGTAGTTTTATTTGCGAAAGGTCCCCGGTTCCAGCCTGGACTGGGGCTAACAACAGCTATTCATAGAAACATTTTTCTATACCGCGTTCTGTGGCCCCACTGTGACTCCTCTACGACGCTCCGTTTAAAAGTTATGAAGGTTTTAATAAAAACTAAGTTCAACGGTCACTTTTGCGAGTTATGCAATTTTTACCGTAAATAATTGACTTTGAAATCACTAAAAGATGCGCCTATTTGGATCCCTCTACACAGAAAAAAATAATCGACGTAAATATAGCAATCGATATTAATTGCATTCATTAATCAATCCGAAATCCATGAAATACAAAAATTTTATGAAAACATTTGAGATTCTTCGTTAAATCAGCAATTACGTTTGCTAATATGAATATTTGTACGCAAATTAATTAGTCGGCGCAGTTGCAGCAATTATATTTGCTAAAACTGCGAAGAAAAGAAAATGTATTGATTCTTGAATGCAATTAATATCGGTTGCTATATTTACATCGAATTTTTTTTTCTCTGTAGTACGCTCCGTTTATGAGATATAACAACTTAAAGATGCAGTTCACAAAATAAAATTCTGAGAGGTTTTAAATTTTGTTTCTTCATTTTTAATTCTGCTTATTCATAACGGTTTGTAACCAGACCATATGCTGTGCCACATCACAGTATACAGTGTACTCCCGCAAATTACATCGTTCATTTCGTGTCAAACCAGAGGAGACAATGGCACGCAATACCCAGCGACCGTTGCGAAAGATGACCAGACCACCGCCTGAATCGCCTTTACAGGGCCCGGTATCGTCGCGTTTGCCAGCGCATAACGTGCGAGACGAGGTAAGCACATTAAAAACCGGTAACGAACGTAGACAGGACTCATTCGATACTATTGTGACTTGCACTGATTTCGGCACCTGCGACACAGACTTTCCGGCTTCGTCTGAACCCCAACCGGCTACCACACCGTCGATGCCCGTTATAAGACTTAGTTGCGCAGGTTCAGTCCATAAACAAATCGGACGTATATAATTTGTAAAACTATAAAGGAGTAAATCTTATTTGGTGCATTTTCAAGAAGTTTAAAAATATACAGAACCGGTGTCACCATTTCCAGCAGCGCCACATCAGCATCATGAAATGCATCCGCTCTATACTCAGGACTAATGTGAAGATTTAGAATGTCACGAACCACCATGTCGGACTCCATGTAGTTGGTCAGATTGTGTCGGCCGAGATAAACGACAATACGATCGGCCGATAGTTGTTTCATTTCGAAACAATGCGCCGCAGAGAGGATCATGCGACTGGAGATAAGCGAACCGCCGCATAGAAACTGCAGACCTACGGCAGACTTTTCATAAATCGCCGTTAACCAGGGAAATTGGCCACGTCGCAATGCGGTGCCGCCATAAATCAAAGGCTCGAAAGCGGCTGCGCCTATTTCCTGGCCGCATATATCGGACACGGCTTGTGACATATCGCTTGAGGAGGGTTTTTCCACTAGAGCTGCATTTGTATCTTTTATATAATTAATAGGCACATTTTCAATGATTGGCTTAAATTTCATTGAGCCATGATCCGGTAAAATTAGCCAAAGATGTAGTGTAATCCATGAGGAAGGTGCTGGATCTACGTTTGAAAGAAATCAATTACTATATGGTGGGTGTATTATATTTTTTTTGTAATTATCACATTTGTCAGCAGCACATATTATTTTGTCATTATAAAGTATCGCCGTTATTATGGGTTTTACATGGGGCAACGGAAAATCCAAGACATAATATATGGGTTGTCCATTACGTATTTTTTCGCGCATACTTTGGTAATCATCACGGTGTTGAATATTTCCGTTTTGTGCCTAAAATATAACACATTTAAATTATTTATTTTTTTAATTTTACTCGAATTGTATTAATTACCACATGACTTAAGGGGTAACTGAAAGTCACTTTGACATCGATTATTCCAAATTGTACATTTGGCATCAAAACGATACCACTTATGTAGTTGTTATCCGAAAAGTTGAAAAAACGTGAACAGTTTGGCAATTCATCGCATGCGACAATTCTCAAATGCTGATTAATGACAAGCATATACAAAAACACATATTTCCACATAATATTTTGTATTCTATTTTGTAGATTTTTAATTAATTACACTTTAATGATAACACAGACTAAATGCCGCTGAAGCAACTTGACTGAACGACGTACGTAATACAAATAAAGTCTCTTAATATTTGGTGAATTAATAAATTATAGATCAAAATTTCGTAGAACCAAAATATATTTGGTGATAGTCGACTGTCAAGAGATTACTATCGCACTTATATATTTAATTTTGAATTATGTACCTCGAAAAAATCATAGCATTTTGTGAAGATGCGTGGAAAAAATAAAAATTGCTTTAGCGTCATAGAACTTATTCTAGGGCCATTTTGGACATATTAATATTATTGATTTTTTCCTTGTCATAACTCTATCAGTTACATAAACAAGATGAACAGTGAAAATTTTCTGTAACTCGTTCAAGAAATCACTCGAATGCATCACAAATTCGTGATATCGTAGTATTCGCACTTTGCCACTGTTGCATAAACACTACACAGAAACAAATTCTTCAATATGATGAATTTATTCATAAATATTATGAATTTTTTCACCAACTACCAGATTCATCATATTGATACCTACGTTCATTAACTGACATATTAATGAATGCACATTATATATATGAACAAAATATTCAATACAATGAATTTGAATTGTGATATTGATGAATTTGTACATAATATTTTTTTGCAAAAAAAAAAAATATTTTATAAAATAATTCTAATAAAAAGTGTTGTAAAAAGTTTATTTAAAAAATAACAGAAAAAATATATCAGAATAAAAAATGTCCGAAAAAAAAATTGGCAAAAAAACCATCAACAATTTGTTCGAAAAAAAAAATTTCAAAAAAAAAAAAAATTGTTCGAAACAAAAACATTTTTTTTTTCAAAAATATATTTTTTATAAATATAAGTTTTTATTCATAAAAAGTTGTAATTATAATAAATATATTATAAAACATTTTACTAATTTATGCATGTCGAGCAAGCATTATATAAGAAATTACACACAAAAACTTCTTGAGAACTAAGAAGTACGGCAAAAAATGAACGAAAAAAAAAATATGTTTATAGAATTTGGTTTAATGAACAGCGTTTTTCAATATGATGAACATATTATTATATTTTATATTTTGGTTCATTAATATGATCAAACGTAGATTTTAGAAGCACTTTGCAACCACTTTGGCAATTTATAATGTATTAAGGGAGTCGCTCCAAAAATGGTTCCAGAAGTCGTTATTTTCTCAGGCGATGTCTACACGAGCAAGTACTTTTCCGTCAGCTTCTAAGAGAAGCGAACGGAGAAGTACATCTCCATTCGCTTCTACTGCAATGTGTTGTGGAACCATTTTAAGTACTATTTTTAAATTTCTTTCTTTACTGGTTGAACAACTTCTCTCCCAGTTCCAAAAGACGTAGTTATGGAATAACGTTCGATGGAATGACTTTTGGAACTACTTCTTAAAATGGTTTCCATGGAATGACTTTTGGAATTACTTCTTAAAATGGTTCTCATGGAATGACTTTTGAAACTACTTCTTAAAATGGTTCCCATGGAATGACTTTTGGAACTACTTTGTAAAATGGTTCCCATGGAATGACCTTTGGAACACCTTCCAAATACTGTTTCCATAGAATAAATACAATAAATGATTTTCATTGTTCATTTAATTTTTATAAAACTAATATAATCAGAAATGTTTAAACTTTAAGGTTTATTAACAAATTAAATATTTTCATGGACATTTTTGCTCCAGAACTTATTATATTTTTGAGGTTGATATTCTCCAGCTATTATATGGACTTCCTGCGCACCAACCATCTGAGCCATAGACACTACCTGTAGTATCAACATGTTAAATTATATTTTTAATTTAAATAAAAAAGTACTTACTAAATATGTTTTATAACCTATGACACACATGTTTTTAATTGAATTGTTGATTTAGAATACGCAACTAACTTTATTTTTTTTAAATAAAATATTTCAAAGAGGTTTGATACGTTTTTGTATATTCTCAATTACATTCTAAAAGAAGCGAACGTGATACGACTTTTTATCGGAACCCAATGTGAAGTTGTTCTCGTTGGTGTTCCGTTAGTACCAAGAGGGAAGTTATTCTAGAATCAGTTGTTGTAGAATTGGATAAAGAAACATATCTCCGTTTGCTTCTACGTTTTCATTAGATGCTCAAAAACTGTATTCGCTTCTCGTATACGTTCCGCTAGAAGCGAACGTAGAATGACATTTTATCGGAACCCAATGGGAAGTTGTTCTCGTTGTTGTGCCGTCAGTACCAAGAGGGAAGCTATTCTAGAATCAGTTGTTGTAGAATTGGATTAAGAAACATATCTCCGTTTACTTCTACGCTCTCATTAGATGCTCAAAAACTGTATTCGCTTCTCGTATACGTTCCGCTAGAAGCGAACGTGGAACGACTTTTCATCGGAACCAAATGTGAAGCTGTTCTCCTTGCTGTGCCGTCAGTACCAATAGAGAAGTTATTCTAGAGCAGCTGGCTATAGAATTGGATGGAGATACAGATCTTGGTTAAATTCTCTCTCATATATCCATATTCAACAGATAAATTTAAATTTGTGTACTCTTTATAACTCTCGAATATAAAGTGATTCCTAAAATGATTTCACTAGAAGCGAACGTGGAAGTACTTTTTATATTTGCATTCCAAATAAATGTAGTTCCAGAAGTTGTTCTTTTCGGAACAACTTGCGATAAAATCTGCTGGGATACAGTACATCATATTGAAGAACACTTTTTCGACAGTTACCAAGCGTTCATCATATTAATGATCGCATTCATAACATTGATGTCGTTAGTCATTAATATTATGAATAGTTCTTCAGTACAATGAATTATGATTTGAGGAACAGAATTCCTCTATATGATGTATATGTTTTTTTCTGTGTACATACAGTCGAGAATGACGTCGAGAACAAAGTCATTTCAGGAAAACCATTCAGAGTAACCTTTAAAGAAATTATACAGAAATGGGCCATGGTTCATGTCTACGATAAGAGGGCAAATTCCTGCATTGGTAGAGACAGTTTTTTTGATCATTTGTTATGATTCTCAAATCATAATACTCTAAGCATCGTTATACTATGAAATATAAAATTAGAGATAAGACACTAATAAACATTTTTATTTACTATCGCTTTAATCAAATAAAGTTCTACACATACGAAGAAACAAAAACAATAAAATCGCCTTCTACTTTAAAATCTTTACATTTCAAATCCTAAAAACACTGCACAACAAAATGAGAAAACTAAGTTTGCGCAGTAAATGTCATTATTTTTGTATTATTGGAAATGACCCGCAGAATTCGAATTATAATAGTTTTACGAGATATCGGGCAATAACTTTTGTAACGAGCTTTCAAAAAGGTGGTCACATATATTTGTAAATATCTCGAGTTCTAAATAACTCATATGATCATGTGTTATATCGAATCAAAGGTTATTAAATATCCAATAAGTATTACTCACAACATTGTGGTACAATGGTTTGAGAGAATTCTATAGAGGAACTAAAATCGAAAAAAAAAATAGTTAAGATGCATTTAATTAAAAATGCATTTAAAAAGGCGAGATGATGCAGTTTGTACGCACACTAAAAAATTTCACCAACAACCAGTATTCATAATATTAATGATATCATTTATTGAAGTAAAATCGTTTTTTTTTTTAATTTTTCAATATTTTTTATAAAATCTAATTTTGAACAGAATTTTTTCTTCATTTCCATATAAGGACTGCGTCGAATAAAATTGTCCGCTACAAAAATGAAAAAATCTAGAAATCTAGTAATCAAATTTTTATAGAATAAAATATTTTATTTTGCAAATTATTTTTAGATTAAAAAAAAAATATAAAAAACCAGAAATTAATATTTTTTAATAAAAAGTTTTAATTTTTCCGGAACCCCTTCCATTAATGTTGTAATGGTAGTGTCCGACACCCTCAAGCTGTTGAAGACCACTTTCTTTTAAAGTCTTGAAGGTCTTTGGCCACTTTTTTTGTTGTCTTCAACTCCCTTTTTACTAAAGCCTCACTCGGCCTGAGTTCTGGACAGTTTGGTGGATTGGCTTCTCTAGGCATCAAAATCACTGCATTTTGTTGGATCCACTCTAAGGCCGTTTTGCTGCAGTGACATGAAGCGAGGTCTGGCAAAAAAAATGTGGACACTCATGTTGGCGTAAAAATGGAAGCAATCCCTTTTGCAAGCATTCCTTCACATATATTTCGCTATTAATTGTACCCGATGTCACGAATGAGCTGCTCCTTGTTCCGCAACTGCAAATTGCCTGCCAAATAAGGAATTTCTTTGGGAATTTTGACATTTTTTTTATTTGAATTTTTCAGTGACATTTCCTCGAGAATCGGCTGTATAAAATTCCTGCCCAGGTAGCTGAGAAAAGTCCGCTAAAACATAAGTTTCGTCGTCCATTATGCAGCAATCGAATTTAAAAAAAAATCTTGGTTCAGCTTTTTAGCTCGTTGTTTTGCGGTTTCATTCTTGACGGCATTTCTATCCGGAACTTTTTGGACCTAGTACGTCTTCAGCCCAGCTTCTTTCTTAGTCCTGCGCACGAAAGATTCTGAGCAATTCGCCCTTCTCGCCAATTTCCTTCCGGATTTGCTTGGATCTTTCTTTAAAATATTCACAACCTTCTTCGACTTTTCACGATCATGTGGGCCTTTTTTTCACCAGAACCTTTCCTCCGATCAATACTCAGGTCTTCCTTAAAGCGGTTGATAACGCGAGAAATTGTCTTAGGGTTAGCACCTACCTCCTTGGCAAATTTTTTAAAAGACCAACTAGTTTGTTTTTGAAAAATTTTAATTATATTTTCTCGCACTTCCACTTCGTTTGCCATTTTCGCGATAAATAAATAAATTTTGTATTGACTATAACTGACACAAATTATTTTCTGCCATTTAATTCAGAGCTACTATGATCAAATTTTTTTAATTTGAATCTTGCAATAGCACATTATGGGAAGATATGTAACGGACAAATTTATTAGACGCAGTCCTTATATGTATTTATAATTCTTATAAGATTTATGATTTTTTCAATTAATATGGTTTGATGAACAATATTCATCAATATAATGTACACTTGTTCATTAATATAATGAAAGAAGTCTTTGCGTAATTATCAATTAAATATTATAAATCATATAAGAATTATAAATATATAAATGTGTAAATGGAGATAAATATTTGTTACCAATTTATTGTAAAAAAATATTGAAAATGAAAACCATTAAAAAATTACGATTTAGTTTAATGAATATGCTGAATACTGGTTGTTGGTAAATAATTTTTGTTGTGTGTAATATTACAAAATTAGCCTGTACATTATTATAAAAGGACGCAAAAAAAAGAGAAATCTAAGGATACATTTTGAGAACAGAAAAAATTATGTGAAAGCATTACAATTGAGTGTAATCTAAAAAATTCCATTTTCTGTTTGTATACCCAATACCCACAGGTTACATGTTAAACTATATATGTGTGGATAATTTAGCGCCCCTAAGCAGGCGTAGCCGGTATGAAAAAGTATATATTCTCTTGATCGACATCACTTTCCGAGTCGATTTATTAAAAATTAAATACAAAATGAGCATTCATTGAGAAGACGCGCCTCACTCATAGAAAAGAAGGCAAAATTGTTGTTTTCATTCTAAACGCGGTATCGTACCGCCACCTCTGTCCAAATTTTCATAAATTTTTGTTTTTGGCTGTATTCAGGTATTAGCCAGCGTTTGTATTCAAATTGTAGTTATATCTTACAAGTGACAGCAATTTTGATGATTAGAACGACGCAAAACCTGCATGGGTATTTTTGAGGTTTTTCTTACTTTGGTCACATGTAGCAAATCGACAGAGCAACATCTTCGTTCAAATATTGTTGATATTTATTAATTGAAGTATTTTTTACAATAATCAATTAAAATATAAAATATAAAAATATCAAATTAATTGTATTCCTAGCTTTTGTATTGTTTAAAAGCAATTCCTGTGTTAATTAGTAACAATTAAAGTATTTTTCGATAGCATTTTTGGCATTTAAAGTTACTCTGTAAATTTTTATCTATTTGTTTTTACTTAATTGATGTAGTTGTTTTGCATGGAAAATAACTATATAATTTGAAAGATTTTCCATACAAAATATCAATACATTTGTGTTAAAAAATGTCTTTATGTCTTTATTTATACCTCCTTGAATATGTAGAGAAATTACTACATATGCTTTTAATATTACTATAAATTATATATATTTTACTTTATTGTTATTTTCGCGTATTAATTTACAAAACCAAAAAGTTTAAGCGGAAACTCAATTAGTTGGCATCACTATGTAGTCGTCTCTCATTAACTAATTTCGGTCAGATGGGTCGCTTTAATCAAACACAGTTTTTTTTATTTTTATAAAAAATTAAACTTTCATTTGTAAAGAAACTAACGCGATTGAAAAAAAAAAATAATTTTAGAAATTTTGACAAATAAAATTTCTAAAGAACAGAATACTTAACTAAATTAAAATACATAAGGACTGCGTCGAATAAAATTGTCCGTTACATATCTTCCCATAATGTGCTATTGCAAGATTCAAATTAAAAAAATTTGATCATAGTAGCTCTGAATTAAATGGCAGAAAATAATGTGTGTCAGTTATAGTCAATACAAAATTTATTTAACGTGAAAATGGCAAACGAAGTGGAAGTGCGAGATAATATAATTAAAATTTTTCAAAAACAACCTAGTTGGTCTTTTAAAAATTTGCCAAGGAGGTAGGGGCTAACCCTAAGACCATTTCTCGCGTTAGCAACCGCATTAAGGAAGACCTGAGTATTGATCGTAAGAAAGGTTCTGGTAAAAAAAAGGCCCACATGATCGTGAAAAGTCGAAGAAGGTTGTGAATATTTTAAAGAAAGATCCAAGCATACCCGGAAGGAAATTGGCGAGAAAGGCGGATTGCTCAGAATCTTTCGTGCGCAGGACTAAGAAAGAAGCTGGGCTGAAGACGTACAAGGTCCAAAAAGTTCCGGATAAAAATGCCGTCAAGTATGAAACCGCAAAACAACGAGCTAAAAAGCTGAACCAAGATTTTTTTAAAAAACTCGATTGCTGCATAATGGACGACGAAACTTATGTTTAGCGGACTTTTCTCAGCTAACTGGGCAGGAATTTTATACAGCCGATTCTCGAGGAAATGTCGCTGAAAAATTCAAAACAAAAAAAATGACAAAATTCCCAAAGAAATTCCTTGTTTGGCATGCAATTTGCAGTTGTGGAAAAAGGAGCAGCTCATTCGTGACATCGGGTACAATTAATAGCGAAATATATGTGAAGGAATGTTTGCAAAAGAGATTGCTTCCATTTTTACGCCAACATGAAGTGTCCACATTTATTTGGCCTGACCTCGCTTCATGTCACTACAGCAAAACGGCCTTAGAGTGGATCCAACAAAATTTAGTGATTTTGGTGCATAGAGAAGCCAATCCACCAAACTGTCCAGAACTCAGGCCGATTGAGAGATACTGGGCTTTAGTAAAAAGGGAGTTGAAGACAACAAAAAAAGTGGCCAAAGACCTCCAAGACTTAACCAGTTGGGAAGGTTAGATCACATGGGAAATTTTAAAGTAGGTGTAATTATGATAGTTAGGATTATCAAAATTATAGTCGGTCTAAGCCGACTATAAATACCCTACACATATGTGTGGTTACCATTCAAAGTGATATATAAGTCACCAGGGTATACGAATCCTGAAAATAACTACAAACATTCAATCGCTGAAGAATTTTCATTCATTTGATACCCATATTTACAAATGGGTATCAAATTATTAAACAAGAATTTCTAATAATTTAAATAAAAACAAAACAATAATACATTTTGTGCAATATGTAGGGAACGAATTTTCAATACATGATGTAGTAAAGTAAATGGAAATAAATACAATTGTATTAAAAACTAACAAAATATAGTACACTTACATTTTTCAAAACAAAGACATAAATTTAATATAATTTACTTAATTTAATTTTTTTAACGTAATAAATCAGAATTGTTTTCGTTGATTGCTGCGGAAAATGAAAATGTTGTTGGTAAAAAAAAAACAAATAATTTTCTGTTTATTGCTTTTTAAAAACATTGATTTTTATTTAAGCTAACGTAAAAAATATAATAAATACATTTTAAATTATTTAGTACTTATGCTAATATTTTTTAATAGATATATTTTATTTTTTATTTTTTTTATTGTTACTTCGAATTTAAAAGTAGCTGCTTTAAATTTAAAATTAAAAATAAATAATTTTTAAATAAAACGACTTAAATTAAATAAATAAACGCATATTAGAGGACGAGATAAAGTGTAGACTATGCCAATAGCAAATTGCGAATGCCAAGTCAACGAAGAAGTTAATTAAAGTATGGTTCGTGTGCAGTTGAGGGAAATGAAATGTAACGGTAAATCAAAGGCAAGAAAATTGACTGAGGATGTGAGCGAAGGCACTTGAGTGAAAAATTAAAAGAATTTTAGTAGCAAACAAGAGCTAGATAGATGAAGTGCTCGAAATCGGTTCAGTGAAGTTCAAATAATCAGTAACAGATGAAGAAAATTCAGTTAATGAAAGAACAATAGAATGAAGACTGAAACCAAGAAAAATTAAAATACAGAAAATGAGATGAGAATGAGAAAAGGCACAGAAGTTTTATAAGAGACGGTATGAAAATAAAATAAACTACAAATAAATAGAATAGTTATATAACGTATTATGCAAATAATTATAATTATAATATCTTCATCATGAACATTATGTGATTCCAGTGATAGAAACAAAAGTTGTAGATGCCAGCAGAGAGTCTAATTACAAAGTTATTTAATCATATTTCTTGTGGACTTTTGCATGTTTCACGCGTTCGTTCGTAGTTTATAGAAAAATCATCTATAAGACAATTTTCCGCGCTTAATTAAATTTCTTTTTTTTTTTTTAGTTTCGCTATTCTTCTGATGCGCCTATTAGGTTTAGCTGCATCCGAGAGGATTACTTTTTGTTTAATAGTCTATCTATCTGCATTATGAATTTTGTACTTTTTGTTGTTGTTGTTGTTGTTCTTTTACCAACGGCACTTGTTGTTGTTGTTGCTTTTGTTGTCTATAACCACGATAGGCCACCTCTTGCGCCTCATTTAACGAACGTCTGTCCCAGCCACCGCTACCGCCGCCACCACCACCCGAAGACCAACCGCCTCCACCACCACCGCCGCCCGATGACCAGCCTGAGCTGCCGCCGCCGCCATGTCCCGAACCGCCTCGTCCCGACATCAACTTCTTCAGACCCATAATGCCCGCCAGCAGCAGCGCGATCTTTGAGATGATTAAAGCTTTGCCCGCGAGCATATAGAGAGCGCCCATGGCAATCGGTATCATGCCCATCATTTTCATGGCCATGCCCATGACCATCATGCCCATCAATTTCTTCATTTTGCCGCGACCTGCAAGAAAAAGAAAGAGATACATTTTAAAAACCATTTTTTCTCAATTTTAAAATTTTCTTTAATTTTTATTTTTCTACAGTTTTTTTTCCTTTGCTACAAACTACCGCTGCATTTCAACAAGTTTTTATGAAAGAAAGTGATATGCCTCAAAATTCCATCACAACACCAAACTAAGGCCATTAAGTGCTGGATAAGTTATTAGGCCAGTTTTTCTGCACATTGATGTTAATGCACTTTAAAGTGTTAGATAGACAGGCGTCTGCAATTGAAGACATAGATGGCAAAATCCAACATTAAATAACACAAAAAATGGGCAATTGCCATTTGATGAAATGTAGCGATTGAAAGTGTTTTTCTAACATTTCAAGTAATGTTTTTAAAGTGTTTAGACTTGTTTGTTGGACTTGAGTGATTAGACTTGTTTGGACTTTATTATTTAAACTGCATGATCTCGGCGAAAAGCCTACGTATTAGGCTTTAAATAATATGCTACGTTTAGTGAAATTGTGTATAGTGCATTTTAGTAGACATATTTTAAAGTAATACAATTTGTATAATAAAATTTGTGTAAGGGAATAATAAATAAATAAGAAATTATGTTAATAAAATGAACTGTTATGATAGTTGATTGTTAATACAATATTATATATTGTTGAAAATTCTTATGTTCAAAATGATACAATGATTAAAAGTACATTGATTTAAGTATGAATGCGTTTTTTGTTTAATATGTCGTACAGCAAACATATTATGTTATATGTAACTTTTATAAATTTCCAAATTTTTAAAACAATTATTTTAATAAGAATATATAATCATAAATTATTAAATGTACAACAAGTTTATTTGTCAAATTTGTTAATAAATGTTATAAGTAGCCAATTAAAGTCATTTAATTGCTGGTTTCAAAGATATTGAGTTTGCTGCAAACAAAGATTTTCTCTGCGTGTACATATATCAATCATGTCAATCTGCAAAAAATCACAAAGAGAGAAAGAGCTAGATATTAGACATTTGAAGTTCCGTCTGCAAAATATGCAGTACTGCACACTCAGTATTGAGTGCATTTTGCAATGAACGTCGACAGTAGTATAGTGAAATCTCTGCAGCGACATACTTCACTGCAGTATTTGTTTCATTGGTGTAAAGCAGTGTAAAGACATATTTTTTTTTCAACCATTCAATGTTTTGAAAAGCAAAATTAAATGACACTGCTGTTGCTGAACTTGAAACAAATACAGTGAGTGCAGCGAGTGAGCGCAATGAGTAACGAGTGAGAAGACTAACATTGCAATCAATAGCTCGGCGTGCGATGGCAGTTATGTTGTTGTCGGTATTTATGTGTTTATAAAAAATACAACAAACATTATTTTATCAAAAATAAAAAAAAAAAATAATAATAGTTAAAATAATGTTGTACGACAATATCTATTAGACATCTGCATAAATCCATTTGAAAAACACTTCAAGACATTCATTTAGTTTCAAGACATGTACTGTCGCCGACTCTTTGCTCGGAAATCAAATGAATATGATGCTCGCAACCACAAAGCAAAGTAGTGTCAAAACAAAACAAAAACAAGACGTAGTTGTAGTGAAGAGTCTATAATAATGTGCAATAGAAATTCAAATAAATAATATAATAATAGTTTAGCACTACAGCCCTATAAGAACTTAGGCCGAGCTCTCTCACCATTTTGAACTGTGCGTGTTATATTTGTACTCAAAGTAGTGGGACCTACATTTTATTGCCGACTCCGAACGGCGGGTGAGAGCTTTTCATAGGCAATGTTTTTACTCTCGGAGGTTTGCCATTTACTGCCGAGAGGTAGCGCGGTATAGACAAATGTTTCTATGAAAAGATGTTGTTAGCCCCATTCCGGGTTTGAACCAGGGACCTTTCCGCTCGCAGTCCAACGCACTAACCACTGAGCTACCGCGGCTATAGAAATTCAAATACTGAAATTAACTGCTTATGACACTGAGTACTCAGTGCATTTTACTTTTTTTATTATTCTTACTTTAAGTAATTTTCATATTGAAATATATAAAAAAAAACTAAAAAGGTATAACAAATTATGTAATATTTTATATTAAGTTTTTTATATATCGAACAAAAATTTTTTATTATTTAATATTTTTCAAAAAAAAAAAATATATTTTTTTTTTTGATATATTGCATTTCGACCAATGCATTGTTTTTGTTGTAAACATTTTTTTACCAATAATTTTTTTTATTATGTTTCTTGTAATTATTATAAACAAATAAAGACCGAAAAAAGCATTACTTCCGACGTACGCCGAGGGGCAGATTTGTTGTTATTTTCAATGTTCGTCTTTCTTACTCGCTGCACTCACAGATTTGTTGCATTTTAAGTGACTGTAGTGTCATTTGGTTATGTTTTTTAAGACATTGAATGTCTTGAAAAAAATGTTTTGACACTGCTTAACACTGCAATGAAACAAATACTGCACTATAATACTGGGTTTAGTACGTATTAATGTTTTCATAATAAAATTAATGTATTTAATTAGTTCAAACTGTATCTATAATTCTATGATTCCTCTTATTTTGTTTTGGCAAATCACATAAAGACTAAAAGTTTCAGTTTAAAGTCAGATTAGTATTCAAATTAAATACCAATATCGTGGATAATTTTTATGTTGTTGTTCGTTGTGCTGTGATATCTGTGATATCAGCGTTAATTGATTCAAAAAATTTTCAGATTTCCAAATACGAAATTAAATTAATATTAAATTTTAATTTAAGGACATTATGAAAAACAAAATAATCAAAGAAATATAGACATAGAATAAATATATTTCGTTATGGTATGCGTAAAAATAGGTATTACACCTTGAAATTTATATATTTAACTTTTTTCTTGTGCTGTGTTGAAATTTGAAACCTTGAAATTTATATATTTAACTTTTTCTTGTGCTGTGTTATAATTAGCTGTGCAAATAAATAAAAATAAAAATAATTTATAAAAAATAGAGTTTTTGTAATTCTTTACTTTCGTTAGGTAGAGTTAAAACGAATAGTAAATTAAATTCAAATATTTTCATTATAAACTATATAGCGGGCATTATAATTTATGAAACCAGGTCATATACATCGGCATTAATATCTCATTTTAATGCAGGTGAATTCTAGCTGTTATGTTGGACTACGAAATGAAAGGTCCCGGGTTCGATTTCAGCGACAGTTTAGAACCATTTAATTTTCGACTTTATTTGCTCCTATTTAAAATTTTTACATTGAATGCCATTTTTTTGATATTATTTGTTTTGACACAAAGTTATTTCGATGTCCTAAGTCTTTTAAAAAGTCAATATTTTAAGTTTTCAACAGTAACCTAATTTTTCTCATTTTTATGATAAATTTAACTGACCTAAATTGTAATTAATAATAATCTTACTTGTTTGTAATTAAATTACTTTTCTACTAGTCTTTAAGAGTACCCTTGAATATCTGACAACATTAGTTGTGGTCTCGTATCAAAACCACATCGAATCATGTCAAACTGCACGCAAATAAAATAATGATGCGCTTTTTAGGTCAGACTTTATTATTCTTGACACTGGTATGTTTTTTCTTTTTTTTTATACTCATTGGAAACCTTAACTAAACTAGTTTTATTTATACATTACTGAAATTAAAACCACTAAGAGAGATGACTATGTGAAAAACCAAAAGGAAAAACAAACAATTGCGCATATTTTCCCAGACATTTCAAATATTATGATGGGTTTTTCTATGCACTGATGATGAATGTGACCAAATTTCATGAAAGACTGGTTGAATCGTTTTTATATACATGTCAAAGAACAATTATTTATGTCGTGCACATATATAGTGGGGTCTTTGGTATTTGTTCTATTAAATTATAGAGTCAGATACAAGAAATATAATTAAATAAAAAAAAATAGAGGAATAATTTTGTGCAACTCAGTGGAGCTCAATGGAACCTGTTGGGTATGCTACTTACGTATGTATGCTAAATAATAATTATACATTAATAATAGGCTTTAATTATTAATAATAGCTAATGTGACAAGTGGGTTGTCTCTCTGCTATTGTTGTGCAATAATCTTAGATAATAGTATTGGCACAAGTTAGAGGAAAAAGTAGAACATGTGTATTTAGGTAAAATGATCGGATTGCTAATGTTCTGGTTAATGAGTTACAAAGTAGGCTTTCAGTTTTAACTGTCTCGGCATATGTTCTATATAAACATTTTGACTGATTGTACTGAGCTACTAGAATAAAATAAATTATCTAACGTATAATTAATATAGCTGAGTGTTTTCATTTTTATATATTTTATGGTCACAAAATCATTGGAACCATGGCGGCAGTTCAGTTAAACTGGTATTGTATATGACTGATGCTATATTCATCATCATATTGAAGTATTTATCAGTGACTGAAAATATCAAATATTGTAAAGACAGTTTTTATAAAGACAGTTTTTATAAAATAAAAATTTAACATAAATCAGGTTTCATCATATTGATGATTTCAGTCATTGAATTAAATTCGATTTTTTTTAATGTTTTTCATTATCAATATTTTTTGTTAGCATCAAATTTCAATCAAAACTTGTCTATATTTTCATATGTATTTATATTTTTTAAATAGTTGTGATATTTAAATAAATATGATTTGATGAACAAAATTCTTCAATATGATGTACACTTGCCATTAATATGATGAAATGTAGTTTACGCATAATTAGCAATTAAATACCAATCACATTTTTATGTATATTGGTTATGAATGGTTATGAAAAATATTTAGTTATGTCAATGATATTTATAAATTATATTATAATTTTCACATTTTATATTCCCTGCATATTTTATATTCCAATGGTCAAAATTGTCGTTTTGAATAAATTTATATTGATACGAAAATGATAGGGTTTTCGGTAAAAATTAACCCATCTCTATACCTTTATTTTTGTTGTAAGATTTCTTTCTTTTTATCGTTATAGATATGAGTTCGAAATAGTTTTCATATTTGTAAGACTTATTTTATTTATTCAGAAAATGTTGTATTTTGATATTAAATCTATTGATATTAAATTTAAAATTTCAAAATATTTTCCATTTCATATCGAAAATTTATCAATATTCAAATGATTTGTAGTGTTATCATATTTTATTATGATGATGTTTTGTAAACGATAATAATTTATGAATGAATTATGTTTTCATTATTACATTTTTATGAATGATATATTTTCAAAAATATTTTAGAAAAGTTTTTTTATTTAAGATTTTTAGTAATTATAAATTGTCATTTTGTATATTGTCACAGATACTGATGCGTTTTATAAATGATACTTAAATTGACTATGTTTTAAAAATGTAATATTTTCAGGACTTTTCTAACGTAAAGATGAGTTCGTTTTTATTATAATGGCATACTTATCTCGATAATTTCGAAAAATGGACTTAACGACTTTTCCCTGAAAGACGACGATATAATATTTTTTTTCTGTCATTGATATATTGTCATTAATATATTTTCAATTATAGGAGGCAATGAGATTTCTTCAATTTTTTTGTATTATCAATGACATTGTATTGTGCAAAATAAATGATAAGATTTAATCAATGACATTTTAACAATGAAATTTTATAAACAAGTTTTAGTAATGCCATTGTATCAATGTATTTTTATCAATTATACTTTATCAATGATATTTTATCATTGATATTTTATCTGTGATATTTTATTAATGATATTTTATCAATTATATTTTATCAATGATATTTTATCAATTTTATGTTATCAATGATATTTTATAGATGATATTTTATAAATGATATTTTATAAATGATATTTTTTTCATTGATATTTTATTTATGATATTTTATAAATGATATTTTATCAATAATATTTTATAAATGATTTTTTATAAATGATATTTCATCAATGATATTTACTCCATAATATTTTATAAATGATATTTTATCAATGATATGTTATCGATGATATTTCATCAATGATATTTGATCAATATTATTTTATCAATGATATTTTATAAATGATATTTTATCATTGCTATTTTATTTATGATATTTTATAAATTATATATTATCAATAATATTATAAATATGATATTTTATAAGTGATATTTTATCAATGATATGTTATCGATGATATTTTATCAATGATATTTTATCAATGTTATTTTATAAATGATATTTTATTAATGATAATTTATTTATTATATTTTATCAATGATATTTTATCATTGATATTTTATCGATGATATTATCAATGATAATTTTTCTTTTATATTTTTTCAATGATATTTTATCAATGCTATTTTATAAATGATATTTTGTCATTTAATTTTGTCAATGCTTTTATATCAAAAATATTTTATCAATAAAATTTTATCAATGATATTTTATTAATGATATTTTATAAATGATATTTTTTAAATGATATTTTATCATTTTATTTATGATATTTTATAAATGATATTTTGTCTATGAAATGTTATCAATGATATTTTATAAATGATATTTTTTCATTGATATTTTATTTATGATATTTTATAAATGATATTTTATCAATGATATTTTATCAATAATATTATAAAAATTATATTTTATAAGTGATATTTTATCAATGATATGTTATCGATGATATTTTATCAATGATATTTTATCAATGTTATTTTATAAATGATATTTTATTAATGATAATTTATTTATTATATTTTATCAATGATATTTTATCATTGATATTTAATCGATGATATTATCAATGATAATTTTTCTTTTAAATTTTTTCAATGATATTTTATCAATGCTATTTTATAAATGATATTTTGTCATTTAATTTTGTCAAAAATATTTTATCAATAAAATTTTATCAATGATATTTTATTAATGATATTTTATCAATTTTATTTTATTAAAGATATTTTATAAATGATATTTTATCAATGATATTTACTCCATAATATTTTATAGATGATATTTTATCAATAATATTTTATAGATGATATTTTATCAATGATATGTTATCGATGATATTTTATCATTGATATTTTTTCCATAAAATTTTAATAATGATATTTTATCAGTTATATGTTATCAATGATATTTTATTAATGATTTTTTATTTATGATATTTTATTATTTCAATTTTTGTCAACGTTATTTTATCAATGATATTTTATGATGATTTATGATATTTTTTTTTTGTATTTATGAGACATTAAATCATATTTTGTCCGTGATTATTATTATAATTAATTATTATATTTTCTTTCTTTTTTATTACATATATTCTTTTTTAATTATTAAATTTTCTTTTTATCAATGCTCAAATAACACTGAGTATTTTTACGCTTATCACATATACGCACCTTCTTCCAAACTGCGTCCAATCTCATCGGAAGTCAGCCTCGGAAAACTGACTTGCAAGGAATGACCATTGAAGTAGTGACTCAACCGTTCGACCAGCATGTGCGTAAGTTTCACATCGCGATCCTCGACGGAGCGTGATGCCGACACCGCTGACTCCAGTTCATTATCGCTGAACGGACGCAATGGCAACAGTGGCGCCTCGCTGGCCGTTGAACGCACCAACTTCACACCATCGGCAATTGTTATGGCATCAATGTAGGCAATGCGATCAATGAAGGAGATCGCCTTCTTCTTGAGGCAGGGCACAAAACCGAAATCGGAACGAGTGCATTCGTCGTAAACGCGTAAAACGGTGCGTGCGCCGGCGCTTTGAAATGATGTTGCCGAAGGAGAGCCTGCGGCAGATGTTGTCGCAGGATTAGTTTTGGTGAGATTTTCGGTGGCCGCATGGCTCAGACTGCAGCTGAGGGCGAGCAATAAAAAGCAGATGAGTGCAGTGGGTTTTCGTCGAACACTTTTGGCAGGACGCACAGATAAAGTCGGTTTTAAAAACATGTTTCGAACACTTTTATATATTTTTTGTTATTTTGTTTTTTTTTTAGTTTATTTTTCAAATTATTTTTGATTAAATTTAACACTTTTATTAATATTTTTCTTGACACTTTAATGTATTTTTCTAATCCACTAATTTTTGTTTGTCCTGCTACTCAAGCTGCTGTTGGCGGCGCTGCAAGCTGTGTGGCTTCTGACAGTCCTCAATGCAAACTGTTGCCGCCACTAGACGCGCTTAATTCTTTTATAGACCTTTCTTTAAGTTTAGACGTAATTGAAGTTGCTTTTCCAGCAACAGCAGCAGCAACAAACATTGCTGCCATTTCTTGCGTTGTTACCTGCTTTTGTTTTGCTATGTTTTCGTGTCTGTTTTATGGCCAACGTAGGCCAAGTTTAAGTTTGTGTGAACAGAGCATTAACAACAACCACAGCATTTTCTCAAAGTTTTTCTTCAACATCGTGTCATCGTGTTGGTTGCTGCTGCTGGTGTTGTTACTGTTGCTACCGCTGATGATCATTAACAGTCGAAAACACTTTTGCTCTCATGTTGGCTGCCTGCTTTCGGTGCGCGCCTAAACTTCATGCGCACATTTTTCACGATAATCAAAAACATGGCAACCAAAGGTCATCGTGATTATGTTGTAAACTCCCTGTGACAAAAAATTTCATGGCATATGTTGGAAAATTTCTTTGTGCATATTTTTTCGCTTTCGAAATAAAACATTTTTAAATATTTACGTGACTCATTTTTGGCAATAAACTAAGGAGTTATTTTTTATTAAATCGAGAATTTGAACAATGAAATTTCAAAACTATTGGGTATGAAATTAAATCGAATTTGCACCAGTGCACCAGTTTATTATAAATATTACTGTCAAAACAACAAATCTGTATCTTTCATATTTGACTGCAAATTGATGAATGACGATGGAGCAAAACAAACATCAGATTCAAGATCAGCAACCCCATATTATTCTTAAACCGTTATGAAATCGAACACTCAAAATAAAATCTGCTTAAAATAGACGTAATAGTTAGTGTATTTTACGAACGAATTTGTTAAATTTATCTACAAAAGTCATTCATATAAAAGATTGTTATTTTTTTCGTACTTTATTGAATATTTGTGTACCTCTTTACGAAAATATTCGTACATTTTACGAAAATATTTGTACACTTTATAAATACATTAGAACATTTTATGAAACATTCGTATAATTATGAATACATTTATAATATTTACGCATGTATTCAAAATTTTAATTATCTTTATATTCGAACATGTTATATGAATATATTCGTATTTTGAATTTACGAATATATTTGTTATTTTAGTATTTCATAAATATGAAACACACAGAACAGAAATTAAAACTGCTTGTATTTTATAATTATCTGCTTTCTACCGCAATACCAAATTTGACGCAAACGTATTTCTTTTACTGATTGTTCGTAAAAAATAAGACTGTTTCGTAAAATTCTACATAAAGCTTCAAAATTTATGAAAATTTAGTAATTTGTTCTTAAAATCTAATGCAAAAATGTTTTACGAAAAAATATTTCGTAAATAAACGTAAAAATAATATTACAAAAGTTTCGTAATTTAAACGGAATATTTGTAATTTTGTTGTTATTATAATTTTACGAATATATACATTCGTAATATATACAAATCGTTCGTAAAAAATATTTTGAAAAGAAATAAGAAATTACAAATATTTCGTGTATTTACGAATTATTAGTGTATTTTACGAAAAAAAAACTTATTTCGTAAAATGTCTTAAAAATTATTTTAAGTGTATATTGATTATTTTCAAAAAAAAAAAAATGTTTTACAGGTGTTTATAAAAAATGATATATTTTGTATTTAACATTTTATAACATGCGATGCAATATTTCGTAACCTGGTCCTTTTAGCGCAACAAAACAGAAATTCGGCTAACATAGTAAAAATTTACCCTATTATGGAACACATGATCATTATGTTTGTCATTTAATTACACGGGTAACTACAATGATCAGTCCTCGAATACACAGAAAAAAAATTCATCAATATGATGAATTTATTCATAAATATTATGCATTTTTCAACAACTTCCAGATTCATCATATTGATACTACCGTTCATTAAATGACATATTGATAAATGCATTCATTAATTATAAGAACGTATTCATACTATCGAAGAATGAAATATTCAAAACAATGAATTTGAATCGTCATATTGATGAATAAATTTTTTTTTATTTTCCAAAAAAAAAAATATATTTGTTTTAAAATTATTTTGTCTTTAAAGACAATGTAGTTGGAAAATAATTTTATTCAAAAATAAAATCTGATAATTTTTTTTCAAAAAGAAATTCAAAAAATCGTTTAAAAAAAAATTGTCCGAAAAAAATGTCTGTCTGTTTGTTCCAGCATCACGTCTAAACCACTGAACCGATTTAACTGAAATTTTGCAAAGGATACTAAGGAGTCCGGAGGGTGTCATAGGCTATATATGGGCGGGATTGGACAAATGCGCGTGGTACCTCCCATACAACCTAAACTTTCAAAATGACATAACTCAGCACATACACAATCTAAAAAGATGAAACAAAAAACTAAAATTCACCACACTAAATCTCACCACACTAAAACTCACCACAATAAAACTCACCACACTAAAAATTCACCATACTAAAACTCACCACACCAAAACTCACCACACTAAAACTCACCACACCAAAATTCACCACACTAAAACTCACCACACTAAAACTCAACACAATAAAGCTCACCACACTAAAACTCACCACACTAAAACTCACCACACTAAAACTCACCACACTAAAACTCACCACAATAAAACTCACCACACTAAAATTAACTACACTAAAACTTCTACTGGGAAAAACTCCACTGGGAAGAATTCTACCGGGAAGAATTCTACGGTAAAGCGTTCTATTCAGAAGAATTTTACGGAGAAGATTTCTACTGGGAAGAATTCCACGACGAAATATTCTACTGTCTGAATTGTCTTTGGAAAAAGTTGTTTTGGCGGAGAATTATTATTTGGTTACTACATTTATAAAACCAATAAAAACTTCCACAGCGAAGCACGGTCCCCTGATATAAAAAATAATAATTATGTTTTTTTATATTAATAAAATCCATTTATATCTATGAATTCACAAAATCTTGGCACGAGTCGTGCACGGGTCCAGCTAGTTTGTTTATAATTACAAAACATTTTACTAATTTATGCATGTCGAAAAATAACGAAAAATAAATATTTTGATGGAGATTTGTTTTGATGAACAGCATTCTTCAGTATGATGTATATATATGTTGTATTTTATGTATTCGTTCATCAATATAATGAAATGTATTCTTCACATACAGTTCATCATATTGATGAACACTTTTTCAAGCGTTCATCATATTTATGAGCGCATTCATAACATTGATGTTGTTAGTCATTAATATTATGAATGGTTCATCAATACAGTGAATCATGGTTTGATAAACGGAATTCATCAATATGATGTACATTTTTTTTTCTGTGTATGACTTTAGTGCAATTACTACTAGGCTTATCTATCAGATTCCTTATTTTATTTTTGGGATTTCACAAATTACTTTATATACTTTTTTATATTTTATATTGGAATTGACAATTTATGAATTTGCATAATTACTTAGTCGCATTTAAGCTGGCTCTAATAATAATAGCATTCGACTATTAAACTTTATAATATTTATGCGGATCATCTGTTCCTTTCCGTGATGACCAAAAATTATGTGTTATAAACATTATTCATGCTGTCCACCTCACTCAAGTGTCGTGTGAAAAAGGTGTTGAATTCTAAAAACTCAAAAAGTTTATTACATCTATTTAACCACAGTTTAAGTGTGTTCTTGTAAACGACATATGTAATTCACATGAGTTGTGTTACTTATCTGAATATTATTTTTTATTTGCTATAATTAAAATAATCACATTTTCTCGCTCGCTAATGTGCTTTTTCATCTCATCTCATATAAACCATAATAATTTTGTGTGTTTTTCTTTTTATATTAGGCCACATTGTGTACCACAATAACAAATCTGCTTCATCTCCATCACTTTTGTTTGTAACTTTTCTTTTTTTTTTTTTGGTAATTTTTTTTTTGTTACCGGTTTTATTGTTTCATCTTTTTGTCATCATTAATTTCGCGTTGCTATCGTCAGGTTGCAAGTGTTGCCACCTTGATTTGACATTTGCGTTTTGCAGTGACAGGCGTTGTGCCCTTTTTTTTTGTATATTATAGTATTTGATACGCATAATTAAAGTGATGTGATTTTTTGCATGCTTCTAATAAGTAAAAACCACAAAGTTAAGTACGTGAAGAAAGTGAAAATTGATGGAGTGTGTTAATCTTTAATCCGTGTTTATGGTCATGTCGTCACCTAGAAACTTTTACTTTTGTTTTTCTTTTGTTTTTTTTTTTTTTTCACTATATAGATGAAATAGAAAGTATAACAGTTTGTATGTTAAAATGTTCTAGAACTGTTATAGAATGATTAATTTTTCGTGAGCTGCGCAAAAACTGCTCCAGAAACTGTCTTATCGTCACTGTCACGTCAAAGGGGAAAATGTACATATTTTTAAATGTTGGGAAATAAAATTTTTAAGTTTGAAGTTCTTTAAAAACTAGTAAAAAATATTTATTTAAAAAAAAATTGTTTAAAAATTGTGTATGTGCTTTATGAACTGACCTATTATATGTCATATGAACTGTCCTATGAAATGTCTTATTTAATATCTAATTTACTCTCCTCTGAACTGCTCTACGAGAGTCTTATGTCCTATTAACTATTTCACGAACTGTCCTATCAACTGTCTTGAGAATAACCCTATCAACTCTCATATTAACTTTCATTGAATTACCATATGAACTGTTGTATTCAACTGCTCTATAAATTGTTTTATGAACTATCCTAATTACTGATCTATAAAATGTTTTTCAACTGTTATATTATATGTTCTATGTGTTGTCATGTGATCGGTCATATAAACTATCGAATAACTCTACTATTAAGGGCCGTTTTCACCATCTTCAGTTAAGCACTAACTGCCACTTTAACTCAGAGTTACCAATAGAATATATGGAATTGAAACACTTAACTGGACATTATGAAAACTAGGGCCGTTTTCATAATGTCCAGTTGACTTTAAATTTGACCAATTAATTGTTTTATAAACTGTCATATGAACCTTGCTGTAACCTGTTCTATAAACTGCCATATGAACTGTTTCATGAATTGTTTTTTTAACTATGCTATGTCTTATAAACTGTTTTTTTAATATTAATTAGTAGTTATAAGAACTATATTATGAACTGTCTAATAACTACCCTACAATCTTCTAAATGTCCGATGAAGTGTATTATTTAAAAATCATATAAAATCCCATTAAAATTTGTCAAGTTATTGATTGAATAGTATACAAAAAAAAAATACAAAAAAATTTCATACAAACTCAAAAATAATTCTAAAGTATTTTGTAGTATTTAATGGGATATACCGATTGAATTAATAGTTTATCATATTGACTAATTTTAGTTGTAAATTCATTCCTTTGAAGATGACACACCCAGAAAAAAATACTATATAAATCATAGTTTTTTACTATTAAAAATAGTCAATAATATAAATTATTATTTTAATCGGAAAATACCATTAAATACTATAAAATACCATGACATTGCCATTGAGTTTATATGAAAAGATTTATTTTTTGCATACTATTAAATAATTGTCCTATTTTAATGGGATTTGAGTGAATTTTTGTCTGGGTGCAGTAACATTTGTCATTCATACTCGTTCAACAAGCGCCCAAACTCTTTGGAGATTGAGAGTAAAAGACGCACTATGAATGACACGCTCAATAATGACCTGAAATCAATCTCCGAGTGGGGTGTTGCAAATAATGTAGATTTTAATGCAAGAAAGACACAATGTTGTCTGTTATCCCACAAAGGAATGGATTCACGCCTCCCACCCCTCAATATGGGTGCTGTGGATATTGCGCAGTCAGCTGCTCTTGACGTTCTGGGCATATCAATTCAATGTGATCTCCGTTGATCACATATTTAATGTGTCGAAAGAAGCGACCAAGTGTCTCGGTTTTTTAAAACGCTGACCTGCTGACCTGCGCACTGTCTACACTACCTACATACGGCCTAAAATGGAATTCAATTCGCACATATGGGCAGGGGCTTCAAAATCCTCCTTGGACCGAATTCAACAACGTGCGATATATTTGATAGGGTATGAAAATATCTCATCGTCTATTGGTTCTCTTAAGCACCGAAGGACCGTTGGTTGTAAGCCTGTTTTTTAGGTATAACATCGGTAAGTGTTCGAGTGAAATACTTGGCCTGATTCCACCAGGTCGTGTGTTTTCTCCTTCTACTCGTGCATCAAACCAAGCCCACCCCTTCGTAGTCCACTCGACTCTCAACAGAACCACGCATTATAGAGAGAATTCGTTCTTCAGTTGCACGACACGTTTGTGGAACAATCTACCTTCGTCCGTTCAAAACAAACATTCACCGACACTACTCCATCTTTCCTCCTTCCATTTAACCTATCACCCCTTCTTACGATCAACACTGTGCATTGCATGAATAGGGGGCATCCCCTGAGCGTTGGTTAATTTGTAAAAAAAAAATAGTAAAAACGATTTTATGGTATATTTTTTCTGAGTGTACAAACTATCCTATAAGCTTTCCTATTAACTGTCTTTTGAGAATTTTCATATGCATTGTTTTAAAAAGTGATTAAACTGCATTATGATCTGTTATATGTATTGTCCTATGAATTATCTTATAACTGCCTTATAAATAGCTTTAAAATTATTCCTGAACAAACTTTATTAATTGTCATCATAAAATTATGACAAAAATGTAAAAAAAAACTTTTCTCTTTATTCTTTTTGTTATAAGTATTAATGGTGATTTATACGTCTGCTTTACATCAAAACCACATGACCACCTAGTTAAATTTAATTGCCAGCAAATAATGTGCGTATTCTGTGTGGTTCATCTGGGGGTTTCCTACATTTTGTTTTTTTTTTTTTAATATTCTTTGTGAATAATAAGAGAAAGCTCACATTTATAAAGTCATTCATTGTGTAGAGAACGCACATTATATTCTTAATACAGCAATTATTTAATTTAATTTAATTAAATTGTTAAAAAAAAATTTAGCCATTACTGCATACAAATACTTGTTTGGACTAGGTATATTTTTGTTTATAAATTTTTTTGTTTTCAACTTTCAGTTTTTATTACCTACCAAAAGAAACAAAAAAAATAATGTAAAAATGTTCTAGAATGTGCACGATTTTTTTATATGTTTACTTTCTTTTTCATGGCACTCTTACATTGTGCTTGCTGTGTTTTTTTTAACGTTTCCCTGTTCACGACTTGTTTAATTTGACAGCTTGAACCCGACTTCTGAATTTATGTCCTATGTCCAGCGCAAAGTTTTTATTTGTTGTATAAATAGCCTTTTTTTTTGGGTTTGTGCTTCTTTCATGTATGCGCTGATTTAGGTTTACAATTCTTTGGCAGTTTTTGTAAATACACAATATATGCATTTTATAGCAATTTATTTTATTTCTTTAAAGCACGAAAATGTGCTACATTCAAAGGCGTTCTAGAAATTGATTTTATATATTCTTTAAGTTTTCTTTATTTTTTATTTTCCTTTTTTTTATTTTCAGATTCTTTTGTTGCATATATTTGTATTATAATTCTTCAGTTGAAGCACGCTCAAATATTCAATAATATTTCATTGGAAAAAAGTAAGAAAATCTGTGCCAAATTCCAAGTATACGGTAGAGGCCAGTCGGCTTTACTGTCAAGCAACACAATTCATGTGCCGTGATAATTTGACCATTGACCAGTGGCGCATCCTAATCTCAACTGTGCCATAAATAAAATGTGTCTCTGAACGAAAAATAAAAAATTAACATTTTAAAGATATTTAAAAAATGCAGAAGGGAAAAATATAAAATAAATTAAAATAAAAGGAAAATTGAAAAAATAAGTTGAAGTGAAAATTATAATATTAAGAAATAAAAATAGTGGCAAATAATGTATATAACATATAAACGAATAAAGGATTCGAGTTCGGTTTCGGTATTTTCCCTTGTTCGATTTTGGCTACGGTTCGTTTTTTTTCGGTTTCGATTTCGATATTGTGATTTTTGGCCTATTACGGTTTTTTAAAGTAAACCGATTTGAACTAGAGATGGGCGCGTGCCTGTTTTTGATGTAACGGTCACGCACGGGCACGCCGATAGGTGACACGCGCTAGCACGAGCCCGACGACTAAATTTACAGGCACGCACGAGATGAACGATAAAGCACGATCAAGCACGGGATTTAAACAGACACGAGGAAACACGGACAAATCCCAGAAAACACGAGAAAAGACGAGAAAACACGGAAAAACACGACAAAGCACGGAAAAAGCAGGTGAAGCGTGAAAAATAACACCGGGACCGTTTAAATTTTTGGAACCGGTTTCGTTATTAAAAATGTGTGAAAACGGAACTGGAATCGAAACCCATATATTTTTTTCTGGTTGAAATAAGAACCGCTATTTTAAAAATCTCGGAACCAGAACCAGAACAGATATTATAGTACCTGTCAGGGTACGCAAAGATCCGGCATCGGAACCGTTATTAAAAAAATGTATGGAACTTGAAATAAAACCTATTTAATTTTTTGGTTGATCCATAATCGGAACCACAATTTTAAAAATCTTGGAACCCGGACCGGAACCGATAAGAGTTTTAGTCCCTGTAATAAAGGATTTTTCAACAGGGACGCTACAAAAGTAGAGCGACAGGGATAGCAAACGACGCCATATTTTTTGCCGCTCTTTTGACATTTCTCTTCAGTAAGGTTTGCCATTTCATGATGGAAAGATATACGAATCGAATGTCGGTAGTAAATTTTAATAATTTCGACTCGTTGTTGGCTCGTATATCTTTCCATCATTAAATGGCAAACCTTACTGAAGAGAAATGTCAAAAGAGCGGCAAGAAATATGGCGTCGTTTTGTAGTGTACCTGTTGAAAAACCCTTGAAAAAAACTTGTGTATCGCTCTTATTGAAAAACTCTTTAAATAATTCAAAGTTCTTAAATCCATTAGCAAAACTATAACAACAGATGTTTAAGAAAAGATTAAAATATCACGAAATTTTTATTTTCTGAAGCTGAAAGTAAGGGTTTTTTTTACATTAGGGTAGAAACTATAAAAAACCAGTTGGGAAGGTTAGATCACATGGGAAATTTTAAAGTAGGTGTTATTATGATAGTTAGGATTATCAAAATTATAGTCGGTCTAAGCCGACTATAAATACCCTACACATATGTGTGGTTACCATTCAAAGTGGTATATAGGGCACCAGGGAATACGAATCCTGAAAATAACTACAAACTTTCAATCGCTGTAGAATTTCCATTCATTTGATACCAATGTTTGCAAATGGGTAGGTGTACCGAATTTCGATTTTTTCCTTTCGCGGGAAAACATTATCTTCATGTATTTGTGCATGAAGTCAATATATATTTGACCAGAAAAGTTTACCTAAGCAGTAAAATTGAGCTGTAGATGTAAATTGTATATGAGGTATTTGAATATAAATGGTCAACTCACAGGTCACAATGAACCGATCTAGCCAATTTTTTCGCACATACAGCGTAGGTATATAAGTAATCTAAGTTATTAGTTTCATTCATGGATTTTTAAGTAGTAGGGATTTCAACAGACAGCTAAATCGACTCAGGAGATCATGCTGATCAAGAATATATATACTTTTCCATACCGGAGATGCTTACTTCTGGGTGTTACAAACGGCGTACCAAACTGAATATACCCTTTCACTCTTAGTGTAGGGTATAAAAATCTTCAATGGACACGCACGGGCACGACAGCAACTAGCACGCACGAAGATTTGCACGTACGAACTCAGATTTTCGGACGTGACACGAAAAAAGCACGACACGCGCCGCCCATCTCTAATTTGAACGGACATCGGTTACGTATAAGTGATATATTTAAAGAATGCTATAATAAAGTGAAGTGAAAAATGTAAAAATTTAATTTTATAAAAAATAGAAATTAAAGAAATATAATTAAAGAAAATGTGTAAAATATGAGCAATGGACTAAGTCAAATCAGCAGATAAATTTTACACCTAGAAAAATCCAAACTTCTGCAAATTTAGGTAAGTCAACAATTATATTACTTTGAAAATATATATTTAGTATATCCTATTTTAATTTGGTATTCAGACCAAATACGGCAATTTAACACAGACATGTCATTTGTTTCCTTTTATTTACATTCGTATGATGATCAAATAAAGTAGCTCTGATCGAAATCACTAACTTAGGTATGTAGATTAGGGCGGTTCGAATTATTTTGCAAAGTTATAATAGGGCTTAAAAGTTACATTGTGCTTATGACCTGTGTTCGTTCGAGCATTGCATATGAAATTAAAAAGTACTTTAAACCCTTCGTCACACCAACCATCACATTTTCTGTACTTCAAAATTTCCCATGTGATCTCACCATCCTTACTGGTTATAATTGGCAAAGCACCAGACTATATGCGATACCGTTAACAGATTTCGATTCAGCACATCTTATAATATATTAGAAAAATATAACATGTAAAACATATCGACCCATGCCGATTTGAGAGACGATTTTTTTTTGTATTTTTAAAACTTCAAGGACTATGTGCGAGCATAAGATTTGCTTCAAAATTGGTGAATTTTATGCAGGGCATCAATAGAATCAGACTCTATTTTTTGAGTCTATTCCGATATAAAATAATTTTATTTAGATGGTAAATCAAATAAACATATGGATTTAAAGTGTTTTAAAGTTCATCTGCAATTCGCGACATTATTTTTTCCGACTTGTGGGAAACTCCAGCAGCGCTTTGTAACTTTTAGGCCCTATTTTAAATATTGCAAAAAATTTCGATCCGCCCTAATAGACAGTGATGTTATTCATTATATTCGGAACCTCTCACCGATTTTTTGAATTTGAAAGGTATTGTATAGAAAATCTTTAATAGATTTAAGTTTGGAAATTATGAACATCCGATAAACCTAGGTACATGAAAGGGAACTGATCATTGCATTTTCCTTGTTAGGAACCTATCACTTACAAGACGAATATGATCTAAAAATGATCATATAAACCTTAAAAGGGTAATTTTTCTACTAGAGCAATTCATGGATAACAAACAAAAATATGCCGAAAAAGAAAGTAAAAAAAATCTAAGGAGCACTAGTATTGTAAGAGAAAGATTTTCGTTTTTAGTTTACGATCGTAAATATTTTGATCATCTATACCTAGTACACTCAAAAAAATAATGTATTAAAATCAATACAATTCAAACACTTATTTCAAAAAAAAAATGTATTTTTAATACATTTCTATTAAATTTGTATTTATTTTCTTACTTTTTAATGAAAAGTGTACTTGTTTTCTATTTTTCTACAAAATACTTTTATTTAATACATAATACTTTATATATGTAATTTGTGCTTGTTATTTCTTTTTGCATTTTTTCTATTGTAATACAACATGGAAAATTTATTAATAATGAAGTGCAATAAATTAATATATGAAAACTACAGACTTTAAAAAAATGTCCATGGCTTTTGTTTTTGCAAAAATATGCCAATTTCATTAATATGTTTGGTGTGAAATATTGTGGTTTTAAAACATGTGTAGCAGTTATAAAAGTGGTATTAATGTGACAATATATTGTTACGAAAAGAGGTAATTTACCCCACTGTGCAAGCATTCAACAATAATAAATGAGACGCAAGACAATTCAGCGCACTAAGCAATGTGTTAGAAAGAGACGGAAGATCATTCAGCGCAATGAGGCAGTGTGCGAGAAAAAGGATGGAAGTTCAGCGCATTAAAACACATGAGTGCGAAAGAGATGCCAATAGCATGCGTCATTCACGAAACGAGTAGAAGGTTCTCGAAACAAGTCGAAGCTTGTCGAAACGTATCGAACTGATGCATGCAGTATATAAGGGAGCCGCATCTGAGGTACAGCACTTCAGTAGTGATTGTAAAGTGGTCGAGGGCATCTCGTGTGATAAATGTCAAGTTAAATTGAGGACATGCAGCAGTTGTTAGAATTTGTTATTAGTAAAGTTGTTTATTAAAGTGAATTAATAACGTTAATTGTTATTATTTAAACAAGACATAAGAGTGTTTTTATTTTGTACACAATCCAGCGATACGAATTCGTAGAACAGTTTTCCGTTAGATTGAATTTTCGTAACAATATAATTGTTGAGAAAATAATAATGGTAATTTGAAACTAAAGAAAATATCGTGTTGTAATATGAAATATCCCTGAAAACCCTATTTAGTATCAGTGACAGGTTGAGTTTTTTTACAAAAGGAAACTTTATGCATTTTTGATCAGTGTTTTATAAGGATATTTTATAAGCATATCCCTTAATAAGGCAACCTTACTCACTTCGTTTGCGTTTTTATTAACTAGTATTCGTCTTTATTAATAAAAATATCATTAAACTGTCTAATAATTTTTAATCATATTCGCCTATTTAATCTATTATATGTATAATATTTATATACATATTTAGTAAAAACAAAAAAAATAAAAAAGAAAATGTTTCTTCTGGGATTTGAACCCACACCTTCCGGGTACAAGACCTGAGTTCTCACTGTTACGCTATCAATCTCATTTGTAATAGATCATTTATTCACAATCTTGAAGCAAATGACTAAAATTTGTGACGCATCGACAATGAATAAAAATTAAAAAAATTGAACATTTCACAAATTTTGTTTTTGAAGCAAAAATCTCAAAAAAGGGAGATGAATGTGTAGTGTGGAATAAAAAAAAACGTTTTTTAATACATTTTTTGTATTAAAAATACAGAAATATATTTATTTTTCTATACTTTTCTGGACAGCTAAACAATTGCAATTTCAGTAATTTTAAGACAAATTTATTTAAAAATTGATCTGAAATTCAATAAAAATATGTACTTATCTATATATATAAAACTCTTGGTCCGTCTGTCAGTCTGTCTGTCTGTCAGTCACCACACTAAAACTCACCATTGTCTGTCTCTCTGTCTGTCTGTCTGTCTGTCTGTCTGTCTGTCTGTTTGTTCCAGCATCACGTCTAAACCGCTGAACCGATTTAACTGAAATTTTGCCACAGGATACTAAGGAGTCCGAAGGGCGTCATAGGCTATATATGGGATTGAACAAAGGGGCGTGGTACCTCCCATACAACCTAAACTTTCAAAACGACATAACTCAGCACATACACAATCTAAAAAGATGAAACAAAAAACTAAAATTCATCACACTTAAACTCATCACACTAAAACTCACCACACCAAAACTCACCACACTAAAACTCACCACACCAAATTTCACCACACTAAAACTCACCACAGTAAAACTCAACACAATAAAACTCACCATACTAAAAACTCACCACACTAAAACTCACCACACTAAAACCCACTACACTAAAAATTCACCACACTAAAACTCACCACACCAAAACTCACCACACTAAAACACACCACACTAAAACTCACCACACTAAAAATTCACTAAACTAAAAATTCAACACACTAAAACTCACCACATTAAAACTAACTACACTAATACTTCTACTGGGAAAAACTCTACGGAGAAGAATTCTACCGGGAAGAATTCTACGGTAAAGCGTTCTATGGGGAAGAATTTTACGGCGAAGATTTCTGCGGGGAAGAATTCTACGGCGAAAATCATTCATATGTTGTTTTTGTTAAAAAGAAAACTCGATAATTATTAAAAACCCCATATATAATAATTGGACCCTACACAATTCGTTATTAATTTCAAATATTTCAAAAAATGGAATACTTTTGAAAGTATGAACATTTTTGTAGTGTTTTCAACAGACAGACAAACAAACAGACACATGGTCAAAAAAACTTCGCTAAATCAACTCGAAACGAGGAGGCGCTTGGGTTTTTGTTATGAAGCACTTTCTGTACTTCTTGCATTAAATAGTTTAATTTTATGTAGCTAATACATAAATTATGCACTAATGCAAATGACCTCAACATACAATACTTAATGCACTTTTTTTCTGTACTTAATTCATTTGTGGTCTATGGTTTCATGAGCATTTTCTCCGTCGCTAGAGAAGGTTTTCCTCACACCATTGCAGAAGGTAAGAAATGCTGCTGTGGTCTGGTGCACATCAAATGAAGCAGGTAAATGGACGTAAATTAATACGCTGGGTTTGGCTCTATACTTTGGCGATGGACAGACAGACAGGCAGTGCTTCGTAAAACAATTGAAGTTTTTTTTTTTGTTAATATTTTCTCTTCATTTAGATGTTGTGCATTGTTTTAAGTCGAATTTATAACCAAATCCTAGTTACTTAACGTTCTCTTTATGCAAAAGACTTAGTGCCAGCTGGCGTCTGGTGGTTTTTGTTGGATTTTACCTAATTTATTACTATATTTTCAGTTTCGCCTTTTTTGTGCGTTTTTACAGTTTTTCGTTATATTTTAAGTATTTTCCAACTTCAGACAGATGTATTTGCTGCTACGGGCTTTTAATTTTTTTTTTATTTTTAATTTATTTCTTGGATATTAATTGTAATTAATAGCTCAATTTATAAATCTTGGTTAGCATATTATTTAAATTATGTTTTACAATTACTTGGCGTACGAATATTTATGATACAAAAAATATGTTCAAATCAGTATAACTATGGTGGTCAATAAAGGGTGTGAAATTGAATACGTCGCAAATTTAGCAAATACTCAAACCATGTTTTACACATTGTCCATTGATTTATACACATTTCGTAAAATCTCACTTCAAAAATTCTAGTTTAAGGAATATTATGTCATGTTTATAATTTGATAGCAATTAAACCTAGCGAAATCGTTATTTCCATATTTTTCATATTAATGTGGTCAAAAATAAAAATAAAATCATCCTAATATCGGCTCCGGATTTTGAGAAAAAAAAACTTCCATTTTTACTTTAATTTCGCACATATGTGGATTTTTTGTTACAAGGATTTATTTTCATGACTGGAAGCAATATTCTTAATTTATACTAACATATTTCTGTTCTTTATCAATGTGGTCAAAAATAAAAAAAAAAATTAACCCGATATCGGCTCCGGATTTTGAGAAATAACAGCTCAAAAATTCTCCAAAATTAATTCTTTTTATACATTTATTGCAAAACAGTGGCAAACTTCTTGTAATGCATCTGTACCTTGATTATTTACTTATTTCATAAATCCCTAGTAGAAATTTTGGTAGGGCCATGGTCATGAAGTGATCATGTCATTCTTTGAGATGATCGGGATATGACGAGGCCCATAATGTCCTTGTAACGCAGTGTCCTAATCATGTACTGACCTCAGGCCATGATCACGTACTGATCGGGCAATTCCCCATTTTATTATTTACCCGACAATTGCCTTGCCAAAGTCCGAGCATAACAGGGTTTCTCTCATTAAATGTCGATCATTGTCTGATGCTAACCCTAGTAGAAATTTGCCCGATGCGCCATCGGGAAATGATCGGGTTTTCGTTGTGTATGCCCTATTAGAGAAAATATGATCATTGCCTTTGCATGCCCTTATCATGCTTACCATAGCACGGTTTACATTATCTAAACAGTCAATGTTCCCGATCATGGCTACATTATTTGTTCCTCATAACGAAATAACCATCAGCATGAGAGCATGAGAGAAACCCTATAATGCTCGGGCTCTGACAAGGCAATTGTCGGGTAAATAATAAAATGGGGAATTGTCCGATCAGTACATGATCATGGCCTGAGGTCAATACATGATCAGGAGACTGCGTTACAAGGACATTATGGGCCTCGTCATATCCCGATCATCTCAAATAATGACATGATCAAGTCATGGCCCTACCAAAATTTCTACTAGGTAATTTCGTTATGAGTTACAAATAATGTAGCTATGATCGGGAACATTGACTGTTTAGATAATGTAAACCCTGCTATGGTAAGCATGATAAGGGCATGCAAAGGCAATGATCATATTTTCTCTAATAGGGGTTACCCAACGAAAACCCGATCATTTCCCGATGGCGCATATGGCAAATTTCTACTAGGGATAAAAATCAACCAAATCTATCCATTGGTTTTGAAGTTGTACAATTTTGTTCAAATAAAGTGACTTTTTGTTCACCGTGCAACGTATCTAATTCCACATTTTTTGATTAAGGATTTATGAAACTTAAATAATTAAAAATAATATTTAGTATTATTCTTAAAACTTGCGTTAAATTTAATTAATTTCTATGTTTTTTTGCCCTGCAATTTCTATAATTTTTGTTATTTATGTGAAATGCAAAAAAAAAATCCAATCTACTCGACAAATATCTCTGCGTTTGTAAAAAGTATTTGTGGCAATATAATTGGCAAAGATATATTAAATAATAAAAATAGTGAAATTTTTCAAAATATTTAGTTGTTGCAGGTAGTGAAATTTTTTGCGCTTACCACCAAAGCATAATTATAATTAACCATTAACTATTTGAATGCAAGACAATAACAACGACAACAAAACAAACTTTAATACAAACAGACAACAAATATGTTTTAACAAAAGCAACCATTTACCAGCACGCAATTTTCCAGCCATGTCGACCACTGACCGAGCATCCGACCGACCGACCATCTGCAAAAATTGGGCTCAAGATAATGCGACCCAATACTTCAAATTGTAAAATAAATGGTTGCAATTAAAATAAATAAATGAAAATTAAATAAATCATTTTTGTTTTCATTATTATTTCACGCATTGTCTTTTTTTTTTTGGCAAAAATGTCACTTGATAAGAAGCTGTCATAAACAGTTTTCAGTAAAATTAAAATGAGTACTGCTGATGTATAATACATTTATTTTTAAACCGTTGTAAAATATTTATTTTTTATTAATTACATGAAGCCTTTTTGTAATTCATTCGTGATTTAGTTTGCGCGATATAGACAAAAGTAATTTTAAACTATACCAAAAAAATTAAAAATAATTTTGATTTTAAAACATTATTAATTATTGGAAATATGCTATAAATAATTGCTGTTTTATTTAGCGCCGAAAATAAATTACAAATGTTGGCTAAAACGTTATTCAAAATTAAAAAAAAGTTGCCTACAGAAAACATTATAAATTGCAAATAATTTATTATTTTCTTAATATTAAGAAAACAAATTACTTAGTTTTCAAAAAGGAAACAAGATTTATTCTACTGAATTTTGAGAAGTTAAAACATTGACTATTTAAAACCAAAGAGAACACGCAAATGTTTTGATATATTCTTTGCAAAATTTAAAAAGACATTTTCTTGTAATTTTTGTTGTTTTCATTGTTATTTGTCTGTATTATTCGCTCGTATGCTTCATATGTTTGTCTGTTATCGTCATATGTTTGTTAGTGTGTCTGTTGAAAGAAACTAAGAGCAATTATGCTTAATATGCAGAGGTTATAATCATAGGTATCAAAAAAGTAACTAAGTGCAATTATTCTTGATATGTAGAGGTTTTTCTTCTCTGGTGTCAAAAAAAGGCATGATATACATTGTATGCATCAAAAAGGTATCAAAAAAGTAACTAAGTGCAAATATTCTTGATATGTAGAGTTTTTCTTCTCTGGTGTCAAAAAACGGCATGATTGTACGCACAGAAAAAAATAATCAATGTAAATACTGCCATAAATAATATTGTACCATTAATTGGTCTAGCAACAAATTTTTTTGAGTTCACACACATTCGATAAAAATATGATTTTCTTCAAAAAATATACAAATTAAGGAGTTTGCATAAATAGCAAATGATTTAATTGCAATGGTCGACGTTTTAAAAGTATTTTTATTATCTTTATAATTCTCCATCATTAATTAAAAAGGAATGTTATAAATTCTTGTGAAAGTACATAACATATACTTTTTTGCTGATGAAGTTGGAAGAATAACTAAATATGCACCTATTGCCATCATCACCAATTTTGACGACACACTTTGAGGATGTAAGTATATCTTTTGGCTTATACCAAATGGGAATAATATGCGCGCCACCAAACGCGAATACTAAAAATTCTATCTTCCGCTTGTTTGCCGGCGTTCAATTGCTGCAAACTCGCATCGTGCCGACCCATCGCGGCTATAGTTGTGCTCAGCAACGGCGATTGTTAATGCAATTAATTCAATAGTCGTTTCAGCAAATTATTTAATTGTATTGAAGTAACTTTTTGTTTTTATACCCTACACTAAGAGTGAAAGGTTATATTCAGTTTGGTACGCCGTTTGTAACACCCAGAAGGAAGCATCTACGGTATGGAAAATTATATATATTCTTGATCAGCATGACCTCCTGAGTCGATTTAATGTCCGATTTAATGTCCGTCTGTCTTTCTGTCCGTCTATATGTCTGTTGAAATCATGATTACAGAAAAAGTAGAAGAGATAGAACAAGTAAACTTTAGATTTAGATTACTTATATATTTAAATTGTCTGAACAAGAACATGATCGCATGATTGGTCTATTGTGACCTGAGAACCGACTACTTATGTTCAAATACCTCATATAAAATGAATATCTACAGATCAATATTACTGTATACGTGCTTAGGTAAACTTTTTTTGGTCAAATATATATTGACTCATGCTCAAATACATGAAAATAATGTTTTCCGACGAAACGACTTGTGGTTACAAAAAAAAAAAAATCGAAATTCGGTACACCTACACATTTTTAAATATGGGTATCAAATGAATGGAAATTCTTCAATGATTGAAAGTTTGTAGTTATTTTCAGGATTCATATACCCTTGTGACTTATATACCACTTTGACTGGTTACCACACATATGTGTAGGGTATTTATAGTCGGCTTAGACCGACTATAATTTTGATAATCCTAACTATCATAATAACACCTACTTTAAAATTTGCCATGTGATCTAACCTTCCCAACTGTTTTTTTTTTTAAATTTATTAATTAATACGATTAAATATTTAATCAATAAATTAAATGTCGTATCGGCGATAAAACAATTCAAAATTAATTGTATTGATAAAATTGTTTGCTATATTTACAAATATATCTGTGTAGTTAGACAAGACAGCTTCCGTGCATGTATGAATGTTCAAGTTATAAATATAGAAATACACAAGTTTTCCTGCGAATATTAGTATTGTTTCAGTTCGTAAACATTTACTTTTCTGATGAAATCGCGTATAAATACCAAATTTGTTTCATTTCATTGTTGTCTATAGTACATGGGTACATATATATAAAATTAAATAAAATTATATAAAATTATATAATGAATAATCTAAATAAAATAAAAATGCACGCAAGACCCAATGTTGTCTGTTATCTCACAAAAGAATGGATTCAACCCTACCTCCCCTTAATATGGGTGCTGTGGATATTGCAGAGTCAGCTGCTCTTGACGTTCTGGGCATATCAATTCAATGTGATCTCCGTTGGAATGATCACATATTTGACGTGTCGAAAGAGGCGGCCAAGTGCCTCGGTTTTTTAAAACGGTGTAAGACATACTTCACTCCTGCTGACTTGCGCACTGTCTACACCACCTATATTCGGCCTAAGATGGAATACAATTCGCACATATGGGCAGGGGCTTCAAAATCTTCTTTGGAGTTCCTGGATCGAATCCAACAGCGTGCAATATATTTAATAGGGGATGAAAATATTTCATCCTCTATTGGTTCTCTTGAGCACCGAAGGACCGTAGGGTGTGTAAGCCTGTTCTATAGGTATTACAATGGTAAGTGTTCGAGGGAAATACATGATTTCACCAGGTCGTGTGTCCTCTCGTTCTACTCGGGCTTCGAACCAAGCCCACCCCTTCGTAGTTCACTCGGCTCTCAATAGAACCACGCATTACCGAGAGAATTCGTTCTTCAGTCGCACGATACGTTTGTGGAACAATCTCCCTGCGTCTGTTCTTCCCGACATTTTTGATATTGGCAAATTCAAAACAAACATTCACAGACACTACTCCATCTTTCCCCCCTCCATTTAACCTATCATCCCTTCATACGATCAACACTGTGCATTGCATGAATAGGGGGCATCCCCTGAGCGTTGGTTAATTTGTAAAAAAAAAAAAAAACTTCTTTCTGCATGCAAGAATATTTGATCTTAGCTAATTTTTGGCAACTAAGCGAATATGTTTCTTTAAATCAAGAATATTTCTGTTTGATATAACACTCGTATACTTCTTGATTAATTCTGGATTTCAGAATTTTTTTTTCCTGCGTAAATATGTTCAGAATTATAGCGTAATAACCTTGCAAACTTTTCAATGTAAAAACAAGTCTCAAAAGTTTATAGAAGCAATATAAAAGTCTAGCAAATCTATTGAACCTCCAACATAATTGGAGTTTAACCTCAAGAAATGAACAAAATAGAAATTGTTATTGAAAGATTTTTTTTTTGTGCATTTTGTTTTCAAGTTGTTGTTCGTATGGACTACCATTGACAGCAGCAACTTGCAGCACAGCCAATGGACTAAAGTAACTGTGCAAGATGCCTTATTCGATTTTGGGCAACATGTTTTTCTTGATGCAGCTGATGTTTTCCAAGGCTTCACAGCAGCCACTGTATTCACTCCGAGTCCATTGTATTTTCAGGTGTACGTTGCACCCTGACAAAAGAAGCAAAAAAATATTCAGCATGATGATGAGCAATCATTATAAAGGTTAGCATTGTCTGATGCTTTCACTTTTTGATGACAAAATCATAAAGGATGTATTGTTGTTGTATTTCGTTTTCTATTGTCTCTCACTCAGAGCAATTCGAAAATTGCAATAGAAACAACAATGATTAATAATAGCTGTACGTTGACTTCGAATACGTCAAAGTGTTATTTTGCCCTGAGCATTAGTCTCAAGGGTCAATAAACAAAACAAAATGTTGTTGAAAAAAATGTGAAAACTGTAAGTGCTACTGTCATTCATTCATTTGTGCACTTGGGGCTGATTAGAAATGAAATGAAAAACTGCAACAAAACAATTGGAAAAATTGATACCTGATAAAAAGATAAAGGCAATCATAAATATGCCAAAGTTGTTATAGAAAACATATAATGATAACTTATGGCGCCATTGACGCAAGTTGCTTTATTGCTATCGAACAAAATTGTCAAAACAATAACGTCGCATGCTTCAGTTGGTCTTTAATTAATGCGGTTAGTTGAAAAATAATAAAAAAACAAACGAAGAAATGTTTGAGAAGAACTCAAAGTTAATTGCAACAATTGAGCGCAACATTTGGGAAAGTTTCTCTAATAGTTTTGTAAAATGACACCTGGCACTGTGGTACATTTAGAAATATAAATTTTATAAATATGTGTGGTGGTTTTGTTGGATATTTCTAGCCACAAAAGACAAAACCAAAAGGGCGAATTCGAAAAATTTAAAATCTTGTCATGCCAAAAGGGCAAATCTTTTTGTTTTTTTGGCATAACTTATTATTGGTATAAGATAAAATTGGTTTTTAAAGCACGTATCGATTGGCATTATTATTTTAAAATAATTTTTAAAATTTTTATTACGAATCGATGGGTTCCTTAAATACAATTAATTATTGTCTTTACATCACTATTTTATGTTGCACCAATAAAAAGTTATAGCAAAAAAACGAAAAGATTCGCCCTATTGGCATGACAAGATTTTCAATTTTTCGAATATTTTCGTTTTTTTGATATAATTCTTTATTGTTCAATGAAAAACAGTTGTGTAAACGCATTAATTGTTTGTTTTTAAAGCATTAGGTTATGTTCAAATTGAGATACTGGAGTAAAGTGGGAAACACTTTCTTGGGTAAAGTAGGAAACGTAATTGTAAAAATCGATTATTAGCTAAAACACATTAATTCCAATTTTGAATTTTATAATTGTTTGATGTTTTAATGAATAAATTCCTCAAAACTAAGGACTGCGTCGAATAAAATTGTCCGCTACAAAAATGAAAAAATCTAGAAATCTAGTAATCGAATTTTTATAGAATAAAATATTTTATTTTGCAAATTATTTTTAGATTTAAAAAAAATATATAAAAAACCAGAAATTAATATTTTTTAATAAAAAGTTTTAATTTTTCCGGAACCCCTTCCATTAATGTTGTAATGGTAGTGTCCGCAACCCTCCCAGCTGCTGAAGCCCACTTTCTTTTAAAGTCTTGAAGGTCTTTGACCACTTTTTTTGTTGTCTTCATCTCCCTTTTTACTAAAGCCCAGTATCTCTCAATCGGCCTGAGTTCTGGACAGTTTGGTGGATTGGCTTCTCTAGGCACCAAAATCACTGCATTTTGTTGGATCCACTCTAAGGCCGTTTTGCTGTAGTGACATGAAGCGAGGTCAGGCCAAAAAAATGTGGACACTTCATGTTGGCCTAAAAATGGAAGCAATCTCTTTTGCAAGCATTCCTTCACATATATTTCGCTATTAATTGTACCCGATGTCACGAATGAGCTGCTCCTTTTTCCACAACTGCAAATTGCCTGCCAAACAAGGAATTTCTTTGGGAATTTTGTAATTTTTTTTTTATTTGAATTTTTCAGCGACATTTCCTCGAGAATCGGCTGTATAAAATTCCTGCCCAGGTAGTTGAGAAAAGTCCGCTAAAACATAAGTTTCGTCGTCCATTATGCAGCATTCGAATTTTTTAAAAAAATCTTGGTTCAGCTTTTTAGCTCGTTGTTTTGCGGTTTCATTCTTGACGGCATTTCTATCCGGAACTTTTTGGACCTTGTACGTCTTCAGCCCAGCTTCTTTCTTAGTCCTGCGCACGAAAGATTCTGAGCAATCCGCCATTCTCGCCAATTTCCTTCAGGATCTTACTTTAAAATATGAACAACCTTCTTCGACTTTTCACGAACATGTGGGCCTTTTTTTTACCAGAACCTTTCTTCCGATCAATACTCAGGTCTCCTTTAAAGCGGTGGATAACGCGAGAAATGGTCTTAGGGATAGCCCCGACCTCCTTGGCAATTTTTTTAAAAGACCAACTAGGTTGTTTTTGAAAAATTTTAATTATATTTTCTCGCACTTCCACTTCGTTTTCCATTTTCGCGTTAAATAAATTTTGTATTGACTATAACTGACACAAATTATTTTCTGCCATTTAATTCAGAGCTACTATGATCAATTTTTTTTAATTTGAATCTTGCAATAGCACATTATGGGAAGATATGTAACGGACAATTTTATTCGACGCAGTCCTTATGATATGTTTTTCTGTGCACATCACTTATCATTTATGCCACAGTGCAAGTTGATTATTTAAAAAGGTGTTGGAAATAAATTTATATTTTGAACCCACATTTTTGCCATAAAATCATGTACTATTTATTATTTTTTACCTTTCTTCATCCTCATCATCATCATCATTATCATCTTTTCGGCAACGCTGCACAAATTGTTTGTGATTTTTATTAATTTGATATAATAAAGTGAAAATAATCGAAAATCATAAAGAAAATGTAGTTTTGGACACTACATGCACAATCCGTCCGTCCGTTCGTCCATCAAGATGACTGATGAATGCACGTCAACAACATTAAAACAAATGCCGCAGTTAAATGGTAGTTGCTTGGAATTTGGACAGATACATGTTGTAGCGTATATCATATGCACTCATGTGTAATACTTAATACTGTCAGAAATTAATTTTACCCAATAAAACCAAATTTCACTACAATTGCGCCCTCTGAAGATGGATTTTGAAATTAAACTGTTAGATACCAGATGTGCATGAGACGGATGTAAAATGTGTGAAAGTTATGACAGCAGCAGCAGCCGCATAAAAGAATTTCCAACAATGGTGTAAAATATATTTTCCGAAATATAAAAATGAAAAATATGCTGGCTGGCTATAGGACACAACAATCAACCCACTTTGTGCATAAGTAAAATGTGGTCGTTCAGTTGTTCATTGCATTGTTGATTTTTGTCTTTTTCAATTACTTACCTACCACAAATGCTGGTGTCTCTGAACGACAATTTAGGTTAATATTTACATTTTGTGATTTTTCTTTGCTTCGTTTTGTTAGGCTTCAGAGATGGCAATTGTAAACTTGGTTATGCTGTACAGATTGTTTACAAATTGTTTTGCAGTATTCTTCAATTCTAAACTATTCTAGGTTATGCGCAAGGATTGAAACCGTAACCGAAACCGAAACCGATATCCGTTTAAAACCGTTCCATTTTTAAAACCGAAACCGTAACCGAAACCGTTATACGAAAATCAGAAATAAACCGATATCCAATACCGATATAAACGGTTTCGGTTTTATACCGGTTTAAAACGGTTTTTAAAAAAGTATACAAAAAACCAGGAACACATATTTTATTTTATATAGAAGATCTTAAGTAAAATTTCATTAATTAAAATTTGGAATTCCCAAAATAAACATTTTTGGTTGTACAAAAATTCACATGTTGTTTTTTGAGAAACGATTTTTCCAAAACAACGGTATTTGGTCTTAAATTTGTTTTTTGTTTCATTAATCGAATTAACAACAAAACACAGCAAACTCCAAGCAAAATTTTTACGTTAAAAAATGATTAAAATTTTAATAATATTGTTTTTTTATTTATTTTATTAGTAAAATATATAGGGGAGCTTGAGGTAAAGTGGAACAAGTTTTGAAAAGTTCATTTGAATATATTTTAAATTCTTTTAAATGATCTATTCAATAGAATACCATTTAAAGGTCTTCTAATGGATTTTTGACTGATGTTTCAAAACAGCTCAATTTCGGACATAAACAAAACAATGTAATGCAAAAAAAAATGTAAAAAAAGTTTCAAATTATTAACATCTCAGTACCTATTTAAGGAAATACGAAAAATGAAGTGCAACTTAGACAAGTTTAAAAATTTCAAGTATAAGGCAGATATTTGTTTACATTAGTGATGATTAAAAATTTCTTGTTCTTGCATTTTTTTTTTGTTGCAAGAACAAAAGCGAGAACAAAATCGAGATTTTGCAAGAAAAAGAACAAGTGCAAGACTAAGACTGCAAGAAAAGGAAGACTCTTGCGTTTTTTTTATGATTTTAATGTATTTATTATGTTTTTAAGATAATAATGATATACAAAAGAATTCATGATATTACTAAATATTGAACAATAAGTAACAATGGAAAGCGTGCAAAATATTTATGAACGTGACCATTAATAAAGATGTGTGTTTTTTTTGTTTTTGTCGAATTCTAAAAAATATAAGCATCTTAAAAATAAGGCCTGTGAAGCACTTTTGAAGCGGTAAGTAGCTTTAAAGGTGCTTCAAAAGTCGCTTCAAAAAGATAAAATAGACCAAACAATGTTTTTTTCTCTTTTCTTCGCTACGCAAGTTCGTACATCGGTTGTGCATATGCACTGTGCTTATGCACATTATTATTTTTGTTTTACTTTTATATATAGTTTTTTTGTTAATTGTAAAATCATGAAGTAATAAAAATAATATATTAACATTTACACAGTGTGATATATTTAGCTGATATATTGCTTTTTGTGTTTTTCTTTTTTCACAAATCCGCTGATTCGTTTGAAAGTGCAACAACAACAAAAATGCGAATAAAGCAGCATCCAAGCTTTTGATAGAATTTTGGCTGGAAATTTTTTGTACCACAAAGAGAACTCGTTGTTGTTGCCAACTAGAGAGCTGTACTAGAAACATACATGTAGTGTGGTGCCGTGCGTCTGTCCGTTGTCATGCGACTGTCTGTTGTCATGCGTCTGTCCGTTGTCATGCGTATGTCTGTTGTCATGCGTCTGTTTGTTGCCATGCAATGATACAGGAAAGCAACGAAGAGTTGTCGTTGTGATAGTGTATGTATACGTAATCGTTATTGTTATATTCTCTTCTTTCTGTTAGTATTCGCTTTGTAGCGTTTGAGTTTGTGTTCGCATGATGTTCGCAAAGAAAAATGTTACTCTGCAAGATATTATTTGAGATCTCTTGACATACGGTACGTGTAGCATACGGATTTTTTTTAATGTGTGACGAAAACAGAAATATGCTTATAAGAAATATTCCTTATATTTATTGTATATGTATATCGTATACTGTATATCGTCGTTGTAGAACGAAAAGTCATCAAATACATTTTTATGAAAAACTTAATTTTCGAGTTTGTTGATTAATATTATAAAAAGTAATTGATGCATTTTTAAAGTTGAAATATCTATTGATAGATTTACATTTTCTTATCATGTGGTAAAAAAAATGGAGATCATCGATTAAAAATTGACAGATACATAAAGATGTTTGTAAAAAATATTTAGAATTTTTATTATGGCCTTGAGATTTTGAATTGTCTTGTCAACATCACTTGTTTTATACAATTATTTTTTTATTTGTTAATTCTTGTTAAAATATAATTCAAATTTTTATGTTATTGGATTTTTTTTGTTAGTAAAATGTTGAAGAAATTGAAAATATGGAAAATAAGTTACTTAAATACAATTAGTGTTCAAATTCTATTCAGTTTCATAATTAATATGCAGTTTAAGATATTTGTCTTCGATCTTTATTTAAAATTTAAAAGATTAAGATTAACATTTCTTGCCTTGCTCTTGCAAATGATCATCGCTAGTTCACATATATTGCAGTTCACAGAATTGTTGAAATTTAATTTCTTTGGCTTTTATGGATGAAAATTGTACAAAATTCATCTTCTTTTCAATTCAGATCATATATCAGGTGAAGTCAATATGTTGCTTTTCATTGGTTTGTGGTCACGAAATTTTAAATTAAATTTTTTTCTTGACGTAATCCATTAAATAATTCATATAACACAATATTTTTACTGAAATAACAACAAACATTGTTTGAATTACGTTTCCCACTTTCCCCAGTAATTTAGCACCATATAAAAAAAGTAAAATTATTTGAAAAATATGGAAATAAAGAAAATTTATACAAAAACCGAAATCAAAACCGAAACCGTAACATGGAACCGGTATACCGAAAACGTTTCGTTATAAAAACTTAAAACCGAAACCGTAACCGAAACCGAAACGCGGAAAAAACCGAAACCGAAATCGAAACCGTTATTCGTTTCGGTTTCAATCCTTGGTTATGCGACATATTGATACATTATCTTGGAATATATAAACGAAGGCGTGGTCAGTTAATAAATATGTTAATATGATTAGGAAAAGTATTGTTCTTGTGGCAGTCGTTTGATTATCATTTATAAGACTTGTAACATGAGCATGTTCTTGTGCAAATGTTTGATTGTGGTAAACAATTAATACCCTTTTTCATACAGGGTTTTTCAATAAGAGCGCTACAAAAGTGTTTTTCAAGGGTTTTTCAACAGGGACGCTACAAAAGTAGAGCGACAGGGATAGCAAACGACGCCATATTTTTTGCCGTTTTTTGACATTTCTCTTCAGTAAGGTTTGCCATTTCATTATGAATAGATATACGAGCTAACAACGAGTCGAAATTATTAAAATTTACTACCGAAATTCGAATTCGTATATCTTTTCATCATGAAATGGCAAACCTTACTGAAGAGAAATGTCGAAAGAGCGGCAAGAAATATGGCGTCGTTTGCTGTCCCTGTCGCACGACTTTTGTAGCGTCCCTGTTGAAAAACCCTTTATAAGAATATATACAATTATGAATGTTTTTAAAAGAATTACATACTACTCTTAAACATACTTTTTATACCCTACACTAAGAGTGAAAGGGTATATTCAGTTTGGTACGCCGTTTGTAACACCCAGAAGGAAGCATCTCCGGTATGGAAAAGTATATATATTCTTGATCAGCATGACCTCCTGAGTCGATTTAGCGATGTCCGTCTGTCCGTCTGTCTGTCCGTCTGTCCGTCTGCCTGTCTGTCCGTCTGTCTGTCCATCTGTCTGTCTGTCTGTTGAAATCCCTAAGACTTTTAAAATAGAAGAGCTAGATAAATGAAACTTATAACTTAGATTACTAATATACCTACGCTGTATGTGCGAAAAAATTGGCGAGATCGGTCCATTGTGACCTATGATCCGACCACTTATGTTCAAATACCTCATATAAAATGTTCATATAAAGATCAATTTTTATGTATACGTGCTTAGGTAAACTTTTTTGGTCAAATATATATTGATATCATGCTCAAATACATTATAATAATGTTTTCCGGCAAAAAGACTTGTGGTTCACAAAAAAAAAATCGAAATTCGGTACACCTACACATTTGTAAATATGGGTATCAAATGAATGGAAATTCTTCAGCGATTAAATGTTTGTAGTTATTTTCAGGATTCGTATACCCTGGTGACCTATATATCACTTTGAATGGTAACCACACATATGTGTAGGGTATTTATAGTCGGCTTAGACCGACTATAATTTTGATAATCCTAACTATCAGAATTACACCTACTTTAAAATTTCCCATGTGATCTAACCTTCCCAACTGGTTTTTTTTTTAATTATAAAGTTTTTATTTCAATAAAAAGACAATTTGTTGCGACAACTAATCTGTCATTAAAGAATTGTTAAATAAGTTATTTCCCTGGATAGTGTACAAAATAAAAAATACATTTATGTATCTTAAATGCGGCGCTTTCATATACTGAAGAGCCGGATTCTAGAAGTTTCCATAAATGTCTACACATAATGAGAATTCTTCTTGTTTGTAGGACATCTCCATGTATTTTGCATGTTTTTGCAATGCATATCGAATTCTAGAAGTTTCCACAAACTTCTACACTTAATATGATACTCATTCGTTCTTTGCACCACATTCACACTCATGTGTTTTATTGCACTGTTATTCAATTTAATTCTAGCTCACTGCATACGTCCTTGACTGATTTTTTGTCTCTTTCCTACAGCATTGCCTTAGTACGAATTATCTTTTGTCTGTTTCCTACAACATCACCTCAGTATGAATTATCTTTTGTCTCTTTCCTACAACATTAACTCAGTACGAATTATCTTACGTCTAATTTACTGTTGTCAGGAACAGATTATATTATTTCAAAAAATTGGGTGCTGATGAGTACCAACCCGATATTTGTCCTCACATGCCCAATATAATCTGTTCATGATCATGTCTTCCCAAATAGGGTAAATTTTTCTTAGGGATTTTCTTATTAAAAAACACTTATTAAAAAACAACATCAATCACTTATTCTCATTGCATTTCGTTGCCTCAAATAATTAAAAACAAATTTCATTTTCTTAGCAGTAATTACTACAGGCAATACAAACGGCATCGCTTACCTTGCAGTCACATCACAGAAATGATTTTCAACAAATTTTAATACATCAAATTGCTGTCACGGTCAGTTGAGCACCAAACAATGCATGCTATTCCCACATCCCACCAGGCCGTTAGACAGTCACTTTCTTTGGGTCAAACGATTTCGATTTTATCTGTAACCAAGCGAATGTTACCTGCAGGTTATATAGGTACTTGTACCTGTCTTCATAGCCTGCCTAACTTTATGCTGGCGCTGGCACACGGTCAGGCTGGCCCCCTAACATTGAATCTATTGTAATAATGATGTTTTTCGCCAGAAATCACCGAAACATTAAGTGAAAGTGAATGAAAAGTCATAGAAAAACTACTGAAAGTCAAATTGAATTGAGGCAAATACTACAGCTAAGGATTCGCTAAAATTAAACTTGAAACATTTTCATATCATTTTCCACCACAACAAATGTCGAAGATTCACTTTTGCATTTCGTATTTGCTTTCGCAAATATTTAAGTTCTCTCCACTTCTGTGAGGTCGGCATTTTGCAGCATTACAAAAGGTAATTGCATTGCAACTACTACGTGATCTTGGCTTTGAGATCATGCTGGAAATTAAAATCACCTGCAACATAAATTGTTGGCGACAGATGATGAGATGCTGTGACATTGTAAAATGTTGAATGTTAATCGTTTTGTTACTGTGAAAAGCAGCAACGTTCAACAACAGATCACTTGCGGCTGCACGATCATTGGAAGACACTATAATGATGAGGGAAAACATATGCGAACGCACAACGTTAATCCAAGGATGTAACATTGTGATACTTTCTTTCTATGGAGTAAAGATCTTTGAAGTATTTTTCTATTTGTTTATATATATTTGTTATATGTGCTTGAGACGACTTCTTTATTAGGTTTTTTTTATTTTTGAAAGAAAACTTAATTTTTAATTTGTAAGCAATGCAAATTTTTGTTTAAATATTTTCTTCTATCCAAGTAGAAATTTACCATATTTGGAAAACATGAAACTGCACGAGTTTTGGCAATGTAATAATGCCATGTGTCGGAGCTCTTTGATGAGCGAAGTTTTCTTCAACTAACTGTTTTAAAAGAGTTCGATATCGTTGCTTTATTCTACTAATTTTCTAATTTTAATGTCTCACATAGATATCGCAATATTTTCGAATCAGTCTCGGTATTCGATGCGATATCGATCCATAATCCTTTTTTTTAGTTTAAAATAAACTTCATTATCTCGTTATAATATCTGCGTACATCTTAGAATGAATTGTGTAATCGAGATCAATTCTTTCGATCGACATCTCGAAACAGTCTCAAAGCGATATGGAATCGAATGGCAGACTGGGAATGATCAGTTCCGAATCATGAACTGAGATCACGAGATGCATGAGATCAATGATGTAGGAGATTTCACACAATATTGGACACTTTCCCGTGAGTCAAATGAAAGCTTCATTATCTACCTGCACAGAAAAAAAATGTACATCATATTGATGAATTCCGTTCTTAAACCCATGATTCATTGTATTGAAGAACCATTCATAATATTAATGACTAACGCCATCAATGTTATGAGTGCTATCATAAATATGAAGAACGCTTGGTAACTGTCGAAAAAGTGTTCTTCAATATGATGAACTGTATGTGAAGAGTACGTTTCATCATATTAATGAACCAAAATATAAAATACAACATATGTGTTCATCATATTGAAGAAATATTTTGATAGATATTTGGTTTAATGAACGAAATATCTATCAAAATATTTTTTTTTCGTTCATTTTTTGCCGAACTTCTCAGTTCTCAAGTAGTTCTTGTATGTTATTTCTTATACTGGGTTTTTTCAAATGGGACGCTACAAAAGTAGAGCGACAGGGAAAGCAAACGACGCCATATTTCTTGCCGCTCTTTTGACATTTCTCTTTAGTATGGTTTGCCATTTCATGATGGAAAGATATACGAGCCAACAACGAGTCGAAATTATTAAAATTTACTACCGAAATTCGGAGTCAGTAGCCTCAACGTTAAGAGCGCTACGTCAATTTATGGTTGTCATAATCGTCCTAGCAGATCAACAATTGAGCGTCTAGTGGAAAAATTTGAATCCACAGGCACAGTACCAAATGTTCCCGTGCCAGTGAGACAAAGAAGTGCCCGTAGCGACGAGAATATTGCTACCGCTGAGGCTTCAGTTGAAGAAAGCCCAAATGTGTCTCTCACACGTCGTTCTCAAGCGTTGGGCATCTCTGTGACGTTCTTGTGGCGAATTTTGATCTTGGCCTACATCCTTACAAAATCAAATTGACGCAAGAACTGAAGTCACTTGACCACCAGAAGCGTCGTATGTTCGTGAATTGGGCTGAGCAACAACTTGAAAACGATTACGATTTTCATCGAAAAATCATCTTCAGCGATGAGGCTCATTTCTGGCTGAATGGCTTCGTCAATAAACAAAATATGCGTTATTGGTCAGACAGCAATCCACACGTACTCCATGAGTCATCATTGCATCCCGAAAAAATTACGGTTTGGTGCGGTTTATGGGCCGGCGGCATCATTGGGCCGTACTTCTTCCGTGATGATCAAGACCGGCACGTTACTGTGAATGGGAATGATAACCGAATATTTTTGGCCCCAATTGGATGATGTGGACTTGGAGGATATGTGGTTCCAACAGGACGGCGCCACAAGCCACACAGCGAATGCCACAATCAATTTATTGGAAACCAAGTTTGGAGAACGTGTTATCTCACGAAATGGTTCAGTCAGTTGGCCGCCTCGGTCGTGCGATTTGACGCCATTAGACTATTTCCTGTGGGGCTACGTCAAGTCTATGGTCTATGCCAACAAGCCAGCGACGATTGATGAACTTCGTACGAATATCGAACGTGAAATTGCAGCAGTATCGGCCGATTTATGCTTGAAAATCGTCGAAAATTGGGTTCAGCGTCTGGACTTCTGCAAGCGTGCCCGTGGTGGCCATGCAAAAGAAATCGAGTTCCATACATAATGGCATCGAACGTACTTTTACAGGAATAAAGAATTTCATTGATATCCAAAACCGTTTTTGTTTTATTTATTTTGTAGCGCTCTTATTGAAAAACCCTTTATAATGCTTGCGCGACATGCATAAATTAGTAAAATATTTTTATAATATATTTATTATAATTACTACTTTTTATTAATAAAAAGTTATATATATGAAAATATATTTTTGAAAAAAAAACTTTTTTCGAACAAACATTTTTTTTACGAACAAAATTTTTTTTTTCGAACCAATTTTTTTTCGGAACAATTTTTTTTTCGACCCTTTTTTTTTTGTCCGAAATTTTTTTTTCGGATAATTTTTTACTGCTATTTTTTAAATAAAATTTTTACGAAACTTTTTTTTCGAATTTATAAAAATAGAAGCTGTTACGAGATCGAGCTTTTTTTTTATCTAAGTTAGTTTAAGATAACTTTGTGGCATCGCAAGTCTTTCCAGCACACTGGGACGCCAAAAATGCAAGAGTTTCCGATCATGATACTAGTGCCTTGAGGTTTATTCAATTTGTTATTTCTATATAGTACCAACTTTTAAAAACATTTCTCATTTTCTGATTTTGTAATTTAGGTATTCAGTATTATAAATATTTGAATTATTTCACAAACCATACATTTTTCATTTGTTAATTAGATGTGAAAGTTATTTTATTAATGTTCACAATAAACTAAAACTCAAATAAGCCATTGCAAAACTAGACATGAATAAATATAATATTGTATTTAATTTAGTTCAGTAGAAAATAACAAAGTATTTTATAGTCTCTGCATTTGGCTGTAGATTCACTCTCCCGTAAAGTTAACTAAATGCAATATATCATGATAACTCTATAAAAAAATTAAGCCGTTCGTGTGTATAAAGTCATTTACATTAAATTTTTACAAATTGAAATTCAATGCACTGAAAAGTGTACCACTTAAAAATAAAATATATCCCAGAGGTATAAGAATTCATTAATGAACTTTAGAAATTAGTAATAAGTGTTATAGTTTTGTTTACCTTACTTAAAAAAAAAATCGAAATTCGGTACACCTACCCATTTGTAAATATGGGTATCAAATGAAAGAAAATTCTTCAGGGATGGAAAGTTTGTAGTTATTTTCAGGATTCGTATACCCTGGTGACCTATATACCACTTTGAATGGTAACAACACATATGTGTGGGGTATTTATAGTCGGCTTAGACCGACTATTCTTTTGATAATCCTAACTTTCATAATAACACCAAATTTAAAATTTCCCATGTGATCAACCTTCCCAACTTGTTTTAAATTTTATTTATCAATAATTTCTTATATATATTAATATTGTTGTATGGCGTAGGGAGATTTCTGACAAGCACGCAGAAAAGTGAAACTGTACAATAACACTGCGGGAAAAAAGTGTCAATCGCTCTAAAATTACCTATCACGTGAAATTACCAATCATCGGTCACTGCTCCAGTCCAAAAGTATGCAGCAGGGAGATAGTTCACATCATTATACATGTTCTGCGACCAGTACCATTGGTACCCACTGGGGACTGGATCTTGAAGACCAGTTATGTAATATGTCTAAAGGTCTGCATGAGGTCTTAATTAACCCTTTCCTAGAACAACGCCATGTTAAAGTTGCCAGTTGGTTTCAAATAAAAGAGGCAGAACTATCTCCGATTAACGATCTCCGAAGAACAAGTCACAGGCCTGGTCTAGGACCAGTTTGCTTCCTAGTAGGGTGTATATAACCACCACCACCATTAGAAATTTTCAATACGTGGACAGTTATTAGGACAATATATAATGGCCCAGTTCTGAGCCTATAATGTTTACCTGTATTGAGCCAAGACTTCTACACCAATATTGGTTTACGCCTTGTCTATTATATTCATTCAAGAAGCACCCTAACTCTTTGAATATTGCGAATAAAAAGCTTACTATGAATAATACACTCCTTAAAGCAATTTCCGAGTGTAATCATTCTTATAGAGTTCATATAGTTTAAGCCAAATTCAACGTTGTCTGTAATCGCACAAAGGAATCCTCTCACACCAAAAAAAGGGCGTTGGGAATATTAGGGAGTCAGCAGCTCTTGAATCTCTGCGCATTATATTCAATGTAACCTTTTAGGAAAGATCATTCGGCCCAAGCTGGGATATAATTGGACTTGGGCTTTTAAATCCTCTTTGGAGTTTCTGAAACGAAGACTAAAATTTTATAGAGAAAAAACAGTAAGATGTGTAAAACTGTTTTGTAATATTACAATGGAAAGTGTTCGAGTTAAATTCCAACGGGTCGTGTATATCAAGTTCTGCTCGGACATCAAACATAGCCCACTGAACTCAGTCGCGGATTTTTCAATGTCTACTTGAGAATCAAGTGCAAAAAGGTAACGCAAGTTATAGGGAGTCTTCGCCATCAATACTAGCGCAAGTGACGCCAAACGTTCTGGTCGCCCAATTGAAGTCACCACACTTGAAATTTTCGATAAAATCCACGGTAATGAAAGTACGCGAACTTGAAGTAGCTGCAGGCTTATAGATGGCTCAGTGATTTAATTTTTTCATAAATTTTTGGTTAAGAAAAAGCTATCCGCAAGATAGCTTCTGAATTTGCTCAAAATTGACAGTCGTTTGACAACTTTAAAGAAGTGTTTGGCGATATTCAATCACAATCTGATCGAGGTAACGTTTTGTAACAGTGGACGAAACATGGACTTATCGCAAGACACTAGAGACAAAGGAAAAGTCAATACATTGGACTTTTTCAGGCGAATTCAAGTCAAAAGGTGGGTGCCTCGGTCAGCAAGGTAATAGCGACAGTTTTTTTAGGATACACGCGATGTCAGTCACACCGAGTAACTTGAAAATGCTAAAACGATTACCCAGTCTCGAATTTATCATTGACTACTTGAGAATCATGTGAAAAATGTAATGCAAGTGTTATAGGGACTCTTCGCCATCTATTGGAACAGTTCGTCACTGTTTTCTCAACGTCGCCTAATTTAGGTCACCAAATCAGAAATGGTCGATAAAATCGAAGTTGTGACGGTACGCGAACGTGAGTAGCTGCAGGCTTATCAGGTGTGTCAGTGATTTCAGTTTTGCATACATATTTCGTTATGAAAAGGCTATTCACAATTTTTTGACAATCGTTTGACAACTTCAAAGGAGTGTTTGTCATTATCCAAACGACTTGTGCGCCGTTTTGTAACTATAGACGAAAACTAAATTGATCACAACACATGAGAAGCCAATAAACAGTCAAAACAATGAACTTATCGAGGCGAATTGAAGTCATGTTGAGTCTCTCGGCTCACAAGGTAATAAACGACAGTTTTTTGGAATGCAAGCGGTGTGAATCACATCGATTAACTTGAAAAGTGTAAAACGATTACCGGGGAATATTATGTAGAGCTGTTGAATGAACGGCGATTTGAAGTAATAACGACTGCATTTGGCGAAGAAAAGAGCTCTTTTCCATCAGGACAACACACTAGCAATAGCAAAATTGCATTAAATTGGTTAATTAGGAATCGCGTTGATTGGGTCTTACGGTGAACGAGGACAAGACGAAGTATCTGGTTTCAACAAACAAAGACTCCCGACGTCTTGGACAGTACATCACTATTGACACTCTCTACTTCGAAGAGGTGAAGGACTTCGTATAACTAGGTACAAGCATCAACAAAGAAAACAACGTCAGCCTGGATATTAGCCGAAGAAAACTCTTGGTAACTTTGGGCTGAGTAGGCAATTGAAGCGCAGAGTCGGTCATCATGCCAGTACTCCTCTATGGAGCTGAGGCAAGGACGCTTGCCAACCCGATTAGCGAGTTTCAGGAGTGTTCGATAGAAAGATTCTTCAGAAAATATATGAGCTGTATGAGCTCTACGCTGACATTGACATAGTCAGGCGCAATAAGATGCAGCGCTTACGCTGGCTTGGCCATGTAGAGCGTATGGTTGAAAAGGTGTTCAATTCTGTTCCCATTGGTGGTCAACGTAGGAGAGAGCGTCCAAATCTCCGGTGGGGCGACAAAGTGAAGGACAACCTGACAGCACTTGTAGTGTAAAACCAGCGCGCGGAACACAGAAGCGACTGACAAAGCATAATTGCTGCGGACGAAACCCAACAAGGGTTGTAATGGCCAAAACAAGTAAGTTAGTAAGGTTACGAATTAATCCCTCATCCACCATATTCTCCAGATTATTTTCTGTTTCCAAACATGATGAAATGGATTGGCGGTATTGTATTGGCGTTGGACTGCGAGCCGAAAGGTCCCCGGTTCAAACCTGGACGGGGGCTAACAACATTTTTTCATAGAAACATTTTTCTATACAGCGCTACCTCTCGGCAGTAAATGGCAAACCTACGAGAGTAAAACATTGCCTATGAAAAGCTCTCACCCGCCGTTCGGATTCGGCAATAAACTGTATGTCCCACCACTTTGAGTACAAATATAACACGCGCAGCTCAAAATGGGGTGAGTGCTCGGCCTAAGTTCTTATAGGACTGTAGTGCCAAACTATTATTATTATTATTATGGGCTGGCCTTGAACCTATGGTTTCTTTCCCTATATGGGCATTCGACCAAGTATGCATTAGTTATATTAATAAATTTTACATACATCTATTCTTTCTTAAGTGTAACATATAAACTATATTATTTAGCTACTTTACTAACGTCACCAATGCATAATTTCAAAAACCGTATCAACATTGTTATCATGTTACGTGCAACTGTAAATTCCGAATTCAAAAGAAAGTGGGTGTTGAACCGCGAAATCAAAAACCTTGAACACTTTGCTATGAATGCAAACAAACATTAATTAATAAAAATAATCAACACAGATCTTTGATACGATTCTCAAAACGTGGTTTTCCTCTAATAAGTTGGAAAAGTGCTACAACAGCATAGAGGAGTCGAACTAGAAAAAGAAAAAGAAAAAAAAGGAAAAAAACGCCGAAGTAGAGGCAGATGCGCCAAATTAGCAGCCATGCTTATAATTTTCCATACTTCGCGCAGTGAATTTCGGTTGGCGCGGTGGACTTGAATGCAGTCGGCGCGCCATCTACGCTCTAAATAATGATGTAGTGTAGTAGATATGTTGGCCAAATTGCAATTGTAATTGCAAATTGATGAAAATAATAAAAGCAACAACGTTTTGGTCCAGATAATAATGCGCTGCGGCGCAACGGGCCACATGTAAAGTGTATAAATTTGATTGGCAGACAGGCGCAGCGGATCAGTTGCTGCCAGTTGTTGCCAGAGTTGGTAAGGATCTTCAAAGAATACGGTTACATCTGAATACGGATACGTTTGCGTGTGTGTACATGTGTGTGCGTGTGTGTAAAGGATAAACTAGACAAAATTATTCAAAAAAGTGAAATTTTGTGAACAACAAAAAAAAAGGAATTACAATGTTTATACAACCTAAATTGCTGCATATCATCATTATGTGTGTCTCACTGTGTGGCGCACACTGTGCGGCCAAGGCACACGAGCCCAAGCTCACACCCAATGCTGCTCGTGGCTCCACGCTATTCGATAATGGCATCACGCGCACCGTACGCCACATTTTCACACAGTGCGCGTCGCAGGATCGCGATCTGTTCTGGTGCTTTAAGGTGCAGGGCGCCAAGCTGCTGGGTCGCGCACTCAAAGTGCAAAACATTAGCGTGCTCGAGGGTCTGACAATCATACGAAAGCCGGAGAATGATACGCGCAACGGACGCGCTTCGCAGAGTAGCGCCGTGTACAGCAACCACGATCTGGAGCAGCTTTCATCGAAGAGTCTCGATTCGTTGCTGCACGAACGTTTTCTGAACTTTATGCAGAGTCGTCAGCTGCAGGTGAATATACCACGCCTACTTATCTTTGGGCAACGCAACAGTCAGCTGTGGCTGAAGCAATGGTTGGCACCGCTCTGGGCGGCATTCGGCTCCGGCTCCGACACGACCGATGGCACTGAGGGACGCAAAAAGAAGGACGACAAAAAGTTTTTGGGACCGTTTATTGCCGCGGTCATGCTAAAGGCGGCCATACTCAAGGTAGCCTACCATTCAATAGCGATCGTAGCGGGTAAAGCACTGATTGTCGGCAAAATTGCGCTAATCATCAGCGCTATCATTGGCCTTAAGAAACTCGTCTCGCCAGAAGGCGGCGAGAAGACTACATACGAGATTGTGAAACATCCGCAGGTGCATCAGAGTCACACCTACTCGACCAGTCACTCGGGCGAGTATGAGGGCGGCGGCCACGAGAGCGGTAGTAGCGGTTCCTATCATCGCAGCATGGATGACGAGATGATGATGCAGGACAAGGCGTATCGTTCCTGGGTGCCATCGCGTGTTTCGTAGGCGCTAGCTAGGCACAGGGTCGGACTAATAGACTTTCCTCGTTAATTATTTTGTCACCAGATTCGAAAACATGAAATCCAAACCAAAGAGTTTGACTGGTTTTGATTTATTTTTTTTCTGTATTATTTAAGTCTTAATTTAAGTGAGCGCTATTATTTACATTTTTGAGCCGTTTAGCCGCCTGCATACTTATATTAAAAATCATTAAATAAATTAATAAAAATGCTCTTAAAATAAATAAAATAAAAATCATACAAAATATACTGGTTATTCTTAGTTTGTTCTTAATTTAAAGTCTTCGGCCCTCGGGCGTTGCTGCTTGTCTTGTCTGAAGCCTCCTCGATGATTTGATAACTGTTATAATTTGGGCTGTGATTTGGCGGTGCACTCTCGTGACCGCTGCTTGGAGGTGGTGGTCCATGCTCATGTTCATGATCACTGATCACTTCGAGTTTTTTGTAATCGTAGGGCATACTGCGATGCCATCCAGAGCTTTCATGACCGTGACCTCCGCCACCACCGCCTCCACCGGTGACTATCACGTGATCTGTGCCGCCACCGCCGCCGCCTTGGCTCTTTTTAAGACTTCCCTGTAATGAGATGACGTCAATTGCAGGTGATCTTGCTATAATTTTTTATGTATCCTGTTTTGAAAATTTCCTAAAGATATAAAAAAATTCTGACAGGCTCTTGCTGAATTCACCCTGCTAGAAGTTTTACCTATTTCCCATTAAAAATTGTACAATGGGAACTGATACTTGTATTTTTACTCGAACATTGCCCGTCCATATCATCGACAACTTGATCTGTCTTCCCTCCCAAACAAGAAATCTACGCTATTGGGAAAGATATGATCATGGCCAGATCAAGTTTGTCGGGCTATCAGAAGTAAATAATACAGTTGATCAGATGCCGATCACGACCCAGTACAATTTCCAGTAGATCATGTCATGTTTGGCAGGTTATGACAAAGAAATAAAAATCAATGTGTAGTTTCCGATTACACCTTTCACTACGGTGAAAGGCCAATTTTCTACTACTTGATCAGCATATGAAAAGGTATACACAATAATCACTTTCCGATCATTATTTCATTTTATATGCCAATCTGGAAATGCTGACAATATACAATAAGTGTGTAAATCTTTGAATGACATTTTGAACGTAAAGTGTTCCTTTAATTCGGAATTATTTAAAATTTGAAATATTTTTAAAATTTGTAACTCTTTTGAAACTATCCAAAAATTTAACTGTTAGTGATATATATATATGAAGTTATTTTTTAAAACGGCTCGATTTTAATCTCAACCCAGTCTGCCATGTCTCGGAGTCATTCGATACCACGAAGCTTTCTCGATAACTTCGATAAAAAAGTTCGATCTTGTTGCTTTCTCGATTCTTATTTTTTAACATTTTTCGTAAATTAAAATTCTTTGACAAGATACGATATTTAAACATTTATCACATCGATATCGCAAAAAATGATCAAAGTTAGAGATTGCTGAGGAAATAGCAATCTCGAACTTTTATCGTTTTTTCTTCGATATCGTTCCGAGTTTACAAATATTTTGTATCGCGAAAACTCCGACAGGACGTATCGATATCCATCTAGTCTGCCCTGGCTCGGAGTCCTTCGATGCCACGAAGCTTTCTCGAATAACTTCGGTAAAAAAGTTCGATCTCGTTGCTTTCTCGATTCTAATTTTTAACATTTGTCGTAAATTCAAATTCTTTGACTAGATACGATATTTAAACATTTATCACATCGATATCGCGAAAATAGCAATATCGATCTTTTATCGTTTTTTACTCCGATATCGTTCCGAGTTCGACAAATTTTTGGTATCGAGAAAACTCCGAGAGGACGTATCGATACCCATCCAGTCTACCATGTCTCGGAGACCTTCGATGCCTCGAAGCTATCTCGAATAACTTCGATAAAAAAGTTCGATCTCGTTGCTTTCTCGATTCTAATTTTTAACATTTTTCGTAAATTCAAAATAGCAATCTCGATCTTTTATCGTTTTTTACTGCGATATCGTTCCGAGTTCGACAAATTTTTTCGTATCGAGAAACTCCGACAGGACGTATCGATATTCACCCACCATGTAGGTCCATTTTTTTTTAAATCTGCCACCTATTTAAATCTTAACAAAACCCCAAAACTTACCAACAATGATATCAGTAGCGCTATTTTCGCCATCACAAACGCCGCACCCGCTATGAGAATCACCTTGCCGAGGAACATTTGCGCCAACATCGCCAGCAACGTCATGCCGCCCATCATAGCCATATTCTTATCTTTGTCCTTCTTTTTGCGTCCTTTAAGTGAAGGTTTTAGTAAATACCAAATTTTATTTTTATTCTTATTTTTATTTTTGTGTTTTTTTTTGTCTTTGTATTTATTTTTATTTTTGTGTTTATGTTTAATTTTATATTTATTATTTGTTGTTAATTTGTTGTGCATGTTTATGCCATTGTGACCTGAATTAATAGGCGCAATTTTATCATCTACAAGACCATTCAAAACACGTAGCGTACCTTCATCAGCCAACGGTGCAGCTCCCAGTATTTCGGTGACACTCTCAAAGTCATCAACAGCATTTGAGATGCCAGCACCAGCCAGGTTTTGTAGTCCATAAAGTTCTCCAGGTGGTGGTATCTTCAGACGTATGGAACGTGATTGCACCAACTGCAGTAGTTTGTCACCAATTCGATCGCCTAGAGAACGTTGTTCCCTTGTTTCGGTACCTTGCCATAATTTGCCAGATTCCTTATTCTTCTCGAACAACATAAAATTGCCATAATGCCAGGTGGCATTATCGTGTAAAGCATGCTCGAGATGGCTCATAAATTCTTTTTCCACACACTGTATTTTTTGCGCTTGTCCCAGACATTGGGCCAATGTACGACCTATGGAACGTGCCGATAATGGCGGCTCCGATTTATAATCCTTGGAGACTGTAATGCCATGCAGCTCAGTCAGTATGCTGCATATTAATAATGTTTTTAATTGTAATCCGTTGAGTAGTCTCGCCATCATTTCTAAGCACTTCAAAACGTTATGAGTTTTCACGTCGTACTAAAGCTCTTAAAATAGTACTTTTCATATTTATACATGGTTCGGAAAGTTATAAAGAATCGGATTTCTAAGTATATTTCTTTCTTTCTTTTTGGAAAGTAATTAACATGTTTGTCAAAGCAAAAAAAACTTCCCAAAAAAAAAAAAAAATACTTCATTGATAAGTATCTGATCTTTATTTGACAAAAATAAACGTTTTTTCGTGGAGTTACTGAGGCATGAAATAGTCGCGGTAGCTTCTTGAAATGGTACTTTTTTTTTTGTGTCTGAATTTTTGCTTTCAATATTACTTTTCTTTTTCATAAATGAATACTCTAGCATCGCATGAAAGACGCTTAGTTCTGCCTGGTTTAAAGTAGTTAATTTTTTGAGAGGTTTTTGTGCGCTCAATTAAAGGCTAGTAACTTATTATGCAATAATAATATGTAATAGTTAAAAAAAAAATCATTGAATTTGAATCATTGAATTTGAATTAAATTGTATGAATTATATATATATTATCAATTTTAACTTAATAATAAAATTAATATTAGTTCTAACAGCTCTGTAGAAGCTATGCTATGTTTTTGCACACCATTTGAGAGGTGCGTGTTATATTTGTACTCAAATGACACACAGAGGGAAAAAATTTATAAAATCTAGAAGGAATTAAGAAGTATATGGAGTGATATACAGCTAAACGGAAAATTCCGAATTTTAAGAAACACATCTACTTATTTGTCAAAACAGTAACTAAGTGGAATTTTTCTTATTATTCAGAAGTTTATTTCTTAGGTATCAAAAAAGAAACTAAGTGGAATTATTCTTGATATGCATTTTTCTTCCCAACATTTTAGGAATTTTGTTCATATAGCTGTTGTTTTTTTCAATCTTGCTTTGTCTGTAATATTCGCTGCATTACTTTGCATAGTCCACACGTGTTCTTTTTGCGAAAAATGCAGCAACAATTTATCTTCTCAATAAATTTTCTTCTTGAAATCCAGTAGAATAAAACTTATTTACTTTTTGATAATTATGAATTTTCTTTCTTATATATATAAATTCATGAATTTTTGTAGACATTTTTTAAATTAGGCAAATTTTATATTTTTCATTAGAGCGAATTTTTCTCGAATTGTTTTTTCGATTCCGAAAGATGAATCATCAATGACAATGTTTATTATTTTAGGTGATTTATCATTATATCCCGATAAGTAGCACCGTATAGATTTATATAAATTTATTTATTTGATGTTGGCAGCCTCGGCATTCGAATCTGAGAGTTTCCCACACTTATTCCAGCCCACTACATCCTGATATTTCATTCATACTTCAATTAAAAAAAAGTTTAACAATTTTAGTAAATTTTAATTTTCTCTAAATCAACGAACCTAATATAAAAATTTTATTCTGAGATACTATATAAATTTAATTACTCAAATTGAATTCATGTATATCAAATTTAATTCAGAAAGCCTGTAATTGAATTCTGACAAGATTTGTTTAAGAAAACTGGTACTTTAGGAAAAATGTCACGAATAGTGCGTAAATTGTGTTATAATAATTTTGAAAAACATCTTTATAGCAGGCAAATGGAGGGGCCTAAAAACTTGCCAATGGCAAAAGCACTTTAAGAAATTTATGTTTTGAAATTTTCAGTAAATGTGTTATAAAAGACAAATGGAACACAGAGAAAATAGTTTACTAATGATTTATGAATAAGATATTCATAAAACGTATTTTTAATTTTTTTATTAATGAATTCTATAAGAATGATTACACTCAGATATTGTTTTAAGGAGTGTATTATTCATAGTCTACTTTTTCTTCGCAATATCCAAAGAGTTAAAAAAAAAATGCATTTTCATGCTGAAAATTCTGAAAACCCTTATGTATTTATTATGAATATTATTCATAAATTTTACTAATTTTATTATTAATCATAATATGCGAAACTATGCGTAATGCGTAATTCGTAGCTTCAGCACATTTAAGTGAGTAAATAAAGTGAAAATGTGTCATTTGAAAATAAATGTGAAGTTTAATAGACAAATAAGTTGAAGTGAAGTATTTTACCATTGTTTTTTTTTTTAAATGTTACTTTTATTTCTAATTTTCCTTTCCCATTGACTTATATTTTCAAATGCGATATTTTCCACTTTGTTCCGCATAATTTGGATATGTTTTTTCCATGCTGCATGCTACGGCTATTTGGCTCAATGTATGACATTCTTAATCATGATTTATGAATAATAAATCATAAAATGTATTCCAGAACCTACTCCAATTACTCATGAGTTATGAATATATTAAACACAAAACATGAGTAAAAATAAGCATAATTTTATGATTTTTTCTATAATCATATATTATGTATAAAAACCAAATCAAACTTATTCTATTTGGCTCAATGTATGACATTCTTAATCATGAATGATGAATAATAAATCATAAAATGTATTCCAGAACCTACTCCAATTACTCATGAGTTATGAATATATTAAACACAAAACATGAGTAAAAATAAGCATAATTTTATGATTTTTTCTATAATCATATATTATAAATAAAAACCAAATCAAACTTATTCTATTTGGCTCAATGTATGACATTCTTAATCATGAATTATGAATAATAAATCATAAAATGTATTCTAGAACCTACTCCAATTACTCATGAGTTATGAATATATTAAACACAAAACATGAGTAAAAATAAGCATAATATTATGATTTTTTCTATAATCATATATTATGAATAAAAACCAAATCAAACTTTTTCTATTTGGCTCAATGTATGACATTTTTTAATCATGAATTATGAATAATAAATCATAAAATGTATTCCAGAACCTACTCCAATTACTCATGAGTTATGAATATATTAAACACAAAACATGAGTAAAAATAAACATAATTTCATGATTTTTTCTATAATCATATATTATGAATAAAAACCAAATCATACTTATTCTAATTTTTGACAATATTTTGACAAGATTACTTTAGGTATAGCAGGAAAAAAGCAGGTTTTGACCCAATTTTTCCATCATAAAAAATCATCTTAAATCTGATTTTCAAATGCACAAACAGAAATTGTCCTGCATTTTGTCTACCATTTTCCTGCCTAAAATTTTGACTGGGTGAACTTCATAGTTATGGATATTAATTTCAAATAATAGAATTAAATTGAAAACAATTCAGAGAAATTTTGCAAAAGGATAAAGGAAAATCTATGGAAGGTATTAAATTAACTTGGACAATCAAAAAAAATGCCAATAATAAAATAATCTTTCTTTTTTCATTTATTTTATAACATTAACACTATAATGATTTCTTTATATATAACTATAAATATTTTTAAATAAAACTCGTCTAAAATATCCACTCACTCATGGCCTCACATCGATCACTTGCCAACCCAAGCGCTCACGATCGTTAGTCTTGAAACTGTGAGCTAACTGTTCTATCGCCGCACTCTCTTCACCACTAATGTCCTCATCCTCATAGGCACTGGGTCCCAATTTGCCCCCAGCCCTGATGCTGCGTGATTTGCCACTGCGATCTTGCAGCATCGACTGTTTCTCATATTCATAGAAACGATCGGCGCTTGGTGCAGCTGTAGTAGTTAAACGTGAGACAAACTCACGTGGTTGCTCGTATTTTAATTTGCGATCTGTCCGTTTGTAGGGTGTGTTATGATGTAGATCATCCTCGTAATCATATCCATTAAAGAGAGTCTGCATAGCTTTTCCCGGAAAATAACCTGCACCGCCTAATGCATGTGGACCATGCTGTGGATGCGGTGCTGCATGATGGTGTGGTGTACCCGCAAAACTGCCAAAACCGCCAAGTGCACCGCCTAAACCACCACCTAGACCGCCCAGTGAACCCAGTGCACCACCCACGCCCAAAACGCTGCTCACATAAATCGCCAACTTAACGAAGAACAGCGATTTCTTCAGCAACAAACAGATGCCCGCAAAGAGCAACGGCACCAAAGCAACCAAATTGAATTTTACACCAAGTAGAAATGGCACCAAATACTGCTTGGCCAAGACGCGTGCTGTAAACAGTGCAAAAAATTAAAACAGTTTTAGTTGAAAGCCTCAAAGTATGCTTTAATTATTTTTGCATTTTAAGTTCAACTACTCACCGGTGGAGGCCTCTTGAAAATCGAAGTTGCGCTCATCGACAGTGGTGTCGATCACAAATTCTGCCACACTTTTTGCATCTGCGGTTGGACCAATTTTTAACATTAGTCCAGGGTACAGAGTGTCCATGTGAAATTCGAGATTGCGTTGACTGAAGACGGCACCGGCATTTTCCATAATGCCTCTGTGAGGATTGAAAGAATTTTTTAAAATTATAGTTAAGATACATAAAAATAAGAACAGACAAATTTTGACACATTTTATACGATTCATCCACACTGCCATGCAGGTTTCCAGGAACATTTTCCGACATTGAATACGCGAGGACATTTTTTGCAATGTCAATTTCTCAATTTCGAGTAAATATCTCTTTCAGGAAAATTTGCATTTCGAGGAAATGTACATGGAAATGTACAGGGAAATGTCAATTTCTGAAAAACGACCATTTCGGGAAAAGTTAATTTCGAGGTTATATCCTTTTCAGGGAAAGCTCCATTTCAGGGAAATGTTTGTTTTGGGGAAAATATCATTTCGAAGAAGTATTCTTTCGGGGATATGTCAATTCGAGTAAATGACCATTCAAGAATATATCCTATCTGAAAAATGTCTATTTTTGTCATTTTTGGAAAATGTCGAATTCTAGGAAATGTCCATTTCTAGAAAATGTATATTTCTACGATATGTCCATTTATAGGAAATACCCATTTCTTGGAAAAGTCCATTTCTGTGAAATGTCTATTTCTAGAAAATTCTAGGGAATGTCTCATTTCATAAAATGAACATTTCCAAGAAATGGACTTTTCCTAGAAATTGAAATTCCCTAGAAATTGACATTTCCTAAAAATATACCTTTTCTAGAAATAGACATTTCACAGAAATGGACTTTTCCAAGAAATGGTATGTCTCATTTCCAGGAAATGTCTATTTCTAGGAAATGTCCATTTGTAGGAAATGTCCATTTGTAGAAATTTTTCATTTCTAGAAAATGTCCACTTCTAGGAAATGTCCATTACTAGGAAATGTCTATTTTTAAGAAAAGGTTCATTTGTAAGAAATGTCCGTTTCTAGGAAACATTCATTTCTAGGAAATATCCAATTCTAGAAAATATCCAATTCTAGGAAATGTCCATTTCTAGAAATGTCCATTTCTAGAAATGTCCATTTATAGGAAATGTCAATTTTTTAGGAAATATCCATTTCTGGGGAATTTCCAATTCTAGGAAATGTCCATTTCTATGAAGTGTCCCTTTTCAGGAAATGTTTATTTCTAGGAAGTGTCCATTTATAGGAAATGTCCTATACTTGGTAAATCAATATTAGGGTAATGTCTTTTTCAGAAACCATTTCTGAGATATGTAAATTTTAGGGAAATGTTAATTTTAGACTTAAGTCCATTTCGGAGGAAGCTCCCTATCGGGGAAAATATCAATTTCGGGCCACTGTGAAATTCTCATCTCGAGTTTTCATATATGATTTATACAATAATCAATTCCCAATACTTGTACTAATATAATTAGTACCACACAGAAAAAAAAATGTACTTCATATTGATGAATACCGTTCTTCAATACCGATTCTTGAATACCGATTCATTGTATTTAAGAGCCATTCATAATATTAATGACTACCGACATCAATGTTATGAATGCGATCATAAATATGATGAACGCTAACTGTCGAAAAAGTGTTCTTCAATATGATGAACTGTATATGAAGAATACGTTTCATCATATTAATGAACCAAAATATAAAATACAACATATGTATGCATTCATCATATTGAAGAACGCTGTTCATTAAACCAAATTTCTTTCAAAATATTTTTTTTAAGTTCATTTTTCCGTACTTCTCAGTTCTCAAGTAGTTCTTGTGTGTTATCTACTATATATTTGCGAATGTAAGTATGTATGTCTGTATGTTCCGAATAGGCGTCAAAACGGCTGAACCGAATTGAATCAAATTTTGACACAACATGTATGTTGGGTCTGGGCAGAGTATAGGCTATATCTCGGTGAGATTGGTGGACTGGGCGTGGCACCTCCCATATAACCCAAAAATTAAAAACACATTATGTCAGCAATTAGCATAGCAAATTTAATGAAATTCTGGTCAGCGTTATATATAACCATTCTAAACGGTCTCGCGGAATGTGGGCGGTATTAGACCACTGGGCGTGGCATCCCCCATAGAAGGTACATTTTCCAGATGGTGTATTTCTACAGATATTATAGTGATCTTATGATATTTCACACCTGGGTATACCAACCATCCCAAATTCTTTAAACTCATCACACCGAAATTCACCAAACTAAAACTCACCAAACTAAAACTCACCACTCTTAAATTCACCACACTCAAACTCACCACACTAAAACACACCACCCTAAAACTCACCACTCTAAAATTCACCACAACAAAACTTACCACACCAAAATTCACCACACTAAAACTCACAACACTAAACTCACCACACTAAAATTCACTACACTAAAACTCACCACACTAAAATTCACCACTCTAAAATTCACATAAATTCATAATAAATATGTTCTTTATATTAATAAAATCACTCCATATCCTTGCATTCACCAAATCTTGGCACGAGTCGTGCACGGGTCCAGCTAGTTTCTTATATAATGCTTGCTCGACATGCATAAATTAGTAAAATGTTTTATAATATATTTATTATAATTACAACTTTTTATTAATAAAAAGTTATATTTATAAAAAATATATTTTTGAAAAAATCGAAATTCGAAAAAAAAAAATTTTCGAACAATTGTTTTTTCGAATATTTTTTTTTCGAACAAATTTTTTATTCGAACTAAATTTTTTTTTTGAAAAAAATGTTTTTCGGAATTTTTTTTTTTCGAAAAATATTTTTTTTCAATCAATTTTTTTTTTAATTGTTTTACTATTATTTTTTAAATAACATTTTTACAATTTTTTTCTAATTATTTTATAAAATATTTTTTTTTTGAAAAAATATTATGAACAAATTCATCAATATGACAATTCAAATACATTGTATTGAATATTTTGTTCATATATATAATGAATGCATTCGTTAATATGTCATTTAATGAACGGTGGTATCAATATGATAAATCTGGTAGTTGGTGAAAAAATTCATAATATTTATGAATAAATTCATCATATTGAAGAATTTTTTTTCAAAATTAAATATAAATATTTAGAGATTACAAACATTTATTTTCATCGAACTCATTCATTTTCTTTTCACATATTGAAAAATTTCTTGAAATCACCTAAAATCCACTGGATCGGTGTCTAGAAAATTCACCAATGATCGTGATGCAGCAACATTCTCATCGCGTGCGGCCACAAAACCTTGCGTCAATGTAAAATTGTCCCTCTCCTCGAGGGACTGCAGAAAACTTAGAGCCGTGCGTCCAATGCACTCGCGTAAACTCGGATGTTTTGCCTGACGTACGCAATATTTAAATTTATCCAAATTTGGTTGCACATCCTGCGTATCCATTGCATAAAGTGTCTGACTTATAAAACATATTACAAAAGAAAATTTCACAATATTCCAAATGAAAAACATATTTCTTTTTTTTTCTACAACCGTCTTGGAAACTTGAACGCGAACAACTGAAAGATTTGATTACATGTACAACATGTTTTATAAATTTTCGCCAAATACTTTGACCAAAATCTACAGACCTTTGTATGACACCAGCACTACTAATATTTGCATCTAATACAATAGTTATCTCGCGCACATTTTCCGTTGACTTAATTCTCTTGCGCTCTTGGCCATGGTCAGTGCACTCGTTACATTAAGTAACCGAATATTTCGCATAATGTTCGCGAGTTATTATATAAACGGCTGGCGCTGACCCATGCGCTCTTCTCTGGCTTCCGTTCTGCAAACTTCATGAGTTATGCAAGTTTTTCGCACCGATTTTGCAGATCAACGAGGTGTGACATGCCGCTAATGTTTTGAAATTGTAGGGCATTTATTTGATTATAGCTCATTTGGTATTTTCTGAAGCAGTTACATGGTGCCACCTTCCAGTTGGGGACATCATTAGCATAATTATATTTATTTGTTTAAATTAACTGTTGTTTTTAGTGAGGTTATCATTTATGGTAAACAAGTGTTTAAATAATTTTGCCAGTAATCATTATAAGTTGTAATGAAAGTGCAGTGCCTGGCGGATCTTTCGTCATATTTATTTTGTACATTTGTACATATTTTTGTTGTTGATATCAGATTAATATTACACTTGTATTTTATAGTATTAGTTGTCGCTTATTTGGAGGTTTTTTTCTTAAATACGATCTAAATTATTTGAAAGTAAACTAATGCTTGTGGCAAAGAATTTTGTTTTCTTACTTTTGTAACATATGCTATTTTCTATTTGATTCAATTATGGAGGTAGTTTTTTTTTGGAAATTGTCTATCCTTACAATATAGAAAGTCCTGCCTTCGATTGAGAAATATCTAAAATATTAAAAAATTGTGGACAACATAAATGAGTACAAATAGATTTGTCTTCAGACAACGAAGTATATGGTTGGGAAATTTTATAAATTCCACAAGGTACCAAGGGTATGCAGAATATAATACGGCCAAAAGAAAACGTCTTGATTTGAAAAAAACAGCGCTATTTTGTTATAAAAAAGTAAATAAGAGGATTTATTATTGATATGCATTGATTGGAAATGCAAAGGTTCCCATCATGGGTGCCTAGATATCTATATATATAGAAAACTCTTGGTCCGTCTGTTCCAGCATCACGTCTAAACCGCTAAACCGATTTCACTGAAATTTTGCAATTAAAAGCAAATACAAAGAACAAAAGCAGAAACACAAAGCAAAACACAAATGCAAAACACAAAACAAAACACAAAAGCAAAACACAATACCAAAAGCAAAAATACAACAAAAACCCAAAAATAAAAGCAAAAACACAAAAGCAATTACACAAAAACAAAAGCATAAAAACAAAAGAAAAACAAAAGCAAAACATAAAAGAAAAAACAGAAAAACCACAATAACAAAAGTAAAAACACAAAAGCAAAAAACAAAATCAACCACACTAAAATTCACCACACTAGAAATCACAACATTAAAATTCACCACATTAAAATTTACCACACTAAAATTCACCACAATAAAATTCACCACACTCAAATTCACCACACTAAAACTCATCACAATTAAATTTATTACACTTAAACTCACCACATTAAAAGTCAGCATATACGGTAGATCAAAAGATCTAAGGACTGCGTCGAAAAAAATTGTCCGCTACAAAAATGAAAAAATCTCGAAATCTAGTAATCAAATTTTTATAGAATAAAATATTTTATTTTGCAAATTATTTTTAGATTAAAAAAAAAATATAAAAAACCAGAAATTAATATTTTTTAATAAAAAGTTTTAATTTTTCCGGAACCCCTTCCATTAATGTTGTAATGGTTGTGTCCGACACCCTCACAGCTGCTGAAGACCACTTTCTTTTAAAGTCTTGAAGGTCTTTGGCCACTTTTTTTGTTGTCTTCATCTCCCTTTTTACTAAAGCACAGTATCTCTCAATCGGCCTGAGTTCTGGACAGTTTGGTGGATTGGCTTCTCTAGGCACCAAAATCACTGCATTTTGTTGGATCCACGCTAAGGCCGTTTTGCTGTAGTGACATGAAGCGAGGTCAGGCCAAAAAAATGTGGACACTTCATGTTGGCGTAAAAATGGAAGCAATTTCTTTTGCAATCATTCCTTCACATATATTTCGCTATTAATTGTACCCGATGTCACGAATGAGCTGCTCCTTTTTCCACAACTACAAATTGCCTGCCAAACAACGAATTTCTTTGGGATTTTTGTCATTTTTTTTATTTGAATTTTTCAGCGACATTTCCTCGAGAATCGGCTGTATATAATTCCTGCCCAGGTAGCTGAGAAAAGTCCGCTAAAACATAAGTTTCGTCGTCCATTATGCAGCAATCGAATTTTTTAAAAAAATCTTGGTTCAGCTTTTTAGCTCGTTGTTTTGCGGTTTCATTCTTGACGGCATTTCTATCCGGAACTTTTTGGACCTTGTACGTCTTCAGCCCAGCTTCTTTCTTAGTCCTGCGCACGAAAGATTCTGAGCAATCCGCCTTTCTCGCCAATTTCCTTCCGGATATGCTTGGATCTTTCTTTAAAATATTCACAACCTTCTTCGACTTTTCACGATCATGTGGGCCTTTTTTACCAGAACCTTTCTTCCGATCAATACTCAGGTCTTCCTTAAAGCGGTTGATAACGCGAGAAATTGTCTTAGGGTTAGCCCCTACCTCCTTGGCAATTTTGTTAAAAGACCAACTAGGTTGTTTTTGAAAAATTTTAATTATATTTTCTCGCACTTCCTCTACGTTTGCCATTTTCGCGTTAAATAAATTTTGTATTGACTATAACTGACACAAATTATTTTCTGCCATTTAATTCAGAGCTACTATGATAATTTTTTTTTTAATTTGAATCTTGCAATAGCACGTTATGGGAAGATATGTAACGGACAATTTTATTCGACGCAGTCCTTAAATTAAATAGTGGTTGTAGCCGCGGTAGCTTAGTGGTTGGTGCGTTGGACTGCGAGCCGAAAGGTCCCCGGTTCAAGCCTGGACTGGGGCTAACAACATCTTTTCATAGAAACATTTTTCTATACCGCGCTACCTCTCGGCAGTAAATGGCAAACCTACGAGAGTAAAACCATTGCCTATGAAAATCTCTCACCCGCCTTTCGGATTCGGCAATCAAATGTAGGTCCCACCTCTTTGAGTACAAATATAACACGCACAGCTCAAAATGGTGAGAGAACTCGGCCTAAGTTCTTATAGGACTGTAGTGTCAAACTATTATTATTATTATTATCTGGACGGCACAGATGTGAATGTTGCGGTTCATATAGACATTCCAAAAAGTCAGCAAATTATACAAATTATTTTTTTTGAATACAGTATAGCAGGAAAAAGACATTTATTCTAGAATTAAAACAGTATCCTGGTTATACAACGCCAACGTTTTTATAAATCCTTCGAAGGTAAAATTTTACGACTTGAGATTTTTTTGCAGAAGGACCATGTCCGTCCGGCGATGCTGCCATCAAAGTAAACTCTGAAAAGAAATATTTTCCATCACGTGTTGATAATTTCAATACAAGGAAGTTTTATTTTCACTTTTACCATTAAAACGTAATATTTGAGTTGACACTTTTTTACACCATTAAATTTACTTAATTGTTGTGGAAATCGAGAGTAAGGAAAAAGTACGCCATTTTCGTTTTTGTAGTAGTCAAATGTCAAAATCCAACAGTTTGGTTGCAAATACCCAAGAACTCAGGATGTTTGCTATCAGTCAATTGTAAATATCTCAATTTTCATTGCTTTTGTGGCAAATATCTTATAATTATCTGCATATATGTCATATTTAAAATATATTAAGAGTTTTGCTGCAACTGTATTGAAACTTATCGGATGTTTGAATATTTGCTAAAAGGCGTAAATTTAAAAGGATAGTTGCAGCAAGACTTTCATAAACATCTTGTTTTCTTAGTGTAAAGTTTATAGTTTTTTCATAATAAATCACAGAAAAATGCCGCAAGGGACATTCTGAACGGAACAAAAAGTTCCGAATAGAAATTATCACTATATTTTTTTTTCTAAAAATCCTTTTTACGTACAATACATTGTTTTAATTATTTAGGAAAATATCTAAAACAATTTACTTTATTTTTGTTATTGTATACTTTGTTCCTAATGTTTTTAGTTATTTCACAATAAATCACAGAATAATTCCGGGAGTTTCGTATGAACATTTTAACAACGATTTTTTGCTAAAAAAAAATTTAAGTCCGGCAATATTAATAATCATTATTACGAAATGAAAAGTGGTGGATGATTCGAGTTTCCAGATGTTTTTAAATTTTTTTTTATTCTTTTTTATTTAATTTTTTGGACTTGAAAAATTGCAATTATCTGTTTTTTTTAGCATTTATGAGTTTTTCGGACGTGGTTGACATTTTCCTGGAAATGCCCATATGAGGTATTTGAAGTGTTCGTGGTTGGTTCACAGGTCACAATCAATCGACCATTTCCATTTTCTATATCAGTCAGCAAAGGTATATAAGTAATTTAAATAAGTAGTTTTTTTTTTATCTAACTGTTCTAGGTATCCTGTAATCATGACTTCAACGTACAGACAGACAAACATTGTACCAAACTGAATATACTCTTTCACTCTTGTAGGGTATGAGAGTGAAACACAAAAGCAAATTATTTTTTTCATATATCTTTCATATTTACGAAATGAAGACAATATTCAACTAAATAAAAAAAAAACAAACTTTCATTAAATATCAAACAATAAAACATAAATAATGAAGGCATACATTTAGGCAGTTTGTATAAAAACACAGTTGGTGCTATAGCGTTGCCACCTGATATATTTACATAAAAAATATACGATAAACATGAATTATGATTTTTTGGTGCTTTATGCCTATAACAACTAAAGCTTTAAATAAAAATAACAAGTAGTATGAAATACGGGATAAACCACGATTTCCTTGTTTCATTACTCTGAATCAACTGAAGTGAAACTTAATTCGCCTATTTTCGACCCTCTATTTATAGCCAATTAAAAAATTCGTATTTCAAAACCCGATTACTTCAGAACCGACCGATCAAATTATATAAAATTTGCAGTAAATTATTTGGCCTATGATAACACAATGCAGAGATTTGAGATCTTGAGATAGAGCCCTTGAGAAACCTGAAGAAATTTCACCTGACAAACTTATGCCCTATCTCGTCAGGTTTACGAGATATATGACCATAAAGGTCTTAAAGTGACCGCAATATTACCGTTGGTTTATTGAGAAAACTGTAGTAGTTATGGAGTTCTTGTCTTATGGATTTGTTATGGATTTATTTCTGAGAACCCAATGTAGACAATATCCAAGGCTTTATATCTGCAGTTTTAATACCAATATTAATGATTTTTCAAAGGATCAAACTACATAATCGATTAATTTCATAAAGGATTTTTCAACAGGGACGCTACAAAAGTAGAGCTACAGGGACAGCAAACAACGCCATATTTCTTGCCGCTCTTTTGACATTTCTCTTCAGTAAGGTTTGCAATTTCTTGATGGAAAGATATACGAACCAACAACGAGTCGAAATTATTAAAATTTACTACCGAAATTCGGTAGTAAAAATTCGAAAAATCATCTTGAGCGATGAGACTAATTTCTAGCTGAATGGCTTCGTCAATAAACAAAATATGCATTATTGGTCAGACAGCAATCTCGAAAATATTACGGTTTGGTGCGGTTTATGGGCCGGCGGCGTCATTGGGCCGTACTTCTTCCGTGATGATCAAGACCGGCACGTTACTGTGAATGGGAATCGCTACCGTTCAATGATAACCGAATATTTTTGGCTCCAATTGGATGATATGGACATGGAGGACATGTGCTTCCAACAGCACAGCGCCACTAGCCACACAGCGAATGCCACAATCAATTTATTGGAAACCAAGTTTGGAGAACGTGTTATCTCACGAAATGGTCCAGTCGATTGGCCGCCTCGGTCGTGCGATTTGACGCCATTAGACTATTTCCTGTGGGGCTACGTCAAGTCTATGGTCTATGCCAACAAGTCAGCGACGATTGATGAACTTCGTACGAATATCGAACGTGAAATTGCAGCTGTATCTGCCGATTTATGCTTGAAAACTGTCGAAAATTTGGTTCAGCGTCTGGACTTCTGCAAGCGTGCCCGTGGTGGCCATGCAAAAGAAATCGAGTTCTATACATAATGGCAGGAATAAAAAATTTCATTGATATCCAAAACCGTTTTTGTTTTATTTAAAAAAACTTTTGTAGCGGCTCTTATTGAAAAACCCTTTATTAAAGAATTACAAATGGATCATATTGTCCAGGATCATATTGTCCAAAAATTTGGATTTCAATCAATGAAATTTGCTATGAATAATCAATACCTATAAAGTTCGCCTATTTTCGACCCTCTAGGACGCTCCGGATTTATAGCCATTTAAAGAAATTCTGAATTCAAAAATTTCGATTTCAATACCAATGTATAAAATGCCCCTACTTTCGACACTCTAGGACGCATCGTTTGAAGGTTTTAAGAAAAGGTTTTAAGAAAAACTAAGCTCTTCGCCCGATATCTCTGGAACGACTTGAGCGAATTAAGTGACCGAGAAAAAAAAAAGAAATATCAGTGTTTTGTGAATTTTTGGTTTACAATTTATTTAAAACGATATGTGAAATGGTATCAACTGCCGTTACGGCAAATGCATCTAAAATAACGTTGCACTCGTTTGGCATCGTAGACAACAACATCAGCAACAACATAAATAACAGATTGATATATTTAACCATTTTAAGTTGCTGTGTTTTTCAGTCACTCAACCGTTCTTCAGTTCAGTACGAAAATGAAATGTTTTTGCGTCAGCATGAAAGTTGTCATTTTGACCCGGTTTTAATGCGCGCTTTGGGTGCGTCGCCATCGCCATCGCCGTCTCAGCCAACAGCCATATGTCGTTGACATTGGCAGCACTGGCAGACATTGCAATGCGTACGAAAGACGCATATTTACCACACAAATTAAAAAAAAGAAATAAAATAGACTGGGGAGGGAGAAAAGCGAAAAAAGAAAAAGTTTTAATGAAATTTTATATCGAATTCACTTTGTGCCAGTTTTTATAATGCTGCTGTTTTGCTGCTGCTTATGTGCCGCAAATGCAGCAGGCACTCTTCAAAGAACGGCTGTTAGAAGATCATTAAAACTAATCGAAGCTGATATTTTATATAAAAAATATTTTGTAATGCAGTTGTTATAAAAAATATTTATTATTTTCGCGGTATGAATAATAAAATGAAAATCGAAATATGATTCCTGAAGAGCCACTACTCAACATAATGTTTCGAACTTTTTTTTTAATAATTCAATGGTGCTTCCATTTACAGATTACTCTGTTTTTATCGTACTGCATCAAAATTTTAGAAAAAGTTTACTTTAAATTTTAGAATATTTTTTAGACATTTCTATTTATAGCTCTATCAATGTTCTTAAAAATATTACGTAATAGAGACAAACTGAGTATTCATTCAAATTCAAAAAACGTCAATTATACGCGAATTGATGTATGGGATGTCCATGGCAAAAATTTGTTTTCGTTTTATTGAGAAGTGTTATTAGTCCTATATAAAAAAACCAACATTCCTTTAAATGCTACAGTTTGAATCCAACAGTTTAAAAGTATTGTACCGATAATTTTCAATTTGCAATTGAGTAATATTTATATTGAAAGAATTTTGGCACACACTGAGTGCAAATTAGCTCTCGTTCAGTATAAATAAAAACTTCTTTTATGATAATCGTTATTTGTTACAGCAAACATATAAACATTTGAGAGCACAGTTGGAGCACGTTGTAAAAGAAATTCTTTTGCAATTATTTTAATACAATTATTTTATATATAGTCATAAATGAACTAAATTATAATTTGTATTTTCTTTTATATTTAATAAAATTAACATTATTGTAGTAAACACTGCAATACTTAGTTGTATTAAACACAACCATATTAGCTAATGTGTTGTATGAAAAAAATTTAAAAATAAAAATAAAAAATAAACACAACTATTACTCGGTGAAAGTGTTTCTCTGAATTTTCTTATTAATTTAATCACTTTACACATATTAGCGCGCAAATTACTTGGCGCTGCTTTAAAAGGTAGCGGCACAGTTGCCCTCAATAGCAGTGACTGCTGTTTATTTGCCACAGATGATGCGCTGCATCTGCGATGCAAGTCGCACTTTTAAAGGATGCAACATTTAATTTATTTTTTTTTTTTTTTGCCACAAGTGAAACTGAAATTTTTGGACATCATCTTTGTTTTTTACTTCTCCTTTTTTATCAGCAGCAAAAGCATCTTCATCATCGTGCTAAAAGTCAAGGTGAAAGTTTAAAGGTAACTTGAGTTTGTAGCTGATTTAAGGTGCGGATTTTGTATTGCCAATGCAAGGAAAAAAAATTTCCAAGTGAATTTTGCAAATTACAATCATTTTACCAGATATTCATTTTGATAAATTGTGAACTGCTTTTTAATATGGTTTGAAATTTTTCATCAATGGTTATACTCAAATTTATACATTTTTATCAAACATTTTTTTTTTTTTGAAAGTTTTTTTTAGTGCATTTTGGCTATCAAAAAAACTCATATTATATATCTTTTGAAATAAAAACGAAGTTATGTTCAAATTGCGATATTGGGGTAAAGTGGGAAACACATTCTGGTGTAAAGTGGGAAACACATTCTGGGGTAAAGTGGGAAACACATTCTTATGTAAAGTGGGAAACACATTCTGGGGTAAAGTGGAAAACGTATTCAAGCAATGTTTGTTATATTTTTAATAAAAATATTGTTTATTACAAATTTTTATTATATTTTTTTTTTAAAGTTTTTTTTAGTGCTTTTTGGCTATCAAAAAAACATTTATCGTTTTAATTAAGACGGTATATTTAAAATGATCTCATATTCTATATCTTTTGAAATAAAAACGAAGTTATGTTCAAATTGCGATATTGGGGTAAAGTGGGAAACACATTCTGGTGTAAAGTGGAAAACACATTCTGGGGTAAAGTGGGAAACACATTCTGGGGTAAAGTGGGAAACGTATTAAAGCAATGTTTCTTATATTTTTAATAAAAATTTTGTACTATATGAATTATTTAATTGATTTAGCCAAGAAAAAACATCAATCTTGGCCACAAACCAATGAACAGCAAAATTTTTACTTCTACTGAGATACGTTCTGAATTGCAGAAGAAACCGAAAAGCGAACATTTAACAGGACCAAAAAGAATACATCGGTAAAGATGCTTAATCTTCATCAGAAGAAGAATTTATACAATTTGTTTGAATGAAATTTCGAAGTATTTTAATTTCAACAATTCAGTTAACTTGTTTCTTCCTAGTTTTTCGAGCATTACCAATCTGTTTTATTATCTAATTACTTTTTTTTGTTGTGAAAGAAAAAAAAATACAAAACATGAAAAAATTACTAAAATACAATTTGATAAAAATATCATTTTGATAAATATTTTTAAAAATTTTCGAAATTCAACTATTTTAAAAAGTCGCTCCAAATTCAATTAAAAAGCATATATCATGACCAAGTCTATGAAAAAAACATTTTAAAAGAATTCAAAATATTATTCAAATGTACTTTTTTTTGGCGGAAAACGTATTCCACTTTACCCTAGGCTCACCTACATATATGTTTGCTATTTAAGGCACCCTATATCAAAAAAAGTGTTTATGAATTATATGCATTTGGAAAATCATGACTTATACTGGATGACAACGAATTTAAAAATAAAAGAATTAGTATGATAACGCTGCCTACTTCTAGGGACACTCAGTAGCACTTGCACTTTTGGTGGATGAATGTGTAAAGTACCGTCAATTGCTCTGAAAACTAAATTATGGCTGTATGTTCTGGAACATAGACATCAAACTAGGAACAACATATTGGAAAAGAATGTTTGACACGAAATTTACAGTTTTTCCTCTAATGTGAAATATAAACAACAATATGTTTACATTTAAATACAATGTTTTTCACATTCAAACATATATATGTTAGCAAGCATATATATGTTAGCAAGCAAGAACATCTAAACTTATTCATTCGAAACATAAACATGTTTGAACGAAAATAAAATTATGTTCGACTGGCATTATAACAATGTTTATATTGCAATTATAATTATCCATTAAAAAACTCTAAACATATATTTTATGAATGAAAATTATGTTTGCGAAAGCCATTTTTTTGAAAGGCGTAGCCAAAAAGTTTACCTGGGCCTGTATAAAGAAAAATTCGTCCGTGGAATGTTGGTGTTATATGAGGTATTTGAACATAACAGCTCGTGTCACAAACATGTGAAATTATTTTCCATATTTCTTGTTTAAATTGCCGCCCCAAGATATCGTAGTGTTTAATAACTACACTTTTTAACTATCATTTTTAAATAATGTCTACAACAAGTATGCTAATTGATATAAGTAGGTAACTTTTTTAAAGAATGCATATTACGTAAATATTTTTGAGTATTTGGTGGATATGAAGATTTTCGAACTTTTTAGTATTTTAGTTCTATATTTTATTATTCTATTTCTTCATTACATATCCCCTTTGGATCAAATTTTGAAACTGTGATTGCAAAATTTCTTCAGTATGTAATTCAAAATTCTATATTCTATAAATAATTTTAATTATTTTTAAAATATTCATCATAAAACTCAATAATAATAATGCATATGAAACTTTATTGTCGGACAAAATAAAGCAAATATGATTTTAAATCATTTCGCCTCCTGCAACATCGAAACACCACCTATGTAAAAGTGAATCTAAAAATATGATTTGTAAAACAAAGAGCAAATATTTTAGACATGTTGAATATGATACATATCAGTTTTTGCATATTATCCTAAGGCAACATCAAATAATGTAATTAGTATTGAATAACTGCCATTCATTTAAAAAGCTGTTGTAAAGTATGCAAATTAATCATCATGAATATATCATGAAGTACTCTTTATTTATACGCAGAATTCAAAATAAATATAAAAAGATATTGTTTAAAAAACATATATTTATTGCTTTTGGATTAATTGTTGCAACTATCTGTAATAAAACACACACAATATAATGTAAACACACAATGCAAATAAACATCTGTGAGAATTTATTTTAAATGCAACTCAAACTTATGATAAAACTTAAAAGTTAACAAAGTACACAATTATAAAAGCAGTAATAAATAAGTATGATGTTGGAATTGTTTGAAGGCATGGATGGGAATGTTAAGGATTTGTTGGGTTGAAAGATGGAATAAATTAAGGAATGAGCTATAAATTTGTGCAGTAAAGAGCATATAGTGGTGTAAAGAGCATAAGTAGTTGAAAAGAGCATTAAGTGTTGCAAGTGCTTAAAGTGCTAGAAAGTGCATATAGTGCTAGAAAGAACAGTAAGTGCTAGAAAGAGCATAAAGTGCAAGACAGAGAAAAAGTACTAAAAAGAGCTAAAGTGCTGAAAATAACTAAAAAGCAGTGAAGAGCATAACATTATGAAAAGAGCATATATTGATTAAAGGATCATAATGTGATGTAAAGAGCATACAGTATGAAAAATAGCATAAAGTGCAGTATAGAGAATAGTCTGCAGTAAAGAGCATATAGTAGTGAGCATATAGTGCCGTAAAGAGCATAAAATGCAGTAGAGAGCATTTAGTGCTGTAAAGAGCATAAAATGCAGTAGAGAGCATTTAGTGCTGTAAAGAATTTATAGTGCTGTAAAGAGCATATAGTGCAGTAAAGAGCATATAGTGTAGTAAAGAGCATACAGTGTAGTAAAGAGTAATAATGCAGTAAAGAGCAATAAAGGAGTTATAGTTTAAATAGAAGAATAAAAGTGAAAAAGTAATAAAAATGTGAAATATGAAAAAAAAATACCATAAAATAAAATTAAGATGTGCAAACATTAAAGAAAGTACTGAGTGTATAATAAAAGATTATACAAAATGAGATTAGATGAAAATGAGGTAAAACGTAATAAAGCTCTGAGTTTAGCCGACAAACTATAGCATTGAGTAGAGGCATAGAACGCCTTAAAATTGCACCAGAGATGGTCCTAAAAAAAGTAAAAACTATTTATAACAAGATAAAAATTCCAAAAGTTGACGACATTCAACTATAATAGCAAACTTAAACAATAAAATGAAATCTTTGTTAACACAAACATAATACAAATGATGATGTTGTTCGAAATAGTAATTAATTTAAATAACATTTGATGTTTTTTTTAAATTAGTTTTCACTACATTGTATTTAAGTTTGTTTGTTTTTCTTTGCGGCACACTTTCAATAAATAAATAAATAAATAAATAAATAAATAAATAAATAAATAAATAATTTAAAAATATTTTTAAAACAAAGATGGCCACATATATATGAAATGTGTTGTTGTTGTTGATGTTGTTGTTTTTGCGTTTCTTGTGCTAAAAATTAAATTTTAAAATTAAACTTTTAACATACAAATAAATAATTTAATAAATTAATTTAAGTAAAGTTAAGCTAAGCAGGATAACATATTGCACAATGTTTTCTTCCTCCTCATCTTCGGCTCTACTACTTCGTCTTTCTACTACGCTACTCTACTTGGCTGATTGGCTTGTTCTTCTTCTTTTTTTGTTTTTGTTCAACTGGTTTTGATTTTATGGTTGTAGTTTGGCCTTATTTTTGGTATGCCGAGTAGGCCAAGTTTTGCGCCTCATGCGCCGAACGACCATAGCTGTGTTCGTCGTGCGAGACATGTGGATGCGAGACGACCTCGTAGCTTTCTTTCTTTGACTCCAAAAGCTTCTTTAGACCGATGATGCCCGACAGCAGCAGCGCAATCTTGCCGATGACCAGAGCCTTGAAGGAGATCAGCGCCAAGAAGCCGATAGCCAATGGCAGGAGAGCGGCCATCTTCAGTTTGAAGAGCATCAGCAGGGGCAGGAGGTACTTCTTCTTCTCCTTCTTCTTGCCGCGAGCTGCAAGTAAAATCGAACAAAAATAGAGAGATGAATAATGAGGCACATTTATTAAAAGGCAGTTGAGAGCAAACAAATAAATATAAAATATTTTAAAATAATAAAAATTTCATTAAATAAAAAAAATATGTAAAATAAAAATATAATCAATAAAAAAAATAAAAAAAAACAATAAAAAAAAATAAAAAAAAACAATAAAAAATAATAAAAAAACGAAAAATAAAAAAAATATTATAAATTAAAGAAATAAGAAAAAAATAATGTAATAAAAGTACAAACTAAAATAATGAAAAATTATGAATTATGTATTACGAATTATGAATTATGAATTATGAATTGTGGATTATGAATTATGAATTTTGAATTATGAATTATGAATTATGAATTATAAATTATGAATTAAGAATTTTGAATTATGAATTATAAATTATGAATTAAGAATTAAGAATTTTGAATTTTGAATTATGAACTATGAATTATAAATTATGAATTATAAATTATGAATTATAATTATAATTTATGAATTATGAATTATGAATTATGAATTATGAATTATGAATTATGAATTATAAATTATAAATTATGAATTATGAATTATAAATTATGAACTATAAATTATGAATTATGAATTATAAATTATGAATTTTGAATTATAAATTATGAATTATGAAATATGAATTATGAATTATAAATTATGAATTATGAATTATGAACTATGAATTATTAATTATGAATTATGAATTATGAATTATGAATTATGAATTATGAATTATGAATTATGAATTATGAATTATGAATTATGAATTATGAATTATGAATTATGAATTATGAATTATAAATTATAAATTATAAATTATGAATTATGAAAAATTAATTTGTAAATAAAATAAAACATAAATTTAAAAATGATAAATAAAAATGTAAAACTCAATTATTCCAAATATAAAAATAAATTTCGTTAAATAAAATTATAAAATATGAAACAAAACAGTGAAACAAAATATGAAAATAAATATTTAAAAAAAAAATACATAATAAATAAAAGAAAAATTATTAAATATGTATTTTAATGTAAAAATAAATACTCCAAATAAAATTTGGAAAAAGTTCAAATAATAATATGAACTTTATATTAAAATAAAAAAGGAATATTAAAAATTAAAACTTTTGAAAAACTTATAAAAAAGTATTAGAATTAATCTTTATATATCAAAAATAACAAAACTTATTTAAGATATTAAAAAATATTTATAAAAAAATAATAACAAATATATATAAATAAAAATTTAAAAAAGTACCAAATTCGAAAGAAAAAAACTAAAAAAAAAATTATTAAAATTATAAAGAGGTAAACTTTACTATTTAAAAAATAAAAAAAATTATTCAAGATATAAATAATTTAATTTGAAAAATAATAAAATAAAATATAAAAAAAATTAAAACAAAAAAAAAAAAAATAAAAAAAAAAAAAAAAAAAAAAAAACTATAGGCTGAACATTAAAAATATCAATTCCAAAATTGTGTAATACAAATATTGTATAACCTTAATAGATTTTTAATAAAAAATTTATTAAAAATTAAAATAAAAAAAATTAAAAAAAAAAAAAAAATTATAAACAATATAAATTTTGAAATCGTTTATGGACTAAAAAAAGAAAGCAGGAGTGCATTAAATGCGCGCATGCGTGACCAGTTTGCCAAGCACAACAACGGACGGCACGGCGACAGCAGCAGCAACATAAGTAACAACTACACCAGCAACAAATGAAGAAGCAATAACTGCAGCACCAACATCAACATTATATTCATGAGAAAAGAAATTGGCATGCGGCGGATGTATCAATTAAAAGACACTGGCAGACAGATTACTGACTGACTGTTGCATGGTTGCCAACTGGTTTCACATGTGGCACATTGTTGTTGCTACTGCTGCCGCTTCTTATAGTTGCTGCCCGCCTGCATAAACTTGCTGCAAACAGTAAATGCAAAAAATTAAACATTGACAACATGCCTGACCCACTTTTGTATCCAGAGTCCGTAAAAAAGTTACTTGCACTGGACTCTTAGACACCACCCAAAAGAACACACCCATAATACGTTCATAACATGCCCATAAAATGCCCATAAAATGCCCATAATACGCCCATAAAACGACCCTAGTTGTGGTTGCACATTGTTCAGCAACTGTTTAGGAAATTATAATAACTACTAGCTCTTTTTTGTTCCTATAATCATCATCATCATCATCATGTTGAGTTTCATATTATGCATCCTAACTACATTTCTACTAAGGTTTATTTTGATATTTTTCTTTTACTTTATATTTTTCTTTTACTTTTGGTTTAGTCAACTTGGTTTTTTTTTGTTGTTTTTAGCATTTTTTGAGCAACACTTGTTGAACCAGTTAGCAATTATATTTCGCATCTATTTATGCCCATTTTATTAGCTACGCATTTATGTTCATTACTAATTAACACCTTATTAATGCTTAGCGCTATGAGAAAGTTGCTATTTTTTTCCTCTTTTTTTTTCATATTTTAGACATATTTTTTCATATTTTTATATAATTTTTATTTGGGTTTGGCCAAAATGTGTTATCTGCTAAGTAACCTACATTTCTTCGTAATTGTTTGAACAATAACTTATTTTTTTTTTTAAATAAATTCTGCATTTTGAAATTTGTGCAAAATTATTTTAAATTAGTCGATTATATTTATTTTAGTTATTACTCTCTATATCTGATAACGAAAGAAAAAAAGATTTTTGTTTTATATTAAAAATAAACATTTTTTTATATCATTTTTCATGACACAATTTTGAACATTTGGTCTTTATAACCGATTTACTCGATTTATCTGAAAGATTAAATTTCATTTAGAAGACTTCGTTTAGTCTTTAAATGTTTAAGAAAATTAACTGAAAAAAACTCCGGTATGATTTCGAGGTATTTTACTCGAATAGTATCATCGTTGGCTCAAGTAGTTAGTGCTCTGACCTGCGAGTCTAAAGGTTCCTGTTTTGAACCCATTGAATATCAACGTTAACCATAGAAAAGGTTTTTCTATACGACACCACCTCTCCGCAGACAATGGAAAGCTCTAAATGTAAACATTGCCTTGAAAATACCTTTCACCCTGACCGTATATCCATAAAATGGGTATATACTTTTTGGTCAGCATAACCGAATGACATATTCATATATCAGACATAAAATTGCACTTCGAAACCTTTTTATTAACTAAAGTTATTAGAAAATAGACTGGAAATGGTTTAAATAAAATATCAAAGGAATCTAAATCTTTGGTCAATATAACCGAATGACTGTACGAAACAAATTAGTTCAAGTATATGAAATTCAAAGCTTTAAAAAATGTTCGTAAAAAACTTTATATAATCTAAATGTTTAAAAAAATAAACTGAAAATAATTTAAATAAAATTCTGAATGATTTTGAATATATGGTCCTTATACTTTTACTTACGATTATGTTATTCTGCATTTATACTTAATTGAATAACAGAAGTAAATTTTTTCAATAAATTTGTATTTATTACTTTCATTTATCTCTTCGTTTGGATTATTCCTCGTAAGACTTATTTAATTTATACTGAAATCCTTTAAGATTTTGAATATTTGGTCAAATCAAAGACGTCTTACTTTTTGGTCAACATAACCGAATGGCCGTACAAATCAAACTAGTTTAATAAAAATAAATTAACTGTGAATAGCATAAAATGAATACAGAATTTTATTACAGCTCATAAAACTGATTGTGAAAAACTTTTTTACAATCTAAATGTTTTCAAAAAAAAATCTTTCTAGATTTGGCAACATAACCGAATGTTTTTACATATATCAAAAATAAAATTACAGTTCGAAACCGTTACTTTATTAGAAAATCGACTGAAAATGATTTATATACGTTTTCCGAGGTATCTTACGCATTGGGTAACATAACAGAATTTGGTCAATATAACCGAATTTGGTCAACATAACCGAATTTGTCCATCATAACCGAATTTGTTCAACATAACCGATTTTGGTCAACATAACCGAATTTGGTCATCATAACCGAATTTGTTCAAAATAACCGAATTTGTTCAAAATAACCGATTTTGGTGAGCATAACCGAATAACCGAACCTAATACTAAACAAACTAGTTTAATAAAACAAAATTCAATGTAAATAGCATAAAATTAATATCGAATTTAATTTAATCATAAATTATTCAACGAGTTTTTAATTAACTGTGTATCGTACCAAATATGCTACGCATATAATATGCATAATTTAAACATTTAGTTTATTTTGAATTTGTTTGGTTATAAATCGATTTGGAAAATGCATATTTAATTGCCTACTTGTGCTAAGAGCCAAATGACATTAATTACTGATATTAATATAAATGAATTGCAATAAATTTTAGAAATTTAAACATATATATTACAAATGCGATAATTTTCGAATAGTTAAACACCTATTAGAGTCTAAATTTATAGTTGTGTGATTAATTTTAAAAATGCAAATTGCAGTATATAATAAATATGCATTTTTTTTTTCAATGTTATTAATTTATTTTCAATTTAGCAAAACAAACTGCAAATTAAGATGTATTGCCTATAAAGTTTTCACATAGATAATTTGTCAAATTATTTATTTTTTTAATATATAAAAAATTTAAATTATTCTTGTGTATTAGCAAACGCTTTAAAATCCTGTCTTCAACAATTTAATCTTCAAACTCAATTACTTTGTTGTGGTCGAATAAAATCATGTCACCACCAGTTGAATTGGCTTACTTTGGTAAAAGTACCGGCTCTATAGTGTAAGTCAACACTTGCACGACAACCTCTAGAAAATACGAATCATGTGAAAACAGTGAAAACAGGATTTTGTGGCAGCAGATGCGCACCTAAACGTGCCACACAAATCTAGACAGACTCGTCGAAAGACAGACATGGCAACTGAGTGAGTGAAAGACGCACGTTTAGTTAGACGGATAAATGGACATGCCACAGACATTTATAACCCACATACACAATCAAAGCAGATAAACCATTGAAAACAGTTTTTCTCGTGAATCAGACTCTTAAGGTTACATATATTATAATGTTGTGGATTTGAAAAAAGACACACAATTGTTTTTTTTTAACTCAAAAAGATAAAGTAATATAAATTATTTACATTCTTTTAATTTCCTAGTTGATTTATGCAGACTTTACTCTACCCGAGTAGTTTATATAATTTAGTGGTTCAAAATCTGATCATTTCTAATATGGTAAGGCTACTTTTTCAATACAAAAATTAACGATTCCTGATTCAAAGGATTGGTTTTTAACTCTCCGTGTGATAATCTTATTATTTGATTGAAAAAATAGTTTTCCCGCATTCTTATCATATTTTGACTTATATTGTATAAATAAAATTCGCCACAAAAATGCTAAAGTTCTATATTCCCATTTTTTGTTTTTGGTTCTATAACTTACATTCTTCGAGAGCACGTTGCATATCCTGAATCGAGTCCTTGGGCACCTTAAATTGCAGTGTGTGTGTGCCAAAGAAACGTGCAATGCGCTCCATCAACAGACCATCGACCTCATTTTCGCGTGCTTCTGGCTCACGGGGCAACGTAATGTCATTGAGAGCACGTCCAACGGGGATGTCATCGGTCTTGATCAACTGAATGCCTTCGGTCAGTTTAACGTCACCGTTTTCTGTGTCAAAGTAGTGCAGAGCACGTTCCTGTTTAAAGTAGAAAACGAACAAAAAAAAAAAATTATATTATGTATTAGTTTTAATATCAGGACAATAGTTTTAATATTTATCAATTTGATAAATTTTCGATATTCGAGACAAACAGTGTTGGGTTCAGTAGTTAAGTAATACAAGTATTTTGATATCTTTTGATCTTGTACTAATTCCCATTCAATCAGTGTTAAGTTTTAATTGAATTCAAATCTGAAAAATATTTTCTAAACATTATATAATTAACTTTTTATTAATATTGCGCAGTAATAGAGAAATTACATTTTAGAAAGAATACTCTACTGCAAGAACAAATCTGGATAAAACTTCAAAACTGATTTTAAAAATCAATACTTCTTGCGAAAACTATAATATTTAAAAATATTGTTGAAAAATGTCATACACCCAGAAAAAAATTCGCTCAAATCCCATTAAAATTGGTCAATAGGACAATTATTGATTTAATGGTATACAAAAAAAAATTGACTTGAATACTAATTTGAATTTCATACTAATGATACTTGACATTCAAAACTTTGTTTAAAATTACTACACTTTCATTTTTAATATTGGGAAATTTGAAGCAAATATCCACCGACACTACTCCATCTTTCCTCCTCCCCTTAACCTATAATCCTTTCTTACGATCAACACTGTGCATTGCATGAATAGGGGACATCCCCTGAGCGTTGGTTAATTTGTAAAAAAAAAAAATACTAATTCGATTCGAAATACAAAAAACTTATACCCACTTTCTGTATTTCGAAACGAACGACGAAACGAAAAATTGACGTCAAATTCTCGTCACACAAATTTTGTTTTCATGTTATTTGACTTTTAAAACATTGAATTTTATTTAATATTAGTTCACTTTCGTCTAATAGTCTTCGTTTTGAAATAAAGAAAGAGGCAGTTAAACGTTTTGATTTTTTAAAATTGTACACGAAGAGAAATTTTCTCATAAATCATATTGTATACGCATAGATTTGGCAAAAATTAATCATGATATGCAGCTATGAATAAGCAATCATAATGATTTGGTTTTTATTCATAATATATGATTACAGAAAATCAATAATTATGATTAATTGAATAAGATCATTTGCATGTTTTATGTACAATATATACATATATTATGAGAAATTGGAATAGATTCTGGAATATATTTTATGATTTATTATTCATAATTTATGATTTCAATTTCATACACTGGGGCAAATTATTAAGATTAATTATTATGATTAATTGAATAATGTCATGTGTATATTTACTAATGTTTTATATACAATATATTCATAAATCACGAGAAATTTAAATAGCTTCTAGAAAACATTTTATGAATTATTATTCATAATACATGATTTTGAATTTCATGTATTGTAACAAATATTCGTATGTTTACTTATTTTTGATGTACAATATATTCATAAATCATGAGAAATTGAAATAGATTCTGAAATATATTTTATGATTTATTATTCATAATTCATGATTAAAATTTCATATATTTTGCCAAATATTCAAGATAGAAAAACATAATCCAAATTATGCAGAAACAAAATATCGCATTTGAAAATATAATAAGTCATTGGATAAAAGAATATTAAAAAAATAGAAAAAATACTTTATTATAACTTATATGTCTGTTAAATTTATTTGCAAATGACACATTTTTGACTCACAATTGACGGCAAGTCATTGATAAGTTTTATGATAAGCCTTATTCATAAATCATTACAAAATGAAAGTTTTTGAAAATTGTATAGTAGGTTGTTCAATTTTTTTGAGATTTTAAAGACAGATTCACAGCATTTTTTACGTATGGACTGGAAATAGGCAAATTTTGATTTAAAATCGGCGTTTGTCTGCTTAAAATCATTCGAAAACTATTTCTAAACCATACCGAATTTTGTCTAAAACACCCCATACAAATTTTCTGGCGTATTTTTTTAATATTTTGGTAATATCACACAGGATAATACACACAGATAAATGGATGTTTTTGGTAAGCGTCTATTGGCATAAGACGACCAGGGCAGTTTAGAGGGATTTTATCAAATGTTTTCAAGCAGATAAAAGCGAAATTTGTCTGTATTCTGCCCATTCAAAAATATTCGGGAATCCTGTCATTCAAAATTCATAAAATTGGATAAACACTAGCAACAAACTTCCATTTATCTGTGTGTTTGCAAAAAATACTTCAAGAAAAATGCCAGAAATTTTATCTCGGATGTTTATTAAATATTATGGAATTTTAAAGGCATATTGCCGGACTATTTTGGGAACGAGCAGAATACAGACAGCTTTTTATACAAACTTGGCAATTTTTTTTGCAAGAAATCTTTCGATAAAATGTTTCAGAACTACCTTGAGCCTGTCAAACAAAAATTTTGTCGTGGGAACTTTCCAAAATAATCTGTTTATCAGCGAGTTTGAATCAAATATTCCCGTTTGTAATATTGTGGAATGCTAAAGAAATATTTTCGGGATGTACGGTATATAGATTACATTTGAAATAAACTCAGCCTCAATGATTTCAAAATTGGAGAAAATGAAGGAATAACATTTTTTAAAGATGGCATTTTTAAAGATTATAATGAAATTATAAATTAAGAACGGCTTTCACTATATTCAGTGAAGTGTCATATAAAAGGTTATAACAGAATATGATAAAAATGGCACTAAGAATTTTAAACATTTATATTTTAAATACATATTATTCAAATGAATTCTTTTTTTTTTTGTAAAATAGAGGTATTTTTGCACATGGACATGTTCTTCTTTTTTAATAATTTAAAAACTTTGTGTTTCATATATTTTTAAACACTTTTTTTTATAAATAATTTAAATTTTTTTGTAATACTTTGATACACAATTTTTAAACTTTAATTTTTGTTGTTATTTTCTGTTTTTTTTGTGTTCCTTTTTTTTCTATTTTTTAATTTTTTTCCACCTTTTCGTCCTGCTTACCTTCATGCACAACACCATCGATTTGTCACCACAATCCTTGACCATGCGCAGAGCGCTGCTCAGCAGATTGTCGGACTCAGAGGCGGCAGCAGCGGCGGAGCTGGCCACAAGCGCAAATAAACACACAAACTTGAACATGTTGATTTTTGGTTTTTGTAATTTTTTTTTGAATATTTAAAAAAATTTGATATATTTTTTTTTTGTTTGCTAATTTTAATCCACAAGAGTTGGGGGTTACACTAGTGTTAAGCACGATTATCCTTTTTGCGCTGCGCTGGTTTTTTGTTGGACTCAATCCAATGAACGATCGGTCAGAAGGCAACCGGTAAACTGTGACTAGATGAGGTTCGTGGATCGAGTTTTATTCCCGGCTCAATGAGCGCACGACGACGACAATGACAACAACAACAATCCAAACAACCAGCAGAAGCAGTAAAAGCAGCAGCAACAGCCGCCGCAGCAACAACGACAGCTACAACAGTTGCTGCTGCTGCTGACGGGTTTTCAGCTGCAGCAGCAGCGACTAAACGTTTAGTTGTTATGTCTCCACAACTGTTTGTTGTTGGTCTATGCAGACAACAACAAGAAAAATATCAACAACATTAGCAACAACAACACCACATAATGTGCACACTTAAAGAGCAATAACAACCATCGAGCTTAGAATTTAAATAAGCTCCCGCAGTCTGTCGTTCCACAACAGACTTCTTCTCTTCCTCTGCTGCCATTGACACTGACTTTACGCATTACCACGTATGCTCTTGGCTGCCAGTACTCGTTACACGTTGCGCGTTACTCGTTTCATGTGCTCTGACTCGCTACCGCCGCCGCAGTCGATTTGTTTTGGTTCAGAAGCCAATTTGTTGTTACCGCTTTTTTTATTTTTTTTATTTATTAAAACTGTAAAATTTTGTAGACTTTTCTGGTTTACAGTGGGCATAATCTGCATATGTCTGGTATAGTGTGGGCCGATGAAAATTGTGTAATCGAAATTTCGTACATGGGTCTATGAGGGAAATGCTGGTTATATAAATCTCTTTTTTTACTACAGTTATCACTTTCGCTTTTATAAAGGGTGTTAGGTTCATCGATGTTAACTATACAGGTGTTCTTTCTATGACTCAAAAAAGTAAAAAAATATAAAATAAAAAAATGTCTAATTTTGCACCCAGTTTAAGATGCAGGGTGTTTAAGAAATGCATATTAATGACATAACCTAATCAAGATATGATTATAAAGTATAATCTGTAAATAAATGAATATCAATTTTCCACTCATATTTTAGAAAATTAAATTACCTTTCCAATGGTATATCACATCTTCGAATCCCATGATTTCTTCCATTTTTAAAATGTACGTAAAGTTGAAGTTTACAAAAATAAAAATACAAATTTTGACTTTGTCATTGATTTTCTCAGAATTTCGTTATCGATCACCCTATTATTTCTAATTTATAATGATAGACCAGTTCATTCCCAGTACTTTCTAACCAATTAAAGTTATTTTAAACTGTTAAGTTTTCCAGCAGAAATAATTAAACAGTGGCGATCTAGTGATTTGGTGGTAGACAAATTATTATGTTTGGAAATATGATCAGTCCTGTGAGGTAATATCATAATCATTAAAAATTTAATAAATGTTTAAAATTATTTCTCGACTAGCTGGACCTGTGTACGACTCGTGCCAAGATTTTGTGAATTCAAAGATATGGAGCGATTTTATTAATAAAAAAAACATTTTTTTTTATTATATGAGGGGCCCGTGCTTAGCTGTTGAAGTTTTTTATTAGTTTTATAAATGTGGTAACCAAATATAAATGTGGTAATCCAATTCTTTCTCAGACTGCGCTTCTCCGTAGAATTATTCCCAGTAGAAATCTTTCCCGTAAAAATAACGCTTTCTCGTAGAATTCATCTCGGTAAAAATTTTCCCGGTAGAATTCTTCCCCGTAGATTTTTTTCCCTGTGAAGTTTTAGTGTGGTGGGTTTTAATGTGGTGAGTTTCGGCGTGGTGAGTTTAGGTGTGGTGAATTTTGGTGTGGTGAGTTTAAGTGTGGTGAGTTTTAGTGTGGTGAGTTTTGGTGTGGTGAGTTTTGGTGTGGTGAGTTTTAGTGTGGTGAGTTTTAGTGTGGTCAATTTTAATGTGGTGAGTTTTAGTGTGTTGAGTTTTAGTGTGGTGAGTTTGTTTTTCTTTTTCTTTTTTTTTTTTTTTTGTTTTTCCTTTAGTTTGGATTGTAGTTTTATGTGATTGGTTTTGTATTTGTTTTGTTTTGTGCTTTTACTTTTTTCCTTTTAATTTTTTTTTTGTATTTGAGTTTTTTGTTTCATGTTTGTAGCTGGTGAAAGTGCCGAGTTATATCGTATTGAAAGTTTAGGTTGTACAGGAGGTGGCACGACTCTTTGTTCAATCCCTCCCATATATAGCCTATCATTCCTTCCAGACCATACCGCATCTGTGGTCAAAATCGGATCAGCCGTTTAGACGGAGAAGCGAAACAAACAAAACGACAAACCACCAAAGAGATTTATTATATTAATAGGATTATTTCGATTTCTTAAATTTCAACAACCAAGTCACAAAACCCGGCATTGTTTAATTACTTAGTTCTAAATCATTGAGAATGAACTGGTCTATCATTATTAATTACAAAAATTGGAGTGATCCGTAACGAAATATTGATAAAGTCAAAATTTACATTTTTCTTTTTGAAAATTTCAACTTTACGTACATTTAAAACCAAATATATTTCTTGCATTTTTAAGTTGTGATACACCATTGGAAAGGTAATTTAATTGTCTAAAACATGATATTCAAAACGTGATATGCCTTTGTCAACAGAAGTTTCCTTATAACCAATTATCTTGACTAGACTATGTCAGTAATACGCATTAGCCTTTTTTTAATTTATTTTTTCATATTTTTTGAGTCCCCCTGAATTGTTGACATCGATGAACACAACACCATGTATAATATAATACCAAAATTTTGTTCACAGAATATATTTTAAAAAGTAGATCAATTAAAAAGTTTGTAATTTAGTGTACTAACTGTGGTCTTAGCTCTGGATAACCATATATTATTTTCTTGTTTATCATTAGAGCGGAAACCCCCATACAAAATTTTAAGCAGGCAAGTGGTTCGAAACACGCAGGCAAACAAGCTACCAGTACGCATTGAAATCACATTTTATATGAAGCTTTGAGGCAGGCAAAGGTGGGAATGTGGACAAAAGCTGCTAGTTCCCTGCTATAGCATGAAAACAACATTGGTAGGGAAAAAGCAGGCATAGGTAGGGTATGGTATCCAAACAGGTGTAAGCAAAATGGTAGGCTCAGACAGGGTAAGGTAGGTATTGAAATCACATTTTATATGAAGCTCTGAGGTAGGCAAAGGTGGGAATGTGGACAAAAGCTGCTAGTTCCCTGCTATAGCATGAAAACAAAATTGGTAGGGAACTGACAGGCATAGGTAGGGTGTGGTAGCCAAACAGGTGTAAGCAAAATGGTAGGCACAAGCAGGGTAAAGTAGGCAATGTGCTGGAAGCAAAATGGTAGGGAAAGGTACGAAAAGGTAGGGAGCAAAAACAAATAACATAATTCATCAGTTTCCATCAATCCCACAGTACCAACAATTTCGTAAAGTAGGCAATGTGCTGGAAGCAAAATGGTAGGGAAAGGTAGGAAAAGGTAGGGAGCATAAACATATAACATAATTCATCAGTTCCCATCCATCCCACAGTACCAACAATTTCTTGTTGTACAATAACACCGACGAATTTTGTTTGTTAAATTTTCGCGAAAAACTCAAACGCTTTGAGTTTTCTATTGCTGGATTCGCATATGTTTTCTGAAGGAACTCCGAATTGTTTGTTATTGTGTTTGCAATTTTGCCAAAAAAAGTAATTGCAGAAAGCAATAACAAAACACGTGTGTTTTTGTACAGCAAGAAGTTTTTGTTTCGGTCGTCATGACGGTTAAAACTATTTGCTGTGCACTTTTGATGATTATGTTGATATCAGCAATAATCTTCTGCAATACGCAAATCCACGTCAATACGGCACATTTTTACGTTTTAATTAATACAATTCGCATTGCAAACCGACGAAAGTAAACACCGATGTTTACAAATGACAAAAATTTTCAATACTGAAAAATTTTGAAGGAAAAATTGATATTTGTGAACAAAAATTAGAGTCGACAACTTGTTGATCAATCATTTAAAACTTCAAAACAATAACTTTTTATAAAAAAAAATTTCTGTCGACAAATTGTTAATCGAGCTTTAAAAATTTCAAAACAGAAATTCCTACACAATATGTTTGCCTGCTACTCGCAGGCTACCTTTCCCTTTCAGTTTCCTACTATGAAGAAGCTTTTTAAAATTTCTAAACAGAAATTCCAACACAATGTGTTTGCCTGCTACTCGCAGGCTACCTTTCCCTTCCATATTCTAGCTATAAAGATACCTTTCAAAACTTAAAAGCCAAAACTTACAGAACATACCAGTTTGCGGCGTAAATGCTGCTATAGGGAGCCTGTTTATTTTCAAAAATTCAAAATGCCTGCTATGCAATGTGTATTTCCTACCATATTCCTGTGAGTTTTCCTCAAAAATACTACTATAATACCAGTTTCCTTGCATATATTTTGTCTGGGGAATGCTTAAAAAATATATACACTCGGTTCTCAACAGAACCACGCATTACAGAGATAATTCGTTCTTCAGTCGCACGATACGTTTGTGGAACAATCTCCCTGCCTCTGTTTTTCCCGACATTTTTAATATTAAAGCAAACATCCACCGACACTACTCCATCTTTCCTCCTCCCTTTAACCTATAATCCTTTCTTACGATCAACACTGTGCATTGCACGAATAGGGGGCATCCGCTGAGCGTTGGTTAATTTGTAAAAAAAAAAAAAATTAGTAATAATGGCATTTCACAGAAATCAGAGATTTTTATTACAGTTCAAGAAGCTATATGGTCCAAAATCACAAAAAAAAAAAACGAAACCAAAAATTCAATAAATAACACTACCCAACACGATTTTCCCATAGAGTTCCCATATATCAATTCAATATAATTCGCTGGTGCTGATGTTGACTGTATATTCAGTTTTTTCCCTATTCTTTTGAAAAAAAAATATTAGTTTTTTCAAAATAAATGATAATAAAATTTCAGTTAATATAAAATTATTTTATATTTAAGCAAGCAGTATATAAAAATTAAATAATCAACCTTAGAGGAATAATAAATACATAATGTGTCAAGACAAATTTATGTTTGCAGAGTGCACTACTGCACTCTACAGAGTATTGTATGCATTTTGCAATGGCAGTCTACAGTATTATAGTGTAGTCTCTCCAACGACTTCACTTCACTGCAGTGTTTGTTTCATTTGTGTTCAGTAGTGTCAAGAAATTTTTTCATGAGACTCAATGTTTTGAAAAACAAAACCAAATGACACTACAGTGCGTGCAGCGAGTGCGCGTAACGAGTAACAACTGAGAAGACGAACATTGAAAACAACAACAAAACTTTCGCTTGGTTTTCGACGGCAGTAATGTCGGTATGTATATGTTTATAAAAAATACAACAAACATTATTTTTCAAAAAAAAAAAAAAACAAAAAATTGTAACAAAAAAATGTTGTATGACAAAAACAACGCGTTGTTCGAAACGCAATATATCCAACAACAAAGTTATTTTTTTTTTTGAAAAATATTTAATAATAAAAAATGTTGTTCGATAGCTAAAAAACGTAATAATAATAAAAAAAAAAAAACGTTTCATAATAAAAAATGATGTTCGATAGCTAAAAAACGTAATATAAAATATTATATGATTTTCTTATACATTTTGATTTTTTTCTATATTTTAATACCTTAGAGAAAAAAAAAATAAAATGCGCTAAGTACTCATTGTCTTAAGCAAATCAATTCAGTATTTGAATTTTTATTGCACACCATTTTAGACTCTTCACTACAACTACGTCTTATATGTGTTTTGTTTTGACACTACTTGTGCTTTGTTGTTTGTGATCAACAGATTCATAGAGGCATTCAGGCATAGAGTCGGCGATAGTAAATGTATTGAAATAAAATTAATGTCTTGAAGTGGATTTCAATGCATTGGTGCTGTTGTGTATTACCTACTACGTGCTATGTTTCATTAATTTACATTTTTAATTTCTATTAATTCAAAAAATCAAATCCATCAGTTAAAAATATATTTTTAACGTCAAGTTATCCTGAAGATTTTAGTAATTACTTGGGCAAATCCAAAAATATGCCCGACCAGGACATAATTATGACCCTTGAAAAGTACCTGATAAATAAACTGCGTTACGGGAATATCGTGAAACCGATTTATTACCTCGTTTAATCTAGTACAAATACGATCATGGTCAGATAATATTTGTTGTGTAACTGATCGGGTTATGACAAGATAAAAATACAGTCATTAATTCCCGATCAAGACCATAATGAAATTGCTACTAGAGTAGGTCTCTTCTCTAGTGGAAGTTTCCCCTATTAGGGTAGACAAAATATTAACTAGATCATGGAGATCTTGAAACTGATCGGATAATGACAAGAGACAAATAAAATGATCATTTCCCGATCGATTAATTCCTAATATGGTACAGATGATAAATAGCATGACACTACCTAAATTTCTTTCTATGGTATTGGCATGAAATTTATTACTTTGACTTTTTTTGTTGAATTTCCCATATGTACCATCTGAATATGAGAAGTTTTTACATGTTAAGAACATATACACTTTTTTTAATTTTAATGAATTTTGCATTTAAATTTACTAGATATTTCTGTCTTGAAATAAGTCACATTTTTAATTTTTGTTAACAACTTCATTGCAGAGCGTATCAAATTTTCGCTAACATGCTGAGGCAAACTCTCCAAAGTCGTGTTTTATGGGCGAAGACGCCAACAGTCGTTGATGGCTCAATAAGCAATGCGTTTGGGTAGTGTCCGAGGCACTTTCCGCCTATAGGCGCAGCATGGGATCCCATTTGGAATTTAGTGCGCATCGTGTTAAACAGCAAAACTGGCGACGGCGGCGAGTTTGTCGTTTGCGTTTGTTGGTTTGTGGTGACAAGTAGTATTGACGATCGCCAACGTTGATTAGCGATGATGGACACGTGATACCGTAAATGAGTGTTTGTGGTGGGAAGGTAAAAGCGATTTAAGCGGAATCGGTCGTTTGCAACACAATGCGATTCGAACGATGCAGTCGTGCGGTGGTCAGTGCGGTGTGAACTTCGTTGGCTACGCATTTAAATTAAATGAAATTGAATTGAATTAGATTAAAGTAGAGACAGAGAAATTAACTCGTTTCAAACAAATCCAATAAAAAGAGTTTCACTTTAATTTATAATTCATTTTAATTTGTTTTTCTTGTTGTTGTATTTGTTTTTGCTAAAAATGTTACATTTTAATTAAAAATTATTTTTTCTTAATTTTTTTTTTTTTTTCAATTTACAACGATTTCTAAATAAGAAAATGCTTTTATTTTGTATTCTTGTTGCTGCTCATATGATTAGCGTTTGTTGCCAACTGTCGCAAACACTTTCCACATCTTTTTAATTTGCACTCAAATCATTTGAATTATTGCTGCAAAAGTGAAAGAGTTTGTAGAGTAATTGAAGCAGTTTAAGAAAAACAATTAAACGAGCATCGTTTAATGAAGCGGATGCTAAAGAAAATATATATTTTTTATTATTTTTTATTCTTATTATTTTAAGACAAAATGATTTTCTATTTTCTATATAGAGGTACAATATACATAATTCTTTTCAAACTCTTTATTGGTTACATCGAAAAAAAACTCTCACTTTTCACTAAAATGAATTTTAAATTCTTGAAAAAGTGTCTGTTAAATCTTAAAATATTTTCTCCTTTCCACTGTGATAAATATTTCAGTTTCAAATAAATTTTAATATTTAAAAAATTTAATTTCTTCAATTCAATTTATTTCTTTCTCAAAAAAAAGACACAAATTTCCGATTTAAACCTCATTATTACAACCTAATTATCATACGCAATACTGCTAAAAATTGAATATTTGATAAGGTTTCATCATAAATCATTTAGCGCGTTGCCACTCGAAAGTAGCTGTGCGTAATTTAATCATGGGTCTGGGTTGTGATGAGCGCCATGTTTTATGTTGCCAACTTCTTCCCGAACAGATAAAAATGTTTGTAGGCTCTGGTTGCTGTTGTTGTTGTTACTGTTTAGCTAATTACTTAGCGGTATTTGTATGTGTTATCATATAATAATTATGGGTGTTGTTGCTGCTTTTAAATTTTGTTCACACCTTTTTAAATGCCTACGATGCGCCTGGGGGACAATGCGAAAAAAGTAGAAGCAGCAGCAAGTTTAATTGTGTTATTTTTAAATTATGTATAAAAGATGCTTTTAAAAATGCAGGTGTAATTTTTCAAATTTACAATATTAACTTGCTCGAGACAAGTTTTACCATTTCATTTGAACAGCACATTGAATGTGTTTACATTTTGGTGAATTTAAGTGTGGTGAGTTCAAGTGTGGTGAGTTCAAGTGTGGTGAGTTTATGTGTTGAATTTAAGTGTGGTGAGTTCAAGTGTGGTGAGTTCAAGTGTGGTGAGTTCTGGTGTGGTAAATTCATGTGTGGTGAACTCAAGTGTGGTGAGTTCAAGTGTGGTGAGTTCATGTGTGGTGAACTCAAATGTGTTGAGTTCCAGTGTGGTGAGTACATGTATGGTAAATTCAGGTGTGGTGAGTTCGGATGTGGTGAGTACATGTGTTGTGAGTTCAAGTGTGGTGTGTCCATGTTTGGTGAGTTCAGGTGTGGTGAGTAGTTTAAAATCTTTCGAAAAACTTTCGAATTTTAAAAATGGAAACTCGTTCACATTTTCACATATTGCTTTTTTCTGCATCACACCGTGGTAAGTTGCGTTTTGGTGAATTGAAGTGTGGTGAGTTTTGAAGTGGTGAGTTCAAGTGTCGTAAGTTCAGGTGTGGTAGGTACATATGTGGTGAGTACATGTGTGGTTAATACAAATGTGGTGAGTACATGTATGGTGAGTTCAGTTGTGGTTAGTACAGGTATGGTGAGTGTCGATGAGAAGTTTAAACATTTTTAGTAACAATTCTCGGATTTTATAAATGTAAACTCGTTCACATTAAATAAATACGTTCAAAAATGAATGTCATAGTTTTATAGGAGGTATCACGTCCAGTAGTCCAATTCCACCCACATTCTGTGAGGTCTATCAAATTGTATAAATATAGCGTTCAGCCAAATTTCATTAAATTTGCAATCTTAATTTCGAATGTAATGTGTTTTTAATATCTGGGTTATATATTTAGTAGTGCCACTCCAAATGGTATTTCTGAATTACAATTGAAGTCTTCCGAATTCCAATTGATCTTTTCTGAATTTCAGTTGTAAATGGTGTTTAGTCGGGATGTAGGAACAAAAATAAACTAAATTTATTAAAAAAGAATGACAGTATAAACAAAAAAAGGCCAATACACTATGCTACTTGTGAAATTTTATTTGAAAGAACAAGGAGCTAAAAAGACTGTCCTTTTGGAATATGGACGAATGGTTACCGTATATATAACGAAAATGTTTATTTCAAAAAATAATAAAAGCAGAATCTTTTTAGTGCACAATTATTCTATAATAAAGTGTATCATCTTTTATTTTTAGGCACAGCAGCCTTTCTTAAATTCTTTGATATAAATTCTGAAATAAGTCTGCAATGTAGTTCAAGCAATAAAAACTTTATCTCATTTAATTAACAAGTTCTAAAACAATGTTAAGTGGCAAAATTTCAATTATATAAATGACTGGCTGCTGAGTGTCCAATTTGCGAAAATAAATTTAGACACTTTGCTGCCAATTAAATTGCATTTGAGCCAACAATTACAGACGCAGCAAGTGATTTAAATAAAACTGAAAGACAGACAGTTAGACAGTCTGAAAGTGAGTTATATCAGGTAGCAGTAAGCCTCATTATTATTGTTGACAATGACTCAAAAGTGAAAATGTCAAATTCCAAAATGCAAAGCAAATAAAATGAAAACGATAAAAATAAAATAGTTGAAAAGAAAAAAAAAAACAAAACTACAAGAAATGGTAGTTATTACAAGTGATGACCGTGTAGAAGAAATGATGGTATTGCACATAAATAAATTGAAATTGTTTCACACATTTTAGCCACATGCTTGCCTGTGCGCGCAATGTTGGCCGGGACTGAGTGCTGCTTCTTCTTCGAAGACTTCTTTTTTTTTCGTATTTCTATAGAAAGCGAATTTGTATTTGGTTGTCGACTTTGAACGAATTTGTGTTGTAGTTGGAAATTTTAAATTTGGATTTTTAGTGCGCACGTATTTTGAAATTGTAATAAATTCAATTTGTGCTACAACAACTGCTAACACTACACACAAAAATATATATGTGTAAATAGGGCAACACTTTTTTCAATATCTACAATTAATTTTTAATTTTTCAGAGCCGATACGACATTTAATTGTAGTGGTTAAATATTTAATTGTATTTATTAAATATTTAATTGTATTTATTAAATATTTAATAAATTTAATAAATTTATAAATAAATTTATATTTAATAAATTAATTGAAAACCATTATTTCAAAAACCCCAAAAATTTAAGAAAAATTTGATTTATAAATATTTTTTTATAAATAATTTATTAAAATACAATATTAAATAAAGTTTTAACAATGCAGAATTAAAACACCATTTTTGAATCCTTACAAAAAATACAAAATTCTAATATATATATAAATATTTCCACTTACATGGCAGTCGACCGATATTTCCCAAAATATACCCAAATACTCTTTGATTAATCTACCTTCCATAGTTTTTAAAATATAGACTTTTGTCTAGCTAAATAGTGAAAATCGCACAATGTGCGATGTATGAAAAACCGACCCGCCGAACCGAATAGAAAAGAACGCTTTGCGATGAAAATGTAAAATAAGATCGGTAAAACAGTACATGTAATACTGTGTAGTGAATTTAAAACTGTGTAGTGGCTGTAAAAGTGTGTAGCGGCTGTAAAACTGTGTATTGACTATAAAACTGTGTATTGACTGTAAAACTGTCGGTTGGTGTATATGCTATATACGTATATATTTTAGTATATACACCAACCGTAGTAATAATTCGTTTATCCAATTAATTATAGTAATAGAATATATTATTTTATATCTTTTAATCTCAGTTGATAAAGTAAAATTTTATATTTTTTCTGTGTACTTAGTTTAGGTTTAATTTTTATTTATTTTTTTCAGCATATTTGTTGTACTTTTTTCTGTTATTTTTGCATCCATGTTAGAAAGTGTTTCAATTGAAGTTGACCACAGAAACCAAAGCAAAAAAAAAAACGAAATTAGCCCGCATCATCTGCATATTAAGCCATGTCAAGTGTAGTTTAAAAGCGTTAGAATACACTATAAATGTGGCAACTTTCATTCATATATTTTATGTGTTAATTTAGCGGACTATTTTTAATATTTTAAAAATAATGTTGTTAAAAACTGTTTGCAAAATGTAGTTATTAAAATATGTACAAAATAAAATTTAATAATTATTATTTAATTTGTCATTGTTGCCAATTAGCAAATTATGCATATTGTTGGAATTAATAAATTGAATTCGAATATTATAAATTGTGTTATTAAAACAATACTTTTTCCTAATTGGATTTGTGTAAATCATTGCACCGATTCATTTTGAATCACTTATGGTTTTTATATGTCCATTAGCAGCAAACGTATTTTTTTTTTGTAAAATGTTTTTCACTACATTAGTAACGCAAACAATTAAAATATTAAAAAATATATGTTGCAGATTTGCATTATGGTTTTAATTCCGAAATGGCTTTTTTGCTGTTCCAAAGTATTTTTATAATTCAAAGTATATATTGTAATTGAATTTGAATTTTTAATAAAATATAATTCGATTTTTGTTGCAATAATTCTCGTTTAGTTGAACGATTTCTTAAATAATCTCTATACTACATCATTTCTAAATGAAATTTATTAAAAATAAGTTGAAATTCATAAATTCTATTTGAAATTCAAAACATATAAACAATTTTACTTCAGACATTTTTATGATGTTCTATTTGTAATTTATAAAATATCAATTCTACTTCACAAAATGTCAATTGAAAATATTCAGAATTCCAAATGAAAAGTTATGACTTTCAATTGTTATTTTTTTTTTAATGCCAAATGGAATGTTGAATATCAATTGACGTATTTTGAATTTCAAATAGAATTTCTGAATTATTATTGATGTCGTTTGAATTTTAAATGGAATTTCTGAATTACAATTGATATCTTTTGAATTTCAAATGTAATTGATATCGTTTGAATTTTAAATGTCCGAATGACAACTGAGTTGTTTTGAACTTTTGATAGAATTTCTGAATTTTAATTGATGTTTTTTGAATTTTAATAAGTAGTTCCTAATCTAATCCGCCAAATGTCTTTAAATTTTACAGACAGAAAAACAATTAGTAATCAGTTAATATGACATATGAAATATTTCTAACATAAATAATTTTATTGGTTTTACGACCTCTTTTGATTATTTTAAGATATTGTCTTAACGTGCTCAAGGTCCAGTCGGTACAAATTGGGTGTTCTGTACCAACAAATGATATTTTGATATATTTATAAGGTACGAAATTACATATAATTTAAACTACATTTAATTTTTAAAAGTGACTGAAAAACTGGGCCTTCAAAATTTAGAAATTTTTAAACCAAGTTTACACTTGAACTGGAAAACTGGACCTAAGCGAATTCTGTGTTCTCTAGGTTATTTACCACTACATTAGTCATTAATTTTTCATTAATTTTACATATTATACTACGAAAAAAAGTAGCCGCGGTAGCTCAGTGGTTAGTGCGTTGGACTGCGAGCCGAAAGGTCCCCGGTTCAAGCCTGGACTGGGGCTAACAACATCTTTTCATAGAGAAACATTGTTCTATACCGCGCTACCTCTCGACAGTAAATATCAAACCTACGAGAGTAAAACATTGCCCATGAAAAGCTCTCACCCGCCGTTCGGATTCGGCAATAAAACTGTAGGTCCCACCACTTTAAGTACAAATATCACACGCACAGCTCAAAATGGTGAGAGAGTTCGGCAGAAGTTCTATACAGGACTGTAGCGATAAACTATTATTATTATTATTATACTACGAAAAATATACATATATTTAAAAAATATAAAATTAAATTTAGAAAAATAATTATTATTATTTGATAAAGCAATATTTCTTTCTTTTAGATGTACAAATAAACGCTGAATTGAAAAATGTAAGTACATATTATTTAGTTTTTGCATTATATTTGAGATTTTGTTTATTTCCTATTTTTTGTGTCTGTTTTTGATTTTACTTTTGTGCTTAATTCTTTGTTTTTTCTTTTGAGTTTAATCTTTTTTTATATTTTTTGCATTTTTGGTTTTGTGTTTTTGCATTTTCTCTTTGGTGATTTTGTTTTTGAGTTTTTAATTTTGTTTTTTTATCTTGCTTTTGTTTTTGTGTTTTTGCATTTTCTCTTTGGTGATTTTGTTTTTAAGTTTTTAATTTTGTTTTTTTTTTTAATCTTGCTTTTGCTTTTGTGTGGTTGTTGATGTTTTGTGTTTTTGCTTTTGTTTTTGAATTTTTCCTTTTGATTTTGTGTCAAATCGGATCAGCAGTTTATACGTGACGCTGCACAGTGGGCCCGTTATTGAAAAAAGCTGGCCAAAATTCGAAAAATGTGTGATTCAAATTCGTGTGATTCTTCGGTATAAAAATAGCAATGGTCTGACAATTTTTTTGTTTAGCCAAAGTTCATTTTTTTTATTTATTCAAATATGAACATACAATTTATAACAAATTCGTTTCAAAACAGCAATATTAAAAAAAAGAAGATAACGCAGATGAAGGCGAAGATGATATAGAAGACATTGATGAAAAATACCAAGAGTTTCAATCTTATTTTTGGTCCCTCTCCCATGCATTTCTATTTTATATAAAATATCCCATTTTTTTAATATATATAATTAGTTTTTTTCGCAAAAGCAATTATTTGAAAAAATTAAGAACTGATTTGAAATGCTCCTACAAACAGACAAGATGGAGCAAACAGACAGACGAACCAAGAGTTTTAGATGAGTCCTTCCATATGATATCAGCCATGATTTCATATGGAAGGAATTTGAAATTAAAAAATTATTCAAATTTTTCATTTTAAAGATAAAAATTGGCAAAAAGATGTCTTATAATTTATAATTTGATGTAATAGTGGTCAGTTTTAAATAAAATATAGAAATTTGCCCGATGCGCCATCGGGAAATGATCGGGTTTTCGTTGGGTAAGCCCTTTTAGAGAAAATATGATCATTGCCTTTGCATGCCCTTATAATGCTTACCATAGCAGGGTTTCCATTATCTAAACAGTCAATGTTCCCGATCATAGCTATATTATTTGTTCCTCATAACAAAATTATCATCAGGCAATGATCGAGATTAATGAGAGAAACCCTATTATGCTCGGGCTCAGACAAGGCAATTGTTGGGTAAATAATAAAATGGGGAATTGCCCGATCAGTACATGATCATGGCCTAATGTCAATACATGATCAGGACACTGTGTTACAAGGAAATTATGGGCCTCGTCATATCCCGAAAATCTCAAATAATGACATGATCACTTCATGACCATGGCCTTACCAAAATTTCTACTACGGATGTGCAATTTTTGACATTTGCGTTTTGTTACATTTTTGAATGTAGTTTATCCTCAAGTATGTACTGTGCCAAAATCGCATGTCATTTTATTGGATATTTCTAGCCACAAAAGACAAAACCAAAAGGACGAATTTGAAAAATTGAAAATCTTGTCCTGCCAAAAGGGCGAATCTTTTCGTTTTTTCGCCATAAATTTTTATTGGTATAAGATAAAATAGTGGTGTAATGACATTTATTGTTTGTTTTCAAAGCACCATCGATATGCATCATTAATTAAAAATATTTTGCCAAACATTAATTTGCCATTTGTTATTTGCAGGAACATTTTTTCGGCAAAATATTTGTAATTAATAATGCAGATCGATAGGTGTTTTGAAAATCAACAATAATTGCCTTTAAATCACTATTTTATCTTGTACCACTAAAGAGTTATAGCAAAAAAACGAAAAGATTCGCCCTTTTGGCATGACAAGATTTTCAATTTTTCCAATTTCTTCGTTTTTTTATTGGTGCAAGATAAAATAGTGGTGTAAATGTATTTATTGTTAGTTTTTAAAGCACCTATCTATTGGCATCATTATTTAAAAATATTTTGTCAAACATTTTTTCCTACAAATAAAAAATGGCAAATTAATGCTTGACAAAATATTTTTTATTATTGATGCCAATAGATAGGTGCTTTAAAGTCAAACAATTAATGCCTTGACATTACTATGTTATCTTGCGCTAATAAAAAGTTATAGCATAAAAAACAAAAATATTTGCGTTTTGAGCAGGATATAGTCTCACAAATTCCGTATTTATAATTCAGTAGGTTGTCCAAATCTAAAGATATTTTACATTCATTATAATAATTGACAAATAAACCAAAATAACAGAAAAAATTTAAAAATATATAAATTTTGCTGGTCTTTAAAGCACTTCAAACTTTAAAATTTGATTTCGCAACATTTTTAAAAATGCACATTCTCACCTTTGGCATGACAGTGACGTTACCATGTAGTACACAAAATTGAAATCATATTAAAAATTGACAGATATATTAAGATTTTTGTTAATGAAAATTTAGCATTTTGAAAATGTATTTGTTGACTTTTCGTTCCACTATGACGATATATTGAATGTTGACATTTCATCTATAATTTAAGATTTAAATTAGTGTAGTAATTTTACGGACTCAGACGTTATGAATAAAACTGTTGTAGAATGTTGTAAATTTTGTATGAAAAATTGTTTTTCTTTTTAATTTCAATATATTTTTGTTATTTTTTAGCATACATGCTCAATAAAAAGTATTCTGCCCTACTCTCATTTTTGGTAACTTTGTAATTTAAATCATTACTTATGAATATTTCCTACCAAACATTTATTAATTTATATATTTATGACCATTAATACATTTAATCAATTTTTCTGTACATTTTGTGTTGGCTTTTTAGTGTGCCACTGTCATCTTGAATTTGTATTTCAGCGTCAAATACATGCAAATTCAGTTTAAATATGACAATTTCTGTACTAACGATAGGCTATACGTAAAAGTGACATTTTCTGTTGGCAAAATGGTACTTTTCTGTTTGATTTGCTAAATAAACTAACAACGAAACGTGCAAATATTACAAAAGTAATGATTTCTATGTCAAAAATTGTGTTTGACACAATATTTTTCCAATAACCAACATCAGCACGTATGTGTTTACAAAATCAATATTAGTTTATTTTCAGCATAATATTTATGCATTTGGAATAGTTGAAATTATAGAAATAATCGTTGATTTTGTACACGTATGTTATTAAATTTCGGTTAATGCGCATTTAACTGGAAACTTTTAATACATTTTTGATTTTTTATAATACGATTTTTTCGATTTTTATTTATACCTCTTTAAAATCTATGGTTAGGTCACATGGGAAATTTTGAAGTTATAGTAGGATTAAACAGACTTTAATTAGTTTTATATAAATACCTAATTTATCTTTTAAAGTGCTCTAGAGCTCCCCAGGATTTACGAATCCTGAAAGTAATTTCAAATTTGTAATCTTGAAAGCATTGCCTTTCATTTGAGTACCCATAATGGGCAAGGCTACCGATATTCGATTTTTGGTTCGGCACCGTGTGGTTCGTGGAAAATGTTCGGAAAGTATGCTGCGTCAGTGTAATAAAATCCACATTATTGTTTTCTTTTTCTTTAGAATTTCTCTTTATTTGCATTTCTTACATACTACAGAACTAGCTTTATGTTTATTTATTAAATATACTTAGAGATTAGGAGCACTATATTAATGACATATATTCTTTGGTTACATCCAACTTTTTCACAAACTATCATACCTTGTTTGTAGAACTTAATTACAATAATAATAATAATATTAATAAAAGGAGCCTAAACTATAAATAAAACTTCCGAGCTACAAATTAAACGTATTAGATGACCTTGGCCGCATCCTTAGCCGGCTGCCAACCGCTGTACGCCAAATCGAAATCACGTCCCCAACCGCTGTGACCACCGGATACAACAACCTCGTGCTGTGATTCTTTGCCGCCGCCGCTAAGTAGTTTCTTGATGCCAATGATGGAGGCCAGAACGAGTGCAAGTTTCGAAACTATCAGGGCCTTGCCCGCCAACATTGCCAGTGCACCGAAAGCGATCGGTATGAAGGTGCCACCCAGTAGTAGCGGTATCATGATGTAGGCGCCGCTGCCTTTTTTGTCCTTCTTGCCGCGTGAGTCGCCGGCATGCGCAGTGGCGGCATCTAAGGCGCGTATGTCGGGGAATTTAACCTGCAAAGGAATTAAAAAAAAAAATTAAAAATTAAAAATTTTATTAATTGATTTAGCAAAATATAATTTCAAAAATTTTAAATAAATAATGAAAATTTAAAAAAAGTATGAAAAATTAAAACTTTTTTTTTTTATTTACCTGCAACGTATGATCCTGCAAAAATCCCGCCAACTTTTTGAATATCATATTATTCAACACATGATCCTTGGCATCGAGCGCACGCGGCAACGTCGCCTCGATATCCTTTTCGCTAAGTGTTGCTACGGGCGCTGCGCCCTCCGAGCCGCCGCCCTCAACACCCTTGATAAACTGCACGCCCTCGATCAGCTTCAGCGTCTTCGAAGAGCGAAACGCTTTCTCGAGGCCCGTCAACAATTTGACCTTCAGACACACCGATAGATTCTCGCTGGCGCATTGCTGATAAATGCGAAACATCAGCGACAGATCCTTCCAGACGTTTGTGTTGGATGCGGTGCCGCCGTCGTTACTCTCTGCAGCGTTGTCACCACTACTCTGTTGACGCTGTGGCGACTGCGCGCGTTCGGCAGCCGCTTTGCGTTGTGCCTCCTGTGTCAGAGTGATGCCGTTTGCGCTCTGGTAACTGGTCGTGGTGGCGCTACGCGCATGCGCCGGCTGCCAGTGGCAACAGAGCAGCAGCACAATGACGCCGCGCAGCCAAAACTGTTGCTGCCTGATCAGCATTTTGGCTGCTTTTTTTATTTTGGTTCGCTGTTTTAGTTATTTTCTATAATTCACAAACTCTTTTTCGATCCTTGTAAAGTGCTTTAAATCCTTTTTGTATTCGGTTTTCTTTTCTTTTTTTTTTTGTCTTGTTCTGTTTGTATTGCATTCAATTCCAAATCTAATTCCAAATTCAATTCCAGTCTATAAACCGTTTTTTCTCGTCAGCATCAGAAGTTCAACTGCTTGTTGCACATGATCGCCAAATGGTTTTATACTCCGAATGCATTTTGCAGCGTGGCTGCATTTTAAATAAATTTTCTTATTTAATGTTTAATCTATATTGTTTTTACTTTTCTGCTTCTTTTTCTGCTGCTCCAGCTAACTAACTTAATTGTCGATTTTTGTGTTTTTCACGAAAGCACTTTTCCAGCGCTTGTTCGACTTTGGTTTTAGTCTGAATCACGCAAATTAGCGATGCACAGCGCGAAAAATCAACTGCATCAAATGCTCAAAATCCAATGTAAAAAGACTAAAAACAAAATACATATCTTATAACTATTCCAAATTCAAATATGGCATCCACCTTCAGTAATAATAGGAACCACCTATTACCATTACCTCGCAGTATATTTCCCCGTCAAAAACATTTCAGCGTATAGAGATATTTCTTCGAATATAATCTACTTCGCAAGGAACATTTTTGTTAAATAAACCTTTAATCGAAATGAATATTTCCCTGAATGAACCTTTCACCGAAAAGTTGACTCCCCATAATAGCGTCATGTCCTCAGAGGTTAGTGCGTTGGACTGCGAGCCGACATGGTTCCATGTTCGAACCTGTACTGGGGTATAACAACATCTTTTCATAAAAAAACATGTTTTCTATATCACGATACCTCCCGGTAGACGATTAAAAACCTTCGGATGTAAACTCTGCCCATAAAAAGTTCTCGCATGTCGTTCGAATTCGTCATTAAACTGCCCTAGTAGAAATTTGCCCGATGCGCCATCGGGAAATGATCGGGTTTTCGTTGGGTAAGCCCTATTAGAGAAAATATGATCATTGCCTTTGCATGCCCTTATCATGCTTACCGTAGCAGGGTTTACATTATCTAAATAGTCAATGTTCCCGATCATAGCTACATTATTTGTTCCTCATAACGAAATTAGTATCAGGCAATGATCGAGATTAATGAGAGAAACCCTTTTATGCTCGGGCTCAGACAAGGCAATTTTCGGGTAAATATTAAAATGGGGAATTGCCCGATCAGTACATGATCATGGCCTGAGGTCAATACATGATCAGGACACTGCGTTACAAGGACATTATGGGCCTCGTCATATCCCGATCACCTCAAATAATGACATGATCACTTCATGACCATGGCCCTACCAAAATTTCTACTAGGGTGTAGGCCCCACCACATTGAGTACAAATAAAACACAGCTCAAATGGTGATAGAGTTCGGAGGAAGTTTTTCAGAACTGTAGCGCCAAATTATTATTATTATTTTAGACACTTTCTCATTTACATTTCCCCGATAATAGTACCAATTTAAAATTACCCCACAAACATTAAACATTGTAAAAATATCTCGATACAAATTTAAAGGCGAAAAAAAAAAGATATCTCCGAAATTTACAACAATTTGAAGGCCCATGATATTTATTCTACTAAACACCAATTGCCTGGAATAATTCTCTAAGTGGCTTCGATTTGAAAATTCAATCATATAGCGGTTCCAATTTCTAATTTAGTTTCTTAGTTAGAAGTTTCAAAGTATCTACGATAACCAAACTTGATATTAGACTTTGTCAAGAACATTGTATGTACAAATATTTATTACCGATAGTTTGTGTCAATTTAAGGCATACATAAGAATCATTTTATTACCATTCGAGTTTTTCAAATGCATGTATTATTTGTAAAAAAGAATCTGAGTAACATTTTTTCTACAATTTACAATTATGAGTAAATTTCTGTTTTCATACTTAAAATTTATTGTTTCATATTTCAATTTGGAAATTATCACTCATCCCATGTGTCTATAAATAAGATTTTTCTATTTTTTTTTTACAAAATTTACATTCATCCAGTATTAAAAATGTCCAATATTTAAATTTTCCTAAATTTTATATAATTCCAAAATTTTATATTTTTAAAAAAATGTTTATTCCCATTTTTTGTATAATGGAAATAGTTTTAACCCTAAAAATTGACAATTTTTATTATTTTTCATATAGAGAATTCTACACAGCAAAAAAAAAATCAACGTAAATATAACAACCGATATTAATTGCATTCATTTATCAGTTCTGCAATTAAATTCACTGATTTTATGAAAACATTTGCTATTCTTCGTTAAGTCAGCAATTCCGTTTGCTAATATAAATATTTGTACGTCAATGCAGAAAAATATTTAGTCCAGTTTTAGCAAATATAATTGCTGAAACTTCTCCTACTAATTAATTTGCTGCATTGACGTACAAATATTCATATTAGCAAACGAAATTGCTTATTTAACGAAGAATAGCAAATGTTTTCATTGAATTAGTGAATTTCATTGCTGGATTGATTAATGAATGCAATTAATATCGGTTGCTATATTTACGCCGTATTTTTTTTTTCTGTGTAAAGAGAAGTTATGTTTTGAAATTAGATATTGTATCTTTAATGGTTATAGAAAAAAAAATCAGTAAAGTTGACATGAAAAATCTTTTAAAAATGTAAAAAATTATCCGAGTTTTAAAATTTTTATGGTTTGAAAAATTTTACATTAAGATCTAAAGAAAATGTGCTCACTTGAGAAGATATATTGATCAGTTTTGAAGATATAAACATGAACATCGTTTTACTTTCTTTATTAATAATAATATTTCACATATTTATACATAGATTATACAATTTATCATGAAACCAAATTTTTTTTATATGACTTTTATAAACAATTAACACATATATTCTAAACTGTTAACCGTTTTCAAATATCTGCAGTACTTTAGTAGGGAAGCCTAGGGTAATGTGCGATACGTTATGATTTTCCTCAAAAAAAAAATACATTTAAAAAATTTTTAAAATTATTTTGAAGGGTATATTCCAGAGATTTATTCATGATCTAACTTTTTGCATTAAGAGAATACCATTTATATGTTTTTTAATTGACTTTAGTGGGATTTTTCGAAACAGCTCAATTACGGACTTTTTGAAAAATGTTGAGGTAAAGTGGGAAACTTCAACATTTTTTCCAAAATGCTATTTCTTTTTCACGTTTTAATTTTTTTTCATAACAAAGTCAAATATATTTCGAGTGAAAATATGACAATTAAGTATTAAAAAAAATGGTAATGCAAAACATTAAGAAGAAAAAAGTTCAAATTCATAAACATCTCAGTAGTTATGTTAAAAAAATAGTGCATTTACTACTAGTCAGAAAATTCTGAGTGGCAATGGACACAGGTGAAGTTGCTGGTCATCAACAGATATGGCAGTTCACTGAATGGTTAATTTATCGGAATTTCACTCAAGCAAATTCTATTTTGATGAAGTTGATTAATCTTTACTGATGTATTCTTATTGCGCTTGTTAAAGGTTCGCTTCTCGTCTTTCTTCTGCAATTTTGGATCTTATCCCATGTGAAGTCAAAATGTTGCTTTTCATTGGTTTTGCTCACGATTAAAGTTTTTTCTTGATTAAACAAATTAAATACAATATTTTCACTAAAATTACTACAAAAATTGCTCAAATTACGTTTCCCACTTTACCCCAGAAAATGTTTCCCACTTTACCCCAATATCGCAATTCAAACAAAACCCGTTTGTATATCAAAAGATATGCAATATGCGATAATATTATACTTAAAAATGATAAAACTTCTCGGTTTTTATAGAAAACATCAGCATCCTAAAAACTATCACTATTTTTTTCACGTGTTCTCGAAATGCAATAAAATGGTATTAATTTGAACATAATCATCGATGAAAAAGTTGATGCCATATTAAGAAGCAAACTTGCTTTAATTTTCAACAATTGCTTAAATTTTACTTATTTCAAAAACTTGTCCAAAAATAATAATTTCCCACATTACCCCAAGTCACACTTTACCCCAGGTTCCCCTATAAATAAAATTAGAAAGTAAAAATGTGTTTTTTTTTTGTTACCAATTTTATTTGTTTTTGAGAAGTGTTGTCTTATCGGGAAATCCTTAATTGTTTATTTTTCTACAGTGCCATGAATTTTTGTTTTATAAATCTTTTTATAAATAGATATTCGATTTTGTGATTGTTTTTTTCTTTATGTTTTACAATTTATTGTTTTAAATTTATGTTTTAAAGAATGTAGCATATAATGTTTTGGCTAAACTTCAAATAATTAACATATACAAGTTGAATCAATATTTATTTTCTCAGTGCTATAGTTGCCTCGACTTTTCATGCCACCCCCAACCGAGCTATAATGCAGCTGATTAAAAAGATTTTGCTCTCATGAGTTACGGTTCTAAGCTGCTGATTTTCCATGTTTGGCCGCATGTTAATCAAACATAAAGTTTGCGCTGTTAAAGCGCCACGCAACTTTATCGACGGTGTTTTCAAGTTTTTGGCATCACCATCAACAACTCAAGTGTTGCAACTCAAGTGTTTCGTGTTTCGCGTTTCGAGAAAAGGCTGAAAGGCAGACTCAGCATCAAGTTGATGTTTAGTAGACCGCAAAGCGTGCAACAGCAGATTCACTCGTCGCCACCTGCAGCTCCGTTCCAATGTGTGTCAATAGAAAAACAAAAGTCTCTAGTTTAGTGTGGCAGCGAAATCTACAGCACCAGCGAATTTTAAGAACATTGCAATGCATTTTGAAGTACCAACTCATTTGCTAAAAAGCGACATAAATTGGAATGTTTTGAAAAAAAAACGTCAATTAAATTTGCTAAAGAGTTTTATGGTTTATTATAAGGAAATTGTATTCAAAAACAACAAATATTTTAAAAAATTAATTTAAAATGATGGGAAATAAATGTCAATCAAATTATAGAAAATTATATATTTAGCTAAATGTATAAAGCAAATGTAATATAAAATATATTTCATAAAAATATCTAATGAATTGATTTTTTGTGATAGAACAAATGTTTTAAATATAAGTGATAACTATTGCGGACAAAATATCACTAATATCAACATCATGAGACATACTACAACAAATCGACAAACTAAAAAAAAATTGCGATTTTACCTATTGAATTGTGACTAAATTTGTTCAACTGTTTAAGCACATTCCATTTAAATTTATATAATACATCACTAATAAATAATCCATCACTGTCTAAAATCACCAATAATATGTAACTAATAAAACATCACTTACAACTGGTAAAATATCGCTCATTAAATATCACTCCTAAAAATAAAAACATAAAATATCACTGATGCAATGTTGCTAATAAAATATCACTGATATAATATCACCGCCTAAATTTCAAATGATACAATAATATGAATAACATATTATCAATATTAAGTATCACCGCCCAAATTTCAAATGATACAATAATATGAATAAAATGTCTTCAATAAAAGGCTTTTGATCAAAATCAATATTTAAATAATACTAATTAAATATCATTTATAAAATATAAATGATATTTTGAATCACATTGTTACAATACAACATCGTTGATATAATATGAATGATAAAATGTTATGGATAGTAATCACTGCGAAATTATCACTGCATTAAATTTACTTATAAAATGTCAGTGATTAAATATAACTTTTAAAATCACTGATAAAATATCACTTATGAACTATTACTTGTAAAATATTCCTGATAAAAGATAATTCACATAATATCACTTGTAAAACAAGCCTAAAATTTATCGCTGGAAAAATAAAAACGCTAAATTATCAATGATAAAAATAAATGTGACATTTAATACACAAATAAATTGAAGTGATGTAATTCTCCATTGTTTTTAAATTTTACTTTCCATTCTAATGTTCCTTTCCCATTGACTTATTATATTTTCTTTGGCACAATGTAGGACAATTTAATCATGAATTATGAATAATAAATCATAAAATGTATTTCAGAACATGTTCCAATTACTCATGAATTATGAATATATTATACATAAAACATGAGTTAACACACGAATAACAACATTCAATTAATCATAATAATTGATTTTTACTATAATCATATATTATGCATAAAAATCAATTCATTATGACTACTTATTTTTAGCTTGATATCATGATTAATTTTTGCAAAATTTATGCGTATATTACATGATTTTTGAGAACATTTCTCACCGTGTATCATAAATAAAATAATTTCGATAATATGTTATTGATAAAATTCAAAAATTAAAGAGTTTTATTAATGATGAAATAAAACATTTATTTTTAATTTTTGTTAAAATATAACTGATACAGTAATATTGAACAAATATTATTGAAAACAATCACTGTGAATTTATCACTGAATCAGAATTACTTTTAAACTATCACAAATCAAGTATCCTATCTATATATATAAAACTCTTGGTCCGTCTGTCAGTCTGTCTGTCGGTCTGTCTGTTTGTTCCAGCATCACGTCTAAACCGCTGAACCGACTTAACTGAAATTTTGTAACAGGATACTATGAAGTCCAGAGGGTGTCATAGGCTATTTATGGGTGCGATTGGACAAAGGTGCGTTGTACCTCCCATACAACATAAACATTCCAAACGACATAACTCAGCACAAGCTAAAAAGATGAAACAAAAAACTCAAATACAAAAAAAAATATACAAAAGCAACCACACCACATTAAAACTCACTACAATGAAACTCACCACACTAAAATTTACCACACTAAAATTCACCACATTAAAATTCACCACATTAAAACTCACACACTGAAACTTACCACACTAAAACTCACCACAATAAAATTCACTACATTGAAACTCACCACAATAAAATTCACCATACTAAAACTCACCATACTATAATTCACCACTCTGAAACTCTTCACACTAAAACTCACCACACTAAAACTCACCACACTAAAACTCACCACACTAAAACTCACCACACCACAATTCACCTCACCTAAACTCACCACACTGAAACTCACCACATTAAAACTCACCACACTAAAATTTCTACAGTGAAAAACTCTACGGGGAAGAATTCTACGGGAAAGAATTCTACCGGGAACAATTCTACCGGGATGATTTCTTCTGGGAAGAATTCTACCGGGATGAGTTCTACGGGAAGATTTCTACGGGGAAGAATTCTACGGGAAAGCGTTCTATGGGGAAGAATTGTACAGGGCAGACTGAGAAAAAATTGTCTTTGAGAAAAGTTGTTATGGCGGAGAATTATTATTTGGTTACTACATTTATAAATCCAATAAAAAAACTTCAACAGCTAAGCACGGGCCCCTCATATAAATAATATTTTTTTTTTATATTAGTAAAATCGCTCCACATCTTTGAATTCACAAAATCTTGGCACGAGTTGTGCACGGGTCCAGCTAGTTTCTAATATAATGCCACAGATAAAATATCCTTAACAAAATTAAAATTTAAGTTAAGCAATAAAACTGATTAAATAAAACTGATAAAATATCACTGATAAAATATTACTAATACAATGTCACTGATAAGGTATAATTGATTTTATAAAGCTCGTTAAATATCACTGATAAGTTAAATATTATTAGTTATATTTAAATATTAAATATGTAAAAAATGAATTATAAAATAAGTAAGATATAAATATCATTATTTTCTAAAATGTCTTCATATTCATGCAATGTACAAAACGAATCTGCCTACAATTGATCGGCCATCAAATTTTTTCTTTCGCTAGACTTAAGACTTATTTAAAGTCTTAATCAAAACAACAAATATTCCACGGCTACAGTGACGCCCATTGCTGTGCAGACAGTTAGACAAATAAACAGTTGCGTGTAGAAAATAACTTGCGAATGCATTAGCATTTCATGCTTGATTGAAGATGAAAGTTTCTTTAGTTTGCTTTAATTTTTGTTGTGTTTAAATTTTGTAAATTTGCTATTTGTCAATCTGCAACATTAAACCATCAGCTATTGAACTTGAAATTAAAATGTTTGCATACGTCCAGGCGTATTTTTTTTGTTTTTTGTGTGTAAAGAAAGTTCTTTTACAGTTGGCAAAAAATAAATATGTTGTTTTAGGAAATGTTTAGTAGAAAGTTTTCTTTTCTTTTGCATACTTTTTGGCTGTCAATAGAAAAAAGATAAGTTTTTTTTTATGTTATAGAAACAAGTTTACACAGGGTATTTTAATGTTACGATAAAATCAAAGACGAAGAATTTAATTATTGTAAAAAAAATCAATAAAATCAATAAAAAAGAAAAACTTATAAAATATCTCTGATAAAATATATCACTTATAAAATATTTCTGATAATATATCATTGATAAAATATCACTAATAAAATATCACTGATAAAATATCACTGATAAAATATCACTTATAAAATATCACTGATAAAATATCACTGATAAAATATCACTGATAAAATATCACTGATTAAATATCACTGATAAAATATCACTGATAAAATATCATTGATAATATATCACTGATAAAATATCACTGATAAAATATCACTGATAAAATATCACTGATAAAATATCACTGATAAAATATCACTGATAAAATATCACTGATAAAATATCACTGATAAAATATCACTGATAAAATATCACTGATAAAATATCACTGATAAAATATCACTGATAAAATATCACTGATAAAATATCACTGATAAAATATCACTGATAAAATATCACTGATAAAATATCACTGATAAAATATCACTGATAAAATATCACTGATAAAATATCACTGATAAAATATCACTGATAAAATATCACTGATAAAATATCACTGATAAAATATCACTGATAAAATATCACTGATAAAATATCACTGATAATATATCACTGATAAAATATCACTGATAAAATATCACTGATAAAATATCACTAATAAAATATCACCTGCATACATAAAAATTGTTTCACTGCTAAAAGCATTTCTATGTTAATATAAATATGAATATTAATGATAAAATATCACTGATAAAATATCACTGATAAAATATCACTGATAAAATATCACTGATAAAATATAACTGATAAAATATTACTGATAATATATCACTGATAAAATATCACTGATAAAATATCACTGATAAAATATTACTGATAAAATATCACTGATAAAATATTACTGATAAAATATCACTGATAAAATATCACTGATAAAATATCACTGATAAAATATCACTGATAAAATATCACTGATAAAATATCACTGATAAAATATCACTGATAAAATATCACTGATAATATATCACTGATAAAATATCACTGATAAAATATCACTAATAAAATATCACTTGCATACATAAAAATTGTTTGAAGAACTTCTGAAAACTTGTATATTTTAAAAGGCTTATAAAAAAATGTACAGGGTTTTTGAACAGCAAACGACGCCATATTTCTTGCCGCTCTTTTGACATTCAGTAAGGTTTGCCGTTTCATGATGGAAAGATATACGAATTTCGGTAGTAAATTTTAATAATTTCGACTCGTTGTTGGCTTGTATATCTTTCGATCATGAAATGGAAAACCCTTGAAAAAAACTTTTGTAGCGCTCTTATTGAAAAACCCTTTATATTTTAAACACAAATGACAGAAAATAACATATAAAATATCACTGATTAATTATCCTAAAAATATTACTGATAAAATATGAATACTAAATATTACAGAAAAATATGAGAAATAAAAAATAAAAAAAAAAAAACATTTATTTTATTAATAAATGAATTTGTCAACTCAAATTAATTTTATTTCAAAAATAGAAATGTTATTGTTAACTGTTTCTTTTGTTTTTGTTCATCAGCAATATCTCGTCACATCAGAGCTCAACCCATAATCACAAAACCATAATTGCATCGATTTACAATTTGTTGAAATCCAATAAATTCATTAATTTAACTAGTTTTTTAGTGCATTTCCGCAAAACATCAAAATTGCAACAGAAAATAACAAAATCATTTACTATGCCATGCTCTACTAAAACAACAAAGCAGCAGCAGCAACAACAGCAGCTGCTAATTTTGCTATGGAACGAGGAAAACAAAGTATTAAGCACCATGACACCAACAGCCACAGAAGCGTAGCCTCCAAAAGCGAATAATTTCACTGTCACTGCCACCGCGATTCGATGCGCTGCAATGTTGACGGTGCATCGCGGCTGCATTGGATGAATGCCAACGACATGTTGCATGCAATGCGAAACATCAAAATATATTAAAAAAAAAACAACAACACTAATAACTGCATTCAGTGGTATGCGGCAGTAACAGCTAGCAGCAACAGCAACTACTACTGCTGCTGGCAGCAACAACTACAGCTACAACACATCTGCAAAACAGTAACAGAAACTTTAGGCCAAATCAAATGCGAATGCGATCGCATACGAAGATCTTGAAAACAAACAAGATTGAAAGTGTGTCAGCAGAACAAAATCAACGAACGATGGAGTGAAGCGGTGAACTAATCAGTGATGTTGCCGCGCCATGCCGCCGCTGTTGCTTCAATTGCCGACGGCAACGTTGCCACTCAATCAGGTCTTGGATTTGGCAGCGATTGATGTGCAAAAAAAAATGACTGCACCTGTGCTAGAAATACATTGAGAAATATACAAAAACATATAACGATTTTAAAGTTACCCCAGACAAAATCTTTGGTAGGCAAATGGAAGGAAACAGGCATGCAATATAAGCAGTTTATCAATATAAAAATTAATTCTTTATAAAGTTTTTAGGTATGCAAAAGTGTGAATGTGCCTAAAACCTTCCAATACCTTGCAATGGTTGAAACCAAAATTTTGGTAGAGCAAATTTAGTAGAGCATGGCAGATAAGGGCAGGGTATGGTAGACAATAGCGGTCGAAGTAAAATGGTAGACAAATGTAGGTACCATAATCTCGCTTATATATTTCATTGCTTTAAAGCTACTTTTAAATAATTTAAAACATAAATTTATATGAATTGTTTAACCTTCTATACGCAGCAACATACCTTTCTCTTCCATTTGCCTCCTAAAAACTGCTGATCAAAATTTTCAAAAGTCGATTTGTTATTTTTTTGGTTAATTTTACTTCTAAACGTACCGAGAAAACTCCGACAGAACGCATGGATAACTGATAACCGATAACTAATAACCCTGTACATCAAATTTAAAGCTCGAAATCGTTACAAAATGAATTCTCCATCTACTCGCTTTGATCTCGTTGCGATATCGAAACGAATGGCATATCGGAGTGTACATAAAAATCCAAACTTTTATAAATAGGTATATTTTAAATCATTGTCATAATATTGTATGAAAACTCTAAAGTCCATTGTACCATTTTTCGCTGAGTGTGCGCATGTTTTCGCAGTTCGTATGTGAAAATTTCTCCTTCATTTTACGAAGTTATCTGAGGCTGATAAATGCGTGAGCATGTATAAAGTTATCATGTGTCAAATTGTGCGTTTAATTTGCGCATTTATTTTAAATTAACTTTGATTTGTGACGCATCCGAAACAAGCGGTTCTTTAGTACCTATTCACATGGTTGCTATTATGTATTTAAAGATGGTTTTACTATTTTGAAGAAAATTGTGACAGAATAAATTGAGATGTTCTAGAATAGTTGTAATAGATACAACAATAATGCACATGAATATCATAAAAAAATATTACCTTAATATGTATCACACTATTCTAGATTTTATGTTTTAACCACGAAAAATATGTATTTTTCATTTTAATTAATAAATTTATTTTCAAAACCTTTATTTTTGTTATAACCATAACCATTATCAATTTCGTTTTCTGTTTTATTGTACCTGTAGTTTTTATGTGTTTTTGTTATTGTTTTCGTCGATCAGTTGTGTAGCGGTATATTGAGATATTCTAGAATATTTCTAATAATTACAACAATAATGCACATTAATGTGTGAATAGCAAAAAATATTATTACCTTAATATGTCTCACATCATTCTGGATTTCATGTACTAACCAAACAATTTTGTGTTTTTCTTTTAAATTAAAAAAATTGTTTTAAAAACCTTTGCTTTTGTTATATCCAGAAATTGAAACTGTAACTAATTTCGTTTTCTGTTTTATTGTGCCTGTAGTTTTTATGTGTTTTTGTTATTGTTTTCTTCGATTAGTTGTGTAGCGGTATTTAGAATAAGCATTCAATTCCAAGAACATAATAGACAAAGCTGTTTGTTTTTGTTTTTTTCGCTACGCTAGTATCATTCGTTGTCCGACTATTCATGTGTTTTGTTATTGTTTTCTTCGATCACTAGTGTAGCGATAATTAAGTGTTTTTTTTTTATGTGTCGCTTCGTTAGAGTCGTTCGTCAGGATTCTTTTTTTTCTTCAGGAAATTGAAAGAACAACAAATAATCTTGATACAGAAACCGAAATCGTTTTATTATAAAAACTTGAAAACAAAATCAAAACGATGAAGGAAACCGGTTGAGATTTAAATTTGTTATTCGACTTTCCGACAAAAATTCAAATTGGGAACTGATATATTGAAATCATCGAATATTCGAAACATTAAAAAAAATATATAATTGAATTAAAAACATGCTATTGACAGTAAACCAAGTACCAATATTCTAAAATAGTAATTATAAAATTGTATATTCCATGCAATACTCAGATTAACACTAAGGTTTTTATTTTCTAATAATTTTCATATCGTTCATTGATAGGTGTTCATCGTGCCATTTTCATTTAAAACGTTATCGGTTTTCTTTTTATATTCTTTACTGTTTGTGATTGACTTTCCAAATGACTATAAGATTCTTATGCAGTTGATGTTATGCGCCATTATTATATATTGTTTGTTTTAATTTCTCTAGAATGTAATCGGTTTTTACAAATTATGCGTGTATAGCTCTTGGCGTTCAGTTTGACTATTAAGAAGCACAAAACGCGTTGCTAAAAAAAACGGTAACACGTCCTCAATAGTGCAAAAATACACTAGAACATCTATAATTTTACTTTAGAACTAGTTTTATTTTTTGTTTTGTTTTTGAAAAGCAAAAACAAGACGGAGCAACAAAAACCAAAAGAATATTTTGACTTTGATGGAAAGAGAAATTAGTAAATGCGCATTAAATGAGGAAAAGAATAAAATGAAGTCAACAAAAATCATTAGTAATGCAAAAAAAAACATAAAGAAATGTATGTGACACCTTCGTATAAAAGTTATTTGCATTAACCCATTAAAGGCAGGTTAACGAATTCAAAGTTGATTAAAGTATTTTTAAAAATTCAAAATTGTTTTATTTTATAATTACACCAAATAAATTTGGCCGTTTAAAAAAATATTCGCAAAAAAAATTCTTCGAAAACAAATTTTATTTCAAAAAAATAAATACTTAAAATAAATGTTCTCAAAAAAAGAAAATCACAATAAAAAAATGTTTTTAAATATATTTTTTAAAACGGTTTTTAAAAAATTATGAGAAACGACAACAAATATTTTATTTAAAATACAAATGTCGTTTAAATCGGGAGTTCCGAAATAATTTCTTTGTATGTAAAAACATATTGTGAGAAAATGTTGATTTTTAAAGAACAATATTTCCCAGTACAACGGATTTTGGTCTGAACTTAATTTTGCTATTGTTCTATCTCGATCACTTGTATAGCGGTAATACGACAAAAAACCACACGCAACTCCAAAAACAAAATAGACAAAGCTCTTTGTTTCTGCTTTCTTCGATACGTTAGTGTCTTTCGTAGTGCGACTATGCATGTTTTGTTGTTTATTTCGATCACAACTAAAAAAACATGCAACGCTGGAGTCGTTAATTATTTGTGATGCACGCACTTGCACTGAAATTAAACAATATTATATTTTTATGCTTTATTTTGTGTTTTTTTTTTTTTTGTTAATTGCAAAATAATCTTTTCGTAAGTTGAGATCTATGTATTAATTTATAAAACAAAAATCATATTTTTACTATATAAACGTTTTAACAGTGTACCTACATTTGAGTGCTATTGCTTTTTGTGTGTTTTCGCGTTTTTCATTTCACATATCTTCAGCTTCTTCTGAAAGCTCAACAACAACAACTTACGAATCGCAACAAGGACTCGATTTTTTGCGGGAAATTGTGTTGTACAACAAACATAACTCATGGGTGTTGTTGTACAAGAAGTTTTTGTTGCCAACTGGATGGTTGTACTAAAATACACACATGTGCAATGTGTGTGTCTGCAACGAAACAAGAGATAAACATAAAAAAAGTATGCATTTGTTTATGTAATATATGTACATTTTATGCGAAAAATTTACAATAGTTTTTGTGAGTTTCAGAACTACAATTAATTATATCATTTTTAGAAATAAGTCTTAACTATTAGAGGTAATTTCTATATTTATTATAAAAATGATTTCGAACGAGATTTTGAATTTTCTCGTTCGCATAGCTACATTTATGATTTTTTTTTGTTAAAATATAATTCAAATTTTTATGATAATCGTTTTTAGTTCTTCTGTTAGTAAAATATTTACATTTCTTGTTGAAGATATTAAAATATATGGAAAAATAACAATAATATAAAAATCGAAACCGTAAATTGCTGGAACCGTTTCGTTTTAAAAACTATAAATCGAAATCAAAAACGTTATTCGTTTAGGTTTCAATACTTGGAAATAACATACAAAAAAGACTTGAGAACTGAGAAGTATGGCAAAAAATGAACGGAAAATAAAATATTTTGATTGAAATTTGGTTTAATGTACAACATTCTTCAATATGATGTACATATATGTTGTATTTTATGTCTTTTTTCATTAATATGATGAAACGTATTCTTCACATATGTACACTTCATCATGTTGAAGAACACATTTTCGGTCATTCATCATACTGATAATGAATTCTCATTATTGATGTTTTGTCGTTATCAATATTGTTCAATACAATGAATCATGGGTTGAAGAACGAAATTCATCAATATGATGACAATGTTTTTCTGTGTATAAGTGAAAATTTACCCTATTGTGGTAGAAATGTGTATGACCTGATCGTGTTAGTCTTGTACAATGTCGGACTACGACAAAGAAGAAATTTATTGATATTTCACGACCCTTGAAAAAATTCTACTAGAGCAGAAGTGTAGCAACCGAAATACATTTGTTGTAACCTCATGTCATTAAAAGGAACCTACCTTATTTTTCTACAACCGAAATGTTAGTCCGTGCAACTGCACGCTCGGTTGCCGTAACCTCATGATTGCATTTTTCATTCTGCCAAAATTGACATTCGTGCATTTGTTACGACGATTGATTAAGTTGATGGATACATGCAGAAATAAATAAACGTCAAAACAATAGGAAATTTATTAATTTAGTGACATTGTGAGATAAATATACAAATATTAATAAAATAAAATATTTATTCAATACAAATTGCTCATTAGCTAGTGAAATATATAAATAAAAAATATGTGCCATATGTGCTAATAGAAATAGTTTTTTTTTTATTTATTGGTTAGTTGTTTTTTTATTTATTTGGTTTATTGTATCTTTTCATAGTGTTTTTTTTCAGGGAGCAGGAATTAGTACTATTAAATTGTAGATGTACTTCTAAATTACGCAAATATAATATATATATATAGAATACATAACTTTTATATACATAAATAACTTTGCTATAATAAAATTTCAATTGTAGACTTAGTAAACCTCATACTCACCGACTAGGAGGTTGCGACAACCTCATGATCAGCAATTTGGAGGTTACTAAAATCTCAGGTTCACCAATTAGGATGTTGTCTTAACCTCATGATCACCGAATTGGAGGTTGCCACAACCTCATTCTCACCGAATAGGAGGTTGCCACAACCTCATTCTCACCGAATAGAAGGTTGGCACAACCGAATTTTGAGTACTGCTCTACCCCATGATCGTTAAATTATCTTTCCAAAGCTTATTCGCATTTTGAGTCCCATTAGCCGTTAATGGGTTAATGTGCGAAAAAAAGTGGCAATTGTCATTATCTACCAGCAACATATGGAAAGTGTCAACAGCCAAACAGTTTGCTCATAAAACAGTGGCTAAAAGCAATGTTTGTAGAACACTGTTTTTGGCCTTTAGCTGCGGGTTCAATATGAGGTTTGTTTTGCACATATTTGTTTTTGTTTTTTGTGACTTTTTGAAATAAGCTTTTAACGACTTTAGTGTATTCGTTAAGTTGTTAATCATCTTGCATTTAATTTCTAATGCTTTGTTTGACTAACAATTTACCTCATTTTACGGAACTGTTGGCTTTGAAAGATAGTTTTTTTTTTCGATATGAAGTTATTTGAATTTTAAAATTTATTGGTTTTTGTTTACTCAATACTTTCACTGGCCGACCGACCGCAGTATGTAAAAATAAAAATGATATGGCAAAAATGCGCATAAATTCATGGCGTCTGCAAGGTGTGAAATTTCTTTTAGTATTTTTTATTATTATTATTATTTTTACAGTTTTGCAAGACGATATATAATTTATTGAAAAACAAAAAAAAATGCTGATTTTATCTAAACTTTATTGATTTTTAGATTTTACTTGAGCCCAGCTCATGATTGAAAACTGATCTTTGAAATAACTACTTGCGAATTGCATGACGGATATGTTTAGCGCATGATAATGTGTACCATATTATGGTGAATTTCTACTAGAGATGTGCTGTTTATCATATTTATCGTATATAACAATCATATTGAAAAAGAGATCTTTAGTATTTGATAATCAAAATATTCGGCATGTTCGCAAATTCACTTTTTATTAAAATTCATATATCAAATTCACTGATCTTGTATGGACTTTTTTATATTATTGAAATTTCTTTATTTTGTATTAAAAAAAAAAATTCTGGATAGCAAAAGCCCAATGGATAGCGATCGAATTTAAAATTTTTGCTGGAATGTTGGAACATGTTGGAGACAATTATTTATTTGTTTGTCAAATAATTTTAAACTATATTTTAAATTTGTTTTAAACTATTTAAAAAATAATATAAAACTCTTATTTAAACACAGAAATTAATAATGGAAATTCATTCCAACTCAATCAACTACCGAATTCATAATATTGATAAACAAATTCGTAAATACTATACATTCATTATTATAATTATTATAATTATACATTATGAATAATAATGATGGTGAAATAAATAGTTGTGTATTAAAAAACAGAATTTGTTCCGCCATTATTTTTTTTTCCTTAGTAGTACCGATAACTACTTTTTCCCTTTCTGTTATTAGAGCTATACACTTAAATTAAGTATTTCCAAAATCCTTTCGTCTCAAAAATAAAAATGTGTTTTTTTTTTGTTAAATCAAAGAAGCCTCTTTTTTCTTAAGACACTCTGTAATCTAAATCGTTTACTATAAATTCAATTAAAACAATTTTTTTTATATTTTATTTAATAAATTAATTTATTTTTCATTTTTCATTGTGATGATGATGATGATTTTTTTGTGATTTTTTTCATTTTTCTAATGAAATGCATATGAATGACAAAGATATAGTATGTATTATGCGTAACAAAAATATTTAAAATTAAATATACAATGTTTGTTTCTTAATGCTTTCGATAATTATTATAAATAAATAATTGTGTGTGTTGGTGATTTTATAGCAGTTGAGCAGTTGAGAGCTGGCTCTGGTTATTGTGTACTGGGTATAAAAATCTACCCATGCAGCAGAATACAGTTATAAGAACTATGGTTTAACAGTTACAAAGTAAATTAAATAAATTAAATAAATTATTAATAGATTATTTGTTTGTGTTGTGTTTTCAGTCATAGAAAGAATAAAGAATAGACTAGAGGTTTAAGAATAGTTAGAGATATAGAGATAGAGACAGAAAGAGAGAGAGAGATATCATAAGTAAGAGAGTAGTAAAAGAGAGTATAGGATATATATATATAATATGACAGAGTAGCATTTTGAAAAGAAGAGCAAGTTTTGCATAGAAAGTAGCAGAGAAAGTAGCGCTCAAAGTAAAAGTGAAAGTTGCCTTAAGAGCTTTTGACAGAGAAAGTGGAAAATTTAAGAGAAAGCTGAGATTCTATAGTGGTTGAAGTCCAAGCGAGTGCATAGCAAAGGAGCGATAGAAAATTAGTTTCTTTTTGGGAATTTTCTCTAAGAAAAACTATGGCAAGTTATGGCGTCTATTGGACCAAAAACTATGACTGCTTTACCTCGAAAACTAAAATAGAGTTCACATAGTTAGAATGTAAGAATAAAGTATATCGTGAGAGAAATAAAAGTTAGATTAAAGTATAGAAATAGTGTTTGAAAAGAGATGAAATGTAAAGCTAAAGTTTAGACATTGTTATATATTGTATTATTTAAGACTAGCATTTTATGAGAGAGAAAAAAATAGAGAGATAGCTTAAAAAGAGCGTAAGAGTAGAGAGTAAGTTTGTACAAGTTGTTAGAGGCGTCAGCAGACACTAGAGTTAAGATTATCTCTAAAAGACTGCTGTGCATAAGTGAAAAGTGAAAAAAAGAGAGTAGAATGAAATTAAGTTATAGAATATTTGGTATAGCAATAGGAGAAAGAGTAAGAGAGAAAGAGAAAGAGAAGAGATAGAGGCTAGACAATAAAATAACAGAATGTGAGTACTAGAGAGTGCTTTTTGGTGCGAAGTGCTTTTTGGTGCAAAGAGCTTTTCGGTACGGTTGGCTTCTTAGAAACAAAAAGCTTTTCAATTAAATGAGCTTTTCAGTTAAATGAGCTTTTTAGTTAAATGAGCTGTTTTTAGTTAAAATAGCTTTTCAGAGTTAAATGAAAATATTACTTTTTAAAGAGAGCTTAGTGAAACGAGCTTTTTATGGCAGTAACAGTTGAGAGAAACTGAAAAGAGAGTGAAATGAGAAGAGACAGAGAAATAGAAATAGAGCGATAGTGTGTACTGAGAAAATAAAGCTGAAAATGGTTGTGCTATATTGCTATAGTTTGTAGGAAGAAGTTGGCCGCCGACACCACTCACTGTGCGTTGTGTGGGGCGCCATCTGTTGGCGACAACTTCTTTTGCTCATGAGTATTACATTTCTGTGCAAAAAGGTACCGACTTCATTTGTTACGTTACGTTACATTACATTACGTTATGTTGTTACGTTACATAAACTTATTACATAGTTTTTTGTTTATAATAAATAATTTCAATTATATAATAATAAAAATAATCAATTATATAATATAGATAAATGCACACACACACACATTAATTACTTGGGCCTGTTCTACGGCTTTCGGCAAAACGATTCCCACGATTCGATTTGATTCAATGCGATTTGATTCAATTCGATTTGACTTGATTCATTACGATTCGTTGGGTCTCGTGCCTGGTGTTCGTGGTCTTTGTCTTCGTTTACTAGATGATTCGTGATTGGTGATTCGATTTGATGCTAAATTATATACGATTTTAAATAAATTAATTAATTATGTTATAATTTAAATTATATATGTTTGCAAATAAATTAAAAGCGTCTGTCAAGCAGTTCGTGCTTGCGTCGTAGTTCTTGGTGTGGTCCAAATGTTGTCCTGTGTTTCGTTTTGTCCTTGTAGCGTGTCGTTGGGTTCTGGGAAAGCGATTTTCCCTACTCCTTCACATCAGCGTCATCGTCGTCGTCAACTTATTGCTGAGGCTTCTGCGCACCATAGGCCAACTCTTGGGCATCGGCCGAACGTCCCCAGCCACCGTGTCCGGAGCTGCCGTACGAGGCGGAGGAGCCACCGGCATCGGCGCTGTAACCGCTGCCGTACGAGTCGTGGCTGACCGAGTGGCTGGCACTGTGATGTGGATGGGCAACAACCTCGTAGGTCACGTGCTTCTCTTGCGACAACAACTTCTTCAGGCCGATGACGGCGGACAGCACCAGAGCAATCTTACCGATGAGCAGAGCCTTACCAGCGATCAGAGCGATGGCACCCAACAACAGTGGCAACAGAGCGGCGGCCTTCAGAGCGACGAGTGCGAGGATGGGGCCCAAGATTTTGGCGGCCTTCTTCTTCTTGCCACGGCTCTCCTCGGGTGCGTTGGCATCATCGGAGCCGCCGAGCAAAGCATCGGAAGCATCTTCAAGAGCGCGACCGGTCGAGCTGACGGCCTGTACAATGTCGGCACCCTTGATTTCGACCTTGAGATCGTGCGTCTTCAAGAAACGAGCAATGCGATTCAGAGCCAACGATTCGAAGGACTCATCGGCGGAGATGGTGCGTGCAGCGGCAGCAGCGGCGGCAGCCTCAACGGCGGCAGCGGGTGCATCGGGAGAGCGCACAACGGTAACGCCTTCGACGAGCGCGAACTGGTCCCGGGCCGACAGCACTTTGTCCACGAAGTTGAAGAGCTTGTATTTGACGCACGACACCGAATCCTTGCGCAGGCAGTCGCTGTAGATGCTGTCGACGATGTCGTTGTCGCCGCCAACGGCGTTGCGTGCATGACCGCGGGTCTCCTCGGCGGGCAGCGCAGCGGCCAGTGACAGCAGGCACATGGCACCGATGAACATAACTTTTTTGTGTGACATGTTTAAAATGTTATTTTTTGTTTTGCACTTTTTTTTATTGGTTTTTATAGTCCTTAAGATTTTTGTTTTGGAATAACAAAAACACACTTGAACTTTCTCTCCGCTGCGGGGTCGAACACTGTTTCACTTTTGAATTTTTTCGGTTTTTATTTGATTTTTTGTTTGGTGGCGGAAGCGCTCTTCTTGTGTTGCCGTTCGGACGTGGAAGGATGAAATGATACAATTTCCCAAACGTCTCAACAATTTATATAGCGTCTGTGCTCTTCGCGTCGCGGCATTTCTTGCTTGCGCCGCTGTGGCGACGACAACGACGACGGCTTGCTGCTGCTGCTGCTGCTGTTCGGCTGATTTTGCAGCCCCTGCCTCTGCGACCAGTTGAGCAGGTTTCTCGCCCGAGTCTTTCGTTATTTTGCAGTGTTGGAAAAGTCGCCGTCGCCAAACATCGAAAGCAACAGCATTGCATTGTAAAATTTTCACGCAAACGAGACACGAAATTTTCGGCATCCGAATGACTGGTTTGTCGACTACTCTCTGGCTGTGTGCGACTCATCGTCTTCGTCATCTTCTTCTTCATCGTCTCTTGTTGTCGTTGTTGAGATTGAGAGAAATGCTTTCTCTGACTTTGAAGAAGCTGCCAACAATAACAACGAAACGCAACGCACCGCACAGCACAGCACAGCACAACAAGTTCATGTAACACAGTGGCTCCGCTGCTACAGTGCCATTTGTTGTTGTAAATACTGATGTTGTAGTTGTTTTTGGTTGTTTTAAATGTTGTTGCTACAAAAACAATAAATTGTTGTTTTTTATTTCATGTTGTTGTAGCTGTATTTGTTGCTAAGGTTATCGTAGAGATGTTGCAGGTGTAATATCGAAGTTGGCTCTGTCTGTTGTAACTGTTGCACTTACTTTTTTTTTGAAAAGTAAAATTCGTAATTTTTGATTAAATATAAATTTTTAATGAAGATTTTTGTTAGAAACATTTAAATTGTGAGTGAATATTACAAATAAAAAGCGAATTTTTAATGAATTTTTAATTTTCTGTTGTTGTAATTTGTATTTTTATTTAATTTGTGATAAAATTTAAGTTTTTGTAAAAAAAAAAATTTTAATTATTAACTTTTTTTTTTGTTAAGTATAAAATTTAAAGCCAGAAACATTCAAAATTTTAATGTTTTCATTGAACATTTAAAATTTAAAGTGAACATTTTAGTTTCTAGTTAAATTTTAAATTTTTTGAATTTTTAGTTTTATTTAACATTTTAATTATTTTTCAAAACTTGAACTTTTAGTGGAAATTTAAATTTTAATCAAAAATGTTAGCTTTTAGTGAAAACTTAAATTTTAGTTAAAATTTATATTTTTGTTTGCGATAATTTAAATTGTTAGTAATATTTGTAATTTCAATTTATAGATTTTTTTTTATATTTTGTAAATGTTTCATTATTAGTGAACATTTTTATTTTAATTAAAAACATTTGAATTTTTAGTAAACATTTAAAATTTGATTTTGCGTGAATATTTTAACATTAAGTAAAAAATTCTATTTTATTTAAAAAATTAAAAAAAAACTCGAAAATTCCAGTGACTGAATTTTATGTATTAAATGAAATAAAAACGACCACAAAATAAACCAGAAAAAAATGTAGTTATTGAAATTTTTGACGAATTTTGGTGAACATTTCTAAGTAAAAATCAAAATTTTAGATTTTTTTTTATTTTGAGAACTTAACTTAAATTTTGAGTAAACATTTTTGTTTTTAGTGGAAATAACAACAAATGAAAGATTTTTTTATTTATCCCGGATCTTAGCATTCTTTTCCGATGGTGATCAAGATGCCAATCACTATGTCATACTCAGTTATTTTAAAAAAAGAACTGGAATCGAAACCAATATTTCAGTTTTCTAGTTGATTTATTTAATAAATAAAAACAAAACAAAAGAGGGTTATACAAAAACAAAAGCAAATACAAATAACAAAAGCAGAATTACAAAAACAAAAGCAGAACCACAAAAACAAAAGCAAAAACACAAAATCAAAAACATTAGAGCAAAAAACCAAGAATAAAGCAAAAACAAGAATTAAAAGGAAAAACACAAAAGCAAAAACAAAGACACAAATCAAAAGCAGAAAAACAAAAACAAAAACACAGAAGAAAAAACACAAAAACAAAAACAAAAGCAAAGACGCAAAAACAAAAGCAAAAAAAACTCAAAAGCAAAAACACAAAAACCGAAGCAAAAACAGAAAATCAAAACACAAAACAAAAACAAAAGCAAAAACATAAAAACAAAAACAAAAGCAAAAACAAAAGAAAAAAAAGAAAAAATACAGTAGCAAAACACAAAACCAAAGGAAAAGCAAATACACAAAAACAAAAGCAAAGACACAAAATATAAAACAAAACCAAAAATTAAAAATAAAAATAAAAGCAAAAACAGAAAAGCAAAACACAAAAGCAAAATCACAAAATCTTTGCAGGAGTTGTGCACAGGTTGAAATACACAAAAGCAAAAAACAAAAAAGTAAAAACATAAAAGGGCCATTCCACACCAAATCGGCCAGCGGTTGGAGCTCACCTTCTTCAATGAAATTTAGGCAGCTGATAAAGCTTATTGAGATATGCATTGACCAATTTTTTTTTTTTTTCGACCTCTAAGGCATAGGCAAAAACAAAAGCAAAAACACAAAAGCAAAAACACAAAAGTAAAAACAAAAGAAAAAACAAAAAAAAAAAGCAAAAATACAGTAGCAAATCACAAAACCAAAGGAAAAGCAAATACACAAAAACAAAACCAAAGACACAAAATAAAAAACAAAACCAAAAATTAAAAATAAAAGCAAAAACAGAATAGCAAAAACATAAAAGCAAAACACAAAAGCAAAATCACAAAATCTTTGCACGAGTTGTGCACGGGTCCAAATACACAAAAGCAAAAAACAAAAAAAAAACAAAAAAAAAAACATAAAAGGGCCATTCCACACCAAATCGGCCAGCGGTTGGAGCTCACCTTCTTCAATGAAATTTAGACAGCTGATAAAGCTGTCTCGACCTCTGTTCGACCTCTTACTTCCAGAGATACAGTGCTTCAAAGTTACAAAAAATTGGCCAAAAATCACTTTTGTATGGTTGTTTATATTTCAATATCTCTTAAAGTAGAAATGCTAGAAACTTCGTTGATGGCTCGTTTTAATAATAATAGAACAGGCTTTAAGAAAAATGAAGTTGTAAATTCTAATCTTTAACATGTGGCCGGTGGCCATTATCCTTGCATTTCAAAATTGATGTCCTTAAAAAGGACCCTTTTAAAAATTCTGAAAAAAAATCGTGTAATTTGGTTGATTTAATATAAATGTTCATGCCAAAATTCAAGATGGTATTCTGATAGCAGCATATTTTAAAAATTAATTTTCTTAAATTTTACAAATTTTTTATATTGAAAAATAAATTATTTTTTTCAAAAGTAAAACTTACAATAATTTTTTAATGTATTTGTAACTCTAATTTAGAAAATGGCGTCAGTTTCATCAAACTGTCCCTATTTTTTGAGATATATAACATTTTTCGAAAAATCAATATCTCAAAAACTAGAGTCAATATGTTAAAACTGGCACCATATTAGAAATCAGAGATAGAAATACATTCATAAATTATTTAATTTTTACTGTCGAAAAAAAATATATTTTTTTTAAATGCAAAAAATAAATAAAAATTTAGAAAATTATTACTTAAAATATGATACAATCAAAATACCATCTTGAAATTTGGCGTGAACATTTGTATTAAATCAACCAACATTTGTGATATTTTTTAGAATTTCAAAAAGGGTCCTTTTTAAGGACATCAATTTCGAAGTGATGATAATGATGACGGGCCACATTTTCAAGTTTAAAAATAACAACTTAATTTCTCTAAAAGCTTGTACTATTGCTTTAAAACGAGCCATCAATGGAGTTTCTAGCATATCTACTTTAAGAGATATTGAAATATGAACAACCATACAAAAATAATTTTTGGCCCAATTTTGTAACTTTGAAGCACTGTATATCTGGAAGTAGTAATCGAAAAAATAAAAAAACGAGTTGGGAAAGTTAGGTCACATGTGTAAGTTCGGTCACATGGGGCGGATTTTTATAGTCGGTTGGGCCCGACTATGGAATACCCTACACCTTTGGTGGGGATATTAACCCACAGAATATTATTCATATATCAGAAATTTACGTCTATCCCCAAAAATTTTAAAAATTATATAAAGTATAAAAAACAATAAAAAATAAATTTGAAAAATGTAATTGGGCGGACCACGCCTATATCTAAAATTTTGAAAGGCTAATATTTCATAGATTTGATTTTAATAATTTACGGATCAAATTTCCACTATGAAAACCCGGGAAGTAATGAAAAAAAAAGTGGGCGGATCACGCCCATTTATGGACCACATATTTTTAGGTGAATTCTAACAAAACGTTTTAAATTTTATAACTATACCTTGAATACTTTTCGAGTTATTAGTTCCGAAAGAGTTATATAAAAGTGACTTGTATAGGAGGTGGACGTGTCCGTTGACCGATTTAGCTCATTTTCAAACTCAGTTCCTACTTTTGGATAAAATATATTGAGGCGAAATTTCATCGCATTCTGATCAGTATTTCTCAAGTTATTCTTCGGACTCGGGTAGAGATGCTGATCAAGAATATATATACTTTTCCATACCGGTCACGCCTCCTAAGGGGCGTTACAATATATGCACAAAGTTAATATACCCTGTACCTGAAAGGTGTAGGGTATAAAAATTGGTCAATGCATATCTCAATAAGCTTTATCAGCTGCCTAAATTTCATTGAAATCGAAAAGGTAAAATCTCAAAATTTACTTTTTTTGGTCGATTTGGTGTGGAATGGCCCAAAAACATCTTCACGAAATTTACTTAAAATTAGGAATATATAGTAGAACCCACCAAAATAACTCAATTAGACTTTTGAAAATAAATAATAAAAATGTGTTTTATTAATAAAATCACTTCATATCCTTGAATTCACATTATCTTTGCACGATTCGTGTACGAGTCCGCTAGTCTTTGATATTTTCAAAAATGTTTGTCATCAGAAATTCTCCATTGAAAATATGTGTTTTTTATTTTATTTAAATTACAAAAGTTAAATTTTAGTTAATTACATATACTGACTTTATAGATATAAATGTATTTTTAATTTAATCATTGAGTTTTCTAAAAGTTTTTATTTTATTTTCCAGTCATTTAAATTATGCATTTCAGCATATACCGTCTACGGGCGGGCTTGGGCATCAGAGTGATAAAGCAGTTTCCTTCTTCGCGAATGAACAATGTCCGGCCGGCGATGCTTTTAATGTGAACTCTGAAAAGAAACACTTTTTGGTAACGTGTTGAAAATTTCGATCCATGGATTTTTTATTTCACTTAAACCATTAAACGTAATATTAGCGTTGAATTTTCTTTAAAACGCAGTTCTAAAACAATTTTATTCTGAAATGAAACTTATCATTTCTGGTAGATTTCAGTCTCCTGATTTTTGTTTGTAACAATGTAAAATATGAACCTTGCCCAGTGTCCAGATATTCGTTTTTGCAAAAAATCAAAATGAAATTTGTTTTACCTAAAAAGCGTGTGGAAAGAGGATAATTTATCACACTCTTATTTTTTTTTAAATTTGCAATGTTTTTGCTATCAAATTCGATAAAAGGATTTAAACTTTATTTTACTGAAATTTTGTATGAATATTTTTAAAATTTGTTTATGAAATATTGGATTAACCCGAAACATCCTAGTGTGACCATATAGCCACACTTGTCATGATGTAAAATAAATGCAAAAACTTAATAACTATTTCTTCGTAACTAATGTGTGTAAAAAATGTAAAGTTAATCCGCTGTCCCGTTTTTAAATGGAAATGTCTCAAAGTGAAACAAAATTTTAAAACGTGAAATTAAGGCAATAATAAGAAATAATAATTTGTTGTCCATATGATAGTTTTCGACCTCAATTATTTATAATTTTACTCGGTTTTCAAATTTATATATTTTTTGTGTTTCATCGGTTTTTACCGCATTTTCACACTCGTCCTAGCATATCTTTGCACTCAATATAAAAATAAATGATGTATTCGGGATACTTATCTTAATTAAAGAAGTTTTATTTCAAAATTCGAAAAAAAAAATTAAGGAGTATTCGGATTAAAATAGAGGTTTATATAATTTCGTATTGAAATAATGTATGGAGCTAGTTTCGAAAAAATTCTGAGCATCTTGTATCCGGATTATGGGAAACATGACGGGTAAAATATACGCTGCAGTCTTAAAAGGGTTAAAAAATGTATTACACATCCGTGAAATTTATGAAAATTTTACATACAAAATTTCCAATTTATCGCCAAAAATATATATATTTTTTTCTGAATTAAGGGTGTGTGTGAATTTGAAAACTAAGCAAAATATGTTCGGTATTGCAGTGTTTCATATTTAATTTAGCCCATTTTAAGCAGTCTAAATTGACAAACTTAGAAAAAATTCTGTATTGATTATCAATTTTACCCAATTCCGCCTATCGGATAGCGATCGAATAAAAATCCAACAATTAAGTTTAGTTTTAAAATTTATATTTTAATATTAAACAGAAACAATTTGAATTTCTAATAAAAATCTTGAAAAATTAAAATGCATATTTTTGAAATTTCTCTGGTGTAGTTTTTTTTCTTTATTTACTATGAACAATTTTTAGTTGTAGTCTTTAAGCGCTGTCTTTATGGGCAATTGCCAAAGCAAATAAAGTGCCTTGCGGCCAACCACAATAACATGGCTCTGGCTTTGGTCGCGTCGTTAGTCGTTGGCTCTTAACATTGGCTTTGCAGCATGAACCATGGCTTTGACTTTGTTTTGGCTTAGACAACACATTTCTGTTTTTGCACGTGTTTTGGTTTTATTTGTGTTTTATTAAGCTGCTGTTTTCCCTTTTACTTTGCGTGCATCGACAATAAAAAAAAATTAAATTTCAAAATAAAACTGGACGCTAACTAACTGTCTACCAGTTTAGTTGTCGGTCTGTCTGTCTGTTTTTTTGTAGTGTCTGCTTTTTAATATGTCTGCGTAGTTTAGAGTTTTCGGCTTATGTATTAGTTTTACATTCAGCAGCATCCCGTAATATCGAGATTTAGTGTTTTTCTGATTGAACAGTTTTATAAACAAAATCAATTTGGAGAAATTGTTTTTGATAATCAAAATATTGTAGTATTCTTGAAAGGGCCGCATTCGGTCATAATATGCATATCAATTAAGTACCAAAAAATTACAAAATAAGACTGAATCGATACAAAATATTCCTACGTGGTTATTACTCCTACGTCCGATTTGTTACTATGATCCACACACAGAATAGAAATAGAAAAGACTCTGTGCTCAACAAACTTATTTGGTTTTCTCAACCGCTTAGTCGGTTGTTATTACTAAAACTGTAGTTAGGACTAAACCAATTTCAAACAATTTAGTAAAGATTTAGAACCATTTGGATTATGTATAGGCTAATATTTCAAGCGCCAACCGCAGTTCAGCCAACAAATTTGTAGACAATTCAATTTAATCCAATAAAGTTAGTTGATACAACTTACTTTTTCGTTCTTCCAACCTCATGCCAAAAAAAATAAAAAATGTCTGTGTATACATATAAAATCTAGTGAAAATTACATTATTGAGTAATTTCTCATATAAGCAATTAAAAAAAAACCTTTTATCCTTCACTAAATTATTTTTAGAAAAAAATCGTGGTGCAAATTTTCATACAGTACGTCCGGAATTATTCTGTGATTTATTACGAAAAAACGATAAACTTTAGTAACAAAGTGAACATATGAAAAAATAAAGTAAATTATATCAGCTTTATCTCTAAATTATCCAAAAAAATAATTTGTACGCAAAAAGTATTTTTAGAAAAAGAAAAAAAAATCCCCGTACGGAATTTTTCTGTGATTTACTATGAAAAAACTATAAGTTTTGGTAACAATGTGTAAATATACAAATAAAGCACATGATTTCAGCTATTTTCTAAAATAATTCGAAAAAATAATTTGTACCAAAAATTCGCTGACTTTTTGGAATATCCATATGAACCTAGAAATTTACTTCTGTGTTTGTACCGTCCGGAACGACAGCTATTTAATTTATATCTTTTGATCTACCGTATAGATTAAATTAGTATAAGTAAATTCATAAATTTTCCTTTGAGATATTGAAGTTTTAAGCGTACAAATGTCCCAGCAAACCCCAGCAAATGCCCATATATGTTTGCCATTTGTTATTCGCAGGATAAAATTTTTGCAAAATATTTGTAATTTATGATGCAGATCTATAGGTGCTTTGAAAACCAACAATAATTGCCTTTACGTCACTATTTTATCTTCTACCATTAAAGAGTTATAGCAAAAAAACGAAAAGATTCGCCCTTTCGGCATGACAAAATTTTCAATTTTTCCAATTTCTTCGTTTTTTTGCTATAATTTTTTATTGGTGCAAGATAAAATAGTGGTGTAAATGTATTAATTGTTTGTTTTTAAAGCACCTATCTATTGGCATCATTATTTAAAAATATTTTGCCAAACATTTTTTCCTGCAAATAACAAATGGCAAATTAATGTTTGGCATTTTTTTTTTATTATCTTTAATTAATGATGCAGCTCGATAGGTGCTTTGAAAATCAACAATAATTGCTTTAAATCACTATTTTATCTTGTACCACTAAAGAGTTATAGCAAAAAAACGAAAAGATTCGCCCTTTTGGCATAACAAAAATTTCAATTTTTCCAATTTCTTCGTTTTTTGCTATAATCTTTTATTGGTGCAAGATAAAATAGTAGTGTAAATGTATTAATTGTTTGTTTTTAAAGCAACTATCTATTGGCATCATTATTTAAAAATATTTTGCCAAACATTTTTTCCTGCAAATAACAAATGGCCAATTAATGTTTGGCAAAATTTTTTAATGATTTTTAATTAATGATGCAGATCGATAGGTGCTTTGAAAACAAATAAAAATTGTCTTTACAGCACTATTTTTTCTTGTACCATTAAAAAGTTATAGCAAAAAAACGAAAAGATTCGCCCTTTCGGCATGACAACATTTTCTTCGTTTCTTGCTATAATCTTTTATTGGTGCAAGATAAAATAATTGTGTAAAGATATTAATTGTTTGTTTTTAAAGCACCTATCGATTGGCATCATTATTTAAAAATATTTTGCCAAACATTTTTTCCTGCAACTAACAAATGGCAAATTAATGTTTGACAAAATATTTTTTATTAATGATGCCAATAGATAGGTGCTTTAAAAGCAGACAATTAATACCTTTACATTACTATTTTATCTTGCGCTAATAAAAAGTTATAGCATAAAAAACAAAAATATTTGCGTTTTGATCAGGATATAGCCTCACAAAATCTGTAGTTATAATTCAGTAGCTTGTCCAAATCTAAAGATATTTTATATATGTGATAATAATTGACAAATAAACCAAAATAACAGATAAAATAGTAAAAAATATAAATTTTGCTAATTTTTAAAGCACTTCAAAATTTTAAATTTGATTTCCCATCATTTTTAAAAATGCACATTCGCCCTTTTGGCATGACTGTGACGATATATAAAATGATTTTTGTAAACCTGATATTGAAATTCTGTTGTTAACTTTTACGTCTAAAACGAAGATATCACATTTTGTGTATACGCTAGGTATTTTACAACATATTAAAAAAGTTTTAATTGATTTAAAATTTCACTTCGAAATTTTTAAAAAATAACTCATTTCACAGCATATATTGTGGTTAATTTATTTTCAATAATAATGTATTGACTTTCTAAATACAAAGCTATCTTCTCCACGCCTTATAGGCGATTCCGAAGACAATCCATTGGAATTGTAACGTCGAAACGTAAAACTTTTACTTGCAACTGTATATAAATCTCGTATTCTATGGATGCAGATAGTGCTGATGATGCATCTGGCATTAAACTTGACAAACTTTTAATTACAACAGGCGAAGAGCTGAAGTAGATGCTGATGAACGTAATGATGATGTTGATGATGAAGAAGCAGTAGATGAAAAAGAAAAATGTGAAATTAATCGCGGCGCGAAAGTAAAATGTGGAAATTGATAAAATTTTCACTTATTTCATGGCATGCCAAATGAACCCATTCGAACCGCCGCGCCATTTGCCAGGCGCATCCGATAGCATTTGAAAACAACGACAAGTATTTGTCCAGCTACAATACGATAACAACAACAACAACATAAAATATATCGCAATATGTCAACGACATAAAACGAGATACCAAACTGAAATATTGGCGAACAACATGAACAGCTTCGGCGACTTCATCTTCAGCTCCAAGTCCAACTCAGTCTCATGGATGAAAGTCAACTTATTTTGCTCATATTTATCCATTCATCCGTCCGTCCGTGCAGTCAGTCGAGTCAGTCGTTCGAAGTGTTTGATTCACTGACTGCCTAACACACTCGACTGGTGACTGGCGACTGTTGTTTGATGATAATCACTAAGATGTTTGCATCAACAGTTGAATTCGATGAGGTTGTTGTTGCATGCCCACCTGCCCTAACCAGAAAGACGTACAGCACATCAACACCGTCTCGCTTTGATACGATTTCCCAAATGCCATTTGCCAGTTGAACAACAACATATAGAAAAGTAGAAAACACACCGGTTTCATTCATAAAAATTTTTATTTGCTTTTACGAAAGCAAAACCGAAAAACAAATCATTTCATTACGTTTCACTTTGTCATTGATCGAAGAGTGCCACAAAGTTTGAGGCAAACAGTGTAAAAAAGATGTGTAAAATAGTTGGTAATAAAGTAATTTCAATAGCATTCCATTGGAACTTAAATCCAATTACCACATGACTTTTCAAATCTCAAAGCATCCTTTTAATTAATAGTTCAAACATGATTAATTGGCAGTATGAAAAGAAATTACGAAAAGTAGCTTGAAGTGAAATAATTAAATTGTTATAGGAGAAAACACATTAAAACAATAGTATTTATACCATTAGTAAATACTATTATTGGAATATTGAAACAATGAGACTACATGAGACAAATAATAGCTGATACATATACTGACCAAAAACTAAACAGTATTTCTTGCAATATTAATAGTTATCATTATAAAACATACAATGTGAGAAAACACATTAAAACAATAGTATTTATACTATTAATAAATATTATTATTGGAATATTTAAAAATATTTGACTACATTTTAAAATAATTGCTGATATACTTACTGCAAACTTAACAGTATTTCTTGCAATATTAATAGTTTGCATTGTGAAACATACAATAGTATTGAAATTATTAAATTAATTGTACTGAATTTTTCAATTACTATCAAATTCATTAGAAAACATTTAAATTTATATGAAGAAACGATTAATACATGAACTATACAACCACTTGTCGTACTATTAAGCATTTCATGGAACCTTTATTTAGATATTCGTTGCGCCAACCAACATATTCGGTTTTCTCAACCACTTAGTCGGTTGTTATTGTTAAAACTAAGAGAGTTGTAGTTTGTACTACAACCAATTTCGAACTGTTTTAGAACTATTTAAGTAGTACAGATTTAGGATCATTAGGAGTGTGTATTTACTAATATTTCAAGTGTATAGGCTAAAAAGGCAGTTCCGCCAACCAATTTGTAGAAAATTCGATTTAACCGAATGAAGTTAGTTGGTGCAATAAAATTTTCCATTCTTCCAACCTCATGCCGAAAAAAAATTTTTCGGTGTGAACCAACAAAAGACTACAACTATCTAATGCTGAGGAATGGAATTCAAGTAATTTTAACGAAACTGTAAGAATACCAAAAAAATACCATTCAAACGGTTTAATCAAATAAATTCAAATATTCATTATGTTGTTTTAACAAAAATACCTAATCAAAAGATTTTTTATAGTGCTTTATAAAAATTAAATTAAGAAAAAAGGGAAAGTTTGGTCATCTTTATTGTCAACATATTCTTCTGCTTCATCGTCGTCGACGTCGTCTTTGTCATTTATTTTTATTTTTTTATTAACGAATTATTTTTGTTATATACATTTTTTTGTTTGTACTGAAACGTGTTGTGAACTAGGTTTGGCGTGTTACCACGAGGTTTTTCATACCAGCAGATCGCAAGATGCCTAAATGGTTGTGCGGATGGTTATGACTATAGAAGACAGTTACGCATGGAATTTGTATCAAAAATTTCCCTTTTTAACGAGCTCATCTTTGTGTCCAGATTTTTTTTTAATAGCTACATTTGAAATTGTCATAAAAATTGATCGGATGCTTTGATTATTATGCAGGTTTTTTTTAAATGCTGTTTAAAGCTTTTGTATAAAGAATTTCTTTAGTGATTTGAATATATTATTGAATATTATTAGTTGGACTTTTATTCAAAATTGCTTTATTGATGTGAAAAAGTTTTGGAATGTGAGGCGTTAGTGTGTTTTGTGACTTTGAATTTGTTATGGACCCTGCCACATTATTTTAATAACGACTCAGTGGCATTGTATTATTTTTATATAGGGTAGGTCATATTTTCATTTTGGATTCAGTATATAACAATATAATTCCTGTGAAATGTTGGTGAAGTTAAAATCAAAAATGTTATTAGCATAAATCAAACTTTTGAAATTTGCAATCTATATGGTATTCGACAAACTACACAACTTTTAAGTTAGAAATAATTTAAATTTTGCAATATTCTGAGCAATTTGTGATTTTTAATAAATACACTATAACAATTTTAAGTTATACAGCAAAAAAAACCCTTATAATGTTAATTTTATGCAATTTAAAGCTTAATTGAACGTTTTTTTTTGTTAAAAATTGCAATTATAAAATAGTAGTAGAAATACTACTATTTTTAAAAAGCTTTAAATTCTTATATTTAAACAATTTTTAGCTTAAAAAATTTTTTTAGCGTTTTAAAAAAAAATATTGCAAAAATAAAATAGTAGTAAAAATACTACTATTTTTAAAAAGGTTATTTTTAAGAAACCCATGATAATTGCAAAAAACTACTCATTTTTTAGACTTATCATGTTATGGAATGGGCGGATCGATATAATATAAAAGAAAGTTTTGCTGCAGTTTCCGAAATTGCTCAACCCGCCTATTAATTAATTTTATCAAATTAACAGATTTCTGTTAAATGAATTTATTGCACATAAAACGGAAACTCCATAAAAAAAAACAGCTAAGAATAAAAGAAAATTTCACTTTATCAAAGATCACAATACCAAAATTAAAAAATTTCAAACATAATTTATGCTAAAGTTGTAACCAGTTTAAAGCATACCACGCCCTATGTCGTAAATCTCGCATAAAGTAGAATGAAGGAAAGTGTTGCAAAAAGTAACAGACAAAACAAAAAGTCAAGTGTCCCAAAAAAAACAAAAAAAAAAAACTTTTTTTGATTGCCTTTAAACAACATCGTTTAATAAAAATAAACCTCGTGTGGCATCATCTCAGATGCCAAAGAATGCCGATATAAACAAGTGTCGACGATTCGATGTTAAGAAATCAAAAAAAAAAAAAAAAAAAAATGAAATAAAAATGAAATATAAATCGAAATGATGATAAAGCGGAAACAACTGTTACCGAAACCCTTTCTCTTTCAAAAGAAAGTTGCTGGATCACTTTGATCGATAAACTTACTTGCAGCATCGATCGTTGTAGGTTCAGCTGCTGATCATGCGGATTTGTTTCACCGAAACGACCACCACCACATATGAATAAATTATATAATCTAGCAAGAAAATATTGTGCTGCTTGGTCTGTTAATATTTAATTACTTTTGAATATTTTTTATTTTTTCACTATATTTTGATGCTTACGTAAGCGAATAGATATCTGTGACCATGCTACATATGTTTATGGTCGATATTGATCAGCAGCTAGCATTGTTGCTTGATGATCGTGAACGCGCATGTGGAGCGAATTAGATAATTTGTGATCATGGCAAATTATCGGAACTACAAAATACCAAATCGTGAATGCGCTCGCTGCTCACACAGTATTGAACTGCGTTCGGAAATTACCTATAAGTGAAAGTGTAAAAAAAAGTGGAAAGAAATATATTGGTGGTGGTTATTAGGCTGGGCAAAACATGGTATTGCATAAAGAGTGGTCCATTAAAATATAATCTAATTTGTCAGTTTTTAGATTGTGTTTATTTTTTGCTGGTATTTTGAAAAATGCATGCTCTGTAAGGACTGCGTCGAATAAAATTGTCCATTACATATCTTCCCATAATGTGCTATTGCAAGATTCAAATTAAAAAAAAATGATCATAGTAGCTCTGAATGAAATGGCAGAAAATAATTTGTGTCAGTTATAGTCAATACAAAATTTATTTAACGCGAAAATGGCAAACGAAGTGGAAGTGCGAGAAAATATAATTAAAATTTTTCAAAAACAACATAGTTGGTCTTTCAAAAAAATTGCCAAGGAGGTAGGGGCTAACCCTAAGACCATTTCTAGCGTTATCAACCGCTTTAAGGAAGACCTGAGTATTGATCGGAAGAAAGGTTCTTTAAAAAAAAAAGACCCACATGATCGTGAAAAGTCGAAGTTGTGAATATTTTAAAGAAAGATCCAAGCATACCCGGAAGGAAATTGGCGAGAAAGGCGGATTGCTCAGAATCTTTCGTGCGCAGGACTAAGAAAGAGGCTGGGCTGAAGACGTACAAGGTCCAAAAAGGTCCGGATAGAAATGACGTCAAGAATGAAACCGCAAAACAACGAGCTAAAAAGCTGAACCAAGATTTTTTTAAAAAATTCGATTGCTGCATAATGGACGACGAAACTTATGTTTTAGAGGACTTTTCTCAGCTACCTGGGCAGGAATTTTATACAGCCTATTCTCGAGGAAATGTCGCTGAAAAATTCAAATCAAAAAAAAAATGAAAAAATTCCCAAAGAAATTCCTTGTTTGGCAGGCAATTTGCAGTTGTGGAAAAAGGAGCAGCTCATTCGTGACATCGGGTACAATTAATAGCGAAATATATGTGAACGAATGCTTGCAAAAGAGATTCATGTCACTACAGCAAAACGGCCTTAGAGTGGATCCAACAAAATTCAGTAATTTTGGTGCCTAGAGAAGCCAATCCACCAAACTGTCCAGAACTCAGGCCGATTGAGAGATACTGGGCTTTAGTAAAAAGGGAGATGAAGACAACAAAAAAGTGGCCAAAGACCTTCAAGACTTTAAAAGAAAGTGGTCTTCAGCAGCTGTGAGGGTGTCGGACACTACCATTACAACATTAATGGAAGGGGTTCCGGAAAAATTAAAACTTTTTATTAAAAAAAATATTAATTTCTGGGTTTTTATATTTTTTTTTAAATCTAAAAATAATTTGCAAAATAAAATATTTTATTCTATAAAAATTCGATTACTAGATTTTTTCATTTTTGTAGCGGACAATTTTATTCGACGCAGTCCTTATACATAGCATTTTCAACATTCTTAGCATTTTCCATGTTTTACATACAAAGTTTACACTACCCATAACGATTTTTATCATTGACATCCCATACATCAATTCTATATAATTTGCTGGTGCTGATTTTGACTGCATACTCAGTTTTTTTTCTATTACGTAACGTATCGATATTTTAGGCCCTTTTTATACACTTTTGAGATTTAAAAAAAACAGTCCCTTACAAAACTAGTTTTCCGAAAAACTGTAAATTTTCTTTCAATTGTCAAGATTAATTACAATATACCGACAAATACTATTATTCCGCTAGGTTTTTAAGATATTTGAAGCTAAACTCGAAAAAAATTGTTTTTATTAGACTATTTTTTTAGCATTTGGATTTAATGATAAAGAAGAAAGTGTTTTATGGTTTGTAGTACATAGTTCATAGCTAATGATTGTAGTACATAGTTCATTACAAACTTTTTCGTATCGGTTCTCATTTTACAAATATGCCCTACCAACACAGTTTTCGTTAAAAACTGTTTAAATTAAAAATGCTTGTATATTGCTAAATCCAATAATCTATTTTATTGATGGCCAGCATCTACCAACATTCGATTGCTCTTTATGTGTGTTTCATAAAACGTTGTCCCTGCAAAAAGAGTCTACGAATTATAGGACGAGCAGGGTGACATCGAACACAAAGTTTCAGTTTAACGCAGAAATGCTGCATACCTTCAGGGGCATTTCACAAATGTACGATTTCAAAACCAATGTGAATAAATTGAAAACAAATTGAGAATAGTTTCGTTTAATTTTTAAACTTAATTTCACTTTTTAATATTTGTTCTTTATTTTAACATAAAAAAAGTATTACTTAAAATATGACTTAATGTGACCTGACTTAGACTTGTTATTATTTCAGTTTTTTTTTATTTTAATATTTTATTTTCAATAAAAAATATTATAATTATTATGTTTTTGATTAGGGCTATGCGATTAATCGAAAATCTTGATTAATCAAATAATCAGAAATTGATTAATCAAACAATTTGATTAATGCCACAGCCCTACATTTGATATTTTATTCTCATTGATTCTTCTCAATCTTCAAATTGCAATTGAAAACATTTTTCAAATTTCCCTCGTCGTTTCAATTAATTTCATGTCAAAAGTCAAATTGCATGCCGGCAACCAAAGCCGGCAACTATTATCACAGTCTACAGATGCAGCCACCGTCGCTCAAAACATGTCCACGCAATGCGTTTCAAGGGGCGGCAACAGCGGCGTATGAAAAAAAATCGCTTTCACCGCAGTGTGTTTGCAATAAGTTGACGTTCAATTAACAATTTTTCTTCATTTATATTTTTGATGCGATTTCTGAAAACAAGCAATTATTCGAAAGCACTTACGCACTTTCAGGCGGTTTCCAGACGATTGATGTGATTTAGTGGAAAAAAAACTGGAACGCAATGGGTTTAAAACCGTTTAATTTTTCAAACAGAAACCGAAACCGTTATAACAAAATTTATAAATAAACCGATATAAACGGTAAACGGATAATTTAGGCTTCTTTTCTTAAATTAGAATTAAAATTTAGTTCTTGTATGAGTAAAATAATTCAGTTATTTGCTCAAACGTTAATTCATTGTATTAAAGAACTATTCATAGTATTGATAACTACAAAACATCAATGTTATGAATTCATTATCAAATTGATGAATGACCGAAAAAGTGTTCCTTAATATGATGAATTGTATGTGAAAAATACGTTTCATCATATTAATGAAGAAATACATAAAATACCACATATATGTACATCATATTGATGAAAAATGTTCATCAAACCAAATTTTATTATTATTTATTATTATTTATTATTCTACTTTTTTTTTGTATTGAAATCGTTATACGTTTCGGTTTCAATCCTTGAGAAATACATTGATTGTTTAACATTTTTGTGCATCATTATTGTAATAAGCACCGCTACAGAAAACAAAAAAAAAACGCTTAAACAACAACTCTGAGTAACATAACCTACTTTTGTTCTTGGCCTCAGTTCGACTTATTTTCCAAATAAAAAGCCACAAATAAAAGTTCAACTGGTGCTGTAAATACTTGAAATTCTCCAAAAGTAGTCGACCTGAATTTGAATTTTGCACAAAGTAATGCGCATGCGTTTGGCGACTGCTCTCATTTGGAGTGCGCAAAATTCTACAAATTTTAGTCTAAATTAGATTTCCAGTCAAAATACCTACATAACTAAGTGCCAGCATGTGTTCGAAATTTGAAAATTATTTTACGTTGTTCGCCATTAATTCAGACACTCGCACAAAGACACTCACGCATGTTCACCTGCCGGACGGCCGGTCGGTATAACTGTCTGTCTAATCGTCGCATCGGCCACACCTGTTGTTGTCGGTTGTCCGTTGGCACGCCTGGCGAAGCCCCCGTTGCCGCCACCGCGTGCGGTTTAATTTATTTCGGAACTTTCTTAAATAGCATTCATTTTCTAGATTTATCGAATGCTTTAGCAGATTAGAGCTGGCAGTGGTAATTGGAACGAATTTTGAATTCTTTAGAAATCGTTTAAAATGAAAATAAAATGGAAAAATAGAAATTATTAATATTTTTAAATTATATATCAAGAACTTAAATCTAAAAGGATGAAAACAATTTTATTGATACACGGGAAACTCTATTTCGACCAGTTTTTGCTAAAAAGCACGAAAGTCATTATTTGAATCGAAAAATTCCAGAAATCCGATAAATCTCTAGTTGAATTCATGATCGGGAACTGATCATTGTATTTGTAACTTATTATATCCCTATCAATTACATGCTCAGCACATGATCATTCTTCACTAATAGGCTAAATTTGGTTACGTAATTCAACAACTTGGGAAATCAATGTTATGAATTCGATCATAAATATGATGAACGCTTGGAATACGTTTCATCATATTAATGTACCAAAAACATCATATTGAATATTATATTCATAAATATTATGAACAAATTCAGATATATTATGATTATATTCATCAATATTACGATTTAAATTCATTGCATTAAATATTGTTCATACACAGAAATAAGGATACATCATTTTGATGTATTCCGTTCTTCAAATTATGATTCATTGCATGGAAGAACTATTCATAATATTAATGACTTCAATATGATGAAGAATACGTTTCATCATATTAATGAACTAAAATATAGGAAATATATGTCCTTCATATTGAAGAACGCTTCAAACCAAATTTCATTCAAAACTTTTAATTAAAAAAAAGTTATAAAATTATATTTAAAAGATAAAATGTTTTGAAAATTATTTTTATATTGAAAAAAAAAAATTTTTTTTTTCGGCAAAAATGTTTTTGTTCGACAAATAAAAATTTCAAAAATTTCTTTTCGAACTTTTCTTTTCGCTTAATTTTTTAAATATTTTTTTCTGTTATTTTTCGGTTATCATTGAACGGTAGCGATTCCCAACGTGCCGGTCTTGATCATCACGGAAGAAGTACGGCCCAATGACGCCGCCGGCCCATAAACCGCACCAACCCGTAATTTTTTCGGGATGCAATGATGTGTGGATTGCTGTCTGACCAATAACGCATATTTTGTTTATTGACGAAGCTATTCAGCCAGAAATGAGCCTCATCGCTGAAGATGATTTTTCGATGAAAATCCGAATCATTTTCAAGTTTTTGCTCAGCCCAATTCACGAACATACGACGCTTCTGGTGGTCAAGCGGCTTCAGTTCTTGCGTCAATTTGATTTTGTAAGGATGTAGGCCAAGATCTTTTCGCAAAATTCGCCACAAGGACGTCACAGAGATGACCAACGCTTGACAACGACGTGTGAGTGACACATTTGGGCTTTCTTCAACTGAAGCCTCAGTGGTAGCAATATTCTCGACACTACGGGCACTTCTTTGTCTCACTGGCACGGGAACATTTTGTACTGTGCCTGTGAATTCATAATTTTCCACTAGACGCTCAATTGTTGATCTGCTAGGACGATTATGACGACCATAAATTGGACGTAGCGCTCTTAACGTTGAGGCCACTGACTCCGAATTTCGGTAGTACATTTTAATAATTTCGACTCGTTATTGGCTCGTATATCTTTCCATCATGAAATGGCAAACCTTACTGAAGAGAAATGTCAAAAGAGCGGCAAGAAACATGGCGTCGTTTTCTGTCCCTGTCGCTCTACTTTTGTAGCGTCCCATTTGAAAAACCCTGTATATTACACTTGTAAATGTTGTAGACTGCATTAGTATCGCAATTACACACTGTAGGCTAATGTTCAATTGTTTGTTAATTTGTTAAAAAATCATTGAATATGCATTAAAATTCCAAACGTTGTATATACTTTCCGAACAGCTGAATATGAGCAAAATACAAGAAAATAAAATAAATGTGATAAAATGAAATGCATTTCATAATTAATGTGCATGGTAGATGATGATGATTATGTGCACCGTGTGGCAACAAAAGAATTGAATGTAACCTAAATTTTGCAAGCTGCCGGCTAGGGTACAAAATAATAAATACAACCAAAGGTAAAAGCGGCCTTTGAAAGCACTGACTTGTACCTTAATAATGTATTTATATATATACATTTTTTTTATAATTTTGGCCAGGGTGTATAATTTAAAAATTTCACTGAAATCCATGATGCTGCTGTTGCTTTCGACGGTGGCTGCAATGCACGTCTTTTAAAACAATCTGATTTAATGAAATATCTTTGTATGCATATATTTTGCGTGAGGTCTTTCAATCAAAAGTTAAAATAGAATCGTAATAATCGCATTAATCGAAAGACAACTTATAATTCACATGATGGCTGATACATTGAATGCTCTTTATAAAGACTATATTATTTGTTGTATTCATTAATTAATACTAATACTCACACATTGCATTAATGATACAAGTGTTTATCAATTACTATAATTAAATGTGATAATTATTAAGACATTAAAAAGCTAATTAATGTATTGTCAGATTAACATTACAGCAGACATAATTATATTCTTGTTATTATTATTATTATTGCAATCATATTTTACAACTGAATAGTAAGATGCAATATTCATCCAATTATAATATCGGATTTTGTAGTCGGAACAATTTAAATGTTTGTCGTAATTATACATATTTTCGGTTATGACAGTTACAAAATGAACCCTATTGTAGTTGAGTTAATTATTCAGATAAACATATAGGATATTTGAAATGTATGATTGTTGCAACTACTTATGTCAAAAAGTTTATCAAAAGCTGTCTATTTTCTGTAGTTTGTGGCAAGCATCTGACATTCACTGAAAAAAATCTTCAATACGATGAGTTTATTCATAAATATTATGAATTTTTTCACCAACTACCAGATTCATCAAATGAAAGATGATTGCATTATTTGAATTGCAATATATTGATTTTCATGTTCAATATGGCGTTCTTTAACATAAAATTTAGAAAATTTACATTTTTTTGTATTTATAATTCATATAAGGTTTATGTTATTTTGTGTTAAATAGTGCTTGATAAGAAAAATATATATTTTTTTTTAAACTAACTGATAGATATTATTTTTTTTACAAATTAAAAAAAAAAACTTAAAGAAAAATGTTGGCCGAAAAAATAATATTTTTTTCTTTAAAAAAAAAAAACTTTTGAAAAACAGATTCAATCGAATAATTTTTTGTTTAATTTTGTTTTTATACATATTTTTAAATTTTTTTTTTTTGTTTTTTAAAATTTTTTCAAAAAAAAATGTTTTTTTTATAAAATAATTCGAAAAAAAAGTGTTGTAAAAATTTTACAAAAAATTATCCGAAAAAAAATTCCGACAAAAAATTTCGGAGAAAAAAAATTACGACAAAAAAATTGTTCCGAAAAAAATTTCCAAAAAAAAAATTACGTCAAAAAATTTCGGAGAAAAAAAATTACGATAAAAAAATTGCGGAGAAAAAAAATTTACGACAAAATGTTCGAAAATTTTTTTTTTTCAAACATATATTTTTCATAAATATAACTTTTTATTAATAAAAAGCTGTAAATATAATAAATAAATATAAAAATGTAGCTCAGTGGTTAGTGCGTTAGACTGCGAGCCGAAAGGTCCCCGGTTCAAGCCTGCACTGGGGCTAACAACATCTTTTCATAGAAACATTTTTCTATACCGCGCTACCTCTCGGCAGTAAATGGCAAACCTACGAGAGTAAAACCTTGCCTATGAAAAGCTCTCTCCCGCCGTCGGATTCGGCAATAAAATGTAGGTCCCACCACTTTGAGTACAAATATAACACGCACAGCTCAAAATGGTGAGAGAGCTCGGCCGAAGTTCTATACAGGCCTGAAGCGGCAAACTATTATTATATTATTAAAGTGATAGAAAAGGGCCTTAAATTTAGATAGCATATTACTTAAAAATTGTATGTAATAGAAAAAAACCAAGACAAATAAAATCAGCATAAATACATATATGTTAAAAAATATGTAAAATGAATTACTTGAAAAATACGATTAATTCATCAATATGATGAATCCTGGATGTTGCTAATTTTTTTTTTTTTGTGTGCAAAATAAAATTGAAACCTTTCCTCACGAATAATTGGCAAAAAAATCTGTGTCCAGTTATTAGTTTTGCAAATAATCAAAAATAGATTTTTGTTACATAAAAAGTGTGTCGAGATAGTCATAAATTACAATTCTCTAAGCTCTCTTATTTTTTTTTTAATAGAAGTTCGTCAAATTTTCAAAAGTTCTAAATTTTTTCGTATTTTTTTTAAATCTTTATATAAAATCTATGGTCTATATAAAATCTATATATCTATGTACGGAGTGGTATACTATTTTATACTGATATAGGTTCCAAAACAGACAAAATTCTTAGCATCTGATATTCGAAATATGCAGAAACAAGATGGGGTAATATAAACTGCGTAATCTCCTCTTGAACACAGAAAAAAAAATAATAATATTTATGAATTTATACATAAATATTATGAATTTTTTCACCAACTACCAGATTTATAATATTGATACCACCGTTCATTAAATGACATATTAATGAATGCATTCAATATATATATGAACAAAATATTCAATACAATGAATTTGAATTCTCATCTTGATGAATTTGTTCATAATATTTTTTCAAAAAAAAAATGTATTTTATAAAATTAAAAAAATAAAAAAAATTGTAAAAATGTTATTTAAAAAATAATAGTAAAACAATTAAAAAAAAAATATCCGAAAAAAAAATGTCGGACAAAAAAAAATTGTTCCGAAAAAAAAATATGTCAAAAAATTTTTTTTTTTTCGAAAAAAAAAAAATTGATCGAAATAAATATTTTTTTGAAAAAAACAAAATATCCGAAAAACTTTTTTTTTTCAAAAAAAAATTTAGTTCGAATAAAACATTTGTTCGAAAAAAAAATATTCGAAAAAACAATTGATCGAAAAAAAAATGTTTTTGAATTTCGATTTTTTCAAAAATATATTTTTTATAAATATAACTTTTTATTAATAAAAAGTTGTAATTATAATAAAGATATTATAAAACATTTTACTAATTTATTCATGTCGAGCAAGCATTATATAAGAAATAACACAAATAGAACTACTTGAGAACTGAGAAGTTCGGCAAAAAACGAACGAAAAAAAAATATGTTGATAGAAATTTGGTTTAATGAACTGTGTTCTTCAATATGATAAACAAATATGTTGTATTTTATGTTTTGGTTCATTAATATGATGAAACGTATTCTTCACATACAGCTTATCAAATTGAAGAACACTTTTTCGACAGTTACCTAGCGTTCTTCATATTTATGATAGCATTCATAACAATAATGGCGTTAGTCATTAATATTATGAATGGTTCTTCAATACAATGAATCATGGTTTGAAGAACAGAATTCATCAATATGATGTACATTTTTTTCTGTGTATAGCAAAAAATGCATACATTGATTAAAAATTGGTTTGATGGACAGCATTCTTCACTATGATGTACATACATGTTGTACGTGTTCATTAATATGATGAAACGTATTCTTCACATACACTTCAGCTTTTTCGCTTTTTCAGTCATTCATCAAAGTGACAATGAATTCATAACATTGATGTTTTGTAGTTATCAATATTATGAATCGTTATTCAAAACAATGTTTTATGGTTTGAAGAACGAAATTCATCAATATGAAGATGATTTTTTTTTTTTGTTTATAACATGTATGGTATTGTAATGACAGATTAACGGCATAATTTGGAAAATGTTTGATAATAAAATGCTTTCAAAACAAACTTCGTTTTTGTCCGCTTAAAAATATGTTATGAAATTTTAAAGATAGATTCCCGGAATATTTCGGTATGGACAAACTTCTCCATTGTCTGCAAAAAACATGCAAGAAATATTACTGAAATGCCAGAAATTAAAATTATTTATTAAAATTTATTGCACAAAAACATTACTGCAGAAATCATTATATGGTTGTTGCAATCTTAATTTTAATGTATACTCTGGAGTTAATACAGTATACGCTTTTTTTTACCACAATCATATCATATCAAATAACAACAATTTTATTATTCCACGCTATACAGTCGGGTGTGTTCCAACGTTCCATTGAATTTCATATGAAAATTTGTAAAGAAACTGTTTTGAATTTGATGTCTCAAACAAAAAATGTTTATATCAAATGCAATCGGAATTCGATTAATAGCTGGAATTTGCCAGAATAATTCAGTTTGATTATCACAAGTCCTATTTTTAAAGTATAGAAAATAAAATACGTGATTTAGAGAATGTCTGCTACACACATACATTATCAACAACCAGGAATCATCATATTGATGAATTCGTGCATTGAATTAAAATCGTATTTTTTAAATGTTTTTCATTACAAATATATCTCCATTTTTAATTCTTATAATCTTTATAATATTTAATTGCTTATTATGCGAAGACTCCATATCATCATTTAGTGAACAAGTGTACATCACATTGATGAATTTTTTTCATCAAACTATTTTTATTTAAATATCATAAATCTTATAAGAATTTTAAATAAATAAATATGTAAATGGAGACAAAATATTGTTTGAAAATTTGATGTTATGAAAAATATTAAAAATAAAATGAATGAAATCATCAATTTGATGAATACTCGATTTTGGATTTTTTTTTTTTTTTTAAATATTTTTTGTATTGTATGGTAGAAAATTTTCGTAATGGGAAAACTTCCCATCATATTTAAACAACCTGAAATTAATTTAAATTATTATCTTTTCATCAGTCATTATTTAAAGTATAAAATACTATGCATTCATTAATGAATAGATTAGAGTGGGAGATTTAATATGCTATTCTGAGAAATATGAGTCTCAGTCAAAGTAGAGCCCTAGGCCGGCCTCTCTCTGTCACAAGTGCCGGACGACGTGATGTGTGAAGTTGTCAAAATTCTAACATTTCGATAACTATTATGACTCAAATATTACTTACTGTTGTCAGTCATACAGTTGCCATTCACATCGCATGAATGAACAAGTGACTGAAGAGGTTGTTTTTTTTTTCTTTTTTTTTTGGTTCAGTCTTCAAGCCTGCTTGGCAGAGGTTCAGAAATTCACACGCTTTAAACTTTCACTTGAACGTTGAGGCCATTTTTTGCACTTGTAGCATTTATTTTCCTTGTTGAATTTCATACAATTGTGTTGCTGAAAGTGCTTTGAGCGGACAATGACTTTGAGCGAAAAAAATAAAATAATAATAAAAAATAAAATACGTGATTGGGTTCATATGCGGCGGCAATTATTATTTTTTTAAGGTTTCATTATAATGCAATTTTATGAGGCATATAATAGAAAATTCAAAATAATAAAAAATCTCTTTAAATTTCACATTTGATTTTTAATTTTTTTTAGAGATTTCAATGGATTTTTGGAGAAAATTATATTCAATTTGATTTTGCAGCGTAAAAAATTAATTTTGAAATTTAGTTTATAGAGTCTTAAGTAGCGTCACTATACAAACTGTGGTGAAATTGCATCATATTAGTTTCTACGAAAAATTCTTCGCACATCTTCACACATTCCGTTTCACTTTCATTGGTTACCACAAAATACATACGTCGTGTGTCACACATTTGTGTGTAGTCATTATTTAAACCAATATTTTAGGTGCCACCGCCCATAATCTGTGTTTGTTGAATTTTTACACTTTTACTATAACGACAAACAACAGCTTCTCTTCTGTGCAATGATTGCTTTATTAGCTGCCAACATTTTGTTGTTTCAGCGTCGAACATTTTGTTGTTTGTCTTTCATGTCGGTCGTCGGTCAACGTTTGTTTAACATTTCCTTGTGGTAAACATGGAATTTCTGTTTTGTTTTTTTGAACAATTTGCATTTTTATTTTGCTCCAGTACAAAATGCTTTATTTTTTGCTAAATTTTCTTATGTTTTATTTGTTTAAACTGCAAAATGAACTTGACTTTGAAAATGTTACCTTTCTTGGCGTTGCAAATGCGTTGAAAATTAATGCGATCGCGTGAATTCAATCACCATGTTAATCGTCGCAATTACATGAGGTCGTAAACAAAAAGCAATAAACACTTAAATTTTAACTATGCAATACATTTCTGCATGTACTATATAGTAGAAAAGTGTACTACAAAAAAAAAGACATAGTAGAAATGGTAGCACTTAAAGTTGTTGACCCGATAACCACGTAATTGTGGTAGGTATGTGGTTTTAGTTTTAAATAATGGGTATGGGTTGTGACTGGTTTTTTGTCAAACGTAATAGTTTTCACTATGAAACATTTTAGATTTCTTTCAGGTTTAGCATTAGTATTTTTTTATCAATGGTTATTTTAAAGTTTTTATTCACAAGTGCTATACTGCTGAATCGTTTAAAATATCACGAATTTGTTTTAAAAATACTATTATGATTTGTTGTTGAATTATTTTAGTCAGTCAATCCCACATTCAGGAAACAATGTTATAATATTAGAAAATTGTTAATAACAAAAATTATAATCTTGATTTGTTAATAAATAGTTTTTTAATTTGGAATAGTTTAGTATGAATTTAGAATAGATTTCTACTCTAGAAATTTTAAAAATATATTTTTGTCTTTCATTTATGTCATTATAACCAGCGAACAATATGGTTTTTCACGAATAATTTTCTCCTGAATAAAAGTTTGTTTGACAATAGTATTTTTTTCTTAAATGTATTTTCCGAAGAATATATCTATGGTTGGACCAATTACTCATGATAGATCTCAATTACATAAGACTTAATTTTAAAATCGTGTTTGTAATAATTATTTTTCATTATTAAGGATTATTCGAAAATATGTTATAAATCTATTTTCTTCTGGTCTTCAATACCAGTTCAGAAAATTATTAGGAGTATGTTTAATTGTTTTTTTTTTCATTTATTATTTACTAATACATCATGCCAAAACAAAGTGCATAGTTCATAAAATTATTAGACCTATATGAATTTAATGTATGCCACACTCAAAAAACGTCTGTAGCATTAGCAAAAAAGGTTGTTAAAATAGCAAAAATGTTTGCTGAAAAGATGAAAGATACGAAGTTTGCTGAAATAGCAAACGAAAGGTTTTTGTTTTGAATAACTTATTTTATGTTTTAAAGCAGACAATTTCAGCTGTTTTAACTAATTTCTTGCTGTTAATTCATAAAAAATATTGTTATTGTTCATTAAAAATATTGTTACGAAATTCAGTCTACGGAAAACTGTTCTCCAAGTTCGTATATCTGAATTGTGTACAAAATAAGAACACTCTTATGTTTGATTTCAATTATAACAATAAACTTTATTAATTCACTTTAATAAACAACTTTACTAATAACAAATTCTAATCACTAATGCATGTCCACGATTTAACTGGACATTGATCACACACGAGATGCACTCAACCAATTTCCAATCACTACTGAAGTGCTGTGCCTCAGATGTGACGGCCTTATATGCTGCAAGCATCAGTTCGACACGTTTCGAGAACCTTCTAGTCGTTTCATGAATGACGCATGCTATTGGCATCTTATTCACACGTATGTGTTGTTAATGCGTTGATCTTCTATCTCTTTCTCGCACATTGCCCCAGTGTGCTGAATGATATTCCGTCTCTTTCTAACACATTGCTTAGTGCGCTGAATTGTCTTGCGTTTCATTTACTCTTATTTTTTATTTTAAATTTTCTATATTTTAGTTTACTTTGCACATTTTAAATCAATTGTTTTTCAAAATACAGTCTACGAATTATAGAAGCATGATTATGGCGCCATCCCTTGTATTTTCGCTAGACACTACCCGTTCAACAAACTGGTGCTCTGGCAAACTGTTCGCCATGTCATATAAAAGGATGCTGTAATTACTAATTGAAATTTGCTAAAATTTAGTAATCAGAGTTTACTAATAGCAAACTATTTACTTTGAGTGTACACAGAAAAAAAATTCTTCAATATGAAGAATTTATTCATAAATATTATGAATTTGTCTACCAACTACCAGATTTAACATATTGATACCACCGTTCATTAAATGACATATTAATGAATGCATTCATTATATTTATGAACAAAATATTCAATACAATGAATTTGAATTGTCATATTGATGAATTTGTTCGTAATATTTTTTCAATTTTTTTTTTTGTATAAAATAATTCGAAAAAAAGGGTTGTAAGAATTTTATTTTAAAAATAACAGTAAAAAAAATTTCCGAAAAAAAAATTGTAAAAAAAAATGTTCGAAAAATAAAATAAAAAAAAAAATTGTTAGAATTTTTTTTTTTTGAAAATTAAAATTTGTTTGAAAAAAAAAAATTTTCGAAAAAAAAATTTGTTTGAAAAAAATTTTTTTTTTCAAAAATATATTTTTTATAAATATAACTTTTTATTAATAAAAAGTTGTAATTATAATAAATATATTATAAAACATTTTACTAATTTATGCATGTCGAGCATAAGAAATAAGAAATAACACACAAGAACTACTTGAGAACTGAGAAGTTCGGCAAAAAACGAATGAAAAAAAATATTTTGATAGAAATTTGGTTTAATGAACAGCGTTCTTCAATATGATGAACATATATGTTGTATTTTATATTTTGGTTCATTTCATTCTTCAATATGATGAACTGTATGTGAAGAATACATTTCATCATATTGAAGAATACTTTTTCGACGTTTACCAAGCGTTCTTCATATTTATGATAGCATTCATAACAATAATGGCGTTAGTCATTGATATTATGAATGGTTCTTCAATACAATGAATCATGGTTTGAAGTACGGAATTCATCAATATGATATACATTTTTTTTCTGTGCACGCTAAAATTGAATTTAATATGTATAAAATAATTTGCCTCTTTCTAAATACAGTTTAGCCCAAAATCAATGTATACCATTATTAAATTAAATATGTTTTATTTGGAATTCTTATTTATTGAGCTCCAAATATAATTTATTTAATTTCAGAATGTTATACATTAGATATCTGGACAAATGCATTTTAAGCTCACTTTAAGACATTCATTTTATATTAAGACAAATGAATGTGTTGTTACTGGTAGTGTCAAAACAAAACAAGACGTAGTGGTAGTGAAGATTTTACAATGGTCTGCAATATAAATTCGAACAATGAAATGATCTGCTTATGACACTGAGTACTGAGTGCATATTACATTTTTTTATCATTCTTTATCTAAAAAATTTTAATTAATATTAAAATATGGAAAAAAATTTAAAAGGTACAAGAAAATCATATAATGTTTTAAATTCTGTTTTTTTTACACATTTTTTTTTTAATTTTTTTTTTTTTTTTCATAAAAAATATTTTTTTTTGTGGAATATATTGCTTATCGACCAATGCATTGATTTTGTCGTACAAACATTTTTTTTATATTTTAGGATTTTTTTGAAAAATAAAGATTTTTTTGAAACCGACTGCAACATTACTTTCGTCGAACGCCGATTAGCATATTTGTTGTTGTTTTCAATGTTCGTTTTCTCACTCGTTACTAATGCTGCTCACTCTCTGTACTTACTGTACATTTTAAATTTTCAGCGACAGTTGTGTCATTTGGTTTTGATTTTCAAAACAATGTATGTCTCAAAAAATGTCTTGACACTACTTGACATCAATGAAACAAATACTGCAGTGTAGTGTTAGTCGCTGGAGAGAGTGCAATATAATACAGTCGACTGCCATGTTATATTTGCAATGTGTCTGTATAAGAAAAGTCGTGGAAATATTAGGAAATCATTTTTTTTGGTTTTCTCAAACATTAAGTCGTCTAAAATAAAAGGTTGTAGTTTGGACTAGTATTCGGTATGGCGATAGAAAAGTTTTCTATTAAAAAATAATTTTTCTGTTATTTGCAAAGTTTTCGCAAGAATTCTGGAGGAGTAATTGTGACAGGAAACTCTGATCAATGTTTAAATCACTCTTTAAAAATATATTTATACAGCTTATATAATATATATCTGGATGGACATACGAAAAAAATATAAAATATTTTATAATCAATTTAAAAATGTGCTATATTAATTTTTTTGAAGCTACTCTACTATCTAACTGATTGACTGACAGACTGAATAAATGACTGACTGTCAAATTGAGCAATTGTCAATCGCACCGTAACTACGATAATAACCCAGTTCAACTTTTTTGCAAGTAGTCATTGAACTTGAGCGTCACCAGTATCAACCGCACCAACGACTGACCGCAGTTTGACTTGCAACGCTGACTCCATCCATACTACAGCCGAGAAAGTGAAATTTTTGCCATAAAAATCAAAAGAAACCAAACAAAAAAATGCACAGCCTCCGAGCGTTTGTGGCTCTACTAAAATATAACAGTTATTTAAATTTTATACAATAACAAAATCAAAAAAAAAAAAAATAATCAAACAAAAAAATCACTTGAATCATAAATCAGTGACAGCCTAGCGCGCTCTGGTTCACTGAAGCCTGTATCATGCATGGCTAAAAATATAAAAAAAAAATCTATATAAAATACTTTCTTGCCGGCAACGTCTCGATTACACTGGAAATTTATTCCCATGGACCAAGTTGCCATTGTTGGCAGTAACTGCCTTTGTTGTTGTGTTTTTTTCTTTTACTGCAACAAAAGCGCAGCATCATTTCAAAACTGGTCTAAATTGATTTTTTTTTTCTTTTTCAAAATAACGCTTTTTGCGTTTTCAAGTATGTGGTATTTGGTTGGCTTTGGGACATTGGTCATATGGCTGGTTGGATGGATGGTTGGATACTTAGACATCGAGTGTATGTGCTTGAAAATGGTCAAGAGCCAAATTTATGCATTGTGGCAACAAGTTCTTGGATATCTGTACTGGTTTGCAAGGGAAAGTGCTGTCAAGTGACCCAGTAGAAATAATTTTAATTACGCAAACAATTGGTACAAATGAAATTAAATGTGATCCGGCATATTTCAACTCCCAAATTCAAACGAATTCAAACTTTAAATCAGTCGATTTTTTTTTTTGCTGTTTCAGAGTTAATTGTTTTCAATAGAAAATAAACGTATTTCCATCGAATTTAAGTTCTGAGGAAAGAATTTAACTCGATTTTTTTTTGTCAAATATTTGAATTTCTTTCGAACGTGAATTTTAGAACATACACGAAATGCAAAAGCTTAAATAAAAATGTATCAGAATTTAGTTTTATTTTAATATTTTTATTACAACTGAAATATTTGTCTATTCCCAAAATATTTTTTTTTTGAAAACCACACCATTTATTAATACAGTTAATATTTAATTGTTTCATCACCGATAAGAAATTTATTTGTATTAATTAAATATTTAATTATATTAGTTAATATAATAATAACAGACCCGCTAAAAAATGTATTTTTTATATGTCATTTTCATTTATTTATATTTTACATATTGTTTATTTATATTTTTATTTAATTTTTTTTTAAACTACTTTTTTTATTCGAAGTTCGTCACCAGTAGATATAATGAAAGGGTTAATATTTCCCTTTCATGAGAAAAGAATGTTAAAGTCATGATGTACGGCAATATTACCCGACGAACCGAATAGGCAAGCACTCGTTGCAATAAACCAATGTAAAATAAGATCGGTAAAATAGTTCCTATAATACTGTGTAATTGATTTAAAACTGTGTAGTGGCTTTAAAACTGGGAAGTGACTCTAAAACTGTCAGTTGGTGTATATGCTCTTTAGGCATTTATTTTAGCATATACACCAACCAAGAAAGGATGTAATTTTTTCTATTAAATAATTCGTATATCCAATTAATTATATTAATTAATAGAATTAATTATTTTTTTTATTTAGAATCTAAGTTGCTAGTTCCTTTTATTTGAGTGCCGATCTTATTTATTTGACTTTGAAGTAAATGGGTCGTTTAAAAAACCTTCAATTCGACCGGTAATATTATCATCCCGTAGGTTTTAGTGCAATATGTGTGATATTGACAAAAATGAGCAGTTCGCCAGTCACAATCACGTCCATTTTTAATACCCAACCTCGCAGATATACAAGAAATTTTATTTCTGAGATTCACTGATATAGGCTCTTCTGCTTTCTTTGTAATCGCTATTAAAAAAACAGAAAGACAGACGGGTATTGCAAACGTTGATCAAGAATACACATGGTGTCAATAATATAATGGTCAATAATTTAGGGGATCATTGAATGACTCAAAAAAAAGAAAAAAAAAATCTAATTGTTCACCCTGTTTAAGATACAGGGTGTTTAAGAAATGCATATTACTGGAAATAACCTAATCAAGATAATTGGTTATAAAGTATCAACGGTTAATAAATGAATAACTATTGTTTTAGACAATGAAATTTTCTTTTCAATGGTATATCACATCTTCGAACCCGAAGATTTCTTCCTTTTTTAAAATATACGTAATCTTGAAATATGCAAAAATTAATACAAATTTTGAATATGTCATTAATTTTAACAAAATAACGTTACGAATCACCCCATTTTTGCGAATTTCTGTTTTAAACATTTTATTGCCTTTTAAATCGTATATCACATCTTCGAACCCCATGATGTCTTCCTTTTTAAAATGTACGTAAAGTTGAAATTTACAAAAATAAAAATAAAAATTTTGACTTCGTCATTGATTTTCTCAAAAGTTCGTTACAGATCACCCCATTTTATCTAATTTATAATGATAGACCAGTTCATTCCCAGTATTTTCTAATCAATTATAGTGATTTTAAACTGGTAAGGTATACTGCTGAAATAACTAAACAGTGGCGGGTCTTGTGTTTTGGTGTTTGAAATTAAAAATGAGATATTTTTAAATTTTAGATATCAATTTGTGATGAATATTTAAATTTACGCTTTTAATGTAATTTTAAAAAATGCGAATGGAAATTAAATAAAAAAAACATAAATTGTTTTAAAACCATATATCGGTTTTGATATCAGTTTATTTTAGATATATTTTTCGATTTAGTATTTTAAAAATAAAACGAATTTAATATTTACTTGGAAGAGCAAAAATATATAAAATATTTTCCAACCGGTCAAGTTTGGCCAACTTTTTCGCCTGCGTGCAGCAGCAAGAAAGCTTTTAGCTCACCTCAGAGTCACCAGATAATAAAGAAAAATTATATGCAATAAAAAAAAATAAAAATAAAATAAAATATGAGTTCAGCAAGCGACGGGCAAAACTACATCGAAATTGCCACCCTTTTCACTTCGGCATTCAAGAGAAATACAAAGCAAAATAACGCACAAGTAGGTACATTACAAGCATTTATTTTTTTATTACCATCCGGTTTGTGGGTAATAAATGAGCAACAATTTATGCCCACAACAACATTTAAAAAAATCACCAACAATTACTTTAGTGCAACACAAGATAAAAAATCTGTGAAATGGTATCGAAAAACATGAAGCCACCGAATGAACGAACGAACGAATGAATGAATGTCTGACCGACTGACTGACTGAAGACCGACCAATCGTCCGTCCGTCCAACCGACCGAAATGATATGAAATAAAGAAAAGTGAGAGTTTTTCACTTTCAAAACCACTTGAAAAGCAACAAAAGCACTGAAATTGAAATTGAAACCACGCATGTTAAATGGCAGCAACAACGCCCTCTGACGGTCGTCGGTTATCGGTCGCTGGTTGAGGTGAAACCCAGATGAGGCTTGGAGTGGAGTGGAGTAGCTGTAGTGGAGTGTTAGGGTTACCAAGAGTATCAAATTGTTTTGTTGTTATAGAACGTATATTATTATTTTTATATTAATTTGCACTGATCTCTTATTAAAATGTAATATTAGATATACATGTTGGTGAAAAATTAAAAATTTGAATCTTTTATAAAATACTATTATTAAGTAACCGTGCTGCGCAACGGGGGTTTTTAATTTTTTTAACCCACTTTTTAAAGATAGCTGTTCATTTTGTTTGTTTCGTTTATTTGTCTGATTATGTTTCTATATTTGCTTCTGATGTTATTTTTGAGATTGACTATTTGTTTTTGCTTTAATTTTTAGTCGTTTTGTGTTTTGAATTTTATTTTTGTGTTTTTGATTTTTTTTTTGTTTTTCCTCTTGTTTTTGTTTTTTTATTTTTGTTTTAACATTGTGCGTTTGTGTGTTTTAGTTTGTGTTTCTTCTTTTCTTTTGTTTTTTTTGCTTTTGTTTTTGTTTTACATTGTGCTTATGTGTTTTTGATTTTGTGTTTTGGCTTTTGTTTTTGTATTTTAACTTTTATTTCTCTGCTTTGCATTTTTGTTTTTGATTTTGTGGTTTTGCTTATGCTTTGCATCTTTTCTTTAATTTTTGTGTTTTTGCATTTGTTTTTTCGGTTTGCGTTTTGCTTTTTCCGTTTTTGATTTCGTTTTTTTTAAGATTTTGAATTTGTACTTTATTTTTTTTTTGTGTTTTTAATTTTGCTTTTTGTGTATTTGATATTTTTTGTGTAATGGCTTTTGTGCTTTTTTGTGTTTGTATTTTTGATTTTGTTTTTTTAGATTTTTTTTTGTATTTGAGTTTTTTGCTTCATCTTCTTAGCCAAACAGACAGACGGACCAAGAGTACCATTATTGTGTAAAACGTATTCATTGAACTAGAAAAAAAAAAAACGTTTGTTCAAAGTAGTGGAAATTACAGGAAAAATTAGGGTGAAACTTGAGTTCAAAGTAGTGGAAATTACAGGTAAGTTTAGGCTGAACTAAAAAAAAAAAACGTGAGTTCAAAGTAGTGGAAATTACAGGTAAAATTACGCTGAATTTTTACCATATTTAACACCACTTTTCTTTTATTTTTATATTATACACTAAAAGTGAAAGCGTAACTTCAATGTGATCTTCCGTTTATAATATCAAGAAGAAAAACTATTCGGTATGAAAAAGTATTAACCAAGTCTTTCTGTTAGTTTAAATCAGGATTACAGTGAATCAGGAAGGGGCAGATCAATGAAACGAAGAACTTAAATTATTACCATGTCTGATATTGAATATGGGAATGATGGTTGGATTTGTGACAGATGTTTCTTCCTATTTCTAAGGCGCGTTTGACAATTCCCCCAATACTTCCGCCCGGGACAGTTCTTCCCCCAGACAATTCTTTTTCAAAAATTTTTCCCCGGACAATTTTTTTCGGGACAATTATTTCCCTAGACAATGCTGTGCCAAGATAATTCTTCTCCGATTTCTTTTTTTTTATTAATTTTTATAAAAATAATAATAATAATAATATTGTGTACGCACTATAAAAAAAACTCTGGCAACTCTATTTTCGCGGTACAGAAACAATGTATTTTAAAGTAATGTCGGTGAACTCCCATATTTGTTGGCATAGGAAACCGCAAGATAATTTCTGCTGATGCCAATCGATTAAGAGCAACAGCTGAAAAAACGAAAATTAAAACTTAAATGGAAATGAAAAGAAACAAACAAAAATAATTGAAATAATTAAGGTGTAACTTACAGTTATTAATTACAAGCTACATGAAATGAAAACAAAAGGGAAACGTTTAGATGAAAACAAACTAAAGTTAATTTATTTTTGACATAATACACCCAGAAAACTATACTATATAAATAATAGTTTTTTACTATTAAAAATAGTCAATAGGATAAATTATTATTTTAATCGGAAAATACCATTAAATACTAGAAAATACTATGATATTGCCATTGAGTTTATATGAAAAGATTTATTTTTTGTATACTATTAATTCAATAATTGTCCTATTGACCAATTTTAATGGGATTTGAGTGAATTTTTTTCTGGGTGTACTTTTTTTCATCTACCTACTTTTCTATTTTTCTATATTATTTATTTTATTATATTCTGCTTCTTTTAATAACACTACTCAACAAAACGAGAAAACTTTTTTGCTTATTTTGACTAATACGTAAAATTTTTAAGATAATTATCTTTGAAAATTTAGGACAATTTCGGCCACTTTCTAGAATAAAAAAATACAGTCTCTTGAACAAATTGTTTTTCAAAAAACTGTAAACGCAATTTATCTTTCTAATATCATGACTAATTACAATATACGAACATCTAATAACTAACTAATTACAATAATACAAATTTTCCGAAATATTTATAAGGTACTTGAATGTAAACTCGAAATTTTTTATTTTATAGACTATTTTGAAATGATTTTATTAGCATTTCGAATATAGTGATACATAAGTGATAAAAATGATTTATGTTTATGCAGAGCATAGTTCAAACTAACGATTAAAATTACTAATTTTATTTTCAGCGGTTCAAATTAAAAAAAAACAACAAAGTTTCCATCAAAAACTTTTAAATCGAAATATTCCGAGTTTAGATCGAATTATCTTCAAAACATATAAACATATCAGTATTCGTTAGTAAACTAAAATTAGTCTTGACAATTAGAAGAAAGATTGCATTTAATTTTTTTTTGCAAAACTATTTTTTAAGTGTATTAAATTTTTATTATTATAAGTAGTGGATTAGCAGTAAAAACCCAAGCAACCACGGCTATGCCACAAACTATTGTGGCACATGGGCATTTCCAGAAAAACGGCAACCAAAATGCTCAAATCTCTGACATAAAGATGGATTTGGAATCTTAAATATTCGAATCTAAATCTCTGAAAAGGAATTTCTATTCCGTTAACGGTAACGTATAAAAAAATACTCATAAAGTTACGTTACTATGCGATTTGCACACCCAGAAAAAAATACTATATGAATAATAGTTTTTTACTATTAAAAATAGTCAATAGGATAAATTATTATTTTAATCGGAAAATACCATTAAATACTAGAAAATACCATGACATTGCCATTGAGTTTATATGAGAAAATTTATTTTTTGTATACTATTAATTCAATAATTGTCCTATTGACCAATTTTAATGGGGTTTGAGAGAATTTTTTTCTGGGTGTAAATATACGTATTTTTCATGTATTTTGATTAACTAAATTAATTAACTTTAAAGACATACAGATACAAAATATTGTTTTCTGTTTTTTCAGGTAACATTAATAAATATTTCTAAAGCTTAAAAATAATGATCCAAATTAAAATAACGGAAAATTTTTGATTTTTGTATAAGGGTTTTCGATGTCCCGTCCGGATCCAAAAAGATACATTTATTATCATAGTAAACTAAACTTTTTTTTTAAGAGTTGAATCCACTGTTTTTAAAGCAGAATTTCCTCGGCATTTCCAAAAATGTAAACATCTTTTTCCTAGTAATTCTAGAAAATTTTTGACAGCTAATTGAAATCTGTCCCGTCCGGAACTTTGAGTACCAAAAATGTAGAACTACAGTATAAAAAATATAAAAAAAAATGTCAAAAAAGTAAAAAAAAAAAATTAAAAATGTTAAAAAACATCTAAAAATTTGGATAGTGATTTACGTTTCATTTCGTAATAATGATTATTAAATTTGTCATATACATAATTATTTTTAGCAAAAAATCCTAGTGCAAATTTCCATACGGAACGTCCGGAATTATTCTGCGATTTATTACAAAATATCTGTAAACTTTAAAAAGAAAGTGTACATATACAAAAATAATGTAAATTGTCTCAGCTATGTCCTAAGATAATTCAAAAAAAATATATTATACGAAAAAAGTATTTTTAGAATAAAAATCGTACTGATGATTTCCATACGGAATTTTTTGTCCCGTCCGGAATTTTTCTGTGATTTATTTTGAAAAAACTATAATATTTAGGAACAAAGTGTAAATATGAAAAGAGCGCACATGATTTGAACTATTTTTTAAAATATTTCAAAAAAAAAACATTATTATGTACAATTCTCTGACTTTTTGGCATTTCCATATGAACGTCGACATGCACTTCCGTTTTTGCCCCGTCCGGAACTCTCACTATTTAATTTATATCTTTTGATTTACCGTATAGAATTCTCTAATTTTTTGCAGATGTATTTAAATACTACATGCACCAAAAAAATCAAGTAAATTCATTAATTTTACTTCGAGATATTAAAGTTTTAAGCGTACGAATGTCCCGTCCGGAACCCCACGAAATGTCCATATGTGTACCTTTTAAGTTACCTCTGACACCAGTGTTGCAAACTAATAATATGTAGTCCTAAAAAGGTGACTAATAACATGTATGGAACATATGCAATAATATGTCGCAATGCTGTGATATATATTCATACATTCTGATAATGGAACATAAATTTAGTTCCAAAGGGGTGGCTAAGAACATGTGTGGGACAATGCAATAATATGTCACAATGCCGTGATATATAAGTCATACATTCCGATAATGAAACATATACGATAATGGGCGGAGCTAACTTTGTTGTTATGAAGTGGTAAAATAGTGGCAAATTAAAAAATGTATTATGTTCCATATAAGTGGCAAGTACGAAGAACCTAATAGGAACATATATATATAACGTAACTAATTAACTTTAAAATTTAATAAATGTATATTATATACACGACATATTCATAACATCCACACCCAGAAAAAAATACTATATTAATAATAGTTTTTTACTATTAAAAATAGCCAATAGGATTAATTATTATTTTAATCGGAAAATACCATTAAATACTAGAAAATACCATGACATTGCCATTGAGTTTATATGAAAAGATTTATTTTTTGTATACTATTAAATCAATAACTGTCCTATTGACAAATTTTAATGGGATTTGAGGGATTTTTTTTCTGTGTGCACTACATATGTTTATAAAAAGTTCTGTCGCAAAAATATACATCCGCAGAAGCATAATCTATATATATAAAACTCTTGGTCCATCTGTCGGTCTGTCTGTTTGTTCCAGCATCACGTCGATTTAATTGAAATTTTGTAACAGGATACTATGGAGTCTGGAGGGTGTCATAGGCTATATATATTGGCGCGATTGGACAAAGGGGCGTGGTACCTCCCATACAACCTAAACTATCCAACCGACATAACTCAGCACAAACACAAGCTAAAAAGATGAAACAAAAAACTCAAATACAAAAAAAATATACAAAAGCAGCCACACCACATTAAAACTCACCACAATGAAACTCACCACACTAAAATTCACCACACTAAAATTCACCACACTACAACTCACTACACTAAAACTCACCACACTAAAACTTACCACAATAAAATTCACCACATTGAAACTCACCACAATAAAATTCACCACACTAAAACTCACCACACTAAAACTCACCACACTAAAACTTACCACACTAAAACTCACCACACCAAAATTCTCCTCACCTAAACTCACCACACTGAAACTCACCACATTAAAACTCACCACACTAAAATTTCTACTGAGAAAAACTCTACGGGAAAGAATTCTACGGGAAAGAAATCTACCGGAAACAATTCTACCGGGATGAGTTCTACGGGAAGATTTCTTCCGGGAAGAATTCTACCGGGATGAGTTCTACGGGAAGATTTCTACCGGGAAGAATTCTACGGGAAAGCATTCTATGGGGAAGAATTTTACGGGGCAGTCTGAGAAAAAATTGTCTTTGAGAAAAGTTGTTTTGGCGGAGAATTATTATTTGGCTACTACATTTATAAAACCAATAAAAAAACTTTCACAGCCAAGCACGGGCCCCTGATATAAATAATAAAAATGTTTTTTATATTAATAAAATAGCTCCATATCTTTTAATTCACAAAATCTTGGCACGAGTCGTGCACGGGTCCAGCTAGTTTAAAAAATAAAGAAAATCTCAATTTTAATAAATTTTCACAAATTGCATTTTTGAGTGCGCGTAAAAAAAAAGCTTTAACCCGAAAACTTGAACCGTTTGTTAAATTAGAGTTGTAGTTTGTCGAAAACTCTGTTCGTAAAGACTTCTATTATTATGCCATGTATATTTTTTAATTTTTTTTTTACAGGACAAACATTCACGGCACTGCGTAGGATCTTTATTATTTTTTATTTTTAATCTACACATAAATTACAATTCAAGTTAAAATTACAGTTCAAGTTCAAAATAGGTGAACCGAAACTTAAATGTATCAAAATTTGTGGCAACTAAGCCTCGCCCCGAGGCTTTTTGACTGGCAGTTGTGTGGCAAATAAGTATATTTCGCATGATTTAGAACAAACACTTTAATGTCAACTATGTGGCTACCACTTAAGTTGCCACAAAATGGTTACTTGGGCATGTTAATCCCAGTCCGTTTTTCAGTTTTAAAACAGCGAATGCATTTTTATCAAAAACGATATGTAATATGAAAAAAAAACTGAGTATTCGAATTCATCACCACCAAATTACATTGGATTGATGTAGGGGAACTCCATGGGAAAAATAATGTTAGGCAGTGTAATTTGTTTTACAATATTAATTTGCCATGCCTTAAATTTCGCAGAGTTTGACATTATTGTAGTGTCAACTGTCAACCATGAAAGCAGCACGCCTGTCACATGCTTCATAATTCGCATATGGTACAACGTATTTACACTGCTTCTTCCACTACTTTATCAGCGTATTTCTATCTACGCACTCGGGCAAAACCATGCCACTTAATGAAGCATTTAATGTGCTACAAAATGGTATTATTTATGTTTTGTTTTTTGTGTTCATTCTACCGGCATCTTGTAATAACATATTTATGAAAAGAAGCATAACATAAAATTACATACATTAAGTCAGCTTTCACACGTCTGCTTCAGTGACATTTTTATTACTTCGTCGATTCCCGTAAGTTGTATTTTGTGTTTAATTGACATGTTCACACTTTTTTATCTATAATTTTACGAAAACACGCAATACGTGCGAAATAATTATAGAATTTGAAAAACACATTATTAATGGTATTTAATTGGTTGTTTTTTATGTTCAACGTATGATGTACTACTTTATATGATTGATAACGAACATATTTTGGCTTATATAAAATTTTATGAATATGCTTTATTTTTATACTTGTAATTTTGAATTATATGAATGAATGAAACATTTTGAAATAATCGAAAATGGTATAAATAAATTGGGTTATGTATCTTTTTAGTTAATTTATTATTTTTTCTATAAAGTTTTAGCAGTCATGAAAGTGTTTTTTTGATCATTTTTTATAATAGTCGCAACTACAATGTTATAATGGCCTATTAACTGCGCCTGATGATGCATAACAAAAGGCTACTTGTTTAAATCAAAGAAAGCCATGTGTGGAAAGTGTGAAAAGTAGTCATCAATTTATGAGCCAACCTTCACACGAGTTTGGAGCAGGTGTCTCTACACCTTTAGTATTATTTTTCATGAATGAAACAACATATAATAAAAAAAAAAACTTTAAATATAATTTTGATATAGGTTCCAATGATGGAACATTCCTAAAAAAATGACAAAATGCTCAATAAATAAAATGTTTTTTTTTTTGTTTTCTTTATTTTAATTTTACTACTGAATTCTGTTATGAATAGTATGTATTTACTAATCACCTACGTGAATGCGTTCGTTTCATCATCTTTTAGAGTCGTGCACACTACTTCAGTGCACACTACTTCAGTGCACACTACTTTAGTACACACTACTTCAGTGCACACTACTTTAGTACACACCACTTCAATGTACACTACTTCAGTGCACACTACTTCAGTGCACACTACTTCAGTGCCACTACTTCAGTGCACACTACTTTAGTGCACACTACTTAAGTGGACACTACTTTAGTGCACACTACTTCAGTACACACTACTTCAGCGTACACTACTTCAGTGTACACTGCTTAATCGACTCATGTTATTGAAAGAGAGTATAATAGCTTGAACTCAAGAGACAAAACTAATGTGATTAAATAAAAAATGTCTAGCATTTTTCAGGAATATTTCGGGTATACTTCTGGAAAGTGTATAGGCGTTTGTCAAATTTTGTAGAATTTTAATGGCAGTGTGAATCTGAATCACATTATTTATTGGGAGGGGCAGAAAATAGGCAGATTTTGATACACATTGGTACTATGTCAATTTGAAATCTTTCGAAAATGTGTTTCTGAACTGCCTTGATCCTACTTCAGTGCACACTACTTTAGTACACACTACTTCAGTGCACACTATTTCAGTGCACACTACTTCAGTGCACACTACTTTAGTACACACTACTTCAATGTACACTACTTTAGTGCGCACTACTTTAGTGTACACTTCTTCAGTACACACTACTTCAGCGTACACTACTTCAGTGTACACTGCTTAATCGACTCATGTTATTGAAAGAGAGTATAATAGCTTGAACTCAAGTGACAAAACTAATGTGATTAAATAAAAATTTCTAGCATTTTTCAGGAATATTTCGGGTATACTTCTGGAAAGTATATAGGCGTTTGTCAAATTTAGTAGAATTTTAATGGCAGTGTGAATCTGAATCATATTATTTATTGAGAGGGGCAGAAAATAGGCAGGTTTTGATACACATTCCTATTGTGTCAGTTTGAAATCTTTCGAGAATGTGTTTCTGAATTGCCTTGATCGTGCCAACAAAATTGTCTGGGGAATTCAAAACAATTTTGTTTAATAAACAATTTAAAGTCGTCTTTAATATTAAAATAAGCTTTTTGACATTTTATTCTTTGTGAAAATTGTTAAAAAGGGAGTCTTTAATTTTAAATTGGACATTAATTTGTCTCTGTATATGCGCCATTGTGTTTAATATCAGTTTAAAAATGTTGCTCTTAAGTTTAGAGTTAATTTTTGGTATTATTCACGGGTGTTGATTTTTACTGCATCCTACTCATATTGAAATCGATTTTTTATGCTCTTTGGAGCCACTAGAAAACTATTTATTTTTAATTGATTATGTATATTTTAATTTTAAAAGGAACACAGATAAAATATATGTAGAATAAGAAATACAAATATAATAAATAACAAATATAATAAAATAAATAACAAAAAAATAACTAATAAATTCTTCAAAGCATGTGTTAATATCGTATTATTCGTGTTCAATTAATTTATTAATTGATATGCTTAAATATTTAATCAATACAATTAAATTCGTATCGGCTGTAAGCGAATACTCACACCAATGTTAGCGAATACATCACTAAATTAAGCGTACCCACACACCAAAGTAAGCGAATGCCCAAACCACCGGTGCGATGCGGAACAGCTGTTGCCAGCAAATGTGATTGCTAATGTGAAGTATGTGTACGCTAATGCAATTAATAATTTAATTGGCGCAGTTTCAGCAAACATTAAATTGTATTGATGTACCTTGTTGGTTATATATATTAATGATGAATAGGATTTGTCTGATCATTTCCAGATATTTGCATCAAAAAGACAAATGCAAAAATAGTCTAAAAACATCAACATTTCCGAATTTGAGATCCAGATATTTCTGATTTTCTTGGCAATTTAAAGAATATTTAAAAACTAGTTTTGAAATTGATACGGGAGCCGGCCAAGTCATCCCGAGACAATTATTTACCAAGATAGTTCATTTCTTTTCAGTTACAAATCTGAACCGGACACGACGGTATTAAATTATTAAAAAAGGTTTATAACAATATCAAACAAAAAATACAGTCCATTTGGCTTGCTTTATTAATATGTTTTTCTTTGCTGCTAGAGCTGCTTTTTATGATCGTATCTCTGATCACTAAAAAAAAATAAAGTCTACATTTAGGCTGCCGTAAAATAGCATTGTGTCATCATGTCGTTACTTTCATTCAGCTATTTCCCATTTCACACACTCTTTTCAAACGGTTTATTAAGCTTCACTTGATACCTTTTCACCAACCGGATGTGTGCAATACAAGCTTTCTTTCCTACTATATTTGGTGATAATGGCAACACATGATTTTAGGCTTGCGTGAATTTAAATAAAAAATGCTATTTTTTTTGAAATTAAAAAAATTTAAATTAAAACGAGTTGGGAAAGTTAGGTCACATGGGTAAGTTCGGTCACATGGTGCGGATTTTTATAGTCGGTCGGGCCCGACTATGGAATACCCTACACCTTTGATGGAAATATTAATGAGGAATATTTAATTGTATACCTTCATTTTCAATTTTAAATTATGCTGAACCTCCCCACCCTCAGAATATTATTCATATATCAGAAATTTACGTCTTATATCCCCATAAATTAAAAAATGTATATAAAGTATAAAAAACTAAAAAAAAAATGAAAAATATAATTGGGCGGACCACGCCTATATTTAAAATTTTGAAAGGCTAATATTTCATAGATTTGATTTTAATAATTTACAGGTCAAATTTCCACTATGAAAACCCGGGAAATAATGAAAAAAAAAAGTGGGCGGATCACGCCCATTTTTGGACCACATATTTTTAGGTAAATTCTAAAAATATGTTTTAAATTTTATAACTATACCTAGAATACTTTTCGAGTTATTAGTTCCGAAAGAGTTATATAAAAGTGACTTGTATGGGAGGTGGGCGTGTCCGTTGACCGATTTGGCTCATTTTCAAACTCAGTTCCTACTTTTGGCTAAAATATACTGAGACGAAATTTCATCGCATTCTGATCAGTATTTCTCAAGTTATTCTGTATTCGGACAGCAAGACAGCAAGACGGACAGACAGACAGACGGACATGGCTAAACGGACTCGGGTAGTGATGCTGATCAAGAATATATATACTTTTCCATACCGGACACGTCTCCTAAGGGGCGTTACAATATATGCACAAAGTTAATATACCCTGTACCTCATAGGTGTAGGGTATAAAAAAAAGAAACTTTTAGAGATAACAAAAATTTATAGAAAAAATAATTCTATACATACTAAATATTTTTTATAAATAATATAAATTTTTAGAGAAGATGTTAATTTTTAGAGAATATTTAAATTTTTGGAGAAAATATAAATTTCAAGATATTGTCCTGAGTTCAAGGTCTACACCATTTACAAATGAAAAGATTAACTGAAATTCAAAAGACATCAATTGAAATACAGAAATTCTATTTAAAATTCAAAAGGCATCAATTGATATTCAGAAATGTCCATTTGATATTCAGAAATTTCCATTAGATATTCAGAAATGTCCATTAGATATTCAGAAATTTCCATTTGAAACTCATAGATTTCAAATTCAGAAATTGTCATTTGAAATTAAGAAATGTTCCTTTGAAATTCAGAAATTACTATTTGAAATTAAGATATTTCCATTTGAAAATCTGAAATTTCCATTTGAAATTTAGAAATTTCCATTTGAAATTTAGAAATTTCCATTTGAAATTTAGAAATTTCCATTTGAAATTCAGAATTTTCAAATGAACAATTCTGAAATTCAAATTGAAATTTTTGAATTTCAAATACAAATGTCTGAATTTCAAATGGAAACTTCTAAATATCAAATGGAAATTTAAAAAATTTCAAATGGACATTTTCTGAATTTCAAATCGACATTTTTTGAATTTTAAATGGAAATTTATGAATTTAAAATCTAAATTTTCTGAATTTCAAATGGAAATTTTTGAACTTCAATTTTAAATGGAAATTTATGAATTTAAAATCCAAATTTTATGAATTTCAAATGGAAATTTCTGAATTTAAAATAGAAATTTCTGAATTTAAAATCCAAATTTTCTGAATTTCAAATGGAATTTCTGTATTTCAAATGATGTCTTGTGAATTTCAATTGATGTCTTTTTAATTTCAAAAGGAATTTTTGAATTTTAAATGGAATTTCTGAACTTCAATTGATGTCTCTATATGATGAAAAGGAAATGCCAAACACAAATAAGAGATAAGAATATCAAAGTCTTGATATAAGCACGTTGTATGGAAAACCGACCCGACATACCGAATAGACAAGCACGCGTTGCGATGAACCTATGTAAAATAAGATCGGTGTAACAGTACCTGTATTACTGTGAAGTGAATTTAAAACTGTGTGCATGGCTGTAAAACTGTGTAGTGCTTCTAAAACTGTCGGTTGGTGTATATTCTATATACGCATACATTTTACCATCTATACCAATCAGAAGGTATTTAATTTATACGATTAAATAATTTGTATATAAAATTAATTATATTAATAGCATTAGTTATTTTGATTTTTGAAATCTACATTTTCATAAAGAAAATTTGAATGTTTTAATAAAAAAAATTAACTATTTAATAAATAACTGGCTGAAAGAAAATATAAAATATATGTATTAATTTCAATATTTAATTATGTTTGTTTAAACCGCAGGAAAAATGAAAACTAACTGACAATTGACTGACAGGTAATGGCTTTTAGAAAAAGAAAAAAAGAGAAGATATAAAAGTGAAGATATATGCGATACATCTTCAGCGGCTGATTGGTAGTAACATAAATTACAAAGTTCATTTTCCAAACTGGCCGTGCATGAAATATGTGATTTATAATGAATAGTTTAATATGTCGAAATTACTGCAAAAATAGGTAGTAATCATTTTATAAAATAATGGCAGAATATTTGGACCGTTTGCTAATACTTAGCACTATCTTTCACTATTAAATTGAATAAAATAAAACATTTTTAATCAGAGATTAAGGCCGTAACTCAAAACAATATATCTTTAAATCCTTATTTTTTTAAACAAGGTTGTCACCGAAAACATTATGCAAAAAACAGAATTATAACATATTCAAAACCTATATAAATGGTTTCGGTTTTTAAGAAAATCTAAATTGAATTTTGCTAAACAATATATTAAATATTTATATATTTTTAATGTTTAAATTTTTAATAAATAAATTATTAATAAATCAATTATTTCAATAAACAAATATTTGTATTAATACAATTTTATATTTTTTATAATAAAAACCTATTTTAGCAATTAAAATACCTCAAAATAAATTCAATGTTTTGTTTGCATTGGCATTACTTTCCCTGCTGCTGCTACTTATGTTGGTGATTAAACATAAGATGCTTTAAATCTATGCAATCGATTTAAGCGTGACATCTTTGACAAGCAAACTATTTAAGCCAACAACATGAAGGCAGCCTATCTATCAACTTTGCGTTTCACCCAAACGCAAAGTGTTAAACCAACGACACATAAATGCTGCACGTAAAAGCATCAAAGGCATCAAAAGCGACAACAAACGATTGAGAAATGCCAAAGCAGCAATATTTATTAATTGCTGCTGTTGTTGTTGCTGCTGTTTCTGCTGCTGGTGCTAGTGGTGCCGCCAATAATTCTGCCGATGCTACAGATGAAGGCTCAGTGAATGCCAAAGAAAGCTCACACTCACAGAAACATGGCACGCATGAAACAACCCAGTCGGAAATTTTCTACTAATTGATAGTTGCCAACCAAAAATCACACGAACAATCACTAAATCACACGTGAGACTTTTTCATAAAATAGTCAAATATTAAGAAAAAAAAACACACAAAAATCTCATATCGTATAAATCAAACGTAAATTACACACATATATCAGAATTTAAAATTCATTAAAAATTTATTATAATATTCAGAAAAATTTGTAATTTTATTTTTTCAAACAGTTTTGTATATTTTTTTACAATTTCTTTCGGAAAATTGGTTTGCTCCATACATTATTGAGTCGATTTCTAGAAAATGATAATACAGGTTTTCATATTCTTAAAACCTACACAATAACTATTTTTATGTTCAGATATAAATAACACATCAGAAGTTATTAAAATAAAACATTAAATAGTGGTTATAGAGCAAAGGCGATGTTGAATATAAATAAAATAAATAAATAATTTTATATATAAATCATATAAATTCGATTGCTAACTCAATTTATCCAAAAATGGCGTATGAAGCAAACAACGATGTGCACAATTACACAATATCAGACGAAGTGAAAAATATCACAATTATTACACAAATCAGAAATTCATGCAAATATCTCACGTGAGTCTCAAAATCACTCACATCGCGTAAAAAATCATTATTTGAGATTTAACTCCTAAAATTGGCAACGTTTGAAGTTCTTTGATCATTTTTGACACATCGATGATACACTAAATAAAGTATAAACAACAAAAAATTATTTCATTAAAATATAAAAATTCTTTTCTTTTTTTAAGACTTTATAAAAACCTCTGAAAAAACTCACAATAAAGAAAAATTAAATTGAGACAAAATTAAATAAAATCTTTTATTTGCATTAAAAACAGACCAAAAAAACCCACAAAATTATATTAAATTGGTCAAAATTAAAATAAACACAAATATGTATGTCGTCGGTGATACTGCAAAACCGCATTTTCGAATACCTCTTACAAAATGAATATTACAGAAGAAACAAAACTATTTTGAGTCTCAATTCATGCACTTACTTCATAAAAAATTAAGTGTGTCATAACTTAAAATGGCATTTATATAATTTATCCGATCAACATATCATTTAAAACCGGATTATAACACACAATTAGTCGTAATTTTAATATTCAGTTAGGCGGGTTTGCAGTATCATCGACGAAAAAATTTTTTTTTTCTATACAAAAAAAAAAAAAAATTTAGAAAATTATTTTTTAAAATATGATGCAATCAAAATACCATCTTGAAATTTTGCATGGACATTAAAAATAAATTGACAAAAACTTAGGATTTTTTTTCAGAATTTTAAATAGTGTCCTTTTTAAGGACATCAATTTTGAAGTGCAAGGATAATGACCACGGGCCACATGTTACCGTTTGGAAATTACAACTTAATTTTTCTAAAAGCTTGACCTATTAGCTTTAAAACGAGCCATTAATGGAGTTTCTAGCATTTCTAGTTCAAGAGATATTTAAATATGAACAACAGTACAAAAGTGATTTTTGGCACTTTTTTTCCAACTTTAAGCCACTGTATCTCTGGAAGTAGTGGTCGGAAAAAAAAAAAAAAAATGTTTAGTGCATGTCTCGATACCCTTTATCAGCTGCCAAAAGTTCATTAAGATCGAAAAGGTAAAATCTCAAATTTGACTTTTTTTGGTCGATTTGGTGTGGAATGGCCCATATACCTTTTGAAATACAAAAGAGTTTTGCAAATAATTTAACATTAATGGTGCTAAGTTATTTTCAAAATGCGATATTGGTGTAAAGTAGGAAGCAGGTTCTGGGGTAAAGTGGGAAACGTAATTTAAGCAATATTTTGACTATGAGTAAATGCACATTTTTCATATTTTCCTAACATAACTAGTGAGATATATTTAATAAGGTGTTAAAATATTTCATCGTCTATTGGTTCTCTTGAGCACCGAAGAACCGTTCGGTGTGTAAGCCTGTTTTATAGGTATTACAACGGTAAGTGTTCGAGGGAAATACATGGCCTGATTCCACCAGGTCGTGTGTTCTCTCGTCCTACTAGGGCATCAAACCAAGCTCACCCCTTCGTAGTTCACTCGGCTCTCAACAGAACCACGCATTATAGAGAGAATTTGTTCTTCAGTCGCACGACACATTTGTGGAACAATCTCCCTGCGTCCGTTTTTCCCGAAATTGTTGATATTGGCAAGTTCAAAACAAACATTCACCGTCACGACTCCATGTTTCCCCCCTCCCTTTAACCTATTATCCGTTCTTACGATTAACACTGTGCATTGCACGTATAGGGGGCATCCCCTGAGCGTTGGTTAATTTGTATAAAAAAATAAAAAAAAACTGCTTTTTGGTCAAAAGTTTCCCACTTTAACCTAACATTTTGCAACATGTCAGAATTTGTAATGTTTGAAAAATCACTCAAAAATCAATTAAAAGGCATATAAATGGTATTTATTTTATCCTTTCAAGGGATTTTAAAAAATTACTCAAATTTTTGGAGGAAAATCAAAACGTGTCCCACATTAACCCAGACTTCCCTATTAATTTCGTACATGCTTTTTTTTTTGATTGTACGGTATGAAAAATATAAAGAAAATAGAAATGTATTAAAAATTTGGTTATCTAATATAAAAAGTCATCAATGCTAGAATTTCCCATTGGGATGTAAGCCATGCGAGATGCGTCATAATTGCGCACAATCATAATTTGTAAATGTGATGCTGTGAGGCTCCAGCATCCATATGGTATATCTCAGTATAAGTGGTGTCAAATAGTATGGAACTGGGTCAAAAGATACAACAATGCACATCGTCGCACAGCATCTGACTGAGGGCAAAGTAAATGCAGTGTTGTTTTGGAACTTTTTCTTGGATTTTTGTCTTTTTTGTTTTTGTTTGTCGTAACTCATTTCATTTTCTAAAGCGATGTCAATGATTTGAGCTGCTGCTGCTGCAAACTTTTTAATAGTTTTTAAGTTAAGTTATTTTTGTAATGAAAACAACGTGAACTTCTGTTGTTATTAAAATGCAATTATCAAAGAGAAAACGTAATTTTTACTGCTTTTAAAGATTCCATACATATATTTCATTTTTTTTTTTTTTTGGCTGTGACTTTGACTTCTGAAAAAATGTGCCCAAAACTTTCTTCGAATTCTTTTATTAACAAACAACACTAAAGGTAAGCACAACCAATTGACTTTACAAAGAAAGACATCAAGAAGAGCAAATTACAAGAAAGAAAAAAAAATAGTGAATATAAAAATAAAAAAAAAATGCAAACAAATAAAAGAAAAGCAATTAATCATAATAACTGCAAAACCATGCGACGAATCTTGCTGCTGCCGCATAGTAGAACTGGACCTGTCTTATAGTCGTATAAAAATGCGCAAAAACAGATGTTAATATCTTTTCAGTAAACGTCAATTTATGCCAACATAAAGATTTATTACAGCTGATTTACTACCTATTATTAGTTGCTACACATTCAGAGGTAGCAAATAATGTTAAAGAAAACTGCTAGAAAAACAAATTGAACCGTTTTGACCATTTGAACTCAATTAAGTACAATTTGTGAACAAGAATAAAAAACAAAATAAAATAAATAAAATAGAAATCTACTTGATTTGATTTGAAATAAGAAAAAAAAAATAAAAATGCCGTTTTATTTGTTTTTTTAATTTATGTTTTTTTATATTTATTTATAAATTTCTTAAAGCACACAACATGCTATAATTTGTGTAGTTATGGATTGCAAAAATTAGCAGACTTTTGAAAATTATGACAATAATGCGAAAGAGCTAAGTAATTTTGCAGTAAATAGTGGAAGTCTTTGAGAAAGTTCATATTAGAGTAAAAAAAAGTTCGAGAACATGTGATAGAGAATGTGTTGTATAGGTTTTTATAGTATTTGTGGAAAGAGGAAAGGAAAACCCGAAAAGACTTTGTATAGAAAACATGCAGATGTTGGAAATTTTAGCAAAGCAGCTATTGAAATTGAAAAAAGTGTTTCTGAGAATGTAAAGTATAGAATATTTAAGTATATTTTAGAAAAAGAAACATGCAACAGTTTGAAATGATTCATAAAGCAATGGAAATTGAGAAGATTAAGGTAGATAAATGTTTTTTAAGTAGCACTTTTTAAGTAGTTTTGATGTGGGTTTTCGAAGTTTTAGCATAAAAAGAGTTAAAAGTATTAAAAGAGTGAATTATGAAAATGACAAAGGTAGAAAAATGGTTTTTGAGAAGTTATAGTATAGACTGTTTAAAAAGTTTTGATATGGGAATTTGAAGTTTTAGCAAATAGCAAAAATATAAAGGTAGAGACTTTTTTAAGAAGTTAAAGTATAGACTGTTTAAGAAGTTTTGATGTGGAAGTTTAAAGTTTTTTGAATAAAAAGACCAGAAAACGTGAAAACAGTGCATCATGCTGTTGATAAAGGTGAAGAAATGGTTTTTTAGAAGTTATAGAATAGACTTCTTAAGTAATTTTGATAAATTATTTTTCAAAAGGTATATTTAGTCTTTCAAAGTAATATTGATGCGAGAGTTTGAAGTTTTAGCAAGAAAAAGAGTTAAAAATATGAGAACAGTATGTCATGCGGATGAAAAAGGTGGAGAAATAATGTTTCAGAAGTTATAGTATAGACTGATTAAGTAATTTTGATGCAGGAGTTTGAAGTATTAGCAAGAAAAAGAGTTAAAAATATGAGCACAGTGCTTCATGAGAATGATAAAGGTAGAGAAATTAAAATTCTGTACATCGAAATGCTAAAATTTTAATTAAAAAAAGATGGCTGTCGATGTTAAGGTCTTAAAATGTTTTTGAGGAAATGAAGTACAGAAGTTTTTAGCATTTTTAGAAAATGTAAAGAGCAAACGTTTTGAAATTTAGAAAAAGACGTTGAAGACTTTGAAAAGAAATAGTAAGACTTATAAAAAAGACTTTGAAGATTTAGAAAAGAAAAAGTTGAACTTATAAAAAAGACTTTGAAGATTTAGAAAAGAAAAAGTTGAACTTATGAAAAAGACTTTGACGATTTAGAAAAGAAAAGGTAGGACTTGTAAAAAAGACTTTGAAGATTTAGAAAAGAAAAAGTTATACATATGAAAAAGAGCAATTTCTAGAGAAACAATTTGAGGTTGTATAGAGAAATAGTGCGTTTGACATATCCGTTTTTATAGATTGAATGGAAATTTTGAAAAAGAGAGATAAAAGTATTAAGAAATTGTGGCTGAAAGTTGAAAGAACAAATATAAATTAGTGAAGTAAATGAGAAATATATAAAATATAAAAGATTTTGCTAAAATGAGCTGAAAAATATTTTGCAAAGATTATGAAAACTGTGTGGGAAGCTGTAAGTAAAAAGTTTAAAAAGGCTGAAAGTGCTTTAGAAGGAGTAAAGAGTTCTGATAGCCAAAAGATAGTGTAGTGGAAAATGAAAAGTAAAGTTTTTTTTTTTTGTTTTAAATAAATTATTATTTTGTAATTTTGTTTTTTATGTTTTTGTTTTGGTGATTTTTTTTTTTTGAAATTATAGTAAGAAGTATGACAGAGTAATAGATATAGATATAGTTAAAGTAATAGATCTAGTTATAGAAATAGGTACAGATTGTAGGAATAGCGATAGAAGTATAGAATAGGAACGATTTAAGAGTGAAATAGTGAAATTATAGATAGTTTGATTTAATTCATTTTATAATAAATGCGACTAGTTGCATGCTTTTGTTTGTGTTTGTGTTTTTTTAAAAGTTTGTTTTGTGAATTTCGTTTTTTAGAGCGTCGATGACAGCTGTCAAATGTGAAGTCATTTGACAGCTGTCACAAAGCCTTTGCTTACTGTAGAATTTCAGCAAGTATACATAACATAATTAAGCATAAATTAAATCATAGTTAGAAAAGATATTTTGTAAAGTGTAGTGTATGGTGAATGAGTGATAGTGATAGGGTGGCAGCTCAAAAAAATCGAAGAGTGATTTTTTTGCCTGCACCAACACGGAATGTCAACACTTGGCTGACATTTGATTTAGTTGTTGTGTGTGTTTTTTTTTGTTTTTAAATTACAAAATAAATATGTTTACATTGTTTTATATAATAAATTAAAATAAATAATAATATTTTATAAATAAAAATAATAATAATTTAAAAATTTCGCTGATCGTTTGTCCTAAATTTGTTCGTTCGTAATTTTTTGTTTTTGTTTTACATCCTTCTTTCATCGATTTGTGTGTGTGTGTGTGTCGTTGCAACCCTGCTGTAGGGTTGCCACACACACACATTTACCCTAATAGCAGCCTATTGCAATGTGGCACCAGTGTGGCGCTTATCGCCTGGCCTGCTTGTAGCCATTGTAGGCAATGGTCTGTGCAACGGGCGAGCTATAGGCACCATGTGTATCCCAGCCGGAGCTGGCACCACCTGAGGACCAACCGCCGGTGGCAGCACCGCCCGATGACCAACCGCCAGTGCTGGCAGCACTTGCGCCAGCTGAGTTCTTACCGCCGAAAAGACCGCCGAGTCCGCCCAAAAGACCACCGCTGCCGCCGGAACCGCCCAAGCGACCCAAACCGCTGGAAGCGCCTGCAGCCAAAGCCAGGAAGAATGCGATAACGGAGACGACGAGCGCCTTCTTGGCGATGAACAACAGACCGAAGATGGAACCAATGCCGAGCACAGCGATCTTAGCACCGACACCCAAAAGGATAGGCAGGAATTTCTTGATGAGCTTCTTCTTCTTGGTGCGGGACTCGACAACCAATTCACGGAGATCGGCCTTGATGTCATCGGGAATGGCGCGTGCCACAGAGCGGGCGGCATTGGCGAAGTTGAAGTTCAGCGAGCGTTCGGCAAAGAAGTTCTTGGCATTGGACATGAAGTAGTTGCCCATCTCGCTGGTGCGTGCCTCAACGGTGGGTGCGGCCTCAACGGCGATGGCATTGTCGGAGAGTGATTTGCCCTGGCGACCTTCGTTGCTCTTGACCAAGGAGACACCACCGAAGACCTCGATTTGTGGGTTGTCGAAGAAGGACTTGGCTTTGCGGAAGAGCTGTTGAGGAATAGAAAAGGGGAGAGAATGTGAAATTAGTATGGCGGAATAAATATATGAAGATTGGGAAAAATGTTAGCAAAAGTCTTAAGTTGAAAAGCACATCGTCGAGCAATGAAAATATATTTTAAAATGATTTTAATTTGAGTTGAACTTGAGTTTAAAATATTTTCAAAATTGTAAAACTCAGAAAGAGTTAAATATTAAGAAAACATTAATATTTTTAAATTTAGTATTAAATGCTAAAAAGATTAAATTTAAATTGCTGCATTTAGTATTATTTTTCTAGTTTTGAACACTGTTGCTTTTGCAAGTATTTAAAAATTTCACTTTTTCCAAAATGCTTTCACTGCAGATCAACGAAATTTTCATTTTCAGGATGCTGTAAACTTTGCACTTTTCACTTTGAATGTCTTTTTTTTTTTGTATTTTTTTAATTTTTCACAATATAATCCTTTGTTTGGTTTTTGTAATCCGTACCGTCAGTTGCAGACACGAGATCGAGTCAGATTCCAGGCAATCGGCGAATCCAGCTGGTGCTGAAGGCGCCTCGGCTTTCGAGATGGGATCAGCGCAGATGCCGCTGGCCAACAGAAGGACACAAGTGGTTGCAATGAAAAGCTTCATTTTGTTTTATGTTTTTTGTGTGTTGTTTTTAAATTATTTTTAAAAGGAGGATTTAAAATTTTTAAATTATATCCAAATACACCACCGAATTCACTGTGTGTTCATTCGAATGGAACAAGTTGCGGTTTGATAATTTTTCGACGGTGTGCGGCTGTTTTTAAAGAGTCTCCAACAATCAACGAAATATCACAAAATTATGCAAAACGTATCAGAAAACAACAACAACACCAACAATAGCCGACAATAACACATAAGAGACATACCAAGCAAAGCAAGCAACGTCTCTTCTTAGCCCTGCATCCAGCGCTGCCGAAGAGAGCGTCCGTCGCACCTACATTTGATTGTTTTTGTTTTGGCTCTGCCCTCGTGGGCCAGAGTGCGTCCGCAACTGCCAGAGCGCAGTAGCTGCGAGGTAGCCAAAGAGAGAAGGTCTCATAGTTATTGTCGATCTTTAGAAACCTCTTCCTCATTGTTAAATACAAACAGCATTAGTGTCGCTGCGAAGAGCACGCGTTTGTGTGCGCATGTGTACCGTTGGGAAGCGGTCGACTCAGACGACGGTATTCGTTGTTGTTGTGGTCCGAACCATTTAGAGTCGTCATTTTTATTTTTTTAGTGCGTCTGCGCGTCGATATGCTTAACATTATGAGCTTTACAACCTAAGGCAGCAGTTACAGCAACTATATGTGAAGCGAAAGAGAGTACGAGAGAGAGAGAGAGGTTCGCTCGCGGTCGGCATTCTTTTTCTATAGTAATTTCTTCGTTGGCTGGTCTCGAATTTCTTCGATGTTTCTTTCGTAATCTTGCGCATCTTCATGCCGAGTTGATGCTCCGTCTTCAAAGTCCCATTATCTTTTCTGCGTCTTGCGACCCGCAAAGTCTTGTCCTCACTGCATTCTAGATATCGATTTCTTGGTTGTATCTTCCTGGTCTTCACTTCGTACCTCGTCTTCTTCCTCTGCATTACGTCTTCGCTGTAACGTCTTCTCGGTCACGTTTTTTTCGTCACATCTTATTCGTCTCCACCTCCGTTCACCCCGTTGTCCAGTGTCTTTTAGATACTTTACTACACTATATCATCTTCTTGGTCGTGCCCTCCCGCCTTCATCTTCTGGAACGCGTCTTCTTGTCTCCATCTTCTTGTTATCAGATTCTACTCTGTTATTTTTTGTCTCTTTTCGTATGTTTCCTTAGTACTCGCAGCGCTGCCGAGCCGGTAACATTTATTGCAGGTGCTAAACAGGTGAATTTCTACATATTGTTGTTGTTGTTCGGTTAACCGTTTTGGCATGTAGTATATGATGTTGGCAAGAAAAGAAAGTTTCATAGCTGCAAGAGAGTACCTTGAAATTTTTAAAATGTTCGTTTTTATTTTCCTTGATGTTATAATAGTTGCATTAATCTGTTATGTAATCGTCGGCGTGTTTATGGCGGTCAGATCTGTGGTTATTCGAAAATGTAGAGGTTATTTTTATGTAGAGCTATTGCAGTGTTACCTATTTGGGAATAGCTCAAATAAGTCATTTAATGTATTCAGATAATTTTATCTAATTGAATGTGATTTCGTAGTTTTAAGAACATATCGTAATTTCAGGTCCTTAAAGGATACAATGTGAATAAAAGACTACAGAATCTACTATGTACATTAGGCCGGGTCGGTCTCCATACAAAATAAAAAATTGTTGAAAGTCCGCCCCTAAAATGAAAGATTATCTCGTAAAAGTGTCAGAAACAAAAAAAAATGTTTTTTAATCCTCTAAAAACCGTCAAAATCCTTTTCACTTAAACACTATATTTGTAAATTTTTTCTATATGATGCAATCTAAACATTTTCCACGGTAAAGTTTTATAATTTTACGAGACCATTAATAATATGACAAAAAAAATGCATTTAGAGAGGTAGAAAAAACTAACATCACCTTTTAAAGTTGACCTCGGAGGTCAATTAAACCTATAGGACAAATATATTAACCGCCGAGACCATTCCAACGATATATAAAACTTGATAATCGGACATCAAATATGATGAAAAAACAATTTTGACGGTCTCCAAAACATTTTGTTTCTTGTTTTTACCATTTCTCAATGTAAGCTTTTATTTGAGGGGTGAATTTTCAAATATTTTTTAAAATATAATATATAACGTTTTTACTTAAAAAAGAGTTAACTGTAACTTTTTTGTTTATGAAGCAAACTAAACGGTAAAGTTTTATATTTTTTTGAGAACTTTAATTATATGATAATTGAAATTGCATTTGGGGGGGGTAGAAGTCTGAAAAAACGATCATCACTTGTTGAAGTTGATCTCGGAGGTCAATTAAACATATAAGACAAACCGCCAATATCTTTCCAAGGGATCCGTATGAAATGTCGAAAAAAAATGTTGAAACCTTAAAATGTCGAAATTATAAAAGCCTTAGAACGCCGAAACAATATTTGGCCGAATCACAAAATGTCGAAAAATATTTTAAAGCTAGAAAATGTCGAAAAATCTTTAAAACTATAAACACAAAATTATTTTTATATAAGATAAAAAATGTCGAAAATTAAAATGCCGAAATATAAAAATATTGAAATACAATTTTCAACTCCTAGATGAGCAAGTCCACACGAAATCTCGCAGGATTAACTCACTCTTTTCGATGTCAATAATATTTTGGCAACTGATAAAGGGTATCGGGATCTGCATTCACCAAACTTCCAGAGATACAGTCCAAAGTTAAAAAATTGTCAATGATAACTTTCGTATGGTGGTTCCTATTGAAATTTCTCTTGATGCTAGAAACATCGTTAAGGTTTCGTTTTAAAACTAATAAAACAATCTTTTGGAAAATTTCTTCTTAACATGCAAATATGCCCATCGGTCGTTATTCTTGAACTTCAAATTGCAAGTCCTTAAAAAATGTATTTAAAAAGAAAATCAAAATTTTTGTTTATTTATTATAAGTGTTAAAGCTAAATTCCAAGATGGAATTTTGAAGGCAGAATTCGTAGCGGAGATTCTGATATTCACGGGACTCATAATGATGGTGTCTACGTTGTTTTTTTAATAACTTTGTTCTTTTTTAATATTTTTATCTTCGTGTTTTATTATATTTACTTGAAATATATATTTTCGACATTTTCTATAATTTTTTTCGTCATATTAAATTTTGACATTTTTAGTTTTCGACATTTTGTTTTCAACATTTTAGTTTTCCACATTTTTATTCGACTTTTTTGTTTTCGACATATTCAGGTTTCAGCATTTTTATTTTCTACATTTTTGTCTTCGGTATTTTTAGTTTCGATATTTTAAATTTCGACTTATCGTACCAGATCCCTTTCCAACGATGTACAAAACTTGATTACCGGACTCAAATAAGAGAGATATGACGAAAAAAAAACGGCGGTTTTTGGCGGGGACGAAAAAATATATTAAAAAAATATTTCTGCCACTTATACGAGGTAAGCTTTCATTTTAGGGGCGGACTTCAATTTGTCCAATTTGAAGCTCGATATCGTTCCGATAACGGATCCGATATCATTTTATTTCTCCATCTACTCGCATTGAGCTCGCAACAATATCGAAACGAATGACATAACGGGTATGAACAATGATTAAAAAATTCTGATGTTGGTAATGCGAATAATACAATGTACTAAGAGACGAAAAATCTCATTGTCTAGATTCAAATGAGGACAAACCAAACCTCTGAGAATAATCAGAGCTTAGTAAATAGTACAAACGCCAATATCATTAATTATTCCTTAATGATTTCCCAATGCCAGGTTATGACCATCGATTCGACCATCATTCGCCCTGCCAAACACTTTTAATACAAATATCTACAATTTCATGCATGAAATATCATTACCCAGCATGACATTTTATCAATGATTCCACTATGCTTCACTTATATCAGTTCAGGACCATCGATGACCGATAGCATTTTCGCCCAGCAAAGTATTGAGGTTCTTTTCATACAAAAGTCCACCACTTCATGTCATTAATGATGTCATGCAAGTCATTCATAGATACAGTATCGAAGACATTTCATTAGATGATTATTTATGATTTCTTTTAGAAAGCTAGATTAATGATATAATAACTGACAAGATGTTCATAATGTCCTTGGTATATCTATAATGACATATGGTGTATGACATCTTTATGAAACGTTCTTTATTAAATTCTTGTACACATAATCATCAATGACAAATTGTTCAATGTATTCAAACCATAATTAATGTCCTTGCCGTCAATATTTCATAGACCATACATCGATGAAAGTCTTTGATAAAGTCATGCATGTCAAAGACATTTCATCAACGTTACCTTAAATGCTTATCATATTCCATTACATTTGCACGAATTTTTAATGAAATCGTTGTAGACATGTCATCAGGGACGGACTTCCATAATGTCATTGATGTCTTTTTTGTTTTAAGATGTCAATTTCTGCTAAGACTCACATCTCCAATGCTAAATGAGAAGTCGTTGTACTAGACTATTGTTATCTCTAATAACACTATTCAACAAAACGAAAAAAAAAATGTCCATGGATATCCCATACATCTTTTCGATATAATTCGCGATTGCTGATTTTATTTGTCTTAGTTTTTTTCTATTACATAACATTTTTAAGTAATATGGTATCGAAATTTAAGGTCCTTTTCCATCACTTTATAGAATTAAAAAAATACAGTCCCTTCCAAAACTAGTTTTCCCAAAAACTGTAAACTCTATTTCTCTATGAATTGTCGAGACTAATTACAATATACTAACAAATATTATTATTTCGATAGTTTCTTAAGATATTTGAATCTAAACTCGGAAAATATTGATTATTTGAGACTATTTTTGGACGATTTATTTAGCAGTGCCAATGTAATTATAAATATGAAAATGCAGAGAAGAGTTCAAACTAAAATTACTAACTTTTATTTATCGGTTCCTGTTTTTAGAATATGCTCTATCAACATTGTTTCCGTCAAAAACTGTTTAAACTTAAAATGCTTGTATATTTTACATAAACACAGCGTAGAGATAAGTTGCGCCAACCAACTCTTTGCGCAACCAATTTATTCGGTTCTTTCAACCGCTTAGTAGGTTGTTACAGTCACAATTAAAAAATTGTTGTTTGTACTGCAACCAAATTTCGAAAAGGTTTAAACCAATTACTAAATATTTAGAATCATTGGGAGTGTGTTTAGACTAATATTTCAAGTGTATAGGATACTATGGGATATCCGCCAACTAATATGTAGACAATTCGATTTAACCGATTGAAATTAGTTGGTACAACTAACTTCTTCGTTCTTTCAACCTAATGCCAAAAGAGGATTTTTCTGTGTGTACAAATTACTGATAAATGGCTTTTTTAACCCGAATTTTTCTCAAAAACGCTACATAAGAGGAAAAAACTGTGTAAGCAATACTTTAAGTATACGGTCGTTGGTATTTCTTTTATTGAAAATCGTTTGCATAAAAGAGTACCAAAATTATGTTCACAGTGCATATTTTAAAAATTATAAAAATTGGACTATGCTTTGGATAACTATAAATACTTTTTTTTGTTGTTTATCATTAAATCCTAAATGGTAAGACAAATTTAAAAATAAAATCTAAATTTTTCGAGTTTAGATTCTATTAATTTAAAAACGTATTAGCATTCATTAGTATATTAAAACCAGTTGGGAAATTTTAAAGTAGGGACATTTTATAGTAGGTGTTATTATGATAGTTAGGATTATCAAATTTATAGTCGGTGTAGCCGCGGTAGCTCAGTGGTTAGTGCGTTGGACTGCGAGCCGAAAGTTCCCCGGTTCAAGCCAGGACTGGGGCTAACAACATCTTTTCATAGAAACATTTTCCTATACCGCGCTACCTCTCGTCAGTAAATGGCAAACCTACGAGAGCAAAACCATTGCCTATGAAAAGCTCTCACTCGCCGTTAGGATTCGGCAATAAAATGTAGGTCCCACCACTTTCAGTACAAATATAACACGCACTGCTCAAAATGGTGAGAGAGCCCGGCCGAAGTTCTATACAGGACTGTAGCGCCAAACTATTATATATTATTATAGTCGGTCTAAGCCGACTGTAAATACCCTACACATATGTGTGGTTACCATTCAAAGTGGTATATAGGTCAACAGGGAATACGAATACTTAAAATAACTACAAACTTTCAATCGCTGAAAAATGTCCATTCATTTGATACCCTTATTTACAAATGGGTAGGTGTACCGAATTTCGATTTTTTTTTTGGGAACCACATGTCATTTCGAGGGAAAACATTATTTCCATGTATTTGAGCATGAAGTCAATATATATTTGACCGAAAAAGTTTACCTAAACACGTATACAGTAAAATTGAGCTGTAGATGTTAATTTTATATGTGGTATTTCCCTAGTAGAAATTTGCCCGATGCGCCATAGGGAAATGATCGGGTTTTCGTTGGGTAAGCCCTATTAGAGAAAATATGATCATTGCCTTTGCATGCCCTTATCATGCTTACCATAGCAAGGTTTACATTATCTAAACAGTCAATGTTCCCGATCATAGCTACATTATTTGTTCCTCATAACGAATTTAGTATCAGGCAATGATCGAGATTAATGAGAGAAACCCTCTTATGCTCGGGCTTCAGACAAGGCATTTGTCGGGTAAATATTAAAATGGAGAATTGCCCGATCAGTACATGATAATGGCCTGAGGTCAATACATGATCAGGACACTGCGTTACAAGGACATTATGGGCCTCGTCATATCCCGATCACCTCAAATAATGACATGATCACTTCATGACCATGGCCTTACCAAAATTTCTACTAGGGTTTGAATATAGATGGTCAGATCACAGGTCACAATGGACCGATCTAGCCAATTTTTTCGCACATACAGCGTAGGTGTATAAGTATCTAAATTATCAGTTTTATCCAGCTATCTTCAATTAAGTAGGGGATTTCAAAAGACAGACGGACAGACAGACGGATATCGCTAAGTCGACTCAGGAGATCATGCTGATCAAGAATATATATACTTTTCCATACCGGAGATGCTTCCTTCTAGGTGTTACAAACGGCGTACCAAACTGAATATACCCTTTCACTCTTAGTGTAGGGTATAATTAGTCTGGACCATATAAAGAAAAATATTTAATCTACAAAAGCAGAAACTGCCAACAAAAGATAATATTTGAATCCTAAATTTAGTTTTGTATCGCTCATATTTGGTAGTCCGCATTCCAACTGTACTCATTTTATTTTATTATAATTTTTCCCCATTTGCGTTAACATAATAATTAATTTTTTTTTGCTATTTTGGGGTTATTTTATTGACATCAATTTTGGTGATAAATTTGGGTATTTTTTTATTATTTTCCGGTTTTATTTTATTAAAGGTTATTTCCTTTTTTTTTTGGTGGGGATTATTTTATATTAAAACAGTATGAAAAAATTGGGGTTTACTTATTGTGCGTTATTTCATTGGGTGCTACATCATGACTTGCACAGTTTTTAATTCATATTTTGTCGCATACCGTCCACCTATGTGTGCCCTCTACCAAGCTAAAATGCCTCGGCCCAAGGGCGTAGCGCACCTTAAAGCCCTGTAAAACAAATGACTATGTAACACAACCAAATGATGATGATCTTATCAACTATTTCCGAAAATTAACATCACTTTCTTTGCTTGCGCATTAAAAGCGTCGCCGCACTGTTGAATAACTTCGGCGTATATCGCACAGTAAGAAATCAATGAAGAAGAAGATGCTGCTGATGCCACACAAAATAACAGTTAAAAAGAAAATCATTACACAATATTGAACTGGTTGCGCACACATAATGCTCGCGGCACCAACAAACAAACCATCCATCCATCCACCAGCCAGCCAACCAACCCACAGACTCATCCGGTTTTGATCAGCGACGCACGCATCATTGGACGTAGTCGTCGTCGGTTGATCCATGGCAATGCTTGACTCTTTCTTCGTGGAATATGTAACGTGCAAAAGTTGCCAACATTTCACCAAATAAAAACAAAAAAAGTAAAAACAGTTAACAGCCACCAAAACGGATGCTGCGCCATTGTGACGGATCGGATCTACATCAACAACATCACATGAGCCATGGGACGACGACGCACACTTTTACTTTGGTCCGGGCTGACGCAATTTTTTATCGATTCAGTATATTTTTTTTTTTTTTTTGTTTTCTTCACATATCGTATGGGTTGGGATGCCAACCAGTATTTCACCTGAGAAATTATTTTGCAATCATTGTACAAATTCATTCATAAAATCACACAGTCCGTAAATTTGTGATGCGGTCGTTCGGTCGGCCAGTTTTGTTTGTTCGCGTCACACCCCGTACAAATTATGCTTTATTTACCGCAATTTTGTAAAAATTTCATTTTTGAAAAGCGCTTTTTGCGATTTTTGCTGCTGACTAAGCGCAACAACATGTTGGTGAAAATCGAAATTAAATTTAATTTAAATGCGTCATTTTGCAGTGAGTTTCTTTTGCAAAAATTATGAAATGTTTATGTTTTGAGCGAACACTTGACCGTACAAATTCATTCGATACGTTTGGATATATTTATGTGCACTCAGAAAAAAACAAATTTTGCCGTTTTTGACAGTTACAATACTGCAAACTGACAAAATTCCATACAAATAATAGTTTGTTTTTTTTTATTATTTTAATAGTTTTTGTTATTATTGTCCAAAGGTTAAATTAATATTTAAATAGGTATATTCATTAAATACTATACTTTTATAAAATACTGAAAACTATTAAATTTTAGTTTCTGTTATTTTGTTATTTTTTAAATTCTATTTAATCAAAGTTTAAATCAAATAGTCTCATATAAAGGGTGTCACTTTTTTATGCCACCATGCCTTATCCACTACGATTATTCCCTACATTATAAATTTAATTTCGAAAAAAGAAAATTACGAAAGGAAATTTAAAAAAAATTCGAAAATAAAAATTAAAAAAATTAGAAATTTCAAAAAAAAAATTTTTTTTTTTAATGATAAAAAAGAAAATTTTAAACCAAAAAAAAAAAAATTAAAAAAAAAAAAAAAAAATTTCGAAAAGAAAATTAAAAACAATTTTCAAAAAAATATATTTCATTAAAACAAATTTATTAAATTTTTTTTTTATTAATGAAAAAATGAACATCATATTGATAAATTTTGTTCATCAAACCATTCTAAGTTAAATATTATAAATCTTATAAGAATTATAAATACGTAAATGTGTAAATTAAAAACAATTTTCAAAAAAAAATATTTCAACAAAACAAATTTATTTCAATTTTTTTTTATAAACGTAACTTATTATTAATAAAAAGTTTTATTTATTAAGAAATATATTCATAAAAAATTGACTTATTTATGCATGTCCAGCAAGCTTTTGGTTTGATGATGTACATCAATATGATGTACATTTATGTTGTATTTTATGTATTTGTTCATTAATATAATGAAACATATTCTTCACATATACTTCATCAAATTGAAAAACACTATTTCAGTCATCACATTGATACTGAATTTATAACTGAATTTATTGTAGTTATCAATATTATGAATCGTTCTTTAATACAATGAATCATGGTTTGAAGCACGAAATTCATCAATATGAAGACGATTTTTGTTTCTGTGTATGTACGTACATTGAATAAAGCCTTAGTTACAGATATATTGAAGTAAGTTTCAATTTTAATAGTATTGTTTTAAACAAATTAAAAATGATCTTGCTAATTCCTAATTGCAATCATTAAAATATTTTTGAAAAAACAATGTTCACACAAAAAGAAATTCACCAACAACCGAGATTCATCATATTGATGAATTCATTCATTGAATTAAAATCGTATTTTTTAATAGTTTTTCATTTTCAGTATTTTTTTAAACAACAAATTTCAAACTCAAATTTGTCTCCATTTACAAATTTATGTATTTATAATTCTTATACGAGTTATAATATTTAATTGCTAATTATGCGAAAACTCCATTTCATCATATTAATTAATAATGTACATCATATTGATGAATTTAGTTCATCAAACCATTTTAATTTAAATATTATAAATCTTATAACAACTATAAATACGAAAATGTGCAAATGGAGACCAATATTTGTTTGAAATTTCATGATATACAAACATATTAAAAATAAAAACCCTGAAAAAAACGATTTTAGTTCAATGAATGAAATCATCAATAAGATGAATACTGGTTGTTGTTGAAATTTCTTTTGGTGTGTTCTTGGCCACTCGAATGAGGTGAAATCACATCAATTTTAGGTAGAATCGTGAATATACTCTACGGTAAAATAATATCAACTGTCCTGAGAAGGTGTAAATTTAGACCGGTCTAAAGTTATCTATGAGATGTGCATGAATTGGCACTTATCCTTGAATGCGCCGTGTTAAAGTGCCTTATACAAGTGACAGACAGTTGATATAATTTTACGGTACAGTAACTATGGTAGTTATATGTGATTGACTTCTCGAAATTCTAGAAAAAGTATATATGAAATATAGAAATATATATTTCTATTACAACATCCTAAGGCATTCCCGTTATCACCAACATGTGTTCGTGCATTACCGCAAACTCATTCATATATTTTCTATTACTTGTTACATGTTTTTAATGTGCATTATTTGTGCATCTGACAAAGTTTTTATACCAACAGTTTAAGTCTAAACAAAGTAATCAGTAACCACAAACCTTGGCAATGACTCGAACATGTTGCAGAGTTAAACGCAACTCGTTTTCAGGTGCGTTTCTAAAATCGTTCAATCGTTAAACATTTAGAAATACTTATATCGTAGGAAAAGTTGGAGAACATTTCAGATTTCAGTTAATATTTTTTTTTATTTTTAAACCCAATAATACAAATTCACTTTAAGTGAAAAAAAAAATATTTTTTTTTATGATTTTTTAGAATGAAACCATATGGTGTGTTTTTAATAAAATAAAAAAAAACAGTGCAGTTTCTTAAATTTAAACTAATATTCAAATTAATCCATTCGACACTCAATACACTAGTATTTAATAAAACATAAATACGCTAGTATAAATTACAATATTTTTTAAATATAAGAAATACTAAAAATGGCTTAATACCTAAACATGCAATTTTTCTTAATTTTCCCAAAATATCACCTCACAATTCATAAGTATATCTCTTTATTAACTAAATTAACTAAGCAATACATAATAGATATTATAAACTATCAGTTAACTTATTTCTGTCGAAATATTATAGCAGAGATTATATAAAAAGGTATTTGTTAAGCAGTTACCATATGGTAACAAATTACAGAAATGTTATACTAGAGGAGATGAACGTTCAAAATGGAATACCTTAAATAAGTATTTACAAAAAAATAGATTATTACACTCACATATTAGAGACACAATGAATTTTCCTATGTAGTATATGATAAAAAAACAACAAATAGAAGAAAAAATGGTAAAAATTAGTAATACAGTTGAGTAGAGACCATCCCTAGTTGAAATTTTGGTAGGACCATGGTCATGAAGTGATCATATCATTATTTGAGATGATCGGGATATGACGAGGCCCATAATGTCCTTGTAACGCAGTGTCCTGATCATGTACTGACCTCAGGCCATGATCATGTACTGATCGGGCAATTCCCCATTTCATTATTTACCCGACAATTGCCGTGTCAGAGCCCGAGCATTATAGGGTTTTTCTCAATAAAGCTCGATAATTGTCTGATGCTAATTTCGTTATGAGGAACAAATAATGGAGCTATGATCGGGAACATTGACTATTTAGATAATGTAAACCCTGGTATGGTAAGCATGATAAGGGCTTGCAAAGGCAATGATCATATTTTCTCTAATAGGGCTTACCCAACGAAAACCCGATCATTTCCCTATGGCGCATCGGGCAAATTTCTACTAGGGATATCGAGTGCGATATTTCCTTTAATAGTCGAGACAAGACGTGACTAGAAACAAGATCGTTTTTTTATATTTTCGAGATCAAGAACGAGACTTTCAATTCCGAAAAGTAGGTCGACTACATACTGTCACTATCATGCCAAAGGGGCGAATGTGTAATTTTTGATATTTGCGTTTTTTACAATTTTGAATATAGTTTTTCCTCAAGTATACTGTGCCAAAATGGTGTTGAATATTTCTAGCCACAAAAGACAAAACCAAAAGGGCGAATTCGACAATTGAAAAATCTTGTTAGTCCAAAAGGGCGAATCCTTTCGTTTCTTTGTCATAACTCTTTATTGGTATAAGATAAAATAGGAGTGTGAAGGCATGAATTGTATGTCTTTAAAGCACCTGTCGATTGACATCATTATTTAAAAATATTTTGTCAAACATTTGTATTGCAAATTTCAATAATTCGAAAAAATATTTTTTAAATACTGATGCCGATCGATAGGTCCTTTAAAAATAAACAATTAATTCCTTTACATTACTATTTTATCTTGCGCAAGTAAAGAGTTATAGCATAAAAAATAAAAAAAATTGCGTTTTGGTCAGGAGTTGGCCACACAAATCCGTATTTTTAATTCAGTGAGTTGTCCAAATTGAAAGAAATTTTACATACGTTATGACAATTGATGAATAAACTGAAATAACAAAAAATATTGAAAAACAATTTTTTTTACTAATTTTTAAATCACTTTAAACTTTAAAATTTGATTTCCCAATGTATTTTAAAAGTGCACATTCACCTCTTTGGCATGACAGTGACGATATGATGTTGGACTCATTTGTGTTTTTTTTTATATTTTTGCAGTGGGAGAGCTCCGTTTTATTGTGCTGTCTAAAAAGTCTAAAAATATATGCTATTGGAAGTCATTTAAATCTTTTAGGAGTATTTATAGTTTCATAAAGAAAATTGTGCGCTTTACCCTGGTTTAGGGAGCCTTTTAGGTGCTCATTTATGAGGGTTTAAATAACAGTTTAAATGATAATTTTAAGTAATATTAAAAAATAGCTGAGCTAGAATTTCCATTCGTCTTAAATAGAATAACAAATTATTGAATAGTTTAATAATTTGTCTAACAAGTATAGATTTACAACCACCACTGTTCCAAACAATTGCAAATATTTATATGCCGTAGTTAGTGTTTTTTCAGATTTAAGTAAATGTTGGCGTTGAATGATGCTACATGTATGATTTAGATATATTTTTTTTTTATGGTTTTTGTTGCATTATAATGCAATATCAACCGATGGCATATATAATATTTACAATTTTGTCTATATGTGGTAAATAATAATAATTTCTCTTTCTTTTCACTGAAGGTGACAATATTGAATGTCATTGTTAGATTTTAGCATGGATCATGGTGATGTTGTTATTTTTTACAGCTAGACATTTTCCTAATTCATTAGCTATGTAATAACTTCCAATTTAATTTATTTTTTAATGTATTTTTGCAGAAATTTTAAACAAAGTATTTAATACACAGCAAAGACATATTTTTTGTATTTCTAAATTACATATTTTTTTATTTAATTGTACTACATTAATTTTTTTAATTTGAAAATTATTCTTTAGCTTTAAAAAGAAACTTTTCCAATGCATCTGCTAAAAACAAAACAAAATGCAAATGAAGCCTTTTCTTCTTTGTGAATAACGAAATGGAAAGTTTTCCATTACTTTGCTGGCGGTAGGTAGCACCCAATGTTATGAGCGCTCAGCCACAACACCACAATACCAAAGGCCCCCACTGCCCTGCTATGTGGGGAACCCATACAAAAATGCTGAAGTTTGTCGCACTCATTTAACTTTGATTAATTAGTTTGGCAAGTTTTTGGGTAACCAACAAAACGGGACACAATTAAAATTTATGATAAAAATTTAAAAGTAAAAACAAAAAATAATAAATATTGTTGAAAAAAAAAAATGCAGCATTTTATTATTAAACTCAACATTAAATCAGCATACACTGAGAAAAATAAAATAATTTTATTGAAATTCATTTCGAAGTGTCTCCACTGATAAAATGCAATACTGCAAGAAATAAGCAAAAATAAAATTTGATTCATTTATCGTCAACGTCATGCCAAAGGGGCGATTGTGCATTTTTTAAAATTTTGGGAAATCAAATTTTAAAGTTTGAAGTGCTTTAAAAATTAGAAAAATTTAGTTTTCTTTCTGTTATTTTGGTTTATTCATAAATTATTATAACGTATGTAAAATATCTTTAGATTTGGAAAACCTACTAAATTATAAATACGTATTTTGTGAGACTATATCCTGATCAAAACGCAAATATTTTTGTTTTTTATACTATAACTTTTTATTAGCTCAGGATAAAATAGTAATGTAAAGGCATTAATTGTTTGATTTTAAAGCACCTATCTATTGGCATCATTAATTAAAAATATTTTGTCAAACATTAATTTGCCATTTGTTATTTGCAGGAAAAAAAGTTTGGAAACATATTTCTAAATAATAATGCCAATCGATAGGTGCTTTAAAACATAATAATTAATACCTACACATCACTATTATATCTTGCACCAATAAAAAATTATAGCAAAAAAACGAAGAAATTGGAAAAATTGAAAATCTTGTCATGCCAAAAGGGCGAATCTTTTCGTTTTTTAGCTATAACTCTTTAATGGTACTAGATAAAATAGTGATGTAAAGGCAATTATTGTTTGTTTTCAAAGCAACTATCTGAAAACACCTATCTGCATTACTAATTACAAATATTTTGCCAAAAAAAAATTCCTGTAAATAACCAATGGCAAATTAATGTTTGACATAATATTATATATAGGTCCTTTGAAAACAAACAATATATGCCTTTATTTTATCTTATACCAATAAAATGTTATGGCGAAAAAACAAAAAGATGCGCTCTTTTGGCATGACAAGATTTTCAATTTTCCAAATTCGTCCTTTTGATTTTGTCTTTTGTGGCTAGAAATTTCCCACAAATTGACACGCGATTTTGGCACAGCATACTTGAGGATAAACTACATTTAAAAATGTAAAAAAAACGCAAATATCAAAAATTGCATATTCACCACTTTGTCATGATAGTGACGATATATCAAAGTCATTTGCTATATCAACAACGTTCGTAATTAATTTATTTTATTTAAAAATAACATTTTAACTGACAGCCGTATTCTAGCGAGCAATGACAATTGTTATCAATAACAATTGATACAATTGATTCTGATTTTTACGTCAAAAAACATAGAAAATAAAATTGACATAATACGAAATTGTGACAAATGTGACAAAATTCACTATTGTGACCGATTTGAATTTGTGACTCTTACCAGAATAGGGCTATTATTTAGATTAATTTGAACAATGTATTTTAAGAGTTTCATAACGGGTCGAATACACGATAGAGAAATAAGCTAGAGATAGAGAACAAATCTACCGTAGAGCTCCCTACAGTCTAGCTCTATGTAGTGTTTACACAACTCTATGAGATTTTTCGCTTTATTTTGCTCTATCTCTAGCTATTTTCTCTTGCGTATAAACTCGTCCTAAAAGCATCAAAGAATTCATATCAATCCTAATTTAAAATATGTACTTCTTCAAATAAAGTTTACAATGTTTTATAAAATTTAATATGAAATTTGTTTATTTTGCAAACTCGTTTGCTGTATCAATAAATACGTTTGTAATTTCAATTAATTTATAAAATTTTAACAAACATTTCTAGCAATATTATTTTACAAGAATAACAAAACTTTTCATGTTAAAACAATTTGTATTATAAGAAAATTTAGTTTTCTGTGTAAGTTAAAACTTTTCTATTTAGCAAAATTATTTGTTAAATTAATTAATTAACAGATTTGCTGTGCTCAAATAAAGGTGTTTATGATATAATCCATTATACAGACATTTTTAGATATAAAACAATTTTTTAAAACTAAGAACATGTAGTATTAGCTCTTCTATGAAAATTGTATATATTTTACAGTGTATACGATTATTTACGGATGATTTATGAATAAGATGTTCATAAAATAAATACTACCTCATTTTCTTATTTATGAGTTATATACATGAATTATGTATAATAATAAAAAATGCTATTAAAAGGCTGTAAATCACTATGTATTTATTATTAATATTTATTATTAATAGGATTCATAAATTTTACAATTTTCAGGCAAAATTATGATTATTTATTCATCACTTGTGTTTCATACTCTATATTAATTTTCCTAATGCACAATTTTTACGTGAAAAATCACGTGGTAACTGCAGTCTAAAAATATTTAAGTGAGAGAATAAAGTGAAAATTAAATCTTTCTAAAACAAATGTGAACTTTATCAATCAAATAAATTGAAGTGATGTATTTTTTCCATTGTTTTTTTTAGTTCGTGCTTATCCTTAATTTCCTTAACAATTGACTTTTTATGTTTATAATGCGATAATGCGATAATTTGTATTGGTTTTCCCATCTGCACTGTACTGCTATTTGGTAAAATATATGACATTTTTATTAATTATGAATAATAAATCATAAAATTATTACCGAACCTGTACCATTTAATCATGACTAATCAATATATTATACATAAAACATGAGTAATCATTTTATTTTTTTACTTTAATCATATATTATGAATAAAAACCAAAGCATTATGATTACTTATTCCAGACTGGATATCATGATTAATTTTAGCAAAATTTATGCGTATCATATGAATACATTCTCTCCGTGTACTTTCATGATTCTACTGTGTACTTTATATTGTTGTCTGTTTTTTTTTTATTATGTGTTGACAACAACGTCTAGTTGATGGACAACATTTTCCGCACTTAAAAAATGCATTTATTTGGATTATTTAACAGACATCGTTAAGCATTGCGACAATCATAAAGTCCCAAAATTTTATTTAGAAATTGTTTTTTGTTACACAATTCTGCTCAGTTTAATATGAGCGTTGTTAGTAGTTGATTGACCAGTGCTGCCATATCGTGAGCTACAGTAATTAGCAACTCATCGCATTTTGAATGCTGCTAATGGCTGTAACTTTCCCTTTCATATATATATAATTTTTTTATATTTTATTTTTTTTATATATTTTTTTTATATTAAGTGGAAAAGTCACATGTAATGAACGTTTAATAAATTATTAAAAAAAAATTTGTAGATTCTATATAAATTATTTGTGTCATTCACTGATTTAATTATTTAACATGTTTTGTAAAAATTTCATTTGTTGGCTTAATCAAATAAATTGTAAATCATTAAAAAGAAAGCACATATTAATTAATTTTCCTCAAATAGGCACAGCCCACAGCTTTATTTTTTAAAAGAAATCTTCCTAAATTGGAGTTTTTTTTTTCTTGTTGTTTATTTTAATTTCTTTTAAAATATGTTGATTTTCTATGGTCTGCTTTAATGTAATCAATGGCATTTCAAAACTTATCTAGCAATGCTGTGGGCACAACAAATTTTTGTTTAGAATAATTATTCAAATTTATAACGCATTTTCATCGCACGTTGACAATGTTCACAAATTTCACCACAAATGTCAAAGTGGATTCCTATTGTTCGAACACAAAGTTTCAACGAAAATAGAAAACTTTCGTTTTTTTTGTCTTATTTGTAGTTTGTTATATTGATTTTTAGTAAATGTTTTTAATGGTAATACAAACTTGAGAATGTCATACTTATTTCAGAATTGTATGTATTAATTCAAATCACAATTGTATGTATTAATTGAAATCACAAAAAATGGTTTATTTTTCGTTCGTTTATCTTAATTATGTATATTGTTGTATTTATATTTTCTTTTTTAAAATTGCTAACAAAAGATTATATTTAAAAAAAAAACATTTTATCCTTTGGTTCAGACCAAGAATTGTGTTCATTTATAACAAAAAATACTACCTTTTGACTAGTTAACGATTTTAGGGTAATTCGGGGTCGCTGGTCTGTTCCGCAGACAGTGCAAAAAATATTTGATTTTCAAATGATACAGACAATGTAAAGGATAGTTTTGGAAAGAATTGTCGCAGAAAGAATTATCTCCGGGAAGTATTGGCTCTGGGAAGAATTGTCTAGAGAAGAAATGCCCTGGGAAATAATTGTCCGAAGAAATAATAGTTAAAGAAGAAAAAATAGTTGAAAAATAAAGAAATGACTATGGGAAAAATTGTTCCGTTTTACTCCAGCTCATCTTGTTTACAAATAAGGGTGTAATAAATATTTGAATTTCAAATGATACAGGCTATGAGAAAGAATAGTCATTGCAAGAATTGCATCAGAAAGAATTCACTCCAGTAAGTATTGTATAGAAAAGAAGAATAATAATTTTGGAGAAGAATTGACTACACCAAGAAAAAACGTACATCAAATCCCATTAAAATTGGTCAATAGGACAATTACACTACACAACAAAATGAGAAAAAAAGTTTGCGCAGTAAATTCCATTATTTTTGTATTTTTGGAAATGACTCGCAGAATTTGAATATATGAATTAAAAAATTTTCTACGGATAGGTTTACGAGATTTCGGGCAATAACTTTTATACTGAGCTTTCAAAATGGTGGTCACATAAATTTGTAAATATCTCGCATTTAATAAAATCCATAAACTCAATTGTTATATCGAATGAAACATAATTAAATATTCAATAAACATTCTTACAAATGTTTGGAATTGGTTTACTGGTTGAAAAGAACTCTATAGAAGAACTCGAAAAATGTAAATTTTGTCGACCAAAATTTTACTAAAAAATGCATTTAAAAAATGGTGAAAAATTGAAAACGCATGATGATGCATAGTTTGTAATAATGCGAAATTAGCCTGTACATTTTTAAAGAAAATGATGAAAAAGAAAACAAATTTATGGATACATTTTGAGAACAGAAAAAATCATGTGAAAGCATTACAATTGGGTATTAACTAAAAAAAATCGCATAATATGTTTATACACCCAGAAAAAAATTCACTCAAATCCCATTAAAATTGGTCAATAGGACAGTGATTGATTTAATAGTATACAAAAAATAAATCTTTTCATATAAACTCAATGGCAATGTCATGGTATATTCTAGTATTTAATGGTATTCTCCGATTAAAATAATAATGTGTACTATTGACTATTTTTAATAGTAAAAAACTATTATTTATATAGTATTTTTTTCTGGGTGTACCCTATACCTATGGGTTACAAGTTATAAAATATATGTGAGGATATTTCAGCGCCTCTTAGTAGGCGTGACTGGTATGAAAAAGTATATATTTTCTTGGTCAACATTACTTTCCGAGTCGATTTAGATATGACCGTCTGTCTGTCCGCCTATACACGATAACTTTAAAACTGCTAACCCGAATGATGTGAAATTTATTTTCAATATATGAATGGGTCGATTTAGTCAACGTAAACTACTACATCCACTACGAAATATGTGTTTACTTTTTAGGATCACATATCTCGTTAAGTATTAAAGATAAAGTTATAAAATTTAAAATAAATTACAAGCAATCATCTATCAATAGGTGCTCAAAAAATAATCGTGATCCGCTCACATTTTTTCTTTTTTATTTTTATGCCTATTTGTATAGCACTCAATTATATTGCTTTCACATAACTTTTTTTATCCTCAAATGTTACCCATATATTTTTGTCATTTATAGCTCAATTTCTTCGACGGAGTGTGGACTAATTTTGAAAAATTAAAATTTGTGTATCATCTTACATTCTCGATTTTTTTCCATTTTTTTAAAAGAATTTTTTATTAAATTTTTGTTGAAAAAAAAATGTTTTTTCAAGTTCTCCTTTCGAATTCTCTTAAACTAATGAACCAATTTAAAAATGTTCTAAGAAATGTTTATTCGATGTTCAATTAACTTTCATTCGATATAACATTTGATCATATGTGTTATTTAGAACGCGAACTATTTGCAAATATATGTGACCACCTTTATGAAAGCTCGGTTCAAAAGTTATTGGCCCATATTTTGTAAACCTATCCAAAGAAACATTATTAAACCATATTTTCGGAATAAGAGCGTCATTTTACATAATACAAAAATAACCTTGTGTAGTGTTATTGATTTAATAGTATACAAAAAATGAATCTTTTCATATAAACTCAATGTTTCTAGTATTGAATGGTATTTTTCGATTAAAATAATAGTTTATCCTATTGACTATTTTTAATAGTAAAAAACAATTATTAATATATTATTTTTTTCTGGGTGTACAATAAAAATTGTTCGGGGAATAATTTTCACGCTGGAAGTATTGGCTTAGGAAGATTTCTTTTTAGAATAAGATTTCTTTTCATAGATATTATGATAATATTCATCAATATGACGATACAAATTCATGGTATTGAATATTTCGTTCATATTTATAATGAATGCATTCATCAATGTTATTTTATGAATGTTGGTTTCAATATGATGAATCTGGTAGTTGGTAAAAATTCATAATATTTATGGAAGAATTAATCATATTGATGATGTGAGCATCAATCCAGCATCAACAACATCACAGAAAAAAATCACCTTCATATTGTTGAATTTATTGTTAATACATATTGTTAATAATATAAATAATAATATTGTTAATTACAAAACATCAATTTTATGAATCTATTATCTGCATTAATGAATGAAGAATACTGTTATATAGAATAATGTTAATAATATTAATGAACAAATACATAAAATACAACATATATGTACATCATATTAAAGAATTCTGTTCATAAAACCAAATTTCAATCAAAATAATTATTTTTCGTTCATTTTTTCTCTGTTCTCAAGTAGTTCTTGTATATTATATTTCGTATATCATGTTTGCTCGACATGCATAATTAGTAAAATGTTTTATAATATATTTATTAATAAATACAACTTTTAATTAATAAAAAGATTATTATAAAAAAATAGCCGCGGTAGCTCAGTGGTTAGTGCGTTGGACTGCGAGCCGAAAGTTCACCGGTTCAAGCCTGGACTGAGCTCAAAATGGTGAGAGAGCTCGGCCTAAGTTCTTATAGAACTGTAGTGCCAAACTATTATTATTATTATTATTATTATAAAAAAATATATATTTTTTGTGAACAATTTATTGGGTAATTTTGTTTTAGAACAAACATTTTTTTTTCGGAGATTTTTTTTTTATGAAATTTTTTTTTTCGAATTTTATTTTTGAAATTTAATTTTTGACAAGTTCTACAACTCGATCATTTATGAAAGCGACAAATTTAGTAAATTAATATTAAAAATATATTTATATTAAAAATAAGATATATTAAATTGTTGGGGTTGCACAATCAATATTGTTGTGCTGATTTTAGTTATCCTAAAAATATTACTTATAAAGTACAAAGTTGTTATAAAAATAGCATAATATCAGAAATAAAAGTATGATGAAAATAACCATAATATTATTCATCACAGTTATATATTGATTATAGTTTTTGTTGTTGTGTAGCCGCGGTAGCTCAAAGGTTAGTGCGTTGGACTGCGAGCCGAAAGTTCCCCGGTTCAAGCCTGGACTGGGGCTAACAGCATCTTTTCATAGAAACATTTTTCTATACCGCGCTACCTCTCGGCAGTAAATGGCAAACCTACGAGTGTAAAACATTGCCTATGAAAAGCTCTCACCCGCCGTTCGGATTCGGCAATAAACTGTAGGTCCCACCACTTTGAGTACAAATATAACACGCACAGCTCAAAATGGTGTTAAGCTCGGTTTTTCACAGTTTTTCAAATACTATTTACAAAAAGAAAACATTGCGTATAGCACATTGTTGCAATAATTATAAATTGTTTGAGACTATTATAATTTATTATGTAATATCAAAATATTGTTTGTCACAAACATTTGTTATATTTATCACATTTACTATATATCATTCTAACTAATTTTAAATATGTTGTAAACGCAATTTTCAAAAAACCATTTACATAAAAAAACATTGCCTAACATTATTGCAATAATCATTAAATGTTTCAGGCAATTAAATTTTCCTATGTTTCGTTGACGACGCTCCAAAGGAAAGGATTTTTTTATCATACTTTTTATGAATTTTACTTTAACATCGAAAAGGTAACGGTCAACGTAATTAGCACTGATCAGCAACAGTAACAATTGGCGAATTCCTGCACGTTGTTGATGCTGCTCTGACTGACAGAAAGCATTTCATTTAAACAAGTTGAACAAATATTAACTGTTTTCTTGTTGTTGTACATATTATTATTATTATTGTTGTTGTTGTGCACGTATTTTGAAGCTATTAACGCTTTCAGTCAATTATGAAAAATCAGTTTCAACGGTAGCAGCCACAGCAGTCGCAGCAACATCTTCGTCGTCTCTGTCAGCGTCTACGTCAACATCAACCAGAGCTGTTTTGCTGATCAGTGGGCGATCGACAGCACGATCAGCAGTTATTGTTTATCAAAAAAAAAAAATATCAAAAATATGGTGAAAGTTCTGGCTATAAAAATATTTTGAGTTTTTTTTTGTACGGCTGTTTATTAAATTTAATATTTTGTAATTATGCAAAATTAATGAGAATTAAATCAAGTTAAGCGAGCTTTATGAGCCACACCATAAACATGCCATGTCATCATTATTATAATCAGCATCATACTCATCATATTTGATGATTTTATTAAAATTTCAACACAATGAATTCAATGATCATAGTCAATGATCACGTCTTCATTAAAACTGGCGCACAATGTATACTTTAATGAGCCATAGACAATTATTCCAAATTAAATGAAAAAAAAAATCTAAACCTCATGCTCATAATACATCCCATTTAATGGCCAATAAAGCTGTAAAGCAGTGGCCTCAATCAAAAAAACTCTTCTAATTCTTTTGTGATTCTTCAAACGCAACATTTCACCTTGAAAAGAAAGTGAGAAGAATTTGAACCGCAGTATCTGCTACACGAACCAGTTCATCAGAGCCATCTCATCATGAGTATCATTTACAATGATCATGTTCATGATCGGAGTCAACACGTAGTAGCAGTGTGCGTGTGCCTTGGAAACCCATTAAATGTCGCGACTCGTGCCAATTTTCAGAGATAATTTTATTGTATTTTTGTTTTTTTTTTATTTTTAATGTTTTTGTATAATATTTTTTATAATTTCTGTAATTTTTATAGAGTTTTTTTGTTATGTATATTATTTGTAATTTTTATTTTTAGCCACTTTCTGTGTTAAGAAAGTCTTTAAATTTTGTCAATGAGGAGTTTTCGATTTCTTTTTTTTTTCTTTTTTTGTACACATACAGAAACCTATTTTAAGCTCGTTGTTGTAAAATATCTTTTAGTAGTTTTTTTTGTAATTTTGCCAAGAATATTTTTAATAATTTATTTCAATTTGCATAACAAACATTGACAAAATGGTGCGAATACATTTTGCAACCATTTAGGCGACAACACAGTCACACATTTCAAAATATTTCGTATATTCCGTTAAGTCTCCAAATCATCAACCAACGTGAAAAATTCTCACAGCAATTTTAGGAATTTAGGTTACAAATCCACCTTCCATTTGCATGTGAATGAATATGCAAACAAGGCGTGAATTTTGTACGAGTTATGTCGAATGGAAAGTGAAATCTGTAGAATGTGTGTTTTTGAGGGTGAGCCAGCGACCCACTATTTACTACAAAAAAAATAAAAAAAATTAAAAAAAAAAAAAACGTTTGAACATTTACAAAATCGAATTTAAAACCAAACATAATTTCAGATTTTGGTTTCTTGAATATTTTACATTTGAACAGAAGAGATTTTGTCCCAAATTTATAGAATTTCAGATTTTTATTGCAATATTCTTGTGAGCTAAGTGTGTAAAACTATTTGTAAAAGGAATGTTTGTATACTGTGCCAAAATTGTGTGTGGTTTCGTTAGATATTTCGCGCCACAAAAAACAAAAAGAAATAGCGTATTTGAAAAATTGAGAATCTTGCCATGCCAAAATGGCGAATATTTTAATTTTTTGCTATAATGTTTTACTTGTACAAGATAAAATAGTAGTGTAAAGGCATGAATTGTTTTTTTTTTTTGCAGCAACTAACGATTGGCAATATTATTTAAAAATATTTTGCCAAAAAAATTTCTTGCAAATAACAAAAATTCGAAAAATTCTTTTTAAATAAATGATGCCAATCGATAGGTACTTTAAAAGCAAACAATTAATTTCTTCACACTACTATTTTATCTTGTACCAATGAAAAGTTATGGCAAAAAAACGAAAAGATTCGCCCTTTTGGCATGACAAGATTTTCAATTTTTCGAATTTTGATATTTGCAGCAATAACTTTTTATTGGTACAAGATAAAATAGTGCAGTAAAGGCATTAATTGTTTATTATTAACGCATCTTTCGATTGGCATCATCATTTTAAAATATATTTTTTTTGTTTTAATTTTTGTTATTTTCAAGAAATTTTTTTTGGCATATATTTTTAAATATTTTTAAATAATACCAATCGATAGGTGCTTTAAAAATAAATAATAAATGCCTTTACATCACTATATGATCTTTTACCCAGTTTTGACAAAAAAACAAAAATATCTGCGTTTTGGTCAGGACATAGACAAACAAAATGCGTATTTTTAATTCAGTAAATCGTCCAAATCAAAAAATATTTCACATATGTTATACTAATTGATGAATAATAATTTTTACTCATTTTGAACGCAATTCAAACATTATAATTTAAAACAATTTTAAAAATACACATTCGCCGCTTTGACATGTCAGTGTCAGGTTATATCACATAGGAAATTTTAAAGTAGGTGTTATTATGATAGTTAGGATTATCAAAATTATAGTCGGTCTAAGCCGACTATAAATACCCTACACATATGTATGGTTACCATTCAAATTGGTATATAGGTCACCAGGGTATACGAATCCTGAAAATAACTACAAACTCTCCATCGCTGAAGAATTTCCATTCATTTGATACCCATATTTACAAATGGGTAGGTGTACCGAATTTCGAATTTTTTTTTGGGAACCACAACTCGTTTCGCAGGAAAACATCATTTTCATGTATTTCAGCATGATGTCAATATCTATTTGACCAAAAAAGTTTACCTAAGCACGTATACAGTAAAATTGATCTGTAGATGTAAATTTGATATGAGGTTTTTGAACATAAGTGGTCGGTTCTCAGGTCACAGTAGATCTTGTTCAGGCAGCTTAGATATATAAGTAATCTAAATCTAAAGTTTCATTGCTCTAGCTCTTCTACTTTTTCCGTAATCGTGATTTCAACAGACAGACAGAAGGACGGACTCAGGGGGTCATGCTGATCAAGAATATATATACTTTTCCATACCGGAGATGCTTCCTTCTGGGTGTTACAAACGGCGTACCAAATTGAATATACGCTTTCACTCTAGGGGTATAAAAAAGTATAAGTAAATTTTTAGCAGGGCCCGTGCTTCGCTATGAAGTTTTTTTATATTGGCGTTAGAGATGTAGTAGCACAAAGAATAGTTATTCACTCCCAAAACAACTTTTTACCAAGACAATGATTGCCAGACAAATTTTTCCCGGACACTACTTTTCCTGATAATTCCCTTCCGGATTAATATTCCTTGAGATAATTTTTACCTTTACATTTGAGCAGCACTTTTCACAAATTATTTTTTTGAACCGCAGTTGTAGGTTTTTATGTGTTGCGTTTTAGTGTGATGTGTTTTAAAGTGGAGAGTTTCGGTATGGTGAGTTCATCTGTGGTGAATTCAGGTGTGGTGAGTTTGGGTATGGTGAGTTTGAAGCTGTTTAAAATGTGTAACAACACCCTCGTCTGAAATTTCATTGATAACCGTCGACGTACAGCATCTTAAATATGTAACTTGCATGGGAGGTACCAAATCCAGTAGTACAATTCGACCCACGTTCTGTAAGATCGATTAAAATGGAAAATAAAAAGTAGTATCTTTTGAAGTGATGAGGTTCGCTGTGTTGAGTTCATATGTGGTGAATTCAGGATTGGTGGTGAATTCAGGATGTTGAGTTTAAAGCTGTTTAAGTTTATAAAAAACACTCTTGTCTGAATTATTATTAAAAACTGTGGACAACAGCATCTCAAAAATGTAGCTTGCATAGGGGGTACCAAGTCCAGTAGTCCAATCCCGACCACCTTCTGTAAGATCGATCAAAATGGAAAAATATAGCGCTGGGGAACAAGGAAAAGCGTCCTGTTTGTCGGATTTAATAGTTGTAAGTTTTTATGTGGTGAGTTTTAGTGTGGTGTGTTTTGAAGCGGTGATATTCGGTGTGGGAATTCAGATGAGGTAAATTCTGGTGTTTTGAGTTTATGTGTGGTGAGTTTTTGTGTGGTATTTTATCCCACACACCTTCCCAAGATTGATCAATATTTAAAAACATCCAGTTTAACGCATTTTATTGTAAATATTAAACATTTTTGTTTAAGTTGAGTTAATTTAGGATTTAAATTTTTTTTTTTTTTTGAATTTGATTAAATCATTAAAATTTAAAAATGAAGAGACATAAAATTATTAATTGTTTTAACAAATACAAAATATCAGCTCATACTGGTAAATTTTATAATCTTCCGAACTTTTAGAAGAATTTGTTGTTTCACTAATATTAACTAATGTATCGTCGGTAATACTGCAAAAACGTCTAACTTCCTTGGAAAATTACGCCAAATTTTATGGTATAATCGGGTTTTTAATGATATATTGATCGGATAAATTAGAAAAATGTCATTATAAGTTATGACATACTTAATTTTGTATGAATTAAGTGCAAAATTGAGACTGAAAATAGTTTTGTTTCTTCTGTAAAATTCATTTTGTAAGAGGTATTCGAAAATGTAGATAGGCGGTTTTGCAGTATCACCTACGATATATGAGGAATTCAAATTTCTATATCAACTTCTTATACGAAACTAGAAAGTAACTTCTACAACTCAAGAAGTCACACACTTAATTTCTTGAAATCAAGAATAATATAAGATTGGCAGATTGCATTACTTCAAGTAAATATTCTCTTATCTTTGTAGAACTAATATTTATTAATTTTATTTTTTAAATTTAAAAATGTTCATAAGTTCGCTTAATTCCTTCTGCTGTGACAATGTTAATTAGCATAAATTGATTTTGAAAGAATGAAATTACCTTAAAACTATCTTAACACCATTCTCTCTTAATTTCATTGATCAATTTTTACATACAAATCAAAATACAGAACAGTGAAAGTATTTTTTATATACCAAACACATTTATTTATGCAACATTTCATAGTTGTATTTTTTTTTATTCATTTACATATTCATTAATACGAATTCCACATAAAATACCCACATATTAACACCAAAAATGTCAACATCAATTGGTTTCCGTACGAAATTCCTTAGCTACGAAAACCAGCTACAGATATTATACCAACAACAATTATAAAGGTAACAAAATTGAAAAAAATAAAAAATTAATAGTAAGAAGAAACTTTCACCAACCAAAATATCATATCAACTGTGAGATAAAGTCGAAGAGAGGATCAACAAAATTATTAAAATTTTCAAAAATATCTATATACATCAAGCGAGATCAGCAGTAGTATCTGGTCAAACAAGAAAAATGTCACAAAGAAATTAAAGAAAGAAAGAAATAATGAAAAGAAAAACAAAGAGTGCCCGACGGAAATTATGAAATATCGATGAATTCGACCAAATAACACACAAAATAAGAAACCTGAACTGATAAAACACGTGAAATATTATTGAGCTGGACATTTCAAAGATCTCGATATTTAATGCTTTATCGTTTGGCTTTCATAATTCAAACAATTTTATTATATAAAAAACAATTTTATTATATAATATTTTGAATGCAATTATTTTTGGTATATTTTCAAATAGTTCAAGATTACATTTGGTATTTAAGATATAATTTTTAAATAAGTTTAGTTTAAAAATAAATAGTTTTTAATATTAATTAGCTAATAATTTAAAAACACTTCCAATGCATTGTCCCAAATCAAATGCTGCGTCTTATCAAACCGCTCCAGCCGCTGTAGGCCAATGGCTGTCCGCCGGCATTACGCCTTCTTCGACGCTTGTGATGATGGCCACCATCTGCGTTAACGTACTGCACGCTGCTCGTTTCGTGACCCTGTTGTGACAGCGATTTCAGACCCAACATACCGGACATCATTAGGGCGGCCATTGCGACGCCCAGAGCCTTCATAGCCATGGCACCAATGCCACCCAGACCCATTACAGCGAGAAGTTTGCCAAACATTAGGGCCATTATGAGCATCACTCCCTGGCCTTTGTCCTTTTTGCGAGCCTCTATTAAAAACGTAAAGATAAAGGAGTTAATGGTAAAGATATAAAATTGGTATACAGATGGGAAGTGGTAGGAAGAGGAAGAGGTAGATGGAAATGTAGGAATGGTAAATGGCCCATGAAAAAGGTTGACAATGAGTGGGAGGTAAATGAAAAGGTGATAAATATGTTGTAAACAAGTAGGTGGTAAAAAAATCCTGAGGTGCAAAAAAAGTAAATTGTTAAGGAGCAGATATTATATACAACCGTAGTAAAAGAGTAATAATAAAATAGCGATGCATGGTATAGGAGGAGGTAAAATACGAATTACTTATGATAGAAAAAGTGGAATATTGAGCGAAAATACAGAAAAGGCAATGGATTCTATATTGTGTCGATGTAAGATAAAAAATAAATGATATTCAGTGATTTCTGAAGAAGGTAAATATATGATTGTGGAAGGTTTGTAGGGAAATAAAGTTTATGGGTTTGGTAAATAATGGAGCAGTAATGTATAGTGTTAATTAAAAACGACAAAATTAAGTGGTACCGAACAAAAGAAAATTAAAATAAAGGGTTTTTCAATAAGAGCGCTACAAAAGTTTTTTTCAAGGGTTTTTCTCTTATTATTTATCTCATCCACAATGATTGTTTACTTCATTTCTAAAGGGTTTTTCAACACTTGTTACAATTACAACAATTGTTACAATTGCAATGTTTTTTATTCTTTTCTTTCTTGTCCGTATTTATTTTTATATCCCTCCCACAATGATTGTTTACTTCATTTTTCAAGGGTTTTTCAACAGGGCCGCTACAAAAGTAGAGCGACAGGGACAGCAAACGACGCCATATTTCTTGCCGCTATTTTAACATTTCTCTTCAGTAAGGTTTGCCATTTCATGATGGAAAAATAAAGAGGGGGTTTAAAGTATGGAAAGAAGGGAAGGAAAGTATGCCAAGAAAGTTTTAAGCAGGCTAAATTAATATTTAAAATAAAGGATTGTAACCTAAACGAATAAAGGTTTCGATTTCGGTTTCGGTTTTCCTCCCGGTTTCGGTTACAGTTTCGGTTTTAAGTTTTTATAACGAAACGGTTTCGGTATTCTGGTACCAAGTTATGGTTTCGGCTTTTGATTTCGTTTTTTTTTACCCTACACTAAGAGTGAAAGGGTTTATTCAGTTTGGTACGCCGTTTGTAACACCCAGAAGGAAGCAACTTCGGTATGGAAAAGTATATATATATATATATATATATATATATATATATATATATATATATATATATATATATATATCTTTATCAGCATGACCCCTTGAGTCGATTTAGCGATGTCCGTCTGTCTGTTGAAATCCCTACTACTTAAAAAATTGAAGAGTTACATGAATGAAACTAATAATTTAGATTACTTATATACATATGCTGTATGTGCGAAGAAAATGGCGAGATCGGTCCATTGTGGCCTGTTGTCTGACCATTTATATTTAAATAACTCATATACAATTTACATCTGCAGTTCAATTTTACTGTATACGTCTTAGGTAAACTTTTTTGTTTAAATATATATAGACTTCATGTTTAAATACATGGACATTTTTCCCGCAAACGACTTGTGGTTCGCAAAAAAAAATCGAAATTCGGTACACCTACCCTTTTGTAAATATGGGTATCAAATGAATAGAAATTCTTCAGCGATTGAAAGATTGTAGTTATTTTCAGGATTCGTATACCCTGGTGACCTATGTACTACTATATACCACTTGGTAACCACACATATGTGTAGGGTATTTATAGTCGGCTTAGACCGACTATAATTTTGATAATCCTAACTAGCATAATAACACCTACTATAAAATGTCGCTACTTTAAAATTTCCCATGTGATCTAACCTTCCCAACTGGTTTGTATTTTTTGTTCATATTTTTGTCTAGTATGTCTTGAATATATTTTAGTAACACAAGAACAAATAACATCAAAATTACACATTATATTGATATATTATAAAGGTACATATATCAGTTACCCTGTATACATCGCATGTCAACAAACAGACACATGACACACTACATTAGTGTGTAATCTAGTACAGCCTTCCAGCTGGCAATAGACATCTCTTGCACAACAATACTCACGAATGTACAAAAATTTCCCGCGAAAAAATCGATCACAAGCTTGGGTGCTGTGTTTACATTTTGTTGTTGTTACGCTTCCCAAAAAAGCAGAAATTTGGAAACTAGCGTAACACATCCTATTCGAATTTTCTTTGGAGTTACGTGTCTTTTTGTACTTGTATAAGATTTTCCGCTAAACATGTGATCGAAGAAAACAATAACAAAACACATGCATAGTCGGACGTCGAAAGACACTAGCGCGAAGATTAGAAAAGAACAAACAAACTTGGAGTTGTCTGTGTTTAATTCGATTTACCGCTACACAAATGAATTAAGAATAACTAATTTGTCTCAAAAAACAACATGTGAATATTTTTGTGCAAGAAGTTTTTATTTTGGGAACCCCACATTTTATTATAAAAAAAAGAAAATTAAAAATAAAACATGTCTTTTATTTTAGAGAAAAGAAAATCATTGATTTCTGTCTGTTTTTGTACTTTCTAAAAAACGTTTTAAAACCGGTATAAAACCGAATTTTTGGATATCGGTTTATTTATGATTTTCGTATAACAGTTTCAGTTACGATTTTCAAAATGAATCGGTTAAAACGGCTATCGGTTTCTGTTTCGGTTACGATTTCAATCTTATTTAAAGAGGTACAAATCGCAGGGATTAGTTGAAAAAAAGGTTTTGTTGAGAATTCTATTAGAAGAACACCAACTTAAATATTACAATGGCAAAGAAGATTTTATATTAAGGAAATAAATAATTAAATGATAGAGTAATGTGTAAAAATATTATTATAAAAATTGTAGTACGATTTTGAAAAATTGTCATTACTATATAATTAACTGACTCATAAAGTATTAACATTTATTACAACCACTTTCTCAGCGTTTAAAAGAGGCGCCTACAGTAATTTGCAATCATTTGTAAAAGCAACACGATGAAAATGAATAATAAACATAAAAATAATATCGACAAAAATAACATGCACTCAATTAGACGGTAATTGAGCGCGAGCCAATAACAAAAAAAACAAAAAAAAACAAAAAAATAAAAAAAACTACGAATAACATATAAAACATAATTATTTGATGTGTTTATAGAAAAAATACAACCGCAATAATATTAAGAAAGAAAGATGAAAAAAAACCCACCTTCCACAAAGCCATCGCCAGCTGCTTTAACGCCGTTCTGCTCCAAATCACGTGCGCCGGTCAAATAACGTTCGCTTTCCTCGGCCAATAAATCGGCGAATTTGATATTCAACTCATGCGTGCGTAAATAATACGAAAAACGTTCCAAGACCGTTGCATCGGCGGTCATTGCCGATTCATTGTCTGATCTTGCTGAAGACGTTGACGCAAATGTCTTCTCCTGCTCCACCTCCTTAGACGGCACGATTTCAAGGCCACGCACGATTACAAGCGGTCGATCGGATTTGCTAAGATTATGCAGAACATTGCGAAGGGCACGTGAGCCGCGACATAGCCAAAAACTAAAATCCAATGAATTTTGCAGACACTCATCGGTGGGTGAAGATGTGGTGAAGGTGGATGATGAGTATGAGGAGTAGGGGGTGGAGAATATTGTAGCAGGTGTCGTGGCGATTGCAATTGTGCTGTAGATAAGCAGTACAAAAGACACAAGGAGTGGGACCGATATTTTCAGCATCTTCGATATAAGGTTTTAGTTTTTTTAAATTTTGAATAGGAAAAAGTCTAATATATATTTAAAATTTATACTCCAAAAAAATATATTATTTTTGATATTATTTTTGTTTCAAATTTAATTTTTTATTTTTTTTAATATTGTTTTAAATTTTCTTTTATTTTATTAAGTTTTTTGTTAGTTTTCACTACAGTTTTCTTTAATACTATCAAACTCTTTATTTTACATCAATTTTGATTTAAATCATTTCGATCCTCACGCGATTTAACTCTCTGTACTACTAAGTGCGTCAACAGACCCTGCACTAGATTTTATACCATTATTCTGTGTGCTGTTAAAAAAAGTGCTCTAGTTAAAAAAAAATAAGAAAAATACTTTCAAAACCGAGTAACATTTTCAAAACAACAACCACAGACAGCGCAAAGAATCGCCCTTTCGAATATAATTTTCCCCTTCAATGGCAACGCATTTTCAATTTCAACGGACAGTTGGACACGAAATGTCTCAGTTTTTTTCTACTATTTTATTTTATTTTAAAGTCCAACAACAACAACAACTAGTATTAAAGACACAACTTGATCACATCGCATGCTGATTGTTTTGACCACAATTTATTTTGCGTTTTGTAGTCGGACAAAACTGTAAATTAACTACGCCCATACTTCAATTGTTTTACGGTGATGAGTGCGCAGAGAGCTAAATTCTGCAAAACAATCTGTGGCATAGAAAATACCAAAACAACTACATTATAATTGTGGCCAACAATAGCACAAATCTATGGTTAACAACAATCAGTAGCCATCAGGTTTCATTTCATGCAACATTCGTGCGGCCAAACGTTTGACTTACAATACAGCTAGTCAAGACATAACATTGTTGACGCAGACATGCACTGGAAAAAAACTGTATTAAAATTAAAGAATAATGTCTTTAAAATAAATTCTTATGTATGTAAAATTTCTAAATAAAGTGACTGCTTTTCTATACCAAATATTACTACATTTGTATTGAAAATAACTACAATTTGTTTTAATTTGATCGTCCAGATATATTTAGAAATATTACTACAAAAACACTTACTTCTACTGCATTATGTATTTATTTAAATATATTTTAAAAATAAAGAGTAAAGCCTTTAATATTATTAGTATTAAGGACTGCGTCGAATAAAATTGTACGCTACAAAAATGAAAAAATCTAGAAATCTAGTAATCGAATTTTTATAGAATAAAATATTTTATTTTGCAAATTATTTTTAGATTTAAAAAAAAATATAAAAAACCAGAAATTAATATTTTTTAATAAAAAGTTTTAATTTTACCGGAACCCCTTCCATTAATGTTGTAATGGTAGGTCCGACACCCTCACAGCTGCTGAAGACCACTTTCTTTTAAAGTCTTGAAGATCTTTGGCCATTTTTTTTGTTGTCTTCATCTCCCGTTTTACTAAAGCCCAGTATCTCTCAATCGGCCTGAGTTCTGGACAGTTTGGTGGATTGGCTTCTCTAGGCACCAAAATCACTGCATTTTGTTGGTTGGTTGTTGTTTTGCTGTAGTGACATGAAGCGAGGTCAGGCCAAAAAAATGTGGACACTTCATGTTGGCGTAAAAATGGAAGCAATCTCTTTTGCAAGCATTCCTTCACATATATTTCGCTATTAATTGTACCCGATGTCACGAATGAGCTGCTCCTTTTTCCACAACTGCAAATTGCCTGCCAAACAAGGAATTTCTTTGGGAATTTTGTCTTTTTTTTTGATTTGAATTTTTCAGCGACATTTCCTCGAGAATCGGCTGAATAAAATTCCTGCTCAGGTAGCTGAGAAAAGTCCGCTAAAACATAAGTTTCCTCGTCCATTATGCAGCAATCGAATTTAAAAAAAAAAATTTGGTTCAGCTTTTTAGCTCGAACGGAATTTCTATCCGGAACTTTTTGGACCTTGTACGTCTTCAGCCCAGCTTCTTTCTTAGTCATGCGCACGAAAGATTCTGAGCAATCCGCCTTTCTCGCCAATTTACTTCCGGATATGCTTGGATCTTTCTTCGACTTTTCACGGTCATGTGGGCCTTTTTTTTACCAGAACCTTTCTTCCGATCAATACTCAGGTCTTCCTTAAAGTGGTTGTTAATGAGAGAAATGGTCTTAGGGTTAGCCCCTACATCCTTGGCAATTTTTTTAAAAGACCAACTAGGTTGTATTTGAAAAATTTGAATTATATTTTCTCGAACTTCCACTTCGTTTGCCATTTTCGCGTTAAATAAATTTTGTATTGACCTATAACTGACACAAATTATTTTCTGCCATTTATTCAGAGCTACTATGATCAAATTTTTTTAATTTTAATCTTGCAATAGCACATTATGGGAAGATATGAAACGGACAATTTTATTCGACGCAGTCCTTAAACATTATGTATTTGATTTACGGCGAATAGCAGCAAGAATAATTCATTTGTTTTGGCAAATTCTAATGTATTTTAATTTAAAATATTTTAAATTTTTTTTAATTTCTTCACTTATTTAAATTGTTAGTACACAGAACAAAAAATCATCATCATATTGATGAATTTCGGTTTTCAAATGATGATTCATTGTATTGCAGAAAGATTCATAATATTGATAGCTACAAAACATCATTATCAATTTGAAGAATGGCCGAAAAAGTGTTCTTCAATATGATGAAGTGTATGTGAAAAATATATTTCATCATTTTGATGAATAAATACATAAAATACAAAATCATATTGAACATCATATTAAACATAATATTGAATAATGCTATTCATCAAACCAAATTTCAAACAAAATATTTATTTTTTTATTCATTTTGTTGCCATACTACTTTCTCAGTTCTCAAGTAGTTCTTGTATTGTTTTCTTAATGTTTGACATGCATAAATAAGTGAATTGTTTTGTAATATATTTATTTCTAACTACAACTTTTTATTAATACAAATTTATTTTTATTTATAAAAAATATATGATTTTTATACCCTACACCTATGAGGTACAGGGTATATTAACTTTGTGCATATATTGTCCGGTATGGAAAAGTATATATATTCTTGATCAGCATCACTACCCGAGTCCGTTTAGCCATGTCCGTCTGTCTGTATGTCTGTCCGTCTTGCTGTCTTGCTGTCCGAATACAGAATAACTTGAGAAATACTGATCAGAAAGCGATGAAATTTCGTCTCAATATATTTTAGCCAAAAGTAGGAACTGAGTTTGAAAATGAGCCAAATCGGTCAACGGACACGCCCACCTCCCATACAAGTCACTTTTATATAACTCTTTCGAAACTAATAACTCGAAAAGTATTCAAGGTATAGTTATAAAATTTAAAACGTATTGTTAGAATTCACCTAAAAATATGTGGTCGAAAAATAGGCGTGATCCGCCCACTTTTTTTTCATTATTTCCCGGGTTTTCATAGTGGAAATTGGATCCGTAAATTATTAAAATCAAATCTATGAAATATTAGCCTTTCAATATTTTAAATATGGGCGTGGTCAGCCCAATTATATTTTTCAATTTTTTTTTTTAGTTTTTTATACTTTATATAATTTTTTTAATTTATTGGGATATAAGACGTAAATTTCTGATATATGAATAATATTCTGAGGGTTAATATCCCCACCAAAGGTGTAGGGTATTCCATAGTCGGGCCCGACCGAACATTTGGAACATCATATTGAACATTAAATTGGAATTCAATGAATAAAGTCATCCAATTGATGAATCTGGTAGTTGGTGAAAAAAAAACCCGGACATTTTTTTTTATTAAAATGTTTTGTAATAAATTTATTTATAATTACAACATTTTAATAATTTATAAAAAAAATATATAAAAAAAAAATGTTGTTTAGAAAAATTTATTTTTTCTGTTATATTTTTTTTCACAAAACTTTTTTTTCGGACAATATTTTTTTTTTTTTTTTTTTTTGGAAACGAAATTTTGAACATCATATTAAACATAAATACATTAAATTGCCATTCAATGAATAAAATCATTTATATACATCAGTTTCTTCATCTAGTAGTTGGTAAAAAAATCATAATATTTATGAATAAAATCATCATATTATAGATTTTTGTTCTGTGTATCATATCGAAGTTCCTTACGAAAACTAACAATTACACCTTAATTCAGTAGGTATTATATAGAATCATCGACTTTTTTTTAGAGAAATCTAGATAAACTCAATTTTTGAATTCACTCTCTCAAATTAAGATAATTAAAAATTAAAATAAAAAATAACAACAAATTTTAAATTGGTTTACCGATGCTTAAAGACAACAGCACAAATAAATAATAATAATAAAAATAATAAAAAGACATGCGAGACAAATAAGCTTTGCAATATAATAAAATATTTATATTTTATTTTTTATTTTTTATAAATTGCCATCTATGGATGGGAAAACTTTCAGAGTTGCTGCTTAACTCACGCTTCACTGCAAGTCAATTGTAAATATTTAATATTTGCTCGAGTTGAGCACGAGTTGTAAACGAACGATAGACAAAAAATGAAATTGTAACAAGAAAAGTAAAAGTGTAAATAAAATATGAAAAATACTGAATATGTTAAACTTAATGCTCAATAAAACTTACAATAAAATTTAAATCTTATTAAAATGGAATGCACGAATATTGATATTGTGAACAGCATATGTTGAAAAATTCAGCAAACAAAAAAATAAAATAGTGAAAGAACTACTGAGTACCTGATCTCGACATTGTTTTGCTTTATACCAAAACAAATAACAAAATATTTGAGTATATTGCAATTTTCATTTGTTTTCCATAGATTTTCTGTGAATATTCTGATATTGAAACTATTTTGAATTTTTATTTCAAATATAAAAAAAATGTATGTATTAATATCGTTGCAGTTAAAACAAAGCATGTCGATTTCATGGGAATTCCAATTGTTTGTATTTTTGTTTTTAAGGAATTTTACAGATAAAATACATTCTCGTAGTAAAATTTTAGGTGAAAAACTCTGTGCTTGCTGTGATTTCTTTTTTTTATTAGTTTTCATATAAATTAGTATTTTGCTATATATTTGTTTCTCCAAGAATGGTTTTTAGCTGGTCTTCTTATTTTTCTTTTCAAAGAAGAACACAGAGCAGAACGTCCTTTGTCGTTACTATGTCGGAACAACCGAGATCTTTCTATTTTATGCATTCTAACGCTAATATTGATTCTCTTAAAAACAGGTAAAATTAGGCATTATCATTATATCATGTATCAAAGAACCAAAAAGACCTCAATTCCTCGATATACAATAATCTGAAAAATATTTATTACTATTTTTATATTATATCCAAAATAGTTCAAATAAAGATATATATATTAATATTTTAGTAAATTCTTATAGATAATTAGTATATCATACCCGGACTGCAAAACGGGAGTTTTTATTTTTTTTTTGTTTGTTTTTTTATCCAATTTTTTAAACATTTCTGTTTATTTTTGTTTTTCATATTCTTTTGATTTTGATTTTTACTCTATTCATTGTTTTATTTGTTTCTGTTTTTGCTTTTGATTTTATTGTTTAAGCTGACTTCTTGTTTGTGCTTTAATTTTTTGTGGATTTGTGTTATGCTTTTGTTTTTGTGTTTAAAATTTTGTTTTGTGCGTTTTTGTATTTTATATTTTTTTGCGTTTTTGATTTTTTTGTTTTTGCTTTGGCTGTACAAGATACCAACATGTAGTGTGGTGCCATGCGACTGTCTGTTGTCATGTGTCTGTCCGTTGTCATGCGTCTGTCTGTTGTCATGTGTCTGTTGTGAAAGAGTGTGTATACGCGTCGTTATTCGTAATTGTTGTATTCTCTTCTTTCTGTTAGTGTTCGCTATGTATTGTTTGAGTTTGTGTTCGCAAATATATATGTTACCCTGCAAGATACTATTTGTGTTCTCTTTTGTGTTATTGCTTTTGTTGTTTATTTTATGTTTTTGCTTTTTTTTCAATGTTTGTTTTTGTGTTTGTCTTTTTACTGTTGTGTATGCGTTTTTTGTTGCTATAAGGTCTGTGAAGCACTTTTAAAGGGGTAAATAGCTTCAAAAGTGCTTCAAAAGTCGATACAAAAAAATAAAATAGACAAAACAATGTTCTTTCACCATTCTTCGCTACGCTAGTTCGTACATCGATTGCGCATATGCACTATGCTATTCACATTATTATTTTTGTTTTACTTGTATACATAGTTTTTTTTGTTAATTGTAAAATCATTAAGTTTTTCTTAAGTTATGTTCTATGTGCATTATTTCATTAAACTTATAAAACAAAAAAAATATAATATATGATCATTTTCAATGTGACCTCATTTAGCTAATATTACTCGTTGTTGTTGCCAACAAGATAGCTGTACAAGATACATACATGTAGTGTGGTGCCATGCGATGTGTCTGTCCATTGTCATGTGTCTGTCTGTGTCATGTGTCTGTTGTGAAAGTGTGTGTATACGCATCGTTATTCGTTATTGTTGTATTCTCTTCATTCTGTTAGTGTTCGCTATGTATTGTTTGAGTTTGTGTTCGCAAAGATATATTTTACCCTGCAAGATACTATTTGTGTTCTCTTTTGTGTTTTGTGTTAAAGAAAACTCGTTGTTGTTGCCAACTAGATAGCTGTACAAGATACATACATGTAGTGTGGTGCCATGCGACTGTCTGTTGTCATGTGTCTGTCCGTTGTCATGCGTCTGTCTGTTGTCATGTGTCTGTTGTGAAAGTGTGTGTATACGCATCGTTATTCGTTATTGTTGTATTCTCTTCTTTCTGTTATTGTTCACTATGTATTGTCTGAGTTTGTGTTCGCAAAGATATATGTTACCCTGCAAGATACTATTTGTGTTCTCTTGACATACGGTACGTGTAGCATACGGATTTTTTTAATCTCTGACGAAAACAGAAATTTGCCTATACGAAATATTCTTTACATTTATTATTGATTATAATTGATTTATACAATTATTTTTTATCATTTAATTCTTGTTAAAATATAATTCAAATTTTTATGTTATTGGTTTTTTTTTTTGTTATTTGTATTTATTTAACTTCATTTTACAACATAATGTATTAAAAACTAGTTTTTTATATATTTCTAAAAATGTAGTTAGTTTAAGTATTTTTATGTCCGAATACAGTTAAAATAAATACATATCGTCGGTGATACTGCAAAACCGCCTAACTGCATGTGAAAATTACGCCTAATTTTGTGTTATAATCGGGTTTTTAATGATATGTTGATCAGATAAAGAAGTTAAATGCCATTATAAGTTATGACATAGTTAATTTTGCATGAAGTAAGTGTAAAATCGAGACTGAAAATAGTTTCGTTTCTTCCGTAAAATTCATTTTGTAAGAGATATTCGAAAATGTAGATAGACGGTTTTTCAGTATCACCGACGATATGTAGTATTGTGTTAAATATTTCAAAATTTAAATAAATACAATTTCATCCTCTATTGGTTCTCTTGAGCACCGAAGGACCGGAGGGTGTGTAAGCCTGTTCTATAGGTATTACAATGGTAAGTGTTCGAGGGAAACACATGGCCTGATTCCACCAAGCCCACCCCTTCGTAGTTCACTCGGCTCTCAATAGAATTCGTTCTTCAGTCGCACGATACGTTTGTGGAACAATCTCCCTGCGTCTGTTTTTCTCGACATTTTTGATATTGGAAAGTTCAAAACAAATATTCACCGACACTACTCCATCTTTCCCCCCTCCATTTAAGCTATCATCCCTTCTTACGATCAACACTGTGCATTGCATGAATAGGGGGCATCCCCTGAGCGTTGCTTAATTTGTAAACAAAAAAACTAATACATTTGTTTTTCTATAATGCTCTTTTTTAAAAGGCAGTTGTTTTTCTTATAAATGCATTAGTTTTTCAATGAATAATTCCTTCATATTCTATATTTAATGTTTAATTTTAATTAAGTAGTAAACATATCGAAGTAATAATTTTTAATACTAAATACTAAAAAACAAAATTAATTAATTTTCTTATAAGACCAAGTTTTTCTAGACTTTTCTGAATTAAACATAGTGTTTTAATAGACTTTACTAATTTACTGAAATTCCGCCAAGTCATCTGAAGAGATCTAATGGCTTAACGGTCACTTAAAGATCTATTTTAAGTTTTTTTTTCATATCTGGAAATAAGTGTCTCAAAGCAACGGTTTTGTAATCATTTAAAAATATGCAAATGCTATAAAACCAACTCAACTATTTGTATAACATCTTTAAAAAAAAATCCAAAGTCGCACAGACACCAATTTGTGTCTGTCTGTCTGTCTGCCCGTTCGTTCGTTTGTGTCTATCTTTCTTTTGTTGTTGCGGGTACGAAAAGCGAAAGTTTGTCCAACACACCGTCGACATCAAAGTCTTTAATAACAATTTACATTAAGTTATACAACAACAAAAACGATGAAAACAACAACAGAAAAAGCAAAAATAAATAAGAACACAATTTGTCGATGCTGGCCAAGGCAACATGGTCAAGATAAAGTGGAAATATGAGCTATAAAATTGGACAGATGAGGACTGAAAAGTTAGAAAAAAAAAATATGTCATAATCTAAAGATAGAGTTTCGAAGTTTTAGCTACAAATTTTGAAGAGAGAAAATTATAAATGAACGCTTTAAAACATATATGGGTTGTATAGAATTCAAATTGAAATAATGGTATTTAGAAGTTATCTCTAGAAAAAAAGTTTTATAATTTATTAATGAAATTGAAAAAAAAAATCACCTTTGCGAAATCTTCAAAGGAAAGAATTATAAAAAAAAATTCAAAAATTTTAAAAAATTTCTAAAGTTATAATTATTTCACAAAAAACGCCAAAGCAACGAACTCAAGCGTGAAGCCTGTATTGACCAAGTGAACAAATAAGTTAAAAATAATAAAAATAAATAAATACAATTTGCTGCTCGAGAAGCAGGCGACGGACGAAAGATGAGGCAGATGATGTTGATGTGAAGACCAAAGCAGAATTGAAGCGGCTAAAGCGTTAAATCAACGCAAAAGATGAAAATCATTTCAACATCGTTGATTATATATTTTTTTTTTTGTAGATGCTGCTGCTGTGCACATGTTTAAAACTTTCACTCTCGTCCAAATAATTTCGATTTTTTTCCAATATATATAAAAAATATATATTTTTTTTGTACAGAACCAACACCTTAACACAATGTCTACACACACACATGCAAATTGCGCCATAGTCAAAGATATTATTGTCAAAAGTAGTGTACAAAAAAAAAGTTAAAAAAAAATATATAAATATGTTTATTAAGTTTTATATGGTAAGACTGAAAATAGTTAAGTTGAAAAGAAAGAAAGTATTACGCATACAAACGCAGATGCCTAAAGAGTTACGGGATACATCGAAAGATACGACAACAGTGATCGATACACTCTCGCTTGTTTGCTCGCTCATTTCGTTCCGCTCTTGTATCTGAAAAGTAAAAATTAGCATCTATAGTTATGAGTGATGAGGGTCGTCTCCTCGAGTCCAGCGATGATGCGTCTGCGTTGTATTTCGTGGTCAATGTTTTTCGTTAGCTTTCTTTCAGTGTTCTTTTTTTCCCTCTCTCTGTCTTTCTTTCAATGTGTAATTTAAGTTTTTAGCTTAAAAATATTTGTATCCTCAAGTGGTCTAAAAGTACGATACAAATTCTATACAACACTTACATTAAATTCACACTTACATTAAATTCACCCAATACGATTCTTGCCATGAACATCGCATATATCAATTCCATATAATTCGCTGTTGCTGATTTTAACTGCACACTCAGTTTTTTCCTATAACGTAACTTTTTTTTTTTAAATTGCAATCGTAAATTTAAGCCGCTTTCAACCACTACCTTGCATAAAATTAAATATAATACTGTGCAAAAATAGTTTAACAAAAAAACTTAAACGCAATTTTTCTTTTAATTGTCAAAACTTAATTTAATATATTAATAAATGCTAATATTCAAAAACGTTTTTAAGATAATTGGATCTTAACTCGAAACTTTTGATTTTTTTAGAGAATTTTTTATATATTTTTTTATCATTTTGGTTTTAATGATAAAAGAAAAAATGATTATTGATTATCTAGAGCATAGTGCAAACTAACTGTCAAAATTACAAACATTTTTCTAAGGGCAGCGTCAAATAAAATTGTCCGCTACAAAAATGAAAAAATCTAGAAATCTAGTAATCGAATTTTTAGAGAATAAAATATTTTATTTTGCAAATTATTTTTAGATTTAAAAAAAAATATAAAAAACCAGAAATTAATATTTTTGAATAAAAAGTTTTAATTTTTTCGGAACCCCTTCCATTAATGTTGTAATGGTAGTGTCCAACACCCTCACAGCTGCTGAAGACCACTTTCTTTTAAAGTCTTGAAGGTCTTTGGCCACTTTTTTTGTTGTCTTCATCTCCCTTTTTACTAAAGCCCAGTATCTCTCAATCGGCCTGAGTTCTGGACAGTTCAGACAGACGCTCACGAAAGATTTTTTCTAATCATGCACACTCACTCACGGCCTTTTTTGCTCTACTCACACTCACTCACAATCACGTGAGTAAAATTAAGATTCAATCACAATCACGCTAAATCACGTTTTTTGCTATTGTTTTCAGAATGCATAAAAATACATATTTCATTTGTAATGTCGGTGAGATTGGTCGACCGAGCGTGGCACCTCCAATACAAACTACATCTTTAAAACCCAATAATGATGTTATGATGTTATGGATTTTAATAAAATATATTTCAATTTTTAACGGAGATGGAAATGTGAAAGACGTTGTGCTTTTCATATAAAAACGTAAAAATTGCCTCGAAGAATAATTCTCCGTTGAACAATTCGTGTAAAATCTTTGATAATTGTCTCTGGAAAAATTATCTGTGGAAAAGAATTATCAATAAAAAAATAATAGTCTGGAGTAGAATTTACCAGGGATGCATTGACTTTGGGAAAACTATTTTTGAAGCGTTTTTTTTGATTTCTACATTTATAACTCGTATAAAAACGGGAACCCACACGAAACCCTGGAACAAATTAAACTTAATAAACAAAAGAAAGTCAATACAGAGTTATCATGAATAGTTGAAATTGGAAATTCACCTTTTTTTCAAAAATGAGTAAAAAAAAATTGAGTTCTATAGCCATTTCCATGAACGGTCATATGAAACTAAGCAAAAACTATTGACATGACCCTACAAAAATTGACTATCCCATTCTAAATACGGCTCGTTTGGAGGGGTTAGATCAATTGTTGACTGGAACCTTGCAACTTATTCTGCGTTGAGTGGGTATATGACGGTCGTTAGAAAGGATTTGATTTATTATTGTTCTGAAAAATGAGCAGTCGCTTTCCTGAAGCCTTCTGAGTTCAAGGGGTGGTCCTACTTGTTCTGTAGATCAGCAAAAATATCGAAAAATCGCAAAAAATTAAAAGTGAGATTTTTTTATTTTATGAAATATTCGACTCACGCACACTTACTCACGAAAAAATTGTACTCACGCACACTCACTCACGGTAATTTTAGGCCTACTCACACTCACTCACAATCACATGAGCAAAATTAGGATTCAATCACAATAACGCGTGATCACGCGTGATTCACGTGAATCACGCTGAATCACGCTCACATGGCCATCACTAGTTTGAAGTATGTATTAGTCCTTTTAAACATACTGATGTTTGAAAAGTAAAAAAAAATGAAATTAGATATAAATAAAAGTATTCTTGCAATATTCTTCTTGTACACGAAGTTTACACTCGGTGACCGCCATTTTCTGCATACGTGTCCTTTGATGTTTGTTGAGAAAACATATTCATATCGGTAATACGTTGGCATTTGTAAATTTAAAAATATACAAATTGTGGTACAAAAAGTACAAATAGTAACAAATAATATCATTTAATAGTGCAGTATATCATTTAATTGTTCCTGAATGTTTTTCTAAAAATATTGTGAAAAGCCGACACGGATATTTCATCAAAAAAATCACAACAGAAAAATTAGAGCTTCTATTTTCAAACAGTATTTGGCATGGTTTTTTTTCCACAGGTTTCGCGAATACCTTGTCAACGCTATGTGCTGTACTGAGACTTGTACTTGCAGTTTTAATTCAATTATTTATTTTTGCATTTGAAAAATTGTATATGAATTCAAATATAATTAATTCCTACTGTGCATGTTTAATGATTTTTTAATAAAAATTAATAAAAAAAAAAACAATATTTTATTTTTATTTTCAGGATTCCTTTCCATTCCACATATTTAGATATCTATGTTTTTATGCAAACATACTACTCTTTGAACTGAAACAATTGATATGTTTCTCTGGAAACATATTTATATACAGGTCGTGCCAAATCATGTAATATTTTAAACATATTTATGTTTCGGTTCAAATATTTATTTTGTTTGTATGTAATAATTATTATGTTTCTATTAGAACATATACCATTTTAAGGGGCAACATCAAAATGTTTCCGTGATATCATAATGTAAATCAGAGCTCATTACAACACAGTTCAAGTCTCAAGACAGACAACCCTGTTTACAAATGATTTATCAGACAATTATATATTTTGTTTACATAAAATTCCAAATATATATGATAATGTCTGCAAAATTATGTTTGGGAGAGCTATTTTTTTCTTTGCAGCGTGTATTTGCTATGATTTATTACCTGTTTTAAATGGGTATTTTATGTCGATTTTATTCGCCATAAATTTGGATTTTTTTTCCAAATGTGCATTACAATGACAAGTTGAACGTACTATTAAAAATATATCATATTCGAAGTTCAGCTTGTAGAGGTGTAGGGGTTGTCCATTGACTTCCGCAGCGTTTTTGTATCTTTAAATAACAATATTCATCTATTTATATCATTTCGTTCTATTGTTATTTTCGACCATATTAACTAAATAAACTGCACTAATAAAATATACATGCATGGATAGAAAAGATTTGTTTGAATAAACTTGAATGTAATTATAACGTTATTTGAAATTTACTATATTATTGTTTCTGTAAAATATATATACATATATTTTTTATCAGATATTAATATATGTATGTCTGCTATTTAACACATCCAACGTCAAAAACAAGTTCTTTGAATTATATGTATTTGGTGACAACGAATTTAAAAATAATACAATTAGTTTGACAATTTAAGTATATGTATGTTTGGCTTTAAGAAATCACAATGAAATAACAACTCTGCCTACTTTTAACACTCAGTAACACTCACATTTATGCTCTTATCACAAAATTCAGAACGTCTTTTTAGTGGAGCAATGTGTTAAGTACCACTTTTGGAAAACTTTAGCGCCTTGAAATGTAGAATCTGCAGAGAAAGATCGCTGATGTAGGGGCTTGGCTGCCTCTAAAACTATTCAAAGCATTTTGCCAACTGTTTGTTGTTTTATTTGTTGATACAAAACACTCAATTTGTACCGACTGGACCTTGAGCATGTTAAGACAATATCTTAAAATAATCAAAAGAGTAAAATAATAAATAGTTGGAGTTTATAATTATATAATAGAAAAAAAAAAATAATTTAAAAAAAGGATAAGTAAATTATAAGCACTAAATTTACTTTTTTTTACATTAAAACTAAATGAAATGTAATATGTTTACATGTAAATAAAATGTTTTTCACATTCAAACGTATATATGTTTGTAATAATCATAAATATGTTTGAACGAAAACAAAAATATGTTTGGCTATCATCATAATAATGTTTTGCGTTGCAATATATTTTAATGTATTTCTTGCTCTTGTATCGAAATGTCGATCTTGTTCTTGCAAAAACTGCAAGAACAAGAATGAGAACAAGAGTCTTGCATTTTTTCCTTATACCTACGCTATCTCACTAATTTTTCCAAAATATCTCTGCGGTACACTATAATTTTTACGCGCATTATTAAGTCAATTTCTGGAGTCTGTAATTTAATATTAAATAAATATTTTTAAAAAATGTTCAACCCTGACTGTTATCAGCTTTTGCTGATATGGTTTCACAGTGACCATGACATTTTGCTTTATTTCGTAAGGGTTAAATTTTGAATTTTTTAAAAATATTTTTTATTTTTTATCATTGCCTTTTTTTACTATTAGTTTTAAATATAAGAAAATAATACCCCAATCTGATTCTTTTCGCAGAGCGTGGGTTTTGTGTCATTCGTTGCTGTGGTGAATAAAAATAATATTTTTGCCTAAAGGTAGACTATACAGAATTTGATTGACGCTGTTGTCGTTGACACAATGTGGGAGATGATGATGCTATTGTTTGGATTGTTGTTCCAAAATAAATACGAAAATAAAGAGGCCAAAAATAAATCGAAAAAAAAATTGAAATAAAAAAATATTTTGAATAAATTTTATATATAGGCGAATTAAAATAAGACAAACTAAGAAACAAATAAATCAATAAAAAAATCAATAAATAAATCAATAAATTAATCAATAAATAAATTTAAAAATATATGATTAAATTAATCAATCAAAATTCAACAATAAATAAATAAATTTATAAAATAAAAAATATTTAAATTTAAAATACAAAAATAATAATAATTTTAAAAATATATATATTCGTTGTACATCAATAAAATTCAAAATAAAAGGAAAATCCAATTAATTGAAGGTGTTAATTGCAACGCGTGATCATTAAAAAGACGAGCAGCCACCACAACAATGTGGTGAAAACAAAATAAAACAATTACATTAGAATCACATTTAAACAACGCCATTCAAATAGGCAATGATATGCTTAAGAAATTTCAAAAAAAAGTCTGTTTACAGCAAAATAATAGCAAAGACATGCGATTGATCACTATAATGCATTAAATAAAAAATCAAACTGTGTATCAAAAGTGTTAAGAGTGAAAAATAAAAAATAAAAATGAAAAAAAAAATAATAATAATGGCAAAACTATGTCAGTGAAAATTACTACAAATACAATAATTAAAAAATAAAAACCACAAATTAAATTCATTAAAACAATAAATAAATTCATATACTTAAATTATGTGAAAAACATTTAATTATTTGCAGCACAAACACATTTTAATTGTTAATTGCATGGAACATGTTAGAAATCGGCAGACATTAAAATATTTATCGGTTGTTGAGTAGCACAACACAACACATAGTGTTTATTAGATATGCATTAACAAATTGCATAATAATTGGTATAAAATTTCTATTTTCTTTCTTTTTTTTTGTATTTATATCACCTACCATTTTGCTTTCACTTGTTTTATTCTGTTTGCTGCATTTTTTTTTTATGCTACAACAGAATTATTTAAATCCTGCACAATATTGCGATTGAAATTCATAAATCACATAAAATAATAAAACATTTTATTTATTTTTATTTTTGTAAATCCGACTACAAACTAATTCATGGTTTTGTGTGCGCATATGTTGACATGTCCACAAATCGTCGGTGTGCGAAAGAATATTTATTTAACATATGAAAACAAATATATGTGTATCTTTTTTTAATAAATATATATTTTTTTCGTTTTGCTTATACATATGTATTTAATAATTCTTTTTAATAACTTACCAACATCTTTTAAAATTACGTGTACTTATAGCAATCATTAATTAAACATCTAACAAAAAAGAAGATAGTTGAGCATATTTCACGTATAGAAATGATTTGTTGAAATATGCACATATGTACTCGAATATGCACTACTGCACTCTACAGTATTGAGTGCTTTTTGCAATGCCAGTCGACAGTATTATAGTCTCTACACTACATTGCAGTATTTGTTTCATTGGTGTCAAGTAGTGTCAAACCATTTTTTTGAAATATGCACAAATATACTCGAATATGCACTACTGCACTCTACAGTATTGAGTGCTTTTTGCAATGCCAGTCGACAGTATTATAGTCTCTACACTACATTGCAGTATTTGTTTCATTGGTGTCAAGTAGTGTCAAACCATTTTTTTTGAAATATGCACAAATGTACTCGAATATGCACTACTGCACTCTACAGTATTGAGTGCCTTTTGCAATGCCAGTCGACAGTATTATAGTCTCTTCAGTGACTACACTTCATTGTTTCATTGGTGTCAAGTAGTGTCAAGACATTTATTTTTTTCAAAACATTTCAACAACAGGTAAAATGCACCGTCAGTGTCATTAGCAGTTTATTTCAGTATTTAAATTTTTATTGCACATCATAATAGACCTCTTTACTACAACTACGTCTTGTTTGGGTTTGTGTTTTGTTTTTGCAGGACTCGAATATGCACTGCAGCACTCTACAGTATTTAGTGCTTTTTACAATGCCAGTCGACAGTATTATAGTCTCTACACTACATTGCAGTATTTGTTTCATTGGTGTCAAGTAGTGTCAAACCATTTTTTTGAAATATGCACAAATATACTCGAATATGCACTACTGCACTCTACAGTATTTAGTGCTTTTTGCAATGCCAGTCGACAGTATTATAGACTCTCCAGTGACTACACTTCATTGCAGTATTTGTTTCATTGGTGTCAAGTAGTGTCAAGACATTTTTTTTTCAAAACATTTCAACAACAGGTAAAATGCACCGTCAGTGTCATTATCAGTTTATTTCAGTATTTACATTTTTATTGCACATCATAATAGACCTCTTTACTACAACTACGTCTTGTTTGGGTTTGTGTTTTATTTTTGCAGGACTCGAATATGCACTGCAGCACTCTACAGTATTTAGTGCTTTTTACATAGTCAGTCGACAGTATTATAGTCTCTACACTACATTGCAGTATTTGTTTCATTGGTCTCAAGTAGTGTCAAAACATTTCAACAACATGTAAAATGTACCGTCAGTGTCATTAGCAGTTTATTTCAGTATTTAAATTTTTATTGCACATCATTATAGACCTCTTTACTACAACTACGTCTTGTTTGGGTTTGTGTTTTGTTTTGGCAGGACTCGAATATGCACTGCAGCACTCTACAGTATTTAGTGCTTTTTACAATCTCAGTCGACAGTATAATAGTCTTGTTTACTTGGTTGCAAATAGTGTCAAACCATTTTTTTTTCAAAACATTTCAAAAACATATAAAAAGCACCGTCAGTGTCATTAGCAGTTTGCATTTTTTGCAATTTTATTGCACAACATTATAGACCTTTTTACTACAACTACGTTTTGTTTGTGTTTTGTTTTGACAGTACTTGTGCTTTGTTGTTGTGAGCAACACAATCATTTGCTTTTCAAGCTTAGAGTCGACGACAGTAAATGTTTTAAAATAAAATGAGTGGATTATTGGGAAATAAAGGGGGTTTCAAATGCATTTGTTCTGATGTCTATTAGGAATAAAGTGTAAATACATTTTGATGAACATAGATTAAATGTTTTTTTAGATTGTAACAACATATCGTCGTTGTAGAACTAAAAGTCACCAAACATATTTTTATGAAAAACTTAATTTACGAGTTGTTGATAAATATTATAAAAAGTAATTGATTCATTTTTAAAGTCGAAATATCAATTGATAAGTTCTCATTTTCTTATCATGTGGTAAAAAAATTGAGATCATCGATTAAAAATTGACAGATTTATAAAGATTTTTGTAATGAATATTTGGCAAAATATTCATTTGGTGTCTTTTCGTTCTACAACGACGATATAATGATGTGTAAACATTACTATATTGTCCAAAAGAATTTGTAAATCTTACCAAAACAAACATAACATTTGCATGGCATTTAAATAAAGTAATGCTTGTAAGTTTCAAACAGAAATTTAAAACTAAATTTAAATAAAAGTATGTTCGCAACGTTTGTGTTGCATTCGTTAAGTTGTCGTGACGAAAATGACATTTGTCATCGTGTGAAGTATGTATTGGGTCTCTTTTTAAACATAAATATGTTTCAAGATGTTATAACTTTCATAATTATTACTAAGTTCATCACACGAACTAACGCAATAATCCTACTTCAATATTTCACCTTCTTTACTGGTTTTACATTAGCCCAATGTCAAAATAAGCCAATAGTTTTGCTGCAAATATATTGCAAGTCAGAATGTTTGCTGTGACTCTATTAAAAATAACACAATTAAACATTTTGTAATTACAGGGATAGAAAAGATTTGTTTGAATATGCTTGAATGTAATTATAACGTAATTCCTAATCACCATATAAATATTAGAAGTAAAATCTAATTACATTATAATTGAATTGTACAATTATTTTGTTCGGATTGAAATATTATTATACGATATTTAAACATAAATTGCTTTAATCGCGGATTTACATTAATTTACTATATTAATGTTTCTGTAGTAATATATATTTTTCATCAGATATTAATATATGTATGTTTGATAATTCCGCTATTAAACACACCCAACTTCAATAAAAGGTTCTATGAATTATATGTATTTGGTTATTCGTGATTGTTACTTGGTAACAACGTATTGAAAAATAATAGCATTATTTTAATATATATGTTTGGCATTACGATATCACAATTTAATAACAAAGCTTCCTACTTTTAGCACTCAGTAACACTTACATTAATACTTTTCATATAGTTCAAAAGTTCTTTTTGGTGGAAGAATTTCTTTAAGTACCGCCAATTACTGTTAATACCAGATGGTGGCTGGTTGTGAAATATTCAATTCATCCGTAATTCAATGAGCTCAAAACAGAAATAATAGAAAGGAAATAAAATTATTAAGTGTTTATGTTTATAATTATATAATATAAATAAAATAAAATTTATAATTTAATATTGTGTATAAAAAATAGTAGTACTTAATGTAATTTTTTTTACATTAATATGAAATGTAAACATAAATATGTTTACATGTAAATAAAATATTTTTCACATTTAAACATATATCTGTTTGCAAGAACCTCAAAAATTATACATTCTGAACATTAATATGTTTGAACAAAAACCAAAATATGTTTGGCTTTTATTATAATAATGTTTAGAAATGCAATATTACTTTTCTTTCCATAAAGCTTCAAAGATATATGTAATGCTTGATAAACTTTGTTTGGGATATATGTCATATTTAAGAAGTACAAAGAGTTTTGCTGCTTTTTTTTTATTTAAACGTATGGAATGTTTGAAAATATGTTTGAAAGCATAAATGTGAATTTGGAAAAATTACTTAACCTCATTATAAACTCAACCAAGATGCTTTGGTTTTAAAACATTTAAAGTTCGAGACACCAATAACTCTAATTTTTTATTGTGTAATGTGTTTTTTCAGTTCTGAAATTTATAAATGAAATGCAAATTAATCAAATAAATTATCAAACATGTAAATATGTATGAATAATTTGACATTGTTAGACACCAACCCAAAAACCGATAGATAATAAAAATATACAACAGTTGTTAATTTTTTTTTTTATTTGATCATTTATAAAATTTTAAATAGTCAGTAAAATTTTCAACGAATATTTAGGGTGTGTGCGAGTTCGCCTAAATTGCTGACTAAACTAAATTTTGTCGGTAATGCAGCGACTTAAGAAATTTTCGAACAAACTAAATTGAAACAGCAAACAGACATATGATAAACTATTTATTAAAAAATAAAAACTCGTACAATTTAGTTTAGTCAGCCAATTAGTCGAACTTGCACACACCCTTAAATGAATATTATTTAAAAATGTTAGTAAACTACTGTTACAATCGTTTTCGGATTATTAGCTTCACATATAAAATTATATTTATATAAACATTGAACGTCATTCATGCCAAGTTTATCATTTGAATATTTGAGTTGTACACAAAATTCCACATTTTCTGCGTTGTTGGGTTCACCAGGAAGCCAATTGCTGTAAGTCATCTCTTTTCCAGTACCCAAATTCATAAATGAACGATACTTTTCTAGATCGTTTGCAGAAGTCCAAAATTCCAAATAAGGATCTTTATCTCTCAAGGGCATAAGATATGCAGTGAGAGCGTGCATCTCTTCCTCCGATTCAATTGAAATCAATTGAGCATTGATTGATATGCAATAATGTGCAGCTCCAAACCAATTTAACTGAATGCATGAAATAAATGAATGAAGTTTCAAAGAAATACAAATTTTACCTTTTTATCGTTCATCACTTTATAATATTTATTGCCAACTTTTATAAAAGGTTTCATAAGATCGGTTTCATTATATGTGTCTGGTACTTCTGCGAAATAATTCAAATTTACTAAATTTAAACAATAACCACCAAAGGTATTTCAGTTACCATCAAATACCTCCGTTCGCGTAGATGGATATGTATTGCATCCGGTTGCAACTATTATAATTAAAAATAGATAGGTTTTCATTATGATTTACTTAATTGTTGACAGTTCTATTGAGATGAACCTGAACTGAATTTGAGTTTTAAATAAATTTTACTTTTATACCAATTTTTGCACTTATCATCACATCGTTATAAGTTTTGCACATTCACGTATTATATTACGATAAGATAAATAGACTTAGTACACACTTTGAAACAGTGACCGAGTATAATTATTATTTACAATTTCTTATGTAAAATAAGTTATTGTGTAGGAATAATGCAACAATAATGCTAAGAGTACCATTAGAAAACTTTTAAAATACTTTTAATAATTAAATTTTAAATATATAAATAAAAGTCATAAATAAATATAAATTAAAATTGAAAAATAGTTACTATTACTTATAAATAATTATAGATGTAAATTTAAATTATTATTTTTTAGACATAAGAAAAAAATGTCGTTAAGTAGACCATTACAAAAAAAAAATCCAAAACTAAAAAAAAACTGCCAAAACTGAAATTTTTTCTTTTAATTGAGTACCCATATTTTTTTTTTACAAATTAACCAACGCTCAGGGGATGCCTCCTAGTCATGCAATGCACAGTGTTGATCGTAAGAAGGGATGATAGGTTAAATGGCGGGGGGAAAGATGGAGTAGTGTCGGTGAATGTTTGTTTTGAACTTGCCAATATCAAAAATGTCGGGGAAGATTGTTCCACAAACGTATCGTGCGACTGAAGAACGAATTCTCTCGGTAATGCGTGGTTCTGTTGAGAGCCGAGTGAACTACGAAGGGGTGGGCTTGGTTCGATGCCCGAGTAGAACGAAAGGACACACGACCTGGTGGAATCAGGCCATGTATTTCCCTCGAACACTTACCATTGTAATACCTATAGAACAGACTTACACACCCTACGGTCCTACCGTGCTCAAGAGAACCAATAGAGGATGAAATATGCACGTTGTTGGATTCAATCCAGGAACTCCAAAGAAGATTTTGAAGCATTTCCAGGGGTTCGTACGCTTAAAACTTTAATATCTCAAAGTAAAATTAATGAGTTTACTTAATATTTCTTTGTGCAAGTAGTATTTAAATAGGATTAATTATCTGCAATTAGAGAATTGTATAGATCAAAAGATATAAATTAAATAATGGTAGTTCCGGACGAAACAAAACCGGAAGTTAATGTAGAGGTTCATATCGGCGTTGTAGAAGGAAAAGTCACCAAATACAGTTTTATGAAATATTTAATTTTCGAGTTTGTTGATTAATATTATAAAAAGTAATTGATGCATTTTTAAAGTTGAACAATCTACTAATAGATTTATATTTTCTTATCATGTGGTAAAAAAAATTGAGATCATCGATCAAAAATTGACAAATTTATTAAGATTTTTCTAAATGAATATTTGGCATTTCGAAGATGTATTTGGTGACTTTTCGATCTACAACGACGATACGGAAATTCCAAAGAATTAACGAATATTGCGTACAAAATATATTTTGAATTATTTAATAAAATTGCTGAAATCATGTGCAATATTTTTATAAAGGATAAGAGCGCTACAAAAGTTTTTGTCAAGGGTTTTTCAACAGGGACGCTACAAAAGTAGAGCGACAGGGACAGCAAACGACGCCATATTTCTTGCCGCTCTTTTACATTTCTCTTCAGTAAGGTTTTCCATTTCATGATGGAAAGATATACGAGCCAACAACGAGTCGAAATTATTGAAATTTACTACCGAAATTCGAATTCGTATGTCTTTCCATCATAAAATGGCAAACCTTACTGAAGAGAAATGTCAAAAGAGCGGCAAAAAATATGGCGTCGTTTGCTGTCCTTGTCGCTCGACTTTTGTAGCGTTCCTGTTGAAAAACCCTTTATTTTCATAATAAATCACAGACGGCACAAAAAGTTCCGTATAGAAATTATCACTATGATTATTTAAATTATCTCAGAACTTTTGGTATTAAAAGTTTCGGAGTTGACAGAAATAAATTAGCTGTCAAAAAATTTCTGAAATTACTAAGAAATCGACGTTTAATTTTTGAAAATGTCGAGGAAATTCTGCTCCAGAAACAGAGGATTCAACTCCTTAAAAAATGTTGTAAGTTGGATATGATAATAAATGTATATTTTTGGTTACGTACGTGACGATAAGACACCATCAAAATTTGTTCCTAATTTTAATTTCAATGCTTATTTTTAAGCTTTAGAAATATTAATTAAGGTTTTTGCAAAACACAAAAAATAATATTTTGTATCTGTATTTCTTTCAAACTATTCAATTTGTTTACACAAAGAACATGAAAAATTGCTAAATTTAAAAGTTGTTTAGTAACGTAATTTTATGAGTATTTTTTTATATGTTATCGTTAACCGAATAGAATTTTCTTTTTAGATATTTATACTCAAATATTTAAGATTCCAAATCCACAGTTACTTCAAAGATTTGAGAGTTTTTATGTAAATGTCTAGAATCAATCCACAAGGCTTACCAATTATGAAAATAAATGTAAACTTTTAATATTGAAAGAATTTCTTTTCAGAGTTGAGTACCCATATGTACGAATGTGGATATGTACCTAATTATACCCTACACTAAGAGTGAAAGGGTATATTCAGTTTGGTACGCCGTTTGTAACACCCAGAAGGAAGCATCTCCGGTATGGAAAAGTATATATATATATATTCTTGATCAGCATGACCTCCTGAGTCGATTTAGCGATGTCCGTCTGTCTGTCTGTTACAGAAAAACTAGAAGAGCTAAATAAACGAAACTTCTAATTTAGATTACTTATATATCTACGTTGTCTGTCAGTGAAAATGGGCATGATCAGTCCATTATGACCTGTGAACCGACCAGTTATGTTCAAATTTATCATATAAAACATATCTACTGGTGAATTTTACTGTATACGTGTTCAGATAAACTTTTTTTGGTCAAATATATATTGACTTCATGTTCAAATACATACAAATAATGCTCTCCCGCCAAACGACTTTTGGTTCCCAAAAAAAATCGAAAATCTGTGGACCTACCCATATGTAAATATGGATATCAAATGAATGGAAATTCTTCAGCGATTGAAAGTTTGTAGTTATTTTCAGGATTCGTATACCCTGGTGACTTATATACAACTTTGAATGGTAACCACACATATGTGTGGGGTCGGCTTAGACCGACTATAATTTTGATAATCCTAACTATTATAATAACACCTACTATAAAATGTCCCTACACCCAGAAAAAAATTCCCTCAAATCCCATTAAAATTGGTCAATAGGACAATTATTGATTTAATAGTATACAAAAAATAAATCTTTTCATATAAACTCAATGGCAATGTCATGGTATTTTCTATTATTTAATGGTATTTTCCGATTGAAATAATAATATATCCTATTGACCATTTTTAATAGTAAAAAACTGTTATTTATATAGAATTTTTTTCTGGGTGTACTTTAAAATTTCTAACCTTCCCAACTAATTTTTGATTTTCGTTTCATGGGAAAACATTAATTTTATCCGATCATGCCCATTTTTCTTCTAATTTAGGAGATTCATTGATCTATATCTTCCAGTTTTCTGTGAGAGAGGTCATGCTTATCAACAATATTTATACACTTTTCAATACCGCATATGCCTTCTTCTAGGTGTCACAAACGGCGCACAGTGGGGCAGCGAATACACAGAAAAAAAATTTCACATCATATTGATGAATTCCCGTTCTTCAAACCATGTTTCATTGTATTGCATAACCGGTCATAATAGACTAACGACATCAATGTTATGAATGCTAATCATAAATATGATGAACGCTTGGTAACTTTGTGAAGAATACGTTTCATAATATTAGTGAACAAAAACATAAAATACAACATATTACATATTGTATTTTAGAAGAATGCTTTTCATTAAACCAAATTTCAATCAAAATATTTTATATTCGTTCATTTTTTTGACATACTTCTCAGTTCTCAAGTAGTTCTTGTATGTTATTTCTTATATAATGCTTGCTCGACATGTAAAAGTTTTCTAATAATTGCAACTTTTTATTAATAAAAAGTAATATTTATATAAAATTATAAAAAAAAAATTAAACATTTTATATAATTTTTTTTTTCAAAATTTTTTTTTTTCGAATTTTTTTTTTCAATTTTTTTTTTTAATTTTTTTTTCTCTTAATTTAAATAAAATTTTTACATTAATACTTTTTTACCGAATTATTTTCTAAAAAAAATATTTTTTTTTTTTGAAAAATTCGGTAAAAAATATTTTATTCATAAATATTATGAACAAATTCATCAATATGACGATTCAAATTCACTGTATTATGTATTTCGTTCTTCACTATGATGTTCGATAGTACGTATAATTTCATATATATAACGAATGTATTCATCAATATGTCATTTAATGAACGATGGTATCAGAATCTGGTAGTTTGTGAAAAATTCATAATATTTATGAATAAATTCATCACATTATAGATTTTTTTTCTGTGTACCTAAAGTTGGCGAAAACCTCAAAAGTCAAATTTATCTAAGACAAATTCATTATGTAGTAATTTAAATTACTAACAATGTGGTGTCACTCATTCACTTCTCAGCAAGCGACCAATAAGTACTAATATTAATAAATTCAAACATTTCTCGTTCCATGGAAGGTATCACAACCACTTGTGCAATCAAGATACAATTTGGAAAAATAAAGAATATCACCATAAAACGTTTTAATATAAATTTTCATTACTGTAGCTCCTGTATTTTCCAATATTTTTCCTTTTAACCATAAAGACAAATTAATTATATCACTATAAAAAGATATGTTATCAAATTTCATATAAGGACTGCGTCGAATAAAATTGTCCGTTACATATCTTCCCATAATGTGCTATTGTAAGATTCAAATTTAAAAAATTTGATCAAAAATTTAAATGGCAGAAAATAATTTGTGTCAGTTATAGTCAATACAAAATTTATTTAACGCGAAAATGGCAAACGAAGTGGAAGTGCGAGAAAATATAATTAACATTTTTCAAAAACAACCTAGTTGGTCTTTTAAAAAAATTGCCAAGGAGGTAGGGGCTAACCTTAAGACCATTTCTCGCGTTATCAACCGCTTTAAGGAAGACCTGAGTATTGATCGGAAGAAAGGTTCTGGTAAAAAAAAGGCCCACATGATCGTGAAAAGTCGAAGAAGGTTGTGAATATTTTAAAGAAAGATCCAAGCATATCCGGAAGGAAATTGGCGAGAAAGGCGGATTGCTCAGAATCTTTCGGACTAAGAAAGAAGTTAGGCTGAAGACGTACAAGTTCCAAAAAGTTCCGGATAGAAATGCCGTCAAGAATGAAACCGCAAAACAAGGAGCTAAAAAGCTGAACCAAGATTTTTTTAAAAAATTCGATTGCTGCATAATGGACGACGAAACTTATGTTTTAGCGGACTTTTCTCAGCTACCTGGGCAGGAATTTTATACAGCCTATTTTCGAGCAAATGTCGCTGAAAAAGTCAAATAAAAAAAAATGACAAAATTCCCAAAGAAATTCCTTGTTTGGCAGGCAATTTGCAGTTGTGGAAAAAGGAGCAGCACATTCGTGACATCGGGTACAATTAATAGCGAAATATATGTGAAGGAATGCTTGCAAAAGAGATTGCTTCCATTTTTACGCCAACATGAAGTGTCCACATTTTTTTGGCCTGACCTCGCTTCATGTCACTACAGCAAAACGGCCTTAGAGTGGATCCAACAAAATGCAGTGATTTTGGTGCCTAGAACAGCCAATCCACCAAACTGTCCAGAACTCAGGCCGATTGAGAGATACTGGGCTTTAGTAAAAAGGGAGATGAAGACAACAAAAAAAGTGGCCAAAGACCTTCAGGACTTTAAAAGAAAGTGATCTTCAGCAGCTGTGAGGGTGTCGGACACTACCATTACAACATTAATGGATGGGGTTCCGGAAAAATTAAAACTTTTTATTAAAAAATATTAGTTTCTGGTTTTTTATATATTTTTTTAAATCTAAAAATAATTTGCAAAATAAAATATTTTATTCTATAAAAATTCGATTACTAGATTTCTAGATTTTTTCATTTTTGTAGCGGACAATTTTATTCGATGCAGTCCTTAGTAGTTTTTCTTTCTTTTGTAATTGTTTTGTTATTGCTTTTATTCTGGAAGGGTAATTCTTAATCTCGTTCTTTTTCTATCGAAAAGCCGATATTATTTTTATTCTTGCAAAATTTTCAAGAACAATAGTCTTTCATTTTAATGCTCATCACTGTCTTCCATTTCAACTACCACAAAATAAACTCATATTTGATGGACGTCACATGCTTCGGTTTTTAAACTAATAAAGAGTGTGGCGCCGCTGAACCTTTATCTAATTTCTCATTGTGTAATGTGCAAAGTTGTGCTATTTTTAAATGAAATGCAAATAAATTCTCAAACAAGTATTATAATAAAATAAAATCGTGTAGGTATTACTTTAAAATTAAAGAGAAATGTAATTTTTTCTACGTTTTTATTTTCATTACATTGTGTTTAAGGGCCAATTTTTCAGTACTAGCTTAAACGTAGTTTAAACTCGGTTTAGTTAATCTGTAGGTTTATGCAAAGCATAGTCCGTACACTTTAATCGGAAAATACCATTAAATACTAGAAAATACCATGACATTGCCCTTGAGTTTATATGAAAAGATTTATTTTTTTTACACTATTAAATCAATAATTGTCCTATTGACCAATTTTAATGGGATTTGAGGGAATTTTTTTCTGGGTGTACTTACGCTCAATAAACTTTATGAACTTTTTTCCATTAGTTCAAATTTTAAAATGTTATGTTTAAAATGTGTTGTCTAAAAATGTTAAAATTAATAAAAATTTAAAATGTATATTGCACATATATTCCAAACCAGTCCGATTACGATATAAAGCAATTAGTTAAAAATATATTATAAATTTATATTAGATTTTGAGTTCAATAATTCATTGAGATCAATGCAATACGTTACTCTTCAAAGTAGCAGATTGACCACTAATGTATTTGGTAGCGTCTTTTGCTCCCATCCAGCAGCTAGAGTTGCCAGTTTATTTCGTTTTTTTGTAACCTACTAAAGTAATGAAAATTAATTCGATGTTATTAAGATAATATTTTATAAAATTTTAAATTTTATAAAAAGGAATTATTTCAAAACAATAATCTAAACGTATTGTTCTGTGAATTCGTCGCCTGGTAACCCTTGTTATATATGTGGTGTGTGTCGCTACTTTGTCTACATCTTCGTTGTCTTTATTTCGCATTAGTTTATCTTTAAATAGTTGTGGCTACATTTAATAAAATTGATTATCGCTAAATCAATTTTTATTCCCAACCCGCCAACACCATCACTCTGCATATTTTTTGATGTCGTTGTTATTATTGGTTATTATCCGTTTCATTGACTGCTGCACAACTCTTTTTAATGCGTGTTAAACTTTTTTTTTGCCGATTAAAAACTAGAGCTGATCTAATGTTTCACTTTTCTTTTTCTCTTGCTGTATATCGATGGCTTTTTGCAAATTAAAAATTATATATATATAAACAGAAAATTAGACAAAATGATGGGTAAATTATTATTTAAAAAAATATATTCAAATTTTAATTCAAAAAAACAATAAATTGATTTACCCCTAGTAGAAATTTGCCCGATGCGCCATCGGGAAATGAGCGGGTTTTCGTTGGGTAAGCCCTATTAGAGAAAATATGATCATTGCCTTTGCATGCCCTTATCATGCTTACCATACCAGGGTTTACATTATCTAAATAGTCCATGTTCCCGATCATTGCAACATTATTTGTTCGTCATATCGAAATTAGCATCAGGCAATGATGGAAATTAATGAGAGAAACCCTATTATGCTCGGCCTCAGACAAGGCAATTGTCGGGTTAATAATAAAATGGTGAATTGCCCGATCAGTACATGATCATGGCCGGAGGTCAATAACATGATCAGGACACTGCGTTACAAGGACATTATGGGCCTCGTCATATCCCGATCATCTCAAATAATGATATGATCACTTCATGACCATGGCCCTACCAAAATCCCTTATACCCTAGTAGAAATTTTGGTAGGGGACATGATCATGAAGTGATCATGTTATTATTTGAGGTGATCGGGATATGACGAGGCCCATAATGTCCTTGTAACGAAGTGTCCTGCATAATAGGGTTTCTCTCATTAATCTCGATCATTGACTGATGCTAATTTCATTATGAGGTACAAATAATGTAGCTATGATCGGGAGCATTGAATGTTTAGATAATGTAAACCCTGCTATGGTAAGCATGATAAGGGCATGCAAAGGCAATGATCATATTTTCTCTAATAGGGCTTACCCAACGAAAACCCGATCATTTCCTTATGGCGCATCGGGCAAATTTCTACTAGGGTACCCTAGTAGAAATTTTGGTAGGGCCATGGTCATGAAGTGATCATGTCATTATTGGAGATGATTGGGATATGACGAGGCCCATAACGTCCTTGTAACGCAGTGTCCTGACCATATATTGACCTCAGGCCATGATCATGTACTGATCGGGCAGTTCCCCATTTTAATATTTACCCGACAATTGCCTTGTCTGAGCACGAGCATAATATGGTTTCTCTGATTAATCTCGATCATTGACTGATGCTAATTTCGTTATGAGGAACAAGTAATGTAGCTATGATCGGGAACATTGACTGTTTAGATAATGTAAACCCTGCTATGGTAAGCATGATAAGGGCTTGCAAAGGCAATGATCATATTTTCTCTAATAAGCCTTACCCAACGAAAACTCGATCATTTCCCGATGGCGCATCGGGTAAATTTCTACTAGGGTAGGGACAGTCTCAGCCTTATATATACCGAGAATAAAACTTAAAAATTTTACAAATTCAGACAATATTAAAATTAGTCAATAAGGTAAATTATTATTTTAACCGGTAAATATCATTAAATACTACAAATTACTATTGAGATTATAAAAAAAAACATCGTTATATTGATGAATTTCGTTCTTCTAACTTTGATTCATTGTATTGAAGAAAGATTCATAGTATTGATAACTACAAAACATCAATCAATTTGATGCATGACAGAAAAGGTGTTCTTCAATATAATGTATTGTATATGAAGAACACGATTCCTCTTTTTAATGAACAAATACATAAAATGCAACATATATGTACATCAAATTGATAAATGCTGTTCATCAAAACAAATTTTAATCAAAATATTTATTTTTCGTTTAGATCTCAGGTAGTTCTTGTTTAGTTCTTGTAATGTATTGTATATGAAGAATACGATTCCTCTTTTTAATGAACAAATACATAAAATACAACATATCTGTACATCAAATTGATGAATGCTGTTCATCAAACCAAATTTTAATCAAAATATTTATTTTTCGTTTAGATCTCAGGTAGTTCTTGTTTATTATTTCTTATATATTATTCGAAATGCATAAATTATTAAAATGTTTTGTAATATATTTATAATTATAAAAGTTATACTTATGAAAAATATATAAAAAAATTTCGAAAGTTTTTTTATTTGAAAGATTTTGTTTTTGACAAAAATATTTTTTTTGTACAATTTTGTTTCTGAAAAAAAAAATATATTCGTAGATTTTTTTATATTAAGTTTTTTTCGAAATTTATTTTTTAAGAAAATTAATTTTAAAATTTTATTTTTAATGGGAATAAAACGTCAACATATTCATGTTTTCTTATTTATGTTTAAAATTAATAATTTTATAAGTTCTTGCTAACATATTTGTGTTTGCATAATGCTCCAAATATAAATGTGATACCTGCTAAAAAATGGCATTTGTCATTTTTCTTTCAGCGTGTTGATTTTTTATTGCTATAGAATCCATTGCCACCCAGCAATTTATCTTTGAACACTCCTCACATGTGTGTGGTTACTTTCATTGGCAACCAAGCAGCAACATATCTGCTGCCTGATGCATGCCGCACTAAGCCTGCCAACAGCCAACACCAGAGGGTGCTGTTGCGGCGCATAACAACATAACAACCGCACATTAACTGAAATTGCAACAAGAGCGCAAAAATTATCTATTTCATTTTATTTAATTTTATTATGTTGATTAATAATAATTCTGCGCCATGTGGCAAAGACAATAAAACTGAGCCACTCATCTAAAAACGTAATTAGTTGAGAATCGATTGTGCAACCAGCAACACTGGCCATAAACGCGTCTGCCACATCACCAGCAACAGAGTCACAGAGTTAAAGTCTCGTCGAGCGAAGACACGAAATTGCAACAAGGATATACGCGTTATACCGTTACGTTAAATTAATTTAAATCGTTTAAACAAATACAAAAAAGAATTCGTTATTAGGATCGCGTTTCCTTTAACGTTCGACTAAAACGTTAAAATGACGCGTTCGCATTTTGTGTCACTCTTATGCTGCATTCTGTTGTTTTTATGTTGCTGTCACAAATCGGTGACTGCGGCGATTACACCAAACGGCGGCAACAGCATTAATTCCGATCTTGTCGATAAAATGTCCTGGAAGTGCGCCAATAACGCGAGTTGTCTCTACACGATCGCCAACAGTGTGTTGAGCTCCTATCGACGCGGCGACATGGTGCAGTTTGGTGTCTTTGATCTGGTCAAATTACCGCCACAACCAGCGGCATCGAAAACGACCAAAACACATAGTGGTTATGCGGCGACAGGACGTGGTACGGCGTCTGGTGTTGTGGAGTTTTTAAGTGGCAACGCCATTCGCATACCCATCGGTCCGATGGTATTCAGCGTGCAACGTGACGAAGAGGATGCGGATTATATTGAAGTTGCACTGCTTAAGAAGGCCAGTCAGCCAGGTATTGTGTCTGATCTTAAACCATTTGGTTAATCTAAAGTGATTGATGTACTTGGAAATGTTTAAGTGGTTCCATCGAAAATATTTCAAGTGTTGCATTTGTTTTTTTTACTGCCCATTCCCAAAATATGCTGTGAATCTGCTAGTAAAATTTCACAATATTTTACAATCTGCTCTTCACTTCCTAAAATATTCCAGTTATATGTGTATTTGTCGGAAATATGCCCAAAGTATTCCTGAAAACTGCAAAAAATGTTGTCTCGGGTAAAGGCAGATTCCCGGGCAGATAAGAGAACCCTTTTGATAAAAAATCCACTTTTGTCTGCTAAAAATCTTTCAAATAAATGTTTTTAAACTGCCTTGACACAGTCAAATATTTCGTGAAGGGAAGTTACGTATTGAATTCATTCATTTAAATCACATTCCTACAACGAATATTTGGATTTTGATCAACAAATTAAATTTCTGAACAAATATAAATATGTTTGTGGTTATTCCAAAACTCTATAAAAATTTAAACATCGATATTTTTTATATCTTTTCGATTTAATCCAAACCAGATAATTTAGATTATGTAGAATAATAAAATCTGATTTTACGAATATTTTGTAATATATCGAATATTTTGTAATATGTCGAATATATCGTAATAAATCGAATATTTCGTAATATATCGAATATTTTGCAATATGTCGAATATATCGTAATAAATCGAATATTTCGTAATATATCGAATATTTAGTAAAATATATTATGAAATGCAAAGTTTGTTATTTTATGGGAAAAAATAAAAAAGTTTCGTAAAAAATACGAATGCTTCGTAAAATTATAAATGTGCGATGGTTCATTTATTTATTTGTAAAATGTACAACTCATATTTAAACGAAATAATATTCGTTATTCATTCGTAAAAAAATACGAAAGTTTCGTAATTTAAACTAAATATTTATAATTTTGTCGTTATTTTAGATTTACGAATATGAATTTGTAATATATACGAATCGTTCGTAAACAAATATTGTGCACAAAAAAAAGTATTTCCAAGGTTTCATGTATTTTATGTATTATTCGTGTATTTTATCAAAAGAAAAATTACGAATAAATAATTCATAAAAATATCCTATAAACTATTTTGAGCGTAAAAAGTGAATTAAAAATATTAAATATTATACGAAAAAAACACGAATTACATGAAATAACTATATCATTTATTCTTTGAGTATATATCTATTTATATATTTTATATTTCATTACATACCACATGTAATAAGACAAAAACCAATGTTTGAGTTTTACACTTTGTTGGTAGTACCATAAATGTCTGCATTTCAAAACAAGATTTGTAATAATTAAACTTGCTGCTTATATTTCTTCGTTTTTTTCCCATTTTTCACATTCACAATACAATTTCTATTTTCGTTTTACTTTTCTGTTCAATGACACTATTGCGCACTTCTGTGCAAAAGTTTCAATGTATTTTATTTATTTTCAATGTCTGCATATAAACTGTACACCATCCTGATGTCATTGAAACACCCAAGCGAGTTCAATGTTTTGTTTGTCAGATCAAGTGTCTGGTAAACAAAGGCAGACAGAAACTTCAAAGCCAATCGAGACTAATTACAAAATAAGTTCGCTAATCTACGATATAATTAATTTTGAGATTTTTAAACTACAAACATTAAAACAGAGTTATTGTATTTGCTTATTAAATGTATGTATTCATTTAGCCGCGGTAGCTCAGTGGTTAGTGCGTTGGACTGCGAGTCGAAAGGTCCCCGGTTCAAGCCTGGACTAGGGCTAACAACATCTTTTCATAGAAACATTTTTCTATACCGCGCTACCTCTCGGCAGTAAATGGCAAACCTCCGAGAGTAAAAACATTGCCTATGAAAAGCTATCACCAGCCGTTCGGATTCGGCAATAAACTATAGGTCCCACCACTTTGAGTACAAACATAACACGCACAGCTCAAAATGGTGAGAGAGCTCGGCCTAAGTTCTTATAGAACTGTAGTGCCAAACTATTATATTATTATTCATTTAAAAATGATTTCTCAGTTTTATTTCATATTAAAAATTTAGACATGCAGTGTTGGTTTTGTAACTGACAAGGAATAATTATATGATCAGTACCCAATCATAGGATAGTTATTAATATAATAGTACTTAAAACATTAATGTTTTCATATAAACTCCAAAATAATGGAACAGTATACTCAGAAAGAACATACCATACAATTTATTGCTTTTACTATTAAAATTAGTCAATAAGATAAACTATAATTCAATAGGTAAATACCATTAAATACTATAAAATACTACCACATTATTATACCCTACACTAAGAGTGAAAGGGTATATTCAGCCGTTTGTAACACCCTGCATCTCCGGTATGGAAAAGTATATATATTCTTGATCAGCATGACCTCCTGAGTCGATTCAGCGATGTCCGTCTGTCTGTTGAAATCACGATTACGGATTTAGATAACTTATATATCTAAGCTGTCTGAACAAGAAAATTGGCATGATCGGTCTATTGTGACCTGAGAACCGACCACTTATGTTCAAATACCTCATATAAAATTTACATCTACAGATCAATTTTACTGTATACGTGCTTAGGTAAACTGTTTTGGTCAAATAATAATGTTTTCCTGCGAAACGAGTTGTGGTTACCAAAAATAAATTCGAAATTCGGTACACCTACACATTTGTAAATATGGGTATCAAATAAATGGAACTTCTTCAGCGATGGAGAGTTTGTAGTTATTTTCAGGATTCGTATACCCTGGTGACCTATATACCAATTTGAATGGTAACCACACATATGTGTAGGGTATTTATAGTCGGTTTAGACCGACTATAATTTTGATAATCCTAACTATCATAATAACACCTACTTTAAAATTTTCCATGTGATCTAACCTTCCCAACTGGTTTTTTAACCGACGAAGACGCAGTTTGTATCAAAAGTTACCCGTTCCCGAAATATGGCGTGAATCTGCCATAAAAATTCCACAAAATTTGCAACCTGCTATACACTTTCCAAAATATTCTATTTATCTGTGCGTTTGCCGGAAATATGCCCAAAATATTCTAGAAAAATATCAAAAATTTTATGTCGGTATCGCCAAAATCGAGAAATTTTAGAAACATTATTTCGGCACATTTCTAACAGACAAAAGTTGGAGTGGAGAACAGGCAGTATATAAACAGCTTGTGTACAGCTGTTTATATACTGCCTGTTCCTAAAATTTGACGTGAATATTATTAATATTCCACAGAATTTTACAACCTTCCCATAATATTCCATATTCTGTGTGTTTGCCGGAAATGTGTTAAAATTGTGTGGAATTTTAATGGCAGATTCACGACATATCTTGAGACCGGGCAGAAAACATACAGCTTGTGATGCATACTCCGCCTTTATATGTTTGAAATATGTCCTAAAATATTTCTAAACTGCCTCGACCGTGTTAAAAATTTTGCCTGGGGTTACATACAATTTGTCTCGTTTATTGTCTAATTTTAATAATTAAAAAAACAATAATTTTATAGTATTTTTAGCAATTACCCAGACAACATTTCTAGCAGGGTCTAGGTAGTTTTGAAACATTTTTTCGACATATTTGAAACAGACAAAGGTGGAATTTGTATCAAAAGGTGTCTGTTTTCTGGCCGTTCCCTAAATATGGCGTTAATCTGCCATGAAAATTCCACAAAAATTACAACCTGCTATACACTTCTCAAAATATTCTATTTAGCTGTGCGTTTGCCGTAAATATGCACGAAATATTTCAGAAAAATGCAAACAATTTTATCTAGGGATTCTTCTTAAATGGCGAAAGTTAAGATCATGGCTATCGAATTAGACGATCATTTGTTTGAATTGCGAATTAGATATTTGAGTCGCAGTATTTTAGTTTGTCCAAGGGTTTGGTGCTAAAAGGGTTAAGTTAGTTTTTTTCATTTTACTGAAAAATCAATAAAAACCATTAAAATGTGCCATGCATGATTTTGGTACCAAACGACGCAAAATAAAAAAATATCTATCATATGTCATCATAAACTCAATTTCGAAAATAAATGGACTTGACCCTTTTATGCATCAAACCCTTCAATTGCAGACTCCACTAAAATGTTGGAAATTATTGTTAATGCAGAGTCGGTCATCGTATAAATGGAAGTACCAATAACTTCCAGCAAATTTAGACTAACTAAGTACATTCTAAGTATTCAGAACAAACTATTTATATATATGAAGCTTTTACAAATTATGTTGGAAGTGAAAATTTAAATGTTCGAACCAATCAGACGTCTTTATCGATTATCTTAATAAGAATTAATAATGGCTTCCATATTCCATTTTGTAACAAACTGAGACGTAGCGAAAACCAACCAAATGATTTTGTTACACCCACAAATATTACAGGAGCCCTTTGAATTACACATAACTATAGCTATAACTAAAGCCTAATCCGTTGTAAATTAAATTTACGATATCTTCCTAATAGCACAATTTAGTGCCGTCTTTGTTGTCTGCCTGTCATGTCGTGACTTGGCCTATGACTATGGTAGAACTCTCGAAAACCTCGGCGCAAATAAATTCATTTATAATAATTTGTGTCGAAATAACGAAAAGTTATTTGGTTCTTCTTGCCGGTATGGGTGGGCTTTGGAACATTTTCAACGTGCACACGCATCTATATTTGTGAGATGTCATGAGATTTTGAAGTGTCATCAATCATAAGCAACGACGTGCGTTAGAGGCTCAGACCAAACTAATCCTCGTCCTCGTGGTTTGTTTTTCTATCCAATGTTAGCACGGCGACGTGATGCGGGCGCTACTGGCGCAGGCATCGGCAGACTTGGTGATGGCGGCAGTGACGGAGGACTACTGGGTGGCGGCGGCGGTGGTCTACTAGGTGGTGGTGGCAATAAGGGCGGACGCATTAAGCAGCATCAGGACAAGAAACAATTTCAAATGCTAATTCCCATGTACCTGGCGGCGACCACCTTCGGCTGGACTGTGCTCGCTGCCAAGGCGGTCGGTCTGCTCACGCTGAAGGCTCTGGCCGTTTCGAAGCTGGCGCTGATTGTAGCCGCAACGGTGATAATCAAGAAAATGATGGACGGTGCAGGCGAAAAGTATGTAATTGAAATTTTTTAATTTATTAATTTGGTCTTTGTAATACACAACATCTATAGAATGATGTATCAATTTCCGGAGCATACACCCTATATGATGCCCTACAACATGGACTATGGCATGCATGCAATGGGAGGTGGTGGCGGCGGCGGTATCCCTGAAATCTCCACCAGCGACATGTATCAGAGCGCAATGCATATGGGTGGCGGTGGTGCTGGGGCCATGCATGTCGGTCATCCGGGTCTGGAGAGTTTGGGTGCCGAGAGCAATTTACACCAACAAGTGTCCGATGTGCAGAACAACAACACGCAAATGTTGGCGGCATTGAATGCGGCGGGTCTGAGTCACGGCGCGAAGGTGAAACGTGAGGATTCGTGGCTGCTGGGGAAGAGTAAGTTTTCTGAAATACTTAAGTGTCTTGTATTTATTTTGCAAACATGTTGCACTTTAGGCAGGTCTAGGCGACCTTTAAGACGCCCTTTAAGACGTCCCTTAAAAAGCAATTATAATAATTGGCGGCATTTACCTGCTTCTGCCATAGCCAATAGCGAAACATTTGCTGTGGCGGCCGCCGCCGCAGTTGTCGAGGAAAATATTGAAAAAGCGGCTGCTTTGGAGGAAGCTGATATTTTTTATCAACCAAATAGTATCAAGGAGATGTTAGACTATCTGGGATTCGATGTGTTGAGACGCAAGAAAAAGTGATGAACAATATTTGTTTACACTCAAGATCTTCTTGTAGATCAGTGATTTCTCTGTAGTGTTGCTTTTAAAGCATAATTTTAGGCTTTACTTTTAGACTTACTTTATACTTACGATTGTTGAAAATAAAAACTTTCTTTGTGCCTCAACACATGGTGAATAAAGAATTTTTCTTAATATGTTGTAGTAGTCTTTAGGTTTTTATAGTATATAGAACGGTATTAAAGCATTTTTATGTTGATCATAAAATAGAGCTGTTTAGAAGTTTGAGCTACTTCTTGTTAATCATTATGACATCTCGACACGTTTCGAGAAGCTTCTATATTCTTCGTGTATGTTGCATACGATTTGCATCACATTCGCACTAATTTGTTTTAATGCGTTGATCTTTTCTCTCTTTCTCGTACACTGCCTCAGTGCTTATCTTTCTAACAGATTTTATGAGAAACTTAAATTTCGAGTGTGTTGATTAATATTAATATAATAAAAGTATTTAATTAATTTTTAATATTAAAATACCAGTTGATAGATTTACATTTTCTTATTATGTGGTAATAAAAATTGAGATCATCGATTGAAAATTGACAGATATATAAATTTTTTTGTAAACGAATTTTGTCATTTTGAAAATGTATTTGATGACTTTTCGTTCTACAACGACGATATAGTATTTCATTATTGATTTTTACTTTTTCTTCATATTCACCTGATCATAATTCCTAAAAAATAATCTAAAAAAGTTGGATAAATCCTAGTATAAATTGAACTAAGGTCATGATCTGGTATTGATTATTGTATTTTTACATTGTCTTAACCCGTCCAGTCATAGCGTAAATTTCTAAAGGGTTTTTCAACAGGGACGCTACAAAAGTAGAGCGACAGGCACAGGAAACGACGCCATATTTCTTGCCGCTCTTTTGATATTTCTCTTCAGTAAGATTTGCCATTTCATGATGGAAAGATGTACGAATTCGAAATTCGGTAGTAAATTTTAATAATTTCGACTCGTTGTTGGCTCGTATATCTTTTCATCATGAAATGGCAAACCTTACTGAAGAGAAATGTCAAAAGAGCTGCAAGAAATATGGCGTCGTTTGCTGTCCCTGTCGCTCTACTTTTGTAGCGTCCGTGTTGAAAAACCCTTGAAAAAAACTTTTGTAGCGCTCTTATTGAAAAACCCTTTAATAAGTAAAATTGAAAATTCTACTTCGATTCGCTATAATTTTTTAGTCTACAACGTGTCTGAAAACGATATGAATCTTTTGAAAATATGAACATTTTCTTAGAAACATTCCGACATACGGAACCAGTAATACAGACTAGGTAACATTGTCTCTTGTGAAATTTTGATAGTTGGTGAAACGAAGTTAGTAACGTTTATAATAGTTAAAGTCAATCACGCCCAGACTGAGTACTATTTATAGACCTACTACTTTTATCTTTCATATAAGCGTAATTTCAAGAGACGAATAGATTTACACAAAAGGACTTCGGAAAATTGACATGCATCAAGTATCTAAGAATCTGAATAATTGTCTATATATTCCGTTAACCGTTTTTGGATATCTCATATCAAATATTAGATATTCAGCATCGACTTTGCTCGAAATCGCAAATTTGCTCATATTTGAATGCAAATCTTCTTTATCGTTGTCCAACGACAATGGAACCTTTTATTGCTGAGAGCCGAGTAAACTACTAATGGGTGTGTTTGGTTCGATACCCGAGTAGAACGAGATTACAAATAAACTGGTGAAATCAGGCCAGGTATTTGTTACGTATCAATAAAAATAACTAAGTGGAATTATTCTTGATATGCAGTTATTTATTTCTTAGGTATCAATAAAAGTAATTAAGTGGAATTATTCTTGATATGCAGAGACAAATTTCTTAGGTATCAAAAAAGTAACTATGTAGAATAATTCATGATATGCATAGATTAATTTCTTTGGCATAAAAAAAATCTAAGTAGAATTATTCGTAGGTATCAAAAATGTTGTTGCTGTTTTCTTCGAGAACGAGATTACAAATAAACTGGTGAAATCAGGCCATGTATTTGTTAGGTATCAAAAAAAAAGTAACTAATTGAAATTATTCTTGATATGCCGATGTTAATTTCTTAGGTATCAAAAAGTAACTAAAGAGTTTTTCAATGAGAGCGCTACAAAAGTTTTTTTTCAACGGTTTTTCAACAGGGACGCTACAAAAGTAGAGCGACAGGGACAGCAAACGACGCCATATTTCTTGACGCTCTTTTGACATTTCTCTTCAATAAGGTTTGCCATTTCATGATGAAAAGATATACGAGCCAACAACGAGTCGAAATTATTAAAATTTACTACCGAAATTCGAATTTGTATATCTTTTCATCATGAAATGGCAAACCTTACTGAAGAGAAATGTCAAAAGTAACTCAAAAATTATGTTGCTGTTTTCTTCCCAAAATTTAATGAAGACGTGTTCGTATATCTTTTATTTGTTTTCTATTGCTTTGTATATTATATTCGCTACTGTACGTTGTTCCACGTAGTCCTTTGTCTGTTTGGTAGTGTGTCTGCCTGTTAAATTTTAAAAGTAACTAAAAGTAATTAACAAACACAGTTTAAAATTTACATAATTTATTTTTAATACATACCCGGACTGGGTCTTGTCTTCTGGGCTATGCTTTGTTCTATTTGTAAAAACACACACATGCATACAATGTATATCATTCCGTTTTTTAATACTAAAGAAATAAATTTCTTATTACCTAAGCATATAATGTCTGAATTTCTAGAAAAATGGTACTAGTTACTTTTAACAGACAGACAGGCACACTAACAAACAGATGGGGACCTCGCAAAGCAAAGTATAGAAGCGAATATTACAGACAAAGAAAGATTGATGAAAACAACAGGAGTTACATAAACACGTGTTCCTTTTGCGAAGAATAAAGCATGTTCTTTTTGGATTTTAATAGTCAATAAATTAACTTCTTAAATTGCAGTAGAACAAATCTTGTTTACTTTTTGATAACTTAGTATTTTGCTGTCTTAATATGCAGATAATAACTTCTAGACTTTTAGTAGTATTTTATCATATTAGTAAAATCTGCTATTTTTCATACGAGCTGAATTCTTCTCCAGTTTTAGAAATTTATTACCCTCCGTGTAAGAGTGAAAGGGCATATTCAGTTTGGTACGCCGTGAGAGGGTCGATATTATCTGTAATATGTATTACTACTTAAAAAATATACTAAACAAAAATTATTTTTCTTTTGTGATTTGTTTTTGCAAAATTTATATTTTTAAGTCCTTTTCAAAAATCTTATAAAATGTTTACTTCACTGATATTCCAGCAAGACGTCCATTCGGCTATAACTATCCCTACATGGGCCACCGACAATAACCGCAGAACAACTCTAAGAATGAAGGTTTTACCGTACATGTATAATTCGAAATAAATAAAAGAACTTAGCTAATGCAAAAATTGCTATTTAAAAAAATGGACAACATACAAAATGTAGTAAATGAATTATTCTATAACTAGAATAGTAAAAACTAAATGAAATTTAGTAACTAATCTTAAGAATAGTTAAGCATTTCAATATATAAATGGCATATGCTAAAAAAATACAAAAAATCACAAAAAACAAAAATTAACCATAGCAATTAATAAATTTTATTTATGTTTATATTTTTAACAATAGTTTAGTAAATGTATAAATAATAACAAATATTTTTAATAAATTATGTAATATTTATATTTTTAATAAATAAATTATTTATTTGCTATACATAGCATGAGCTTAAACAACAAATAATTAGTGCTAACAAACTGTTTTTAATAAAACATAAAAACATTAAAATAAATCCTAAACCAGAGAGTGCTTTGATAGAGCAACGCAAAACCCACGTAAATCCCAACTAAATTATAAAACTATTAAATTTAAATTGCAGATGCAGTGATGCCAACTAATTCGATAACTAAAATATTAAACATATATTATGCAATTAAACAACAAGTACAAAATTAATTAATTAACAAAATAAAATAGGATATTTAAAAGAACTACTCGATAATGAAGTGCAAACAATGTTGGAGTGGGTGCAAAATATTCAAGAAAACATAACAAAACAGCGCAAAATATGCGTTGCTTTCAGAGAAAAGTTTTTGCAAAACTTTGAATGCCGTTGTACATCAGAGTCCGCCACGAAGGTTTGCCTAAAGTTCAGCTATTCATTCAGCAAATTAAGTACAAAGTTTTGGCGCAGCATCTGAAGGTTACACGGTACAAGACAAATGAATCGAAAACGAAATGAGGGTCCCTTCACCAATGGAGAATAACGGAAAGACTACAGGAAAAATTTCGCCTTTGTTTGAGCAACGCAAAAACTTGCATTTCGTATTTGGTAGAAAGCTACAAATAACAGTAGGCCAACATTTATTTATTAAGCTTAATTGTACAATATAGCCTTTAAGTTAAGTTAAGGTCAACTTTTTCTTTTACTTTAATTAGTTAATGGCAGTAATAGTAGTTGTAGTATTCAAAAATAATATGCCCTAACAATGATCCCTAATGAATTCAGCCATCACCTCAAGTGTTCTAAGAATTCTTCGCTTGCTTTTGTCCCGCATACGCCATATCTTGCGCTGCCACATGTGACGGCACCTCAGCCAGACCCTCAATGAAACCGTTCAACGCACGTGACCAACCACCCGAACTGTACGAATCGTGATGCGGTATCTCGACGACATGTTTCTTCTGCGACAACAGCTTCTTGAGCGCTATGATAACGGCTAAAACGAGCGCTATCTTTGACACCAGCAACGCCTTGCCCGCCAACAGGAACAGACCCTTGAGCGCAATGGCACCCAAAACACCCGCCTTGGCGGCCATCAACATTATCAACGGCGTCATGTTCTTCATTTTGCCGCGTCCCTCCTCGATTGCCGCACTCGTCGGACTCACGGAAACGCCAAAGTTTAGATTGCCCTGCGGCTCGGTTGTCAGCACAAAGTCGGCATTCTGTGAGAATTTGTAGCGCAGTGTGCGTGAACGCACAAATTTCCATAATTTGCCAGCAACCAGCAGACCGAGTGCCTCATCGTCTGTGTCTATGGAACGCGCCAGCAACATATCATCCTCGGGATCATCGGGTATTTCGGACATATCTCTGCAGTGTGTAACAAAAGAGAGCAAATGCCGAAAATCATCCAAGTGGCTTGATGGCATTGATAACTCACCTATTTTGTGTTACTTTAATATTTTCGTTAATCTCAATCGAGGATTTTTTGAATATTCGATTCATGTAGACAATCAGCTTGAGCATCATGCAGGAGTGATTGTCGCGTTGACTACATTTCGAGTTGAGTTTACGCAGGAATCCCTCTTCCAGTTGATTGCGATTCACAGCGGGAATCTGTAGAAATAGTTTAAGTTTTTTAATAGGTTATATTTAGGTTCACCGTTTGTCAGGGAATGCGAATTTTAACTAAGTAATGGTCATACCCCCCCAATATTAATACTGTCCCTATAATGTACCATTTTAAGAACAGTGTTTTGGTCTTGGTTGATTTTATGCAAATACCTTTTTTATATCAGTGAATTTTTGACAAATACTATGTTGATGAATTGGACATAATACTTTTAAAATATTTTTTTAATTGCAAGATTGATATGATTTTACATGTGAATTCTATGTTTATCTTATGACAGACTTTTCTATCCGACATCATTGTACCATATACGGTTGGACTGCATGTTTCTAAACACCACCTTATACTTTTTGATATTCTCTACGATTTATGAGTTAATAAGTAACAAAAATGTTTCTGTTTTTATACCCTACACTAAGAGTGAAAGGGTATATTCAGTTTGGTACGCCGTTTGTAACACCCAGAAGGAAGCATCTCCGGTATGGAAAAGTATATATATTCTTGATCAGCATGACCTCCTGAGTCGATTTAGCGATGTCCGTCTGTCCGTCTGTCTGTCTGTCTGTTGAAATCCCGAGATAAACTATTATTTGAACTCTTAAATACTACCAAATGTTTTACAAAATGAACTATAACCTATTATCAAATAATATTTTTTTTTGTTTTGGTACTAATATTTAATTTTTTTCATATTTTATCGACATTTTTATTTTGGACATTTTTGACGTTGACATTTTTAGTTTTTAGACTTATTACTGTATTTCATATCGACCTTCCCATTTCAATACATCACTCAGTGAGCCCTGAGATCGAATTCAAAATCTACGTCGAATGTGTTCAAATGCTGAAACATTACATTTCGATGATTTTTTTTAGATGAACAAATTGTTCTCATCCAAAATATAGAAAAAAAGTAATACTTCTAATTTATTTTATCGTAGGCGAATTTCAAAAAACCCCTTTTAAGTGCGAACTTATTGCCCGTAACTTCAACGAATAGATATCTACTGGTGCTTAGTTATCTATCGTGTAAGCAAAATTTCGTAACTTCAACGCATAGTTAAGGAGTAAAAACACCGGATAGGTAAGAGATATCTGTTCGGTACGAACACCAATAGATATCTACTCGTTGAAGTTACGGGCATATGTCGGGAGATGAACAATTTCACATTCTTCAAAATTAGGCGAACAAACTACAAGAAGAATCAAACAAATCCGTCGGTTCGTTCTTTAGTGATGCTCTGGCACAAAGAGGTTATTTATTTTTTTTATAGAGATAGATTTGTAAGGTGGCCATATAATATATTTTCTTAAAGTTCATACAAAATAGACATCTGCGCAAATGCATTTGAAACCCACTTCAAGACATTTCATTTCGAGACATGTACTATCACCAACTCTATGCTTGATACTCAAATGAATGTGTTGCTCACAACAACAGTGCAAAAGTACTGTCAAAACAAATCAAAACATAGTTGTAGTGAAGAGGTCTATAATGATGTGTAATAAAGATTCAAATACTGAAATAAACTTCTTATGACATTGCATTTTCCATTTTTGTTTATCATTATTGCTCTACGGAATTTTTATTTAGATAAAGACAAAAATTTAAAAGCTTTATAAAAATCATATAATATTTTATATTATGTTTTTTTATACATATATCGTTATTTATCTTTTTTGAAAAAAAAAAAAATATCCAATAACATTTTTTTTTTTTTCCAAAAAGATATTGCTTTTCGACCAATGCGTTTTTTTATTTTTTTGAAAAGAAAAACGTTTATTGTATTTTTTATAAACACATAAATACCGACAACAACATTAATGTCGTCGAATGCCGAGCGGCAGATTTGTTGATATTTTCCATGTTCGCCTTCTCACTCGCTGCACACACTGTATTCGTTTCATGTTCAGCGACAGTACAGTTTTTAATTTTTCAAATCATTGTATGTTTTGAAAAATAAAATGTCTTGACACTACTTGAAACAAATACTGCAGTGAAGTGTAGTCGCTGGATAGATTTCACTATAATAATGTGGACTGTCATTGCATAATGTACTGAAAACTGTAGAGTGCAGTAGTACATATTTTACAGAGGGAACTTCAAATACATTTGTGCAGATGTCTAATATAAAATAACTATTATTTATATCGAAGATCTAGATTCATATAAAATTCAAATACAAAATATTCTGTATTCCACGTCTGTATTCCACAAATACTGCAGTGAAGTGTAGTCGCTGGATAGACTTCACTATAATAATGTGGACTATCATTGCATAATGCACTGAAAACTGTAGAGTGCAGTAGTACATATTTTACAGAGGGAACTTCAAATACATTTGTGCAGATGTCTAATATAAAATAACTATTATTTATATCGAAGATCTAGATTCATATTAAATTCAAATACAAAATATTCTGTATTCCACGTCAGATCAGCACCATCTCAGAAATTACCAAGCTAACTTTACTAAGATTTAAGACTTAAATTCTAAAACTGTCATCAGAAATATTAAATTTGTAAAATTACATCATGAATATTATCGGCAACATAAAACTGCTGCTTCCAAAAAATGATATTAGTATGCGCTTCCCTAGTAAATAATATTCTAGGACCATGATCGAGAAATAATCATTACAATTTTACGCTTTAACCAACATGAACAGATCGAGATCATGTCTACCTTAATAGAACACAATTTCCGCTAGGGGAGATTTGATTAAAGATTTCCTAAGTTGTTAAATTTGGGTTTTTCGAAGTTATTGCAATCAGAAAATTTATTGTATAAAGTAATAATATTGATATTACTTTATACAACAAATTTTCGAACTTTATATTTAGATATTAAGAGTGAGTGAGGAGAGTTTATCTAAATTTGAAGACTAAACTTAAATGTTGGATTTCCATTAGACCGGTATTTGTAAACTGAAATTCGGAAAACTCGAAAAATCCATAAATATTCATTTGTATGTTTTGCCTCATCCAAAAGAATGTGTGCGAATTGGACGTATTTGCTGACTAAACACAGATAAAAATAATCGACGTAAATATAGCAACGGATATTAATTGCATTCATTAATCAATCCAGCAATGCAATTCACTAATTTTATGAAACAATTTGCTATTCAGTAATTATATTCGCTAAAACTGCGCCGACTAAATTATTTGCTGAATTGACAAATATATATCATATTGGCGAATTGATTAATAAATGCAATTAATATCGGTTGCTATATTAACGTCGATTATTTTGTTCTGTGAACTAAAGTTTGTCGATAATGTAGTGTTTATTCTAAATTTAGCAAATTTCGAGCATTCTAAATAGAACTAAATTGGATGACAGAAAACGGACATATCGTCGTATTAGAACGAAAAATCACCAAATACATTTTTATGAAAAACTTAAATTTCGAGTTTGTTGATTATATAAAGTAATTGATGCATTTTTAAAGTTGAAAAATCCATTGATACATATACATTTTCTTATCATGTGGTAAAAAAATTGAGATCATCGATTAACAATTGACAGATATATACAGATTTTTGTAAATGAATATTTGGCATTTTAAAAATGTATTTGGTGACTTTTCGTTCTACAACGACGATATGATAATCGATTGATGAAGTAATTTAAAAATTATCGATTACACAGTGCGACACTAAATTTAGTGACGGAGATTTGGCATTTTTTTTAGAATCCTTGAGTAATCTGACGAAGTTTCACCAAACAAACATATGTCCTATCACGTCAGGTTTACGAGATATATGACCATAAAAGTCCTATAGTGACCGCAATATTACCGTTGGTTTATTGAGAAGACTGTAGTAGTTATGGATTTGTTGTCTGAGAACGAAATGTAGACACTATCCAAGGCTTCATATATAGCCCGTACGGCTTTGACATATTTGGCAACTTTTTATGGTTTTTTATGCCGAATATTTTATCCATTGACAATATATCTATGATACATTTGCAACTCCTTAATATGAAATTAGTCAGTTATGTAGATTGATCCTTTGTAAATCATTAATATTGGTATTAAAAGGACGAGATAGAAATTTAATATGTACTACAGATATGAAGCCTTTGATAGTGTCTACATTTGGTTCTCAGACAAGAACTCCATAACTACTACAGTTTTCTCAATAAACCAACGGTAATATTGCGGTCACTTTAAGACCTTTATGGTCATATATCTCGTAAACCTGACATGATAGGGCATAAGTTTCTCAGGTGAAATTTCTTCAGGTTTCTCAATGACTACAAAAAAATGGGCAAATCTCCGGCACCAAAATAAAAGTGGGCTTTTGATGCACTGTGTTATCGAATGAACTGCATTATTGACATATTTGACATATCTTCAATATTGGTCAAAATTACACACATCCTATATATATCGCTTCTAATTCAAAGAATATATTAAATAATTGAATTTGATATTTTAAAGATTAATTCAAAATCACTATTGTAACCAACTTTTATGCACAGTACTAATTTCGTCTTACTTATACTTTTCAGCTGCTCGAAATACTACACTTTCGGTAAGTTTTCCTATAACTAACTAAAACTTTTTCCCTTTATACGCTTTTCCATATATTTAATGATTTATTTGTCAATTAAAAGTGATATTTGTTTTTTTGCATTTTCGCATTTCCCTTTTCGCTTCGAAACCTATTGTTCTTGTTCAAACGTTAAGCACTTTTTCTAGTTTAAATTGTTTTTTGCTTGCTGGTTCTCTTCTATTTTTTATTACCTTTCAGTTCGCACAGCAAATTTACACAAAATGCTGATTAATTTGCAAGGATTTTCATTTTTTTTGCACAACGTTTAGCCACTTAGTAATGTTCGGACAGGGTATTCTTGTGCACAGGGTATTGTTTGCTGGATGGGTAGTCGATTTGTGTGGGGTTCTGGTAAATGGTAAAAATTATTTACCGCGTTATCGTTGGCGCTAATGGCGGGTGAGGCGCGCACAGTCAGCAGGCACAGCAGGACAATGCAATAAATCAATGTTTTCATGTTGAATATGGATTTGGTTTTTTGTTGTTGTTGAAATTTTTTATAATTTAATGGTATTTTGTAGGCTCTATTATTTGGCGCAATTCTTTTCTTTTTTTTTTTTTGGTATTTTTTTAGCGTTTATACTTTTAACTTTTAGCTTTTATTTATTTACACAAACACGAGTTTTTGGGAATATCCTGCTGTTATCCTTTGTATCGAAAGATGTACGAATAAACACACGACAAAGCGCTAATTCATTGAGTGGCAGCTGGCTGAATGCGTTGACATCGTCTCGTCGTTTAAAGAAAACCTAATGCGAATTTTCCGGCCGTGATTAAGATTTTATACGAAGACGACACTGCTCGATGCCGTTGATCTAGGATGCAGGCAGAAACTGGTTCAGCCTCGAGTCCCACTTATAGTTGTTACTACTACGGATGATGCACAGAATACCAAAAAAAAAAAAAAAACTTTTCAACAACATCAGCATCTTCACAATCATTCACATATTCAGCAACAACACAATCACAGTATTAATTCTCAAACAAGTTAAAGTTGCTGTGGTTTGTCAAGTTCAAGGAGCTAGTTTTCAATTTCTTTTTTTTTTTCTTTTTCTTTGGATTTTTTTAAATAGTTTTTGGTTGCATGTTAGTCGCAAAAATTGCTGTTGCCGCTACATACAACATGTTGCTGTTTGTGCCTTTGGTGCTGCCATGTCGCATGTCTCGTGTCTGTTGCACGTAAAACCTAGTTCTCAAAAAGGCAAATTCCAGAGTGAAAATCACTCACGGTTAATTTGTTCGTTTTTTTCTGGGTTTGTTTTAAAATAGTTTATTTACTTTTCTCGCATTTTTTTAACGGATGAGTTCCGTTGTTGAGTCTGGGAATAGTTTATATTTTATTAAAAGTTGTAAAACAAGCACTTAATTGACTGGGTAATTTTATAGTTACAACTTTTCGAATTTCAACAATAATATGCTTTAACTTATTCATATTGTTATAAAAATTTAGTTTTTAGAAATCTGTTCAGATCTCTGAATTGTGTAAAAAGTTAAACACTCTAATATTAGTAATTAACTTTAATAGTTTAAAAAACTTTGATAAAAATTATTTATAAAACAGCTGTATTTCTACAATTGCTAATAGTTCACTTTTAAATCACATTGAATTCCTTCGCCTCAGATGCGAAAAACTCTTATACTGTATTGATGAATTCGAGAAGTTTCCATAAATTTCTACACTTCACCAGATTCTGTTTTACTCATTTCATTTACACTCATGTGCAGCCCATATCTGGATTCTAGAAGTTTCCACAAACATCTATACCTAACGAGTATATTTGATGCTTACAGACCATGTCCATCTCTTTCATTTGATTGCACTGATTTTTTCATCTATTTGACGCTCACTGCCCCAACATATTTTCTAACATTCCAACTTAATTTCTACACTTCACCAGATTCTGTTTTACTCGTATGCTGCTTTATCTCATTTACACTCATGTGCAGCCCATATCTGGATTCTAGAAGTTTCCACAAACTTCTATACCTAACGAGTATATTTGATGCTTACACACCATGTGCATCTCTTTCACACTCATGTATTTGATTGCACTGATTTTTTCATCTATTTGACGCTCACTGCCTCAACATATTTTCTAACATTCCAACTAAATTTCTACACTTCACCAGATTCTGTTTTACTCGTATGCTGCTTCATTTCATTTACACTTATGTGCAGCCCTTATCTGGATTCTAGATGTTTCCACAAACTTCTATACCTAACGAGTATATTTGATGCTTACACACCATGTGCATCTCTTTCACACTCATGTATTTGATTGCACTGATTTTTTCATCTATTTGACGCTCACTACCTCAACATATTTTCTAACATTCCAACTAATTGCCTAAGTACGCTACCTCAGCGTAAAAAAACTTTCTTGCTTCTCATTTATTCCTTTTTTTTACTGCACTCGGAAAAAAATATTTTTGAATTATCAAAATTGTCAGTGGAATTATGAAATATTTTCGATTTAATTTTTACTTCGATGTGGTGCACCTTACGAATCATAAATTATTTATATTCTTGATTAGCATAATTTCTCGACTTGATTAAACAATATCCATACACTTGTTTGTCTGTCCGTGCGTATACAAGACAATTACAAAATATACAGATCCAAATACAACACCAAAAAAATACTGCATTAAAAACATTACATTAAATTAAATACATATGTATTTGATTTACGTCCAAAAGCATTTGTTTTTACTAAACTGATGTTGTTTTTTTTTTGTATGGAAAATAGCTACATAATTTAACAGCTTTTCTATGCAAAATTTCAATACATTTGTATTAAATGTAGGATTTTATCTTTATATATACGTCCTGAAATATGTAAAGAATTAATTATCTCTACCTACGAATTTATTACCATCTTCCTACATGTGCTGTAGCCGCGGTAGCTCAATGGTTAGTGCGTTGGACTGCGAACCGTAAGGTTCATGTCTGGACTGGGGCTAACAACATCTTTTCATAGAAACATTTTTCTATACCGCGCTACCTCTCAGCAGTCAATGGCAAACCTACGAGAGTAAAACATTGCCTATGAAAAGCTCTCGCCCGCCGTTCGGATTCGGCAATAAACTGTAGGTCCCACCACTTTGAGTACAAATATAACACGCACAGCTCAGAGTTGTGAGAGAGCTCGGCCTAAGTTCTTATAGGACTGTAGCGCCAAACTAATTATTATTACCTACACTTGCTACCTCACGAATTTCAAATAATTAAAACAAAAGCAAAATATAAAACATCAATATAGTATGTGCAGTATGTAGAGAAACGAATTTTAAATATTTTGTGTAGTAAAATTGACTCAAATAAAGACAAATGTATTTAAAAAAACAACAAAATGTAGCAGACCTACTATTTTTCAAAACACAGACATACATTGTATATAATTTTCGACAGTAATTTTTCGGTGAATAAATATAAGTTTCAATATGTTTTAGTGAAAAAGTAATTCCAATTACTGAAATGAACCCAATCGATGAACAGGCACGTCTAACTTCCAAAAAAAAGTCATTTATGCAACATTTTTTGGAAGTTTTTAAGATATAGGTATAAAATGTAAAAGGATTTTTAAAATACTTGTTTCCAAAATAGGTCTTCCTACATTTTTCTTTTCTTTTTTGCTTTTATTTCAAGTTTTATTATCAGAAAATTAATTGAAAATATTTTTTTTTGTAAATTTAGTAAAATTTTTGTAAAAAAAACATTTTAAATTTAGCATTTTTGATTAGATTTGTATCGCTGATTTCGAAAATGGCCCCAATTTTATTAAATTTTTCTCCAGTTAGGACATTCTTTAAGTTCACATTCTTTTGCTCAATACTTTTATTTATAATATGTACACTAAAACCTGTAAAGAATGTAAAACTTTAAGGTGATAACGCATAAAACAAAGTGTACATCATATTGATAAATTCCGTTCCTCAAACCATGATTCATTGTATTGAAGAACTATTCATAATATTAATGACTTACGACATCAATGTTATAAATTCGATAATAAATTTGATGTACGCTTGGTAACAGTCGAAAAAGTGTTCTTCAATATGATGAACTGTATGTGAAGAATACGTTTAATCATATTTATGAATAAGTACATGAAATACAACATATATGTACATCATATTGATGAATAATGCTTGCTCGCTATACATAAATTTGTAAAATGTTTTGTAATATATATTTATTTATAACTTTTTTATAAAAAAAAGTTGTTATTATAAAAGAAATATTTCAAAAAAAATTTGGTAAAAAAAATTATTTAAATTTTTTTTGTCTCTATTATTTTTTTTTTGAAAAAAAAAATCGAAATTTTTTTTGTCGAAAAAAAAATGTATCCAACAACGTTTTCTTTAAGGATATAAAAAAAATTTTTAACCTAATTTTTTTTTTAAATAATAAAAAAAATTATATGCATCAATATGACTATTAAAATTCATTTTATTGAATATTTCCTTCATCACTGTTCGAAAGTATGAATAAGTTCATATATATAATGAATGCATTTATCAATATATCATTTAATGAATGCTGGTATCAATAAGATGAATCTAGTAGTTGGATAAAAAATGTATAAAATTTATGAATAAATTCATCATATTGATGAATTTTTTCTGTGTAATTATATGAAAGGAAATTGAAAACCTATGAATTATAACAGTTTTTAAGAATGCGCCACCTTTTCTGTCAATACGGTCATTATTTAAAAAAGATAAAGTCATTTGACAATTAAAAAATCTGAATATTATTCAAATTTTATAAAGAATTTTATAGAGATTTTCAATGAAATATATATTTATTTAGTTTTTTTAACATTTAAAAATAAAAGAGAAATTATATGAAAATTAAAACTCAAATGATTTCACGAAGTTCCAAGAATTATTGTAATGCCTTAACTATGACTAGAAGAATTGCAATATACGAAAGTAAATAAAAGAAAACACTTTACTAAAAGTTTGAAATTCCACAGTAATCAACCGAAGACCATTATAACTCAATACCAAACGATCAACAGCTACTTCCACACTTTGGCTTAAACTCCTTCTTTGGTCAGAAGACAAACACACACACACACACACAGCAAAGTCATACAAATGAAGCCTCCACATATTAACCTGTATGCAGTCTGTTGGCCAACTACGAAGTCAATGCCAATAACGGCAATTTGCGAAAAAAACTAAGAGAAATAAAAAGAAAAAAAAAAAGGCTTCACCTGAAAGTGCCGATCAAGTGGCAACGCCAACACGCCAAATTGTGTTTGTGGTATTTCTGGAGCAGTGGGCACTGAAGTGAGGCCAATGCGTCTGTTAAAAATAAATGTGGCATTAATTAAAGCCACATGCAAAGGCACCGCAAGAAAATCTAGATCAAATGTAATGCATAACTAACATAATATAGGTCATTTAATGGAGTGTTGTTGTGGAGTATTTACTACAGATAGAATAATTAAGTTTGTTTCGAACTTAAATTTTCAGGCATTACAACATATTTTTAAATTTGATATTTTTAAAATTAACATTCAGCAAAAAATGCAAGACTCTTGTTCACGTTCTTGTTCTAGCAGTTTTTGAAAGAACAAGAACGACACTGCAAAAACAAGAACAAGCCTAAACGTAGTAAAAATGCCAAAGAAAAAGATTCTAGCAATTTATTTTTTACCCTACTAACAGTGAAAGGGTATAAATAATATTGTACACCGTTTGTAACACCTAAACAGAGGTATATTCGGTATGCAAAAATATCTTATTAATGATTTGCATAACATCCTGAGTCAATTTAGCAATTACCCGCCGTTTGTATGCCCGTCAAACACTCTTGCAGCAATAACGAAAACAAGACTGACCCGACAAGAACAAGAAGGAGAAAAAAGAACTACCTACCGATGCAAGAAAAAGATCGACTCTCCAAGAACATGTCTTGTTCTTGCATTTCCGCATCACTATACCGAAAAAATACCGTGAAACTCAATTAGTTGGCATAACTATTGTAGTCTTTTCTCAGTAACTCGTTTCGGTCAGATGCTTGGGACAGCTTGGTTTTATTTTTATACCTTTTTGCCGTCATCTGTCGTTTGCAAAAAAAAAAATAACAAAACCCAGCCAACGAATTCGTTTAAAGCTGCATGAACAACCTTTCAAATTTCGTCTGATCATACACATTTCAAATAATTAAAATAAAAGCAATAAATAAAACATCAATACAGTTTGTGCAGTATGTCGAGAGCGGATTTTAAATACATAGTGTAGTAAAATTAAATTAAATATAGACAAATGTATTAAAAGACCAACAAATTGTAACAGTCATACATTTTGTTCAAAACAAACACGTGAATTCTATATAATTTACTACAGTAATATATTTATATTTAATACTTTAACATTGCACAAATTATGCAAGACTCTTGTTCTCGCTCTTGTTCTTGCCGTTTTTGAAATAACAAGACCGACCCTATAAGAAGAAGAGCAAGAACAATACTTAAACTAGTTCAAATTCACAAGAACAAGAGCCCCAGAATTTATTTTTATACCCTTAAAATATTTAAAGGGTATACTGAATTTGGTGCGCCGTGGTACGTTGGTACGCAATTAGTTGGCATCACTTTTGTAGTCTTGTCTCAGTATCTCATTTCGGTCAGATGCTTGGGACTGCTTGGTTTTGGGACTGCTTGGTTTTTCGAAAGAGGTTTTCGCCCTCATCCGTTGTGTACAACGCACGAGGAACAACCATTCATAGTTCGTTAGTCGTGTGATTATAAAAATTTCAAATAATTAAAATAAAAGCAATAATAAAACATGAATACACATTGTGCAATATGTACAGAACGGATTTTCAATACATGGTGTAGTAAAATTAAGTCAAATAAAGACAAATGTATTTAAAAACTAACAAAATGTAGTAGTCCTCCATTTTTTCCAAAACAAACACATAAATTGTATATAATTTTCTACAGTCATATTTGTAGGTAATTTTTGAACCATAATATAAAATGGATTAGAATTTTTTTTATAAGGTTTATATTTAGCAAAATTCTATTAAATTAGCATTTTTAATAGGTGATATAAGAGCAAGTCACTCGAGGAAAAGTCGACAAAATATTAATTCGCGTAGATTTGTAGATATTTTGGTAAATTCTTTTTAATATAGGGAAACAGTTATGACATTTCCCACTGAAGTAATATGCAAGTTGACATTAATCCTTGTTCGAAATAAACAATTCAAAAGCAGTGTACGGTTGCTCCAGTCCCTCCTATAAAATATATACTAGATGACATGATCATGAACAGATCATATTTGTCATGTAGCTGGTCAGGTTATGACAAATTAAAAATACAACGATCAGTTCCCGATTATGTGATATACCTTATCTACACGCACTTATATCTAGTATAAAATTTCCAGGATTATTATTGTAAACAGATCACTGGATTTGATTGTATTCATTACCCGACTAGTTACAAGTCCAATATAATCTTGTGTCGTACCCGAAAACACAAATTTTATATTAGGTTCAATTCAGAAAATACTATAGTCACCCAACTCCGTTCAATGGGTATCATTGCAATACCAACAAAATATCGTTTCAACTTTTAAGACGTTATCCCTGATGTTGGTATTGTGCTACCTTATTTGAAATTGTTGCCACTTTCTATGTTGCCACGATCTTGCATATTTATTTACACACTCTAATGATCCCCACTTGTTGACTGTTAAAGATTTGTGTGTGTGTGTTTTTTTTATTTTTAAAACTTTTCTATTTGTTTTTATCTTTTCGCAAATTCAACATAGCGCGCGCTTTCTTTCGGAAAATGTGGTCCAGTCCAGTTCAATATGATGCGCTGCTGATGCAGTTGTGTTGAGTGGTTGCTGATGCCATTGAATGCGCCATAGATTAGGCAACTCAATGCAGTTTGTCTGATATCATTGACTTGTTTTAGCAACGGCTTTTCGATAGTTCGCAACTTGAAAAACATGGTCAGCATACAACATGGTTGCCAACTGTTTATTCAATCAATAATTAGGGGAAACCTGTGGTAAAGTGGGACATGGGGTAATGTGGGAAATTGCAATTTGTGAACTTGATTTTGTACTTGAAAAAAAAAACAATAGTCAAGTGCTTCCTAATATGGCATAAACATTTTCATCCATGATTATAATCAAATTACTACACTTTTATTGCATTTCGAGATGACGTAAAACAAAAAAAAAAGTTTTTGAAAATTTTTTAGAGTGCTGATATTTGGTGTCAAAAATTGAGATTGTTTTTCGTTTTTAATTAGGACGGTATGTTTGAAATATTTGCATATTCTATATATTTTTAAAAACAAACAGGCTTTGAAAATAATTTAACTTTGCTTAAATGGTGCTATGTTATGTTCAAATTGCGTTATTGGGGTAAAGTAGGAAACATTTTCTGGGGTAAAGTGGGAAACATAATTTAAGCAATGTTTTTTGTCCCCTACTATACGATAAAAAACGAGAAAACATTTGGAACAAGAAATATATTGTTTCAATATTTTGTTTACTTTCAACGGAATCAGATTATCCAATTGAAGTCCAGTTCAGTATTACATTTTTCTATGCGACGATACCTCTCTGCAGTCAATGGCAAACCTAAGAGTGTAAACATTGCATATGAAAAGCTCTCACCCCGCAGTTCGAAAACGGCAGTAAACTGTAGGTCCCACCACTTTGAGTACAAACACAGAAAAAAAAAATGTACATCATATTGATGAATTCCGTTCTTCACACCAGGATTCATTGTATTGAAGAGCCATTCATAATATTAATGACTAACGCCATCAATGTTATGAATGCTATCATAAATATGAAGAACGCTTGATAACTGTCGAAAAAGTGTTCTTCAATATGATGAACTGTATGTGAAAAATACGTTTCATCATATTAATGAACCAAAATATAAAATACAACATATATTTTCTTTATATTGAAGAATGCTGTTCATTAAACCAAATTTCTATCAACATATTTTTTTTTCGTTCATGTTTTGCCATACTTCTCAATTCTCAAGTAGTTCTTGTGTGTTATTTCTTATATAATGCTTGCTCGACATGCATAAATTAGTAAAATGTTTTATAATATATTTATTATAATTACAACTTTTTGTTAATAAAAAGTTATATTTATAAAAAATATATTTTTGAAAAAAAATTTTTTTTTTCAAACAAAATTTTTTTTCGAACACATTTTTTTTCGATTTTTTTTCGAACACATTTTTTATTCGAAAATTTTTTTTTTCAAACATTTTTTTTTACATTTTTTTTTTTGTCCAAATTTTTTTTTTTGGGATAATTTTTTTGTAAATTTTTTTACTGTTATTTTTTAAATAAAATTGTTACACTTTTTTTCAAATTGTTTTATAAAAAAAAAATGTTTTTTGAAAAAATATTATGAACAAATTCATCAATATGACAATTCAAATTCATTGTATTGAATATTCTGTTCATATATATAATGAATACATTCATTAATATGTCATTTAATGAACGGTGGTATCAATATGATGAATCTGGTAGTTGGTGAAAAAATTCATAATATTTATGAATAAATTCATCATATTGAAGATTTTTTTTTTCTGTGAATATAACACGCACAGCTCAAATGGTGAGAGAGCTCGGCCTAAATTTCCACAGGACTGTAGTGCCAAATTTTTATAATGACAAATTCATAATATTGATGAACAAATTTATTAATAGTATGAACTTTTTTTCTGTATAGGACTGATTTATAATATTTCCCTGTGGGTTAGTGTATAATTCGATATACATGTCAAACTATAGCATGTATTACGACTTGGTTGTTAACATTTTCTTTAAATCAATATAAATCATGCTACTAAACGAGAAGAAATGTTGCTTATGGACAAAGAAAATTTCTTTTACATTTTTTGCGTAATTTGTGGATAATTTTTGTCCATAATAACACAGTTTTCGTAGAATTGGAATGAAAATAATGAAAAGGGCTTGATTAATATATTAAATAAAAGAGTTTTGTAAAGATCAATATTGTTACTGTATATAAGTCGAAAATGTACACTTTTAACATGTATAATTTTTAATACTTTTGTTTTTTTTTTTATGTACATAATAATAGTAAATTTATTTAGTGAAAACTATAATGCGTTAAAGTTGGCAACTCCTATATTTTTCTGTTTTGTTGTCTAAGTTTTGCGTTTTATTATTTTAAAATAGTCTCATTTTAAATTAGTTACTATATGCAACACTCTAATCAATGCATCTAAATTATATTAATTTTGTTTGTGAATTCCATTTAACAACATTTCAGCGATGCCCCTGTTGCATGTGCTATACCTTTTAATTATAAACATTTTGTGGTTTAATTTAATAGCCTTCGCACTTAGCTGCAATTAAGTGCATAATTAATTCATTTTTATCCATCACTGCGTTTAAATATTAAAAGTTAATACATTAGATGGAATTCACAAATTGCCAATATTAGCATTTTTTCAATTTATGGCCACAACATTTTCATTAGTGTTTTGTTTGAAATTAAATTTTAAATAATAAATGAATGCATTTTAATTATTTCTGTATATTAGCTGCGGCTACGTTAAGTGGAAAATTTCAAAATTTGCAAATTTTATTTAATTTTATAAAATTCATTGCAAATTTATTTTATATTTAAATAAGTCGTAATTGTATATGTAAATTAAAATTAAATACTTGTAACATAAATTTATAGATGTACGTGGCAATTAATGAAATGTATATTTTATAACTAGGAAAGTAAGGAAAACACCTGGTAAATTAATGGTATTTTATTAAAAAATAACTATTATGTTCTATTGATAAGATGTATACCATTAATTCAATAATATTCAGATAATTCATAAAATAGTTTTTTTGTATCATTTATATTACTATGTACCCACTTAAATATAATAGTAACCCCTAAGTAAGTACACCCAGAAAAAAATACTATATAAATAATAGTTTTTTACTATTAAAAATAATCAATAGGATAAATTATTATTTTAATCGGAAAATACCATTAAATACTAGAAAATACCATGACATTGCCATTGAGTTTATATGAAAAGATTTATTTTTTGTATACTATTGAATTAATATTTATCCCATTGACCAATTTTAATGGTATTTGAGCGAATTTTTTTCTGGGTGTATTAATTGAGACGTATTTATATTTTTGTGGTATAGTCGAATTAAATTCTATTTTTCAATATTTTCCTGATCATAAATTAAAACGAATAGAATACTAATTACTTTAATTATTATCATTATTTATAGCACATTTAATGTTTCTGTTTCCAATAAATTAGCATTTCTGTATTTATTCTTGGGTCCGTTGCCACAAGAGAGATTTGTTCTATAATTTATTTGCTTTAATAAATAATAAAGGATAAATATAATAATTTTTACATTAAATAAATTGAGTCCCTACCAATAACGCGTTTAATAATGGGGATATTAAAAATCTTGCGACGTTTTGTGTAAATTTTCAGAATGACGCAAAAAATTAACATCTTTCATGTTTAAGTTTTTATATACCACATAGTGAGACTTTTATTTTAGGAGAAAAAACATTAAAATAATAGTATTTATACCTTTCTTTTCAATAACATGAAAATTATTAAATTAGCGCCCAAAACATAATTTCTGTAATTTTTCAGGAATAAATTAGCCATATTTCTGGCAAACACACAGATAAATGGAATATTTTCGAAAGTGTATAGTACATTGTAAAATTTTCTGAAATTTGAATGGCAGATTCACGGCATATTTTGGCAACGGACGGAAAATAGAAAGCTTGTGATACAAACACCGCCTTAATGTGTTTTAAATATTTCGACAAAATGTTTCTAAACTCTCTCGACCATGCTAAAAATTTTGTCTGGGGATGGTACTAACCCGATTCAAAATATTTGGCATTTTTCTGGAATATTTCGAGCATATTTCCGGCAAACGCACAGATAATAAAATATTTTCGGAAGTGTATAGCACCCCAGACAGCATTTTTGACAGGGTCGAGGTAGTTTAGAAACATTTTATCGACATATTTCACATAGACAAAGGCGGAGTTTGTATCAAAAGCTGTCTGTTTTCTGCCCATTCCCAAAATATAGCGTGAATTTTACAACCTGCCCGAGACAAAATATTTGGCATTTTTATGGAATATTTCGGGAATATTTCCGGCAAACGCACAGATATATTGAATATTTTGGGAATTGTATAGCAGGTCGTAAATTTTTGTGGAATTTTTATGGCAGATTCACGCCATATTTGGGGAGCGGGCAGAAAACAGACAGCTTTTGATAAAAACTCCTCTTTTGTGTGTTTGAAATGTCGAGGAATTGTTTCTGAACTGCCTCGACCCTGCCAAAAATTTTGTCTGGGGTGCTCTACACTTCCTAATATACTCCATTTAGCTGTGCGTTTGCCGGAAATATGCCCGAAATATTACAGAAAAATGCAAGAAATTTTGTCTCTTTTTGTCTTTTTCTGGGAATTGACAGAAAACCGACAGCTTGTGATACAAACTCCGCCTTAGTCTGTTTGAAATATTTCGACAAAATGTTTCTAAGCTGCCTCGACCCTGCCAAAAAATTTGTCTGGGGAAACTTTCCAAAAGACTAGCAAATTCAGTAGACAATTTTTATATGAAAAAACTATTAATACATGAACCATAAAATCAATGGTCCTAACATTTGGGACATTACTTCTGAGTACATGTGCTGTCCTAGTAAAATTGTACTAAGGTCATGATCGGGGTCTAATAGTTGTCATAACACGACCAGTTATATGACAAACAATGATCTGGCCATGAACATGTTGTCACTGATATGCCAAATGGGCGCATGAGCATTTTTAAAAATGTTGGGAAATCGAATTATTAAGTTGCTTTAAAAAATAGTAAAACTTATATTTTCATTTTCTTTTTTTGTTATTTTGGTTTCTTCATCAATTATCATGACGTATTTAAAATATCTATTGATATGAAAAACTTACTGAATATTAAATACGAATTTTGTGTGACTATATCCTGACCCAAACGCAAGTATTTTTGTTTTTTTGCTATATGTCTTGATGGGTACAAGATCAAATAGTGATGTGAAGTCATTAATAAAGGTTTGTTTTTAAGATTTGACTGTACATAACTTTTTTTATCTTGTACCAATAAGAAGTTATCGCTTGCAAATAGGAAAATTCGAATAACTGAAAATGTTGTCATGCCAAAAGGGCGAATCTTTTCGTTTTTTTGCCTTAACTTTTTATTGGTACATGATAAAATAGTAATGTAAAGCAATTAATGGTTTGTTTTTAAAGCAACTATCGATTTGTATCATTATTTAAAAATAAATTTTTCATTTTTTATTATTTGCAAGAAAACTGTTTTTCAAATAAATATTAAATAAAAATGCCAATCGATAGGTGCTTTAAAAACAAAAAATTCATGGCTCTACATCACTATTTTATCAAGTTCCAGTAAAAAGTTATGACAAAAAAACGAACAGATTCGCCCATTTGGCATGACAAGATTTTCAATTTTACAAAATTCTCCATTTTGGTTTTGTCTGTTGTGGCTAGAAATATCCAACCAAATTACATTCGATTTTGGCACAATATACTAACTACTAAAAACGCTAATGTCAAAAATTAAACATTCGCTTCTATGGCATGATAGTGATGATGTCTTCCCTTATAGGGTAAATTTTAACTGGGGCTACTGCGGAAGTGTTCTATTTTTAGGAATTGGATATGGTATGTTTTCCGTTTAATTGAACTATTTCTGAATTTGAGTTGACTTTTTCCAATAAATTTTTCCAATTGGCAACGCTCTTACTACAATCTGTACATCCTAAAATAAATAATACTCCATATATTTATATATATTATAAAAATAACTTAAATTTTATTAAATTTCAAATAAATATGAGAAAATAGTTTACATGATGCACTCTCCTCAAAAAATGAATGAATAACAACAAGGAAAATGTAAAAACAATTGCAGGACGCAAATGGCATAAAAGGCAGAATTTCATCTCTAGGACCCCCTTAACTCTTCTGCTCACTCATGATATCCTTGCCGGTGTTACGCGCATAATGACCATAACCCGAGTAGGCTGCCTCCTGTGGTTCACCAAAACTGACACCATTACTTTGACTGGCACCATTTTTGCCATAGAATTCGCTATAGGGTTTCGAGAATGCAGGCTCTTGACGATAGAAATTATTGCCACCACCACCATGGCCGCCATCATAATGTTCATGATGATGATAATAGGTAGCAGAGCCAACGCCTTGTGGCGAATACTCGGGCACGGTATTCTTGCTGCCGAAGAGACCGCCAAAAGCGCCACCAACACCGCCAACACCAAAACCGGGAGCACCACCTTGTGGACGACACAGCTTGAAGTAGGCAAAGAGACCAGGCAGAACAATGGCAGCGAGACCGAGTATTTTCTTGAGGCCAGCAATGCCAAGAATGAAGGGCAGGAAGAGCAACAACTTGAGCTTGAAGATTTTCAAAACCAACAAAAGTGGAATAATCATTTTCTTGAGCTTCTTGCGTGCTAAAATTGAAAATAACAAAAATTAATAAAAATTTTTAATTTTAAATTTTGAAAAAAAAAAACCACTTACAAAATGTAGGCGAATGTTTGTCCTCGATAATGTCCAGCTCACTGTCGATGTCATTGCCAATGAAGCGTGCCTCATAACGACCGGCTTCGGTGAGTTCTTCGGGTACCTCAACTTCCAGAGCGGTCGATTTAATGAATCTGTCATAAGTAAAGAAACCATTTCATTTAATTTAATTCATACAATTAAAATAAAAGTTTTTTTTTTAAGGTTTTTATAAATAAGCAGTACTCTTAGTGTGCTATTATTATACCCTCATTACCAAGTAATCGCATTAGCAATAAATTGTTGCTATTCTTTACTTAACATCTTCATTAATTTTTCATCATTAATTGTAAGCCTATTTTGTGTTAGATTTTTTTCAACATTTTCTATTTTAATACAACATTGTTGTTTGCCTTCGAATCAAATTAGCTTGGACCATATTGAAAAGAAAAAAAAAGAAAATATTAACTATTACTCGCAATTTCCTTGTGCTTTGCTTTGTTTGCTCTTAATTATTTGTCAAAAATAAATAAAAGACTTTTTAATACCAAATATCGTAAAAAAAAGACCCCTATACACACAGCCTACACATCGAAAATTGTTTAACGAAGCTAAAACTTTGCGTAATTCTTCTAGGGGGTTGGCTTCCTTTTCGATTTTTGTGCCGTTATCAGTTCTTTTCTACTGCTTCGGCTATTTATAATTTTATCAAACTTGTTTCCAACATTTTCTAATTTTTCATGCTTATTATATCGCATTTCACAACTGATTAGCTTAAGTCTACTTTGGAGAAGTTCGCACAATTTTCTCCAAACGAAGACATCAATCATTATTTGTTTTAGCATTTTTTTCTCCCTTTTTTAATACATATAATTTAGTATTAGTTTTGGGTCTTTTATTTTTGTGCGTTTAACCTTTGTTTATTATTTATACTCACTTTCATTTTCGCTAAGTAGTTGGCAATTTCTTATTTATTCGACGCACTTTTATTGCCGAACTTTTTCCCAAAGTTAGTTTGCCTGTCAACAGTTGTTCCATACCCGTGTCACTGACTTTATTGCATATGTTTGCCGCGTAACCAACGTTCGCCCTTTGGTTCCACTAACTTATTTTTGTATCTATCATATGCTTCCCTTATGTTGGGGTCTTCTTTACTATTATTCCACTTTTTAAATTTACCACCTCTACGAATACCGCTATTCTATAAAGTATTGCTTTGCCACATTTTCATTACTCAAACTATTTACAAAATTTTATGGTTTTTGGTATTTCGATTTTCTTAAGTTTTGCTTAAAGTTAAGTCTTAATAAACCAAAAACATAAAGTTTACATTCAGTTTGGAACTATAATTTATTAGTTCTTCAGACACAAGTGTAAAGTTATTCCCCACAATATCGACAAACGTAATAAATTAGTTTTGGTTTCGTATAGGGTTTTCTAATAAAAAAAAAAACTTTTTATAATTTACGACTTGCAACTTAGTTTGAATCTAATGAATTTAAGAAAATCTCAAACAAATTTATCATAATTTGTTGTTTTTTTTAGTAGATTCCAGAAAACTGCTTGCAAAAAGAATCACTAACTTATACTAATGAAATTTTTAATATGACTTTAAGAGATTTAAACATTTACTTAAAAGCTACATAACAAAATATATAAAGGCTACAAACAAAAATGTATATTAAAAGTGCACGGAGGGAAATGATCTCATAAATCATGTATTATACGCATAAATTTTGCAAAAATTAATCATGATATCCAGCCAAAAATAACTAATCAGTATTATTTGGTTTTTATTCATAACTAGCTGGACCCGTGCACGACTCGTGCCAAGATTTTCTGAATTCAAAGATATGGAGCGATTTTATTAATATAAAAAACATTTTTTTATTATTGATATGAGGGGCCCGTGCTCAGCTGTTGAAATTTTTTTATTCGTTTTATAAATGTGGTAACCAAATAATTCTCCGCCAAAACAACTTTTCTCAAAGACAATTTTTTCTCAGACTGCGCTTCTCCGCAGAATTATTCTCAGTAGAAATCTTCCCGTAAAATCCACATAGAACGCTTTCCCGTAGAATTCTCAACGTAGAATTCATCCCGGTAGAATTGTTCCCGGTAGAATTCTTTCCCGTAGAATTCTTCCCCGTAGAGTTTTTCCCAGTAGAAGTTTTAGAGTGGTGGGTTTTAATGTAGTAAGTTTCGGTGTAGTGAGTTTAGATGTGGTGAATTTTGGAGTGGTGAGTTTAATTGTGGTTAGTTTTGGTGTGGTAAGTTTTAGTGTGGTGAGTTTTAGTGTGGTGAATTTGAGTGTGGTGAGTTTAAGTGTGGTGTTTTTAAGTGTGGTGAGTTTTAGTGTGGTCAATTATAGTGTGGTGGGTTTTAGTGTGGTGAATTTTATTGTGGTGAGTTTTAGTGTGATGAATTTTAATGTGATGAATTTTATTGTGGTGAGTTTTAGTGTAGTGAATTTTAGGGTGGTGAGTTTTAGTGTGGTTAATTATAGTGCGGTGGGTTTTAGTGTGGTGAATTTTAGTGCGGTGAGTTTTAGTGTGGTAAGTTTTAGTGTATCGAAATTTGAGTGTAGTGAGTTTTAATGTGGTGAGTTTAAAAGTGGTGAATTTTAATGTGGTGAAATTTTAGTGTAGTGAGTTTTAGTGTGGTGAGTTTTAGTGTGGTGAAATTTTAGTGTGGTGAGTTTTAGTGTGTTCAATTTTAGTGTGTTGAATTTTTGTGTGGTGAGTTTTAGTGTGGTGAGTTTAAGTGTGGTGAGTTTTAGTGTGGTAAGTTTTAGTGTGGTGAGTTTTGGTATGGTGAGTTTAAATGTGGTGAGTTTTAGTGTTTGCTTTTGTTTTTGTATTTTTGCTTTTGTTTTGTTTTGTGCTTTTGGTTTTTTGTTTTTAATTTTTTTTGTGTATTTGAGTTTTTTGTTTCATGTTCGTAGCTGGTGAAAGTGCCGAGTTATATCGTATTGAAAGTTTAGGTTGTATGGGAGGTGCCACGCCGCTTTGTCCAATCCCGCCCATATATAGCCTATCATTCCTTCCAGACCATACCGCATCTGTGGTAAAAATTTCAAGAAAATCGGATCAGCCGTTTAGACGGAGAAGCGGAACAAACGTGATTGCTTTTGCTTTTGTATTTTTGCTTTTGTTTTGTTTTGTGCTTTTGTTTTTAAATTTTTTTGTGTATTTGAGTTTTTTGTTTCATGTTCGTAGCTGGTGAAAGTGCCGAGTTATATCGTATTGAAAGTTTAGGTTGTATGGGAGGTGCCACGCCTCTTTGTCCAATCCCGCCCATATATAGCCTATCATTCCTTCCAGACCATACCGCATCTGTGGTAAAAATTTCAAGGACATCGGATCAGCCGTTTAGACGGAGAAGTGGAACAAACGTACAAACGTACAAACGGACAAACAGATTTATTATATTAATAGGATATATGATTATTGTAAAAATAATATTTTATGATTAATTGAATAAAATGTTATGTATAATATATTCATAAATCATGAGTAGAATAAATCATAAAATGTATCATAAAATGTATTCCAGAACCTATACCAAGTTCTGGAATACATTTTATGATTTATTATTCATAATTCATGATTAAAATGTCATACATTGTGCCTAATAAATAAATGTATCGTTTTTCAATTTCTGTTTGTTTGAATGGTTTACTGGGAACAGACCAGCTTTTGATCAGATGATTAATTGAATAAAATGTTATGTATAATATATTCATAAATCATGAGTAGTTGGTATAGGTTCTGGAATACATTTTATGATTTATTATTCATAATTCATGATTAAAATGTCATACATGTTAAATATATTCAAACTACTTGTTAAAAAATACTTTGTTAATTATTATTCAAATTTAAACATCTATGCTATGAAAAATTATTGACATTTAATTTATATAGAACATATTTTTTCACTTCAAATAAAATATTTAATCTAGAAAGTTTAAATTTGGTTTTGCTTCATAATAATCCGTCAAGAGGTTATGGGCCCAGGCGAGATGGACTTTATTAAATCATCCTTTACTAAACTGAACACCGATAATTACCACCTATGGAAATATAAAGTCGAGCTGATTCTAAAAAGGGAAGGAGCGTGGAAGTGCATCGCCGAAGCAGAACCAAGAGAGCCAGACGTAGCTTATAAGAAGCTTGATGATGCGGCGACTGTAATCATTGGATTGTCCGTGGAAGACAGTCAGCTCTTGCTCATCAAGAAATCTAAAACGGCGCGAGAGGCATGGGAGATCCTGCGAAAGCACCATGAGAAGGACACACTCGGAAGCAGCGTGCGTATCATGAGGAGGATCTGCGGCATGAAGTTTTCCGTGCATGACGATATTGCAGAGCATATCATGCAGATGAAAGTCTTGTTCGAGAAGTTGGAAGCGTTAGGTGAGCAGTTTTCTGAACGTTGGCTAGTAGCTATGTTACTTAGCAGTCTGCCGCCGTCATTCGATACGTTGGTAACGGCTCTTGAAGCGCGCAAACTGGAAGAATTGACGCTAAATGTTGTCGAAACCAGTTTGATCGACGAATTTCGTCGCCAGTCAGGAGCAGTTGCATCTAATTCGGCGTTGAAGTCATATGAGCGCAGGGACGATCGAAATGGGAAGAAGTGCAATTTTTGTAAGGCGAGAGGACACATCAAGAAGGATTGTTGGAAGCTGAAGAAGATGAAGGAGAATAGCGAATCAAATGCGTCGCGAAACAAAGTTAGTGAAAACAATGCTAACTATTGTTTCTCGATGTGTACCGACAAGAGCATTTGGGTAATTGATTCGGGCGCTACGTGTCACATCAGCGCACGTGCCTCGGATTTCGTCACACTGGACAACACAGTTCGTGAGACAGTTACTGTAGCAAATGGAGAATCGGTTGTTTCAAGTGGCAAAGGACTATGTCGTATCAACATGGCCAATTCTGTCGGCGAAAACACTGAAGTCAAGATTCAAGAAGTTTTATTTATTCCATCATTTCATGGAAACTTATTATCCGTCACGAAGATTCTGAAGATGGGTTTCAATTTAATGTTCAAGAACTCGATGTGCAGTATACAAACGAAGAAAGGCAAGGAGATCGGTGTTGCAGATTCAGCAAACGGTTTATTTCGACTACGGCAGCAGTTAGACCAGAAGGCTCTAGTTGCAGATTGCAAGTCACAGAATTGCATTCATCATTGGCACAAGGTATTTGGACATCGTGACGTCGAGGCTGTAAGAGCTATGCAAATTGGAAAAGCGGTAAGAGATTTTCATATTATCGACTGCGGTGTAAAGCGACATTGTGAGATTTGTATTGAGTGTAAAATGACGAAAACGCCATTTAATAAGAAATCCGATTCAAAGACGAAGCGCGTATTAGACCTGATCCATTCAGATGTGTGCGGTCCAATGCAAACGGTTACACCTGGTGGAAAACGCTATTTTCTGACTTTTATTGATGACTTTAGTCGGTTCACAGTAGTGTATCTTCTTCACGATAAAGCAGAAGTTTTCGAAAAATTGCAAAATTTTCTCGAATTAGTCAAGAATAAATTTTCAAGATATCCTTGTATTTTACGGTCCGATAATGGCGGGGAGTATATTTCGAAAATTATTAAAAATTATCTCGACAAAAGAGGGGTCCGACAACAGTTTACAGTTCCCTATTCTCCGCAGCAGAACGGATTAGCGGAGAGGAAGAATAGGTCTTTAGTAGAAATGGCCAGGTGTTTGTTAGCTGAAGCTAAATTACCAAATCTTTTTTGGGGCGAAGCAGTAATGACTGCGAACTATTTACAGAATCGATTGGTATCTAGTTCGATTCCTTCGACTCCATTTGAACATTGGGAATGCAAAAGACCTGACATTAGTCAATTTCGCATATTTGGCTATCTTAGATATGTTGACGCTGGCTACCAAAATATCATCAACGTAAATTAAAACATACAATAGCCCTTGGCTGAAGACAGAAACGATCGGAAATCTAATTCTGGTTATATTTTTCAGATTAACGGCGGTACAATTAGCTGGACATGCAAAAAGCAGTCTTGCGTCTCTCTTTCATCTACAGAAGCTGAATTTATTGCACTGTCTGAAGCATGTAAGGAGGCCATATGGATTCGTCAATTGTTGAGCGATATGCGTTTTCATCAAAACACTCCAACTGAGATTTTTGAGGACAATCAAAGCTGTTTGCGCATTATAAAAGATCAGAAGCTTAGCAGTAGAACCAAGCACATCGACACTCGAGTTCATTTCGTGAAGGAGCATATTGACCAGAAACACATCGTGTGCACATACTGCCCGAGTGAAGAAATGTTAGCTGATATGTTCACGAAACCACTAAATTCATCGAAGCTGGAGAAACACAGATCAAAAGCTGGGTTACAATCAGTTTGAGGAAGGGTGTTAAATATATTCAAACTACTTGTTAAAAAATACTTTGTTAATTATTATTCAAATTTAAACATCTATGCTATGAAAAAATATTGACATTTAATTTATATAGAACATATTTTTTCACTTCAAATAAAATATTTAATCTAGAAAGTTTAAATTTGGTTTTGCTTCATAATAATCCGTCAAGAATACATTGTGCCTAATAAATAGCTGTATCGTTTTTCAATTTCTGTTTGTTTGAATGGTTTGCTTGGAACAGACCAGCTTTTGATCAGATGATTAATTGAATAAAATGTTATGTATAATATATTCATAAATCATGAGTAGTTGGTATAGGTTCTGGAATACATTTTATGATTTATTATTCATAATTCATGATTAAAATGTCATACATTGTGCCTAATAAATAGCTGTATCGTTTTTCAATTTCTGTTTGTTTGAATGGTTTACTGGGAACAGACCAGCTTTTGATTAGTTTTTGACTAGTTTTACTGGCAGTAAACTACTCTTCAAATCCCTTCGTGTCTTGATCAGTTTTTGACTAGTTTTACTGACAGTGATCTAATCTTCAAATCCTTACCAGTAACCGACCAGTTTTTGAAATGTCTTGATCAATTTTAGACTAGTTGGCAGTGATCTACTCTGCAAATCCTTACCAGAAACCAACCAGTTTTTGACATGTCTTGACCAGTTTTTGACCAGTTTTACTGACAGTAAACTACTCTTCATATCCCTACCAGTAACTGACCAGTTTTTGACATGTCTAACTGGTGACAGAGCAATTTTTTGGCAGTTTGTGGCCAATTTTACAGGCAGGTATCAATTCTTCATATCCCTATCAGTAACAGACCGGTTTTCGACAAGTCTTGATCAGTTTTTGTCTAGTTTTACTGGTAGGGATCTACATTTCTAATCCCTATCATTAACCAACCAGTTTTTGTTTAGTCTATCTGGGGACAGCCTAATATTTGGCCAGTTTTTGACTAGTATTACTGGTGACAGACCAGTTTATGATCACTTTTCGATCAGTTTTTTCACCAGTTTCCTGGCAGAGATCTACTCTTCAAATCCTTACTAGTAACCGACCAGTATTTGACTAGTCTTACTGGTGACAGACCAATTTTTGACCATTTTAAGACTAAACATTTTAGATAATTCTTCATCATTTCTGAACTCACCTCTCTGCACGTCGGAGCGTATATTTCACCAGCTGATCCCAGTCGGTGTCTTCATTGCGTGGCTCCTCTGAGTACTCAAAGGGCTCTTGCTGCAGGGAGCGCTGCTGTGTCTCGGGCAGGCGTACGACGCGTGCAAAATCAGACAAACTAAAATAAAAAATATGTATTAAACGTTTTCACAATAAGAAAAATACATGAAATATAAAAAATTAAAAAAAAATTTTACTCACCGATATTGATTTCTGGCAAAGATCTCCTCAAAGCTGCTCAGTGCCTGTGTCTTAAAGCACTCGGACAGATCGCCGCCCAGACAGTTGGAGTTGGTGCGCGCCAGAAAGGGGTCACTTTCGCCACCCAAACCGAAGAGGCTCAGTATGGAGGAGCGACCGCGTTCTTCGCCGTAGTTTGGCTGTGGGCCCTGTTGCTGCAGCGGTTGTTGCTGATAAATTTGTTGTACATTTTGTGCAGCCGCCGCTGGTGCCGCCGACTGTTGATCAGGCAGACGCAGACCTTCGCCAGCGATGTGACAAACGCAGTGCGCAAGTGTGACTAGTAAAAATAACCAGGTGAATTTTATGCGTTTTGCCATTGCTAAAAATAGAAAAAAAATATATAAAATATAATTAACAAAAAATACTTAATTTAAATTCAAAAATAAAGGTTTAACGGTATAAAATATAAAAACACTTAGTGCCGCCTCACAACGCCAATGAACTCAGTCGCCGCTACGTTTTCACTTTGCATCAAAACATCGACGTTTTTCATTTGAATTTTGACTTCGAATTCAATTTCATTGCGTCGTTGACACACTTTCTTCTACGCATGCGTGGCGCGGCGTCGGCTGCTGTTGTGACGGCGACAACTTTGGCTGCGGATGCTGCACATTTTTGCGCGATGTTTGTGGAAAACGACAAAAACTCACGGACTGACTGTTGCAGCGTCTTAGTGACTGATAAAACGTCTTGGTGACTGGCCATTGAATCAACCGAGTGCCTCAATGACTAAGTTACTGCGTAGTTGATGCCCGTGCAGCAATGCAACACATGTGAAAAACAATTTAAAGCGCAACATGTTCGTGAAAAACATCGTTATTTCACGACTAATGGTTAGTGCAATAAATGTTTGCTGTATTTGTAGTGATTACATTGTAATCATAATATATTTGCCACTGTTAAAGTTATTTCAAAGTTGTTTTTCAAAACTTCAATATGTCATTTATGATATTAAGAATGACTTTTCCAGTTTATATGACGGTCTTCAAAAGTATGCAGATTGTTTGCCGATCCATAAAGTGCTTACTTATGAGAAACGAGATATTGTTTGATGTTTAGACTGTCGCATTACGCTTATTTTATGTTTTTAGACTGTCGCATTACGCTTATTTTATTTTTAATTATGTCTTAATTATTATTTTAACTGTCTCAATTATTTATATTATTGGCACAATCATATAAATATTAGTCACAATAATATAAATGGTTGTATTCATCAAATGCTGGTTGCTGGATGATTGTTTTAACTATATAAATTTAGAATCTATAATTTTATTGTTGTCTCGATCTTTTGCATGTTTGTCCTAATAATGTAAATGCTTCTAACTATTTATTTGCATGTTTGTTTTAATATACATTTGATTTAAGTGATTTTCCCAATTACTCGAATGTTTATTAAATAAGTTCAATGACTGTCTCAATCTTTTAATTGTGGTTTTACGTTTATCCCTAAAATATGAATAATTGTATCAATCAGTTTAATATTTTGAATTGATTTTAGGGATTGTTCCAATTACTTGAATGTTTATTAAATAAGTTTAATGATAGTCTCAATACTTTTAATGTCACAATTTTTTAACGTTTATCCCAATAATGTGAATAGTTTTGATGTGAATAAATATGATATTTTGAATTATTTTCTAATCAATTTTAATATTTGTCTCAATAACATGAATGTTTGTTTCAATTATTAACCCTAAATATTGCTGCAATTATTACTTTTATTATTTTTATGTTTACGTAAATAATATAAGTGATTGTCATTATTAATTTAAATGAATGTTCTCATATTTTATACACTCTGGGAAGAAATAATAAAAATTTAAATAGAAATTGAACAAATTTCATGTTGTTGTTTTTTCAAACAGATTGATCATGTTAAGTGCTTTTTGTGATACAAAATTTTAATAGTTGAAAATGTAAAGTTAATATGAATAGCTGTTTAATTTATAGAATTGTTGTTGTTTTACATAGTTAAAAGTATAAAATTAACATGAGTCTGTTTAACAAATTATCTGTCAAATTCACTGAGTGTAGAATTGTTTTATATTTTTTACTAATTGCTTCAATTATTACCTCTATTAATTGTTTAAATTACTAGTATATACGTTGTTTCAATATGTTTTAGCGTTTATTTCAATAATGTGAAATATTGAATTTTTTAATATTTTATTTATAATTTTCTTAACTATTTTAATGTTTACCTCAATAATATAAATCTTATAGTTATTCCAATTAGCTAATGTTTCATAATTATGTTTAGTGATTGAAATTGCATTAATTGTCTTTAACATTTTAATGTTTGTCACAATAAAATAATGTTTATTTAAATGTTTCCATTCATATTAATTATTATCTCCTTTTTATATGTTTGTCTAAATAATTAGACTGGTTATCGCTATTAATTTAAGTGTTTGTTATAACATATTACGTTATTGCCTTAAACTTTTTATGTTTTGCTCGGTGATTACTAAAAAAATTAAGTTTAAGTATTTAGAATAATATTTTCAAACATTTAAATTATTATATTTATTATTTGACTATTTAATTGCTTGATTAATTTTTTAAATACATAAAACATATTTTATCACACAAATAATGCCTTAAATGATCATTCGAAGATTACAAATAATTGGCTCAAACATTCGCATGATTGTTGCAAATATTAAAAGATGTCATTATTTTTATTATTATTATTATTATTTTTTTTTTGATACGACTCTTAATAATTTTATTTTCAAAGCAATCATAATATTTGTTAAAATTTATAAAATCATTTTAGCCAATAATGTTTGCCTCAATAAAGTTTTTGACATAAACGAAACTAACAATTATTCAAATAATTATTTTAATTATTTTATATAGTTTATGAATTAATTTATATTAATTTGAAGTATTAATTAATTGCACAAATTACACAAATAAATGTTTTTAATAATTAAATGTTTGTGATATTTTGATTTATTGTCGCAAACATTTAAATGCTTGTCTCATATGTTTTAAATAGTTTACATAGTTCAATGAACGACGTCTATGAGTATCTCAAACGATTCGTGAATAGAATATATTCTTAATTATTTTTAATAATTATGTCAATTATATGAATTCTTGCCTCAAGTTCAATAATTAACAAAATTAACAAATGTTTGAATATGAAACTACTTGGCACTTCGATGAAACTACTTGAATAAGTTTGAAATCATTCTCCTCATAAAGGTTATGGCTGTCGCAACATTTAAGTATTTTATTTAATTTTTATAAAAATTCACATTATAAACGTATTTTAACTTAATAAAAAACACTTTGTTGTATTACAAAATTAAAAAAAAAAGTAAAAAATCAAAAAATAAGCAAAATCATTTAATCAATAAAAAAAAACTCACGCAAACGACGATCGGCAATACACTTTTTTTTTCTTATTATTAATTTAAAAATTCGCGCACTTTGCGCATGCGCTTCGAAAAGAGACCAACGGCTACGCTTGGCCTTTTGGGCAAAACTAGTGGCTGCTCTAACAAAACAATGCGCTATCGAACACGTACAGCAACACAAAAAAAAAAAGAAAAACAAAACATACAATGAATTCAATTAAATAAAAAATAACATAAGAAAAAAAATATTTATTGGCCAAAACAGCGCGAAAAGAGTTAAAAGAGTGAGTGTGAGTCAAAAGAAAAGAAAGAGCTGAAATTGTTTTTGTTTGTTGTTATTTAATAACTCTTTTTTTATAATTTTATTTTAAATTTAATACTTTTTTTTTATTTGTATTATATATTCTTTTAGCGGTTTAGTTAATTCCGTATTTTGTGTGTTTCAACAAATTCTTTATTTTATGCTATTTATGCCTGCTCTTTATGGCACAATTTTTATGGCCACTTGAGGAATTAAATGTTGGACTTTTTGTTTATGGCGCAAAACATTTTTAACGCAAAATCGCGCATTTATTTTATTATACGATTAAAATTTTCTTTTTATAAATGCTTTATTTCTGTTTGTAAAAAAATCCTGCTAAAGTGCAAACATCAACAATGGCGTTTAATAGCCTTCGGGGCAGCTGTTTGGTTTTGATTAATGACAAAATAGCAAAATAAATGTACAAAAACAAAAAAAAATGCCAACTGCAGAATATATTTGTTACTATTACATTTTTTTATTTAACTAAATTAATGAAAATGTTTTTTTTTGTATTTTTTTTTAATTAAAATTGCAACGTAGCAATTTAAAATTTAAATGCATTTTATTAAAATATTAAGAAATCATGTTGTGTTTTTAAGTGCATTGAATTTAAAATGATTTTTTGCATTGTGATATTTTTATTAGTTAATGTTTTTAAATGTTTTAATTAAAACAAAATAAATATGAATAAAATTTTTTTTTTTTAATTAAATTTATTTTTTTTAATTAATTTTATATATATATATTTTTTTTAATTTTCAGTTAAAATTGTTTTTTTTTTATATTTAATTAATAATGAATATTTAAGAAATATATAAAGAAATTAATAATTGATTTAATGCAATTAACATTTTACATTGAATTTTTATTTCATTGATTTTTTTTCATTGAATTTTTTTTTTGTCATTTAATGTTTATTTTAATATAATTCAGAATAATTCATATATTTTGAACATATACAATTTTAATTGTTTTTTTTTTTTTCTTAAATATATTTTCATTGATCTAGTTAGTGTAAATAAAGTTACTTATTAACAAGTGCTACGTTAACTACTTCTAATTATTCAGATATCTATTTAAATAAATACATTCTTCAATTAATAAAAAAATATATTTTATCATTAAATTCGATAATTATTTTTATTACTTTTTATTGAATTTTTTTCATTTATTTTTTTATCATTGATTTTTTTTTTCATTGATTTTTTTTTGGTCATTGAATTGTTTTTTTAGTATAATGAATTCATTATATTATTGAATAATTCATACTTTCAGAACAATTAAACTTTTCATTGATTTTTTTGTCATTGAATTTTTTTATATAATGAAATAATTATTTTATTAAATAATTCATACATTCTGAACAATTAAATTTTTAATTGATTTTTTTTTTGCTTAAATATATTTTCATTGATCTAATTAGTGTAATTAAAGTTACTTATTAACAAGTGCTACGTTAACTACTCCTAATTATTCAGATATCTATTAAAAAAAAAACATTCTTAATTATTAAAAAAAAAATATTTTTTCATTAAATTCGATAATTTTTTTTATTACTTTTTATTGAATTTTTTTCATTAATTTTTTTCATTGATTTTTTTTTGGTCATTGAATTATTTTTTTAGTATAATGAATTCATTATATTATTGAATAATTCATACTTTCAGAACAATTAAACTTTTCATTGAATTTTTTTTTCATTGAATTTTTTTGTCATTGAAGTTTTTTATATGATGAATTAATTATTTTATTAAATAATTCATACATTCTGAACAATTAAATTTTGAATTGATTTTTTTTTTTGCTTAAATATATTTTCATTGATCTAATTAGTGTAAATAAAGTTACATTAACTACTTCTAATTATTCAGATATCTATTTAAATAAAAACATTCTTCAATTAATAAATAAAAAAATAATTTTTCATTAAATTCGATATAATTATTTTTATTATTTTTTATTAATTTTTTTCATTGAATTATTTTTTTAATATAATGAATTAATTGTATAATTGAATATTCATACTTTCAGAACAATTAAACTTTTCATTGAATTTTTTTGTCATTGAATTTTTTTAATATAATGAATTAATAATTTTATTAAATAATTCATACTTTCTGAACAATGAAAATTTTAATTGAATTTTTTTTTTTGGTTAAATATGTTTGCATTGATTTAATTAGTGTAATTAAAGTTACTTATTAACAAGTGCTTCGTTAACTACTACTAATTATACAGATTTTTGTGTAAATAAAATAATCATCAATTAATTAAAAAAAAATTTCATTAAATCGATATAATTATTTTTATTGTTTTTTTTTTGTTATAATAAAATAATTATTTCATTGAATAAATCATACTTTTTGAATAATAAAATTTTTCATTGAATTTTTACTGAAAATGAAATGAATTAGTTTAATTAAAGTTATTTAAAAACAAATTAACTACTTCTATTTATTCTGATTTGAATTTAATAATTAAGTTGCTTTAAATAATTTTTAATTAAATTCTAAATAATTAATTATATTTTTTAAAGTTCATATTTAATTAGTTATTTCATTGAATAATCAAATTTTTTTGAGCAATTAAATTTTTTATTGATTTTTTTTATTTTATGCTTAAATATGTTTTCAATGAATTAATTAGTTTAATTAAAGTAATTTAAAAAATGATTACGTCAATTAATTTTATTAATTAATATTTTTGTTGAAATGATTGATTTTTCTTTTATTAAATACATTTTGAAAAGTTTCTTTTTTAATTTTTGCTATAAAATATTTTGATTGCATTGATTAAAAGTTTAATTAAATTTAATGAAAAACTTTTTCTATTTGAAATGAAATTTTATTTTCATTGAATTTATTATTTTTATGTTTTTTTTTAACAAAATTTTAACAAATTGCGTTGCTAACGATTGGCAGCAGTTGTTGCTGATAGCTGCACGCTGCTGTTGTGGCAACATGTAATAGCAATTTGAAGGCTATTAATAGACGCGCGCATTCTTTTGAATTCAATGTCCATTAAATTTTATGATTTTCATAATATTTCAATTTGATTGCAATCATTTTTTTATTATAATTTCTATTTATAGAAAAACTTAAAAAACACGCAATGCGTAGGTTGTTCCACATATTCCAGGAAAAATATTTTATACCTTACTTCGTACCACAAAAGCCCTACCATTAGAGCCCCTCAGTTGTCACTTAACACATGTCGTAGTTTTTCAAAGCCGCTTGGGTAAAAGTGCGGCCGGCCTGCGTCTGCATTATGAAAATGCTTCAAGCCATTTGAAAGATTTCGTTGAGAGTGCGAAGCAGTTATGCGTCATTCGACTTTTACTTTCATTTTTAGTGGCATTAGTCGCATTAGGTTTTTTTTTTGTTATGTCTATCTTATTGACATTCAATCTGTTTGGATCTCTCTTGAACTATCTTTATTTTTTTTATTTCTACATGTTTCTCTATTTTTTAGCGTCTTTTTATAATTATGCTTTTTTTGATATTTCTATTTTTTTCTATAATATTTTGATTTCAAGCCAATGACGCGATGTTGACTTTGATCACTTTCTTTGGAGTCGGTTTTTTGGTTTAAACTGTGTGACAGTTACATGACCGACAGCTTAAAAGAGCGCCGAATGAGTGCGTGTTCGCAGATGCGACGCGCAATGTTGCATTTAATTGATTTTTGAACATTTTAATTGATATAAAAAATGTGAAATTTTTTATTTTGTTATTGAAAATTTGTTCAAAATTGAATTTATAGGGAAAATTTTAATTATTTGTGAAAATTTCAATTTGAATGAAAAATTTAAATTTTAATGAAAAATTCAGTTTGTTGTGAAAATTTCCACTTTTAGTGAATATTTCCATTTTTAGTGAAATTTCATGTTTTTAATTTTTAGTGAAATTTTCTTAGTGATTTTTTATGAAAATTTAAATTTTTGAATTTTTAGTGAAAATATAAATTTTTTGTCAAATTTCCACTTATAATGAAAATTTAAATTTTTATTGAAGTTTTCGATTTTTATTGAAATTTTCAATTTTTATTGAAAATTTCGATTTATTTTGATTTTTATCGAAAATTTAAATTTTTTAGAGAAAATTTCCATTCTAAGTAAAATTCAAGTTTTGAATGAAAATTGAATTTTTGAGTGAACATTTAATTTTTTAGTGAAATTTTCAATTTTTAGTGAAATTTTAATTTTTAATGAAAATTTTATTTTTTTAGTGAAAATTAGATTTTTAGTGAAAATTTTGATTTTTAGCGAAAATTCAAGTTTTAAATGAAAATTCAATTTTTGAATGAAATTTTTAGTGAAATTTTCAAATTTTAGTGAAATTTCAATTTTTAATGAAAATTTAAATTTTTAGTGAAAATTTAAATTTTTTGTGAAAATTTAAATTTTTAGTGAAAATTTCAATTTTTAGTGAAAATTTAAAACTTTAGCAAAATTTCGATTTTTAGTGAAAATTTCGATTGTAGCGAAAATTCTAGTTTTGCATGAAAATTTAATTTTATTTATTGAATTTTCAATTTTTATTGAATTTTCAATTTTTATTGAAATTTTTAGTTAAAATTTCTATTTCTACTGAAAATTTCGATTTTTAGTGAAAATTTCGATTTTTTGTCAAATTTTCCACTCTTAATGAAAATTTAAATTTTTATTGAAATTTTATTTCTAGTGAAAATTTCCATTTTTTTGGGAAAATTTCAATTTTTGAATGAAAATTTTAATTTTTAGTGAAAAATTCAATTTTTAGTGATATTTTCAAATTTTAGTTAAATTTTAATTTTTGGTGAAAATTTTAATTGTTAGTGAAACTGATTTCTAGTGAAAATTTCCATTTTTAGTGAAAATTTCGATTTTTAGTGAAAATTTAAATTTTTAGTGAATATTTAAATTTTTAGTGAAAATTCAAATTTTTAGTGAAAATTTAAATTTTTAGTGAAAATTTAAATTTTTAGTGAAAATTTAAATTTTTAGTGAAAATTCAAATTTTTGTGAAAAATTAAATTTTTAGTGAAAATTTGAATTTCTAGTGAAAATTTCAATTTTAGTGATATTTTCAATTTTTAGTATTTCGATTTCTAGTGACAATTTCGATTTTAAGTGAAAATTTTAATTTTTAGTAAAAATTCAAATTTTTAGTAAAAATTCAAATTTTTGTGAAAATTTCAATTTTTAGTATAAGTTTCAATTATTAGTGAAAATCAGTTTCAGTTTCAATTTTTAACGAAAAGTTGTATCCATTTAATTTTAATTTTCCACTGTTTGTTTGAATATATTCCAAAATATCACTGTGAAATATCAAGAATCCATTACACAAATTAATTAAAATACAGTATTAAACACATTCCTGAAATCATTTCTAAAGTTTTTTTTTTATTATTGAATAAATTACATCCTGTTATTTAATTTTTTTTGTTTATGAAAATATTAACAAAATTAAAGCACACCCTGTGGCAATGCACGCACGCATAAAAGTATGCAACAGAATTAATCTGAACTCATAAAGTAGTTTATTAAAACATTTCGATGCACTCAATTCGTTTTATTTCATTTACTTATTCACTTTTACTAATGTGAACAGTCATTCAACAATAACTTTCATATTTCCAGCTCCATGCAGTATATGCTATTTTTAGGCTACGCCTAAAGGTATGCAACGCACATGTGTTTCAAACTCACGCGTGCAGACAATTGAATTGAATAAATTGCGCAGCGTTGCCATACCTATGTTTTTAATATGCGATTTTTTTTTTGTTCTCTGAATTGTATAAATTAGGTGGCTTTAAATATAACGCTTTGCTTCGGGACATAATTCAATTTTAAGAGGTTTATTATTAACTTGAATTAGAGTAGAATATAGAAAAGAAAATCAAAATCATATTATGTGACAATAGAACATTTTAACATACAGAAAAATCTAAAATTATTGTCAAATGTCACGAGCAGCACCAGCAGCACCAGCAGCCATCCGCAAGGTGTCGAATACAATAAAAAATGAATAAATTAAAAATCAATAAAAATCTAATTTACCTATTGTTGCGTGCGAGTGAGTTAATGAAGAATAAAATGTGTTTGCCGCACGTGTAATAATTTGTATTTGTGTTTAAATGAAGCGCGCACAAAAATTGTACAATCAAAATTCACGTTGATTTGATGATGAGCTCTGTGTATTATTTAATATTTTAGAAGGTTAAAAATATTTATTGATGATTAATTTTTATAGACACATCATTAATATTATTACACAGAATAGTACACACAGAAAAATCCTCCTTTGGCATGAGGTTCGAAGTATGAAAATGTGGTACAAACCAACTAACTTCATTCGGTTAAATCAAATGGCTTACAAATTTGCAGGCGGAACTGCCATTAGACTCTATACACATGAAATAATAGTCTACACACACACCTAAATGTTATAAATCTGTACTAAATTGTTCTAAAACAGTTCGAAATTGGTTGCAGTACAAACTAAAACTCTTTTTATTTTGAAAATAAGAACTGACTCAGCGGCAAAGAGTTGGTTAGCGCAACAAATCTCTATTCTGTGTGTAGTTTAAAAATGTTATTATTTCATATGAAAGTATCGATAATTGTTTACAAAAATTCTCTATTTGTATTTTCGATATTTGAAAAATTACACATTATCATTTATATATGATTTATTAATGATATAAACACAGATAACAGAGATTTGTTGCGCCAACCAACATATTCGGTTATCTCAACCACTAAGTCGGTTGTTATTGTTAAAACTAAAAGAGTTGTAGTTTGTACTGCAACCAATTTCGAATAGTTTGTTATAAATATGTACTAAATTGTTCTAAAACAGTTCGAAATTGGTTGCAGTACAAACTACAACTCTTTTTATTTTGGAAATAATAACCAACTAAGCGGTTAAGAGAACCGAATAAGTTAGATGGCGCAACAAATCTTTATTCTGTGTGTACTTGTATGTACATTAAACTTTCCATATACATTACTGAAATAACGTATTTGTGATGTTTTTAATAATTTAAAACCCATTTTCGATGTCACAATACAAAAATTAGTTTTTCAAACCAATTCAAACTGTTCAAATCGAAGCAAACAAATTGAATAGGTTTATTTAAAAAATAAATGTTTGCTTGAATTCAAAAACATTTATTCTAAATAAATTCGATCGAAACTGGAACATGGACCACATACATTTCTCAATTTATCAGGGTATTCACGCCTAGTCTAAAACAATTTCAACCCAAAATTCGTGAGACCAAATACTTCTTTTTCTGAATATGTTTCGGACATATTTTAGAACCAAAAATAGGACCAAATACTTTTTTTAAGAATATGTTTCGGACATATTTTAGAACCAAAAACCGGGCCAAATATTTTAGCACCAAAATAAAAAAAATCGTGGACAGGTTTTTTAAAATATCGCGGTTTCACTTTTTTTTTGTGGATTTTTAATAATAAGTTGTATGTAAATTTAAACCACTATGTTTACCCACTAAAAAAACTCATACAAGTTTCACATTATTTGTCCACCGTTATATAAATAGGCATTTTATCCTTAAATATCATTATTATTAACATGCAAAGAAATATGTACCAAACAAACAAAAAAAAACAATTTTCTATCTTTTATAGTTGCGAAGATATTACAAATCAAAGTAAAATGTTCGTGAAAATTTGGTCTAAATAACGTTTAAATTATAGTAAATCATAAATTATTGAGTTTTAACTCAATTTGCAAATTTTATCCAAATTTTCAAATTTCGAATACAAATTTTACATCCTGTTGTGAATATTTCAAAAGATATTGTGTTTAGAATATATAGTAAACAAAAAATATAGTGCAAATTTATATATTATTATTTTAAAAATGTGTAATAATTACAAGGTAAACTGTTTTATTTTTATTATTGCATTTCAAGACGTACTGTCTCTGACTCTACGCTTAAAAATCTACTGAATATGTTGCTCATATGAAGAAATCACAAGTAGTGTCAAAACAAAATACAAACAAGACGTAGTTGTAGTGAAGAAGTCTACAATGGTGTGCAATAAAAATTCAAATACCGAAATGAACGGCTTATGACACTCTGAGTACTCGGTGCATTTTATATTTTGTTATCATTCGTACTCTAAGGAGTATTTATTAATACTGAAATGTAAAAAAAATTCAAAAGATATAGGAAATTCATATATTATTTATTTTTTTAAATTTTTGGGAATATTCATTGCAAATTTTTGTTCAACATATAAGAACTATCCAAGCACGAATATATTTAACGGGTTAATGCTTAAGTTTTCGTGATTTGTGATGCTGTAAAATAACAAATAAAGTGGCTGGAGATAATTTTGTTTTATATAATCAAATTTTGACTATATTTACAGTCAGTATAACTATTAGTTGGTTCATTTATTTTCACTTTGTTTACCTATTGCTTTATGATTTATTGATTATGCAAAGAGGCGATGCGAAATGCTTAACGCTAAAATATTGAACTATGGTGAAGGTCAATAAAACATTATGAAATTTAAATCATTTAGACTGTATTCATGAAAACCACCTACTAATTTTATGCAAACGTGATTGCGACAGCACAACGAACCACGTAGATACATCGGAAATGCCTAAATCTCACATGTTGTGGTGTCTTTTTGTGGACTACATTAAAATGCAAAATGTTTTTGACGGTCATGAACAAAAATATCACGTTTTTGTGCCAAATTTCATGTGCGTTGACACAAAATTTTCAGCGAATTGAATTTTTATTGATACTTTAAATTTGCGTAATTGCAATTATTGTGAAATATTGTTATCGATTATGTTTATTATAGTAATTATTATAATGTATGATTGCATAATTTTGTGAAGTAAATTATTTGCGAAAATAGAGGTCATTAAAACTTTTAATATTTTTTCGATATCTTTTTTTTTAGTAAACGAGAGTATAATGATTAAAATATAAATAATTAAAAACAGAAAAATTTATAAAGAGTGATCTAAAACATACTTTAAAAGATGGTATAAAACCAAAATCGTGTAAATTATTCCATTTCTACATTTTGTAAAACGGTTTCAGTTTTTCCAATGAATCTATGTGAAATGTGTATCGATTTCAATAATCCTTTCAATCTCTGATTGATATATGATATTTCTAAAGGGTTTTTCAATAAGAGCGCTACAAAAGTTTTTTCAAGGGTTTTTCAACAGGGACGCTACAAAAGTAGAGCGACAGGGACAGCAAACGACGCCATATTTCTTGCCACTCTTTTAACATTTCTCTTCAGTAAGGTTTGCCATTTCATGATGGAAAGATATACGAGCCAACAACGAGTTGAAATTATTAAAATTTACTACCGAAATTCGAATTCGTATATCTTTCCATCATGAAATGGCAAAGCTTACTGAAGAGAAATGTCGAAAGAGCAGCAAGAAATATGGCGTCGTTTGCTGTCCCTGTCGCTCTACTTTTGTAGCGTCCCTGTTGAAAAACCCTTTATCTATAACACGAATCCGTTATTGATTTTGTTTGAACGAAAACTTTTGAAACTTATTCCTCGAATCTTATATTTTTGATATTAAGTTTCGGATATGTTATTAAACACAGTTATTAAAACAAATATAAATGAAATACCACACTTTAAAATATTTTCAATTCAATCACTGTTATATGCTGTCGCCAAAGCACTTTATTTTCAATGAGTTTCAATTATTGTCATTTTATTTTCACTTTTTTATTTATTTCTTTAATAGGTCACTTTTATTTAAACATATTTTTTTACTGCAAATTACCTTCTGCTATTGTTTGTAATCACTTATGTAATGTTGTTAATCCTTAAGGCGGAGAAGCTCTCGAAACTGTTACTCTTGACGTTTGAATGCGAAGTGTTGGCCCATTGAGCATGGCCCTAAGTATTTATATGAAAATCTCAAATAAATGCACAACGCAATGTAAGAGCTGGGTAAAGCAGAGCAAAACAGAGCAAAACAGACGAAACACAAACCAATACCTAGACAAATCACAATATTGCCAAAATATTAAAAATAACCATATGATATAGTAGTATAGGGTAAACAAAGCCACCGACTTGTACGCTTGATCAGTGCTCGAAATCAAAAACAAACCATTAACATACAAAACTCTCAACCCACAGAACGCGTGGCACAAATTGTTGCGGTAGGTTTTTGTACCGCGATGCGATCGTGACGTCTGCTGCTGCCTTGAGAAAACCCCAAAAAGTTGAAACCTTGATTGGTCGGCCTATTGGTATAGTTGCGCTCAATTGTTGTTGCTGTCCGCTAATCTTTAAGCAATCCGCAATGAGTCACAGATCGGGAAAACACCAAGTGTTTGACAAATTAATTTAATCAGCACATCATTATTCCAATCATAAAATGAATTTGTGTGCCTAAAAAACAATGTTTTATTTTTGAATACACTTGGTAACATGTTGTAGGTTTTACTGTGTTAAGAGTTAACTTTATGTAAAGACATTTTAGAAATTGATATCGTTTGGGTATGACATATTGGAAATGATCACCAGTCCTTTGTCTTTTAAATAAATTCTCAAACAGAAAACTCTTTTTTTAGTTATTTTATTAAAATACAATTACAATAAGACCACATTAAACATGTCTACCTTACAATGAAAAAATTCCTGATTTGGGTACTGTACAAAAATATTTAAATTTAATATAATATGAATCGAAGAACTAACTCAGTAGCGCAAGAAAAGAGTCGGAAGAAATTTTCTTTTGGACAAATTTTAGCACTAAAACTCCTAACTTTTGAAGGCAGTAGTTTTTAAGTTCATACTATTAATGAATTTGTTCATCAATTTAATGAATTTGTCATTACGACTCAACCAATGACCAAATTTATCCCATTTATGAATCGTTCATAACACCGTAATGAAAAAGATATGAAAAATTATGAACGCGTTTATTATATTAGTTCCGTTCAAATTGTGCGAATCGTATATACGAAAAATAGTTCATAAATATAATGATTTTTTTCATATATATTATGTAAGGTGTCTGAATTAACAGCGTACTTTCCACTTATGAACAACATTTTTTTCTGTGTAAGTGACAGCATCATATTTCACATTCCAATCGACATGTGGAATGTGGACGTGATTGGAGAAAGAGGTGTGGCACCGTCAATCTAACCAAAACTAATAAAATGCTATAACTTGTGATCTCCTAAGAATAGACTTATAAAAATAGAAACAAAGAATCATATTTAAAATTTTAACTGCCACATAGAATGGGGTCGAGATTATGCAAAGAGGCATAACACCTTCCACACAACTTCACATTTCTTATATTTAGTATTTTCATTTACAAAAACGGCACGTTTTCCGTTAATTATTTATCGGGATTGTACTGTGAAGTACGTTTTGTGGTTAATATCATCACGGCCGCCCATGTCCAAGTGGGGATTCGAACCCGCGACCTTCAGATGCGCGTTATATCTGGACTGCTGAGGCCGGCGCTAATTATATTATAAAAAAGGTTTTTCTTCATTTAAAGTAAGCTTTCTTATTATATGAAAACTTTGAACTAACCGCCAATTTTTAACTGAATTTCAAAACTAGAAAATACTATTTCTATGGATATGATATACTTTAGACATCTGCACAAATGTATTTGATGTTCCGTCTGCCACAAAATCACTACTGCATTTTACAGTATTTATTGCATTTTGCTATGGCACTCTACATTATTATAGTGAAGTCTCTTCAGCGACTACACTTCAATGCAGTATCCGTTTCATTGGTGCCAGGTAGTGTCAAGCTATTTTTTTGCAATGTCTTGAAAAACAAAACCAAATGACACTACCCAGTCTGCCATTCGAACGATATCGCATCGATAATGCATCGAGATGTCGGAGAATTCATTTGATCTCGATTACGATTTCGTATCTATATTATACTACAATTCGTTCTAAGATGTTCGCAGATATTGTAACCAAATAATGAATTTTATTCCAAACGAGAAAATACACGATTCTGGATCGAAATCACATCGAATAACGAGATTGTTTCGAAAAACATTGCGATATCGATGTGATAAATATTTAAATAACGTAATTTTATTGTACGAAAAATTAAGAAAACTAGTAGTGATAAAGCAACGAGATCGAACATTTTTTATCGCAGTTAATACGATAAAACTTCGATCATCAAAGAGATCCGAGACATGGCACTGTCTGGATACTGTAGCTGAAAATGCAACAAGTACAATGAGTGCAGTGAATGAGCGCATCGAGTAAGAAGACGAACATTGCAGTTATGTTATTGTATGTATTTATGTGTTTATAAGAATTACAAAAAACATTATTTTTCCAAAGAAAAAATAAAAAGTTGTACGACAAAAACAATGCATTGGTCGAAAAGCAATATATCAAAAAAAAAAATTGTTAGGAAAAAAATAAATGTTATATAAAATATTAAAAGAAAAGAATGATATAAAATATGTCAAATGTTATAAGCAGTACATGAATTTTCAGTGTTCAGTGTTTGAATTTTTATTGCACACCATCGTTATTGCACAACTACGCCTTGTTTATATTTTGTTTTGACACTACTTGTGACTAGCATAGAGTAGGCGATAGTACATGTCTTTAAATAAAATGCATGTCTTGAAGTGTGTTTCAAAGGCTTTTGTATAGATGTTTAATATACATACAACTTTATGAATTAGTTTTTCTGTTTTTTAAAGTTAAAAAAATAGCGATCGAAATTTTTGGCACTTTTCAGCGTTTCTAGATTAAATAAAATACGGTATGGGAGCCTGTGGTAAAGTGGGATACGTTTTGATTTTCTTTCATTTGAACAATTTTTTCAATTCTTTTGAGAAGTCTATTCTGTTTTTTTGTTTTTTGAGAGATTTTTCTAAACAGCTTTTCTTTTTTTTTGGAATATCTACTAAGATCCACAGCACTCAGACAGACTATATCCATTGTACTGTGAAATCTATTCCCTATGATTTTGTGGGTAATATCACCACGAGCGCCCATGCCCAAGCCGGAATTCGAACCCGAGACCTTCAGAATGCAAGTCCATCGCGCTACCTCTGGACTGCTGAGACCGGCTCTAAACAGCTTAATTTCGGACTTGTTGGAATATATTGTGGTAAAATGGGAAATATCAAAATTTTTACCAAATACTATATTAGTCTTATTTTTTCATGTTTTTTGTAACAAAGTCAAATATGTTAAGGATAGAAACATTACACTAAGGTAATAAAAAAGTAATAATAATGCCAGAATAGTGCTAAACCAATTAAATACTTTAATTTAACACTATATTTTCACTAAAATTACTTATATTTCGTTTCCCACATTACCCCAGAAACTGTTTCCCACTATACCCCTGAAACTGTTTCCCACTTTACCTCATTATAGCAATTTGATCATAACTTAGCACCATTTAAGCAATGTTAAATTATTTGCAAAACTCTTTTGTATTTCAAAAGATATACAATATGCGATTATTTTAAAGATACCGTCTTAATTAAAAACAATAAAATTCTCACTTTTTTATAGCAAATACCAGCACTCTAAAAAACTTTCAAAAATATTTTTTCACTTGTTCTCAAAATGCAATAAAAAGGTATAAATTTTATTATAATTATGGATAAAAAAATGTTGATGCCATATTAAGAAGCATTCGACAATTGTTTTTATTTTTCTATGTTCAAAAATGTACATGTCTCACTTTACCCCAGGTACTCCAAGGTATAGGTACTTAAAGTAAATGAATTTGTCTCACGATGACAAGTTTGAAAATCTTTTCAAGATTTTCTTTTCTTTTTACATCATTACATATTCGTAGGATACTTATAGTAGATGGCTTAGACGATTATAACTTTCATAAATCTTAATATATTCTTTATAACAGTCATCAAATTGTTCCAACTTTAAAATACGATTTAAACCCGGTTTAAAAATGTACCGCTTTTATCGGAGATGACATTATCACGATTTCCATTAATATAATGATTTCTAACTTAATAAAATTGATAAAAACAACAAATATGTGACATAGTGTCAATTATTACTTTCGATTATGCAATTTCTTTTGAAGTTCGCTTTCATATATACAAATTTTATTATTTTTACACTGAATTTTTTTGTAGTATGTACCACCTTTTTATTGTCTTTTACTGTCTTGTTGACCAGCAGCATTAACAACTCATCAGTCCCACAATAATCAGGCACTTGAGACCGACTCTTCCGAGTCGTTACAAAAACAATAACAAGCACTGTGACATGCGTTAACATTGAGCACGCATTATGACTAAACTCAAAGATCATCTCTCCTCGCGGTCATTGCAACAGACACCCACTCGTATTACTCACTACTGCGAAGCTATTGCGTTCGCTTCGGTTGTGCTTCATTTTGTTTGTTATTTAATTTCATATTATTTTCTATTTCTCTTTGCTGTTTTACTTTCAAAGTCGTCGTCATCATAGTTTGACTTTACTTTTTCCGTAATATTTTGTGGCTGGGACTGTGACTGTGACTGCATGATGGTGAAATGCGAATGAACTTTTGCTCTTGTTTTTTGCATCATTGCAAAGCTCAACAGTGATGGCAATAACAAAAAAAATATATATTTTTTACTTTTTCTTTGGTATCTTTTATTGCTCTTTTTTTAGCTTACAATAAATCATAAAAACTTTTTTATTTAAAAAAAAAGATATAAATTCAAATGTCCTGCCATCACTGTGTGTGATCATTATCATCATGATTATCACTGACAGCAGTATCATGATCAGCACGTTAAGTCGACAATGGCCAACCATTGCATAACTTTTTCACAGCTACCACAATAAAAAATAATAAAAAAAAAATAAAAAAAAACAAAACAAATAATATAAAAATCACAAAAAAACCGCAGACCTCACCACATGCGTAATGAAGTGTGAAGCTGTCTCTTTTGTATTTTCCTATATTCTGTCAGTTTGAGGCACACACTCCACACTACACGTACAAACACAGATTTGTTGTGGGGATTTTCCAAAAATTTACATTTTTTTTGTTTGAAATGAAATTACGCAGGAAAATTGTATGTGGTAGTTGCTCTTTTTGAGGAAATTAAATTTAGCGTTGAACGAGATTAGCTAGCTTTAAAGTTTTAATAAAGTTAAAAATTTTTATGTTGAGGTTTTTCCTGGTAGCTGTAATTTATATCAATTGATAAACTATAATTTATATGAACTGTATTCAATTAAATCGTTTTTAATTTATAACCATGAGAATGGTATAAAGTACAAACAACAATTTTAAATGTTTATTCAATTTTTGTTTTTTCACAAAAAAAATTTTTTAGAGAAAATTTTAGTTTTACCTTCAAGTTCAATTTGTAGAGTATATTTAAAATATTTGTAAAAATTTAGTTTGTGCTTGAAATTTAAGTTTTTATTGATAACACTACACAACAGCCATTCTGCGCAGCAGTCAAGGTTATTTTTGTATTATTTAAAATGACGCCCTTATTCCGAAAATATAGTTTAATAATGTTTCTTTGGATAGGTTTACAAAATATGGGCCAATAACTTTTGGACCGAGCTTTCATAATGGTGGTCGCATATATTTGCAAATATCTCGCGTTATAAATAACACATATGAACAAATGTTATATCGAATGAAAGTTAATTGAATATTGAATAAACATTTCTTAGAACATTTTTAAATTGGTTCATTAGTTTAAGAGAACTCGAAAGAAGAACTTGAAAAAATATTTTTTTTTCAACAAAAATTTAAGAAAAAATTCATTTAAAAAAATGGAAAAAAATCGAGAAAGTAAGATGATACACAAATTTTAATTTTTCAAAATTAGTCCACACTCCGTCGAAGAAATTGAGCTATAAATGACAAAAATACATGGGTAACATTTGAGAATAAAAAAAGTTATGTGAAAGCAATATAATTGAGTGCTATACAAATAGGCATAAAAATAAAAAATAAAAAATTTTTTGAGCACCTATTGATAGATGATTGCTTGTAATTTATTTTAAATTTTATAACTTAACGAGATATGTGATCCTAATAAGTAAACCCATATTTCGTAGTGGATTTAGTAGAATACGTTGACTAAATCGACTAATTTTCGAACTTTGAATTACTATTCTACTAAAATATATTGAAAATAAATTTCACTTCATTCGGAATAGCAGTTTAAAAGTTATCGTGTATAGGCGGACAGACTGACGCTCATATCTAAATCCACTCGGAAAGTGATGTTGACCAAGAAAATATATACTTTTTCATACCAGTCACGCCTAATTAGAGGCGCTAAAATATCCTCACATATATTTTATAACTTGTAACCCATGGGTATAGGGTATAAACATATTAGTCGATTTTTTTTAGTTAATACCCAATTGTAATGCTTTCACAACATTTTTTCTGTTTTCAAAAATTATCCATAGATTTCTTTTATTTTTACATAATTTTCTTTAAAAATGTACAGGCTAATTTTGCATTATTACAAACTGTGCATCATCATGCGTTTTTCGCCATTTTTTAAATGCATTTTTTAATAAAATTTTGGTCGACAAAATTTACATTTTACATTCGAGTTCTTCTATAGAGTTTTCTTAAACCAGTAAAACAAGTCCAAACTATTGTAAGAAATTTTTATTGAATATTTAATTATCTTTCATTCGATATAACAATTCAGTTTATGGATTTTATTAAACGCGAGATATTTACAAATATATGTGACCACCTTTTTGAAAGATCAGTACAAAAGTTATTGCCCGAGATTTCATAATCCTATCCGTAGAAATTTTTTTAATTCATATATTCAAATTCTGCGAGAAATTTCCAATAATACAAAAATAATGGAATTTACTGCGCAAACTTTTTTTCTGATTTTGTTGTGTAGTGTAATTAGAAAAATTTTGAATTATAAATAAAATTTTGAATTTTAAGTAAACATTGTAATTTAAAGCAGTAACCTAAAAACTGGAACCGTTTCGATTTTTGGAACTGGAATCGAAACCGTTATTGAAAAAATAGCGCCAACTCTATTTGAAAAATCTTGGAATAGAAACAGATATTTCAAAGTGTTTTGGTTCCTGATTGAAACAAAAAATTTTAATTTTAGGTCATTTTTTTAAAATTCTCAACTAAGTGATATTTTGTGTGTTTTTTTTTTTCTTTATAAAAAATTAGTTTTCAGTGAATTTCAAATGTTTAAAGTTAAAAATCATTATTATGGTAAAATTTAGTTTTTGGTTAAATTTAAATTTTTAGTAATTTTTCAGGTGGTTGCGTTATGTAGGGTGTAAGATGTTAGAACCATCACTGCCCCTTTGGAGACCTACAATGAGTAAAAAATGTGTGAAAATTAAACACAAACGACAAAAAAAAAACAACTTAAAACAATTTCATTAAAATTTAAAACAATTGTTATTGAATTTATATTTTTATTTTAGATATTAGAGATATAAAATATATATTTTGTTATTTTTTAATTTATATTATTTTTTATTATTTAAATATTTGTTACTTAATTAATATTTTTATTTTTAAATTTTTTATTATTTCAAATTAATTTTTATCTGTTCTCGTTTGGACTGGTACGTGTACTTGCTAAAGCCAATAACCAATTTTACTAACGGCCATCATCTATCCAAAATTATTACTGTTTATTATAACTCAAAAAGGGGGCTATGAATAATATGGCAGTGTGACATCGAACTCAAAATGTATTTCACAATGCATTTAACACCGTAAATGCTGCATACCTTTAGGGGCATGTCCTCTGTTCTCGTTTGGACTGGTACGTGTACTTGCTAAAGCCAATAACCTATTTTAATAACGGCCATCATCTATCCAAAATTATTACTGTTCATTATCCCGGTTTTATTAAATTTGGTCCCTCAAAAAGGAGGCTATGAATAATATGTCAGGGTGACATCGAACACAAAATTTCAGTTAACGCGTAAATGCTGCCCCTAGATGTATGTTGTATGCATTTCAAAATGCATTTAACACTGTAAATGCTGCATACCTTTAGGGGCATGTCACGAAATATCGATTTTCACACCAATGTGTTTAAATTAAAAATAATTTCGTTTAATTTTAAAACAATTTCTTTCATTTCATTTCATTTAATTTCTGTTTTAAACATTTGATGTTAATTTTAGTGTATGTTTTTTTTCAGTCCATTACAAATCCCTTCATATAGATGGTCAGAATCTACAATGCAATGTGGACAGTTTGTGCTCTTGATGAACTGTAACACTTCGTTTAGTTCAGCTCTCGAAATGTTTGCTTTTGGTCTCCCTCCTAATTTAGTCACCCAATGCAGCTTCTGAATTTGAAATATTATTTTCATGAATACTTGAAACACCATCAATTTTAGCCAATGGAAATCTTAGAAAATCTTGTCACATCAATATATTTTAAAAATTTGAAATTGTTCTTCAAGTAGCTGATTTTCAATAGTCGTTATTTCTTCATCAACAGTATTTCTTCATCCTGAAACTCTTTCGTATTATGTTTTTTTTTTAAATCATCAATTTTAAATCGCTATGCTGAGGATAAAGAAATGACCTCAGCATAGCGATTTCATTCTGAAACTGTTTCGTATTTCTCTTCTTTCAGATAATTGAATTCAAATTTTCGTTGTATCTTCTTTCTCAGCATAAGGAATTCAATTTCCTACTGAAACTGTTTGGTATTTCTTTATTTCAAGATCATAGATTTCAAATTTCCCTTATTTATGCAATACATGTTTTTTCGCAAACTGTCTCGTATTCCTTTGCTTCAACATCAGAGATTTCAAATATCTGATATTTCTTTATCATCAACATTGGGAAATCAGATTCTTTTTGAAATTGTTTTGAATTCATTTTCTTCAGGATCATAGATTTCACATTTCCGTTTTCTCTTCATCCTTAGCATAGGGATTGAATATCTTTTTTAAAACTGTCTCGTAGTACTTTTCTTCAAAATCGTCGATTATAAACTTTCCCAATTTTACCATCTTCGGCATTGGAAATTGTGATTCTTTCTGAAATTGTTTTGTATTCCTTTTCTTCAACTTTATAGAATTTAAAATTTCATCATCATCAACATTGGAAAGTCAGTTTCTTTCTGAAACTATCTTGTATTCTTTTTCTTCAAGATCATAGATTTCAAATTTTCGCAATTAAATCCCTATGCTAAACAGGAAGGCATAGGGATTGAATTTCTCTCTGAAACTATCTTGTATTCCATTTCTTCAAGATCATAGAATTCAAATTTTTGTTATTTCTTCTTCCTCAGCTTAGGGAATTCGATTTCATTCTGAAACTTTCTCGTATGCTTATACTCAAGATCGTCAAATTCAATTTCGACTGCATATGATATGGAATTTTATTAGAATTTCACGATTAAACAGTTTAAAACTGAACTTTAATATTTAACTTCATTAATGTTCTGAAAATATTTGATATCTCAACTAAAAACACACCTCACCCTCCATGAAAAGTAAAAACAAAAAGGTTCCATTAACAAAAGTTTTTCTCAACTATATTTTTTAACATAAAATATATGTAGAAATTAGAATTTTTGCACAAAGACAGAGATTGCAACAAAAACCGTCAGAATGTAATTATATAGTTTGGTAGATTTTTACAGTATTTTCTTTTATCTTTTTTTTGCGTTTTAAAGTTTTTTAATTATTTATGCTAACTATAAAATATTGCAGCGCATAATCAAAAGTTATATGATTCGTGTTTTTTTTTTGCAACAACCTATTTCAATGCCATGAAGTCTATAAAGTTTTTAAAATAAATATTAAATTTTTTTTTAATAATTTAATATGAAAATTATTAGATAAAATTTATTCATCTACAGTAAAGTTTTAAAATGATTGATGAGTTTTTCGAAGCACTCAACTGTGATGTAAAAAAAAGTTTGTGACAACATTTTTGTCTCGTCTGGATGTTTTTCACAGTTGACTGATAACGTTTTATTGTTTTTTATTTTAATTAAGTTGCAATTTTAGTGAAAATTGAAAAATATTATTAATAAATATTGTTACGAAAATTCAGTCCACGGAAAACTGTTTTACTAGTTCGTATCTCTGGATTGTGTACAAAATAAAAACACTCTTTCGTTTGGTTTAAATTATAACAATTAACTTTATTAATTCACTTTAATAAACAACTTTACTAATAACAAATTTTAACAACTGCTTCATATCTACTATTTAACTTGACATTGTTCACACACAAGACGTACTCGACCACTTTCCAATAACTACTGAAGTTCTGTGCTTCAGATGCGGCGCCCTTATATACTGCCTGCATCATTTCGACAAATGTCTACAAGCTTTGACATGTATCGAGAATCTTCTACTCGTTTCGTGAATGACGTATGCTATTGGCATCTCATTCGCATTGATGTGTTTTAATGCGCTGATCTTCCATTCTTTCTCGCACATTGCTCAGTGCGCTGAATGATCTTCCGTCTCTTTCTAACACATTGCTAAGTGCGCTGAATTGTATTGCGTCTCATTTACACTTACACAGTGGAACAAATTACCTCTTTTCGTAACAATATTAATACAAAGAAAAATAAAATTGAATAAAATGTACTTTTATGATTTTAATTAGTGATGCTTCGGATATTAGTTTTGCGATCTTCTGAAAGAAAGATCCGCCAAACACTATCTTTTTTATATCAGTATAGATTATTGAAAACAACAATTTGAGTCTACACTCAGAAAAAAGATTATTAGTTTTTCCTATTGAAATTAGTCAATACGATAAACTATAAATTCAATCGGTAAATCCCATTTAATACTACAAAATACCACAACATTATTTTTGAATTTGTACACACAGAATAGAGATTTGTTGCGCCAACCAAATCTTTGCCCAACCAACTTATTAGGTTCTCTCAACCGCTTAGTCGGATGTTATTGTCAAAATAAAAACAGTTGCAGTTTATTCTGCAACCACTTTCGAACTGTTTTAGAACAATTTAGTAAGATTTTGAACCATTAGGCGTGTGTATAGACTAATTTTTCATATGTATAGACTAATATCACAGTTCCGCCAGCAAATTTGTAAACCATTTGATTTATCCGAATGAAATTAGTTGGTACAACTAACTTTTTCATTCTTCCAACCACATGCTAAAAGAGAATTTTTCTGTGTGTATGAAAATATTTATTTTTTTCTGTACTATTAAATCAATAACTGTCCTATTGATAAATTTTAATATGATTTTATGAAATTTTTCTGAGCGTATAAATGGTATCGTTTTGATATCGTTAAAATATAATTATGTTTGCTGGGTCATAAAGCTATTCGGTTCTTTGTTATGTTCCGCATCTCCAACTAAACAAAATATTCGATTTTCTTTAAACTTGGACCATAGAGTCCTTACCCACAAAATAAAGATTTGTTGCGCCAACCAACTTTTTGCCCAACAAACTTAATTGGTTCCTGCACCCGCTAAGTCGGTTGTTATTGTCGAAACTAAAAGGGATGTAGTTTGTAGTGCAACCAATTTCGAACTATTTTAGAACAATTTAGTACAGATTTAGGAGTGTGTATAGACTAATATTTCAAGTGTATAGACTAATAAGGCAGTTACGCTAACAAATTTGTAATCAATTTGATTTAACCGAATGAAGTTAGTTGGTACAACTAACTTTTTAATACTTTTAATAAAAATATCAAATTTTTATTTAATATATTTTAGTTTTTGTTTTATTTCAATTACTTTGTCTTTTTACAAGTATAGAATACAATATTTCAGTATTGACTAATGAAACTCATTTAATGCATTTTAACATTTCCAAAATAACAGAACATTAAAAACTAAACTTTAATTAATAATTATACAATAAATTAATAAATATAATAAATACTTAAAATATACTGTTAATAAATAGTAATGTGCATAATTAAGAGCTAATTGTGAAATCAGTTATGTCAATAAATTTACAAACCAAATGGTAATAAATACAAATTAAAATAGAAAATATAAACATGAATTAAAACTTATACTAAATGAAACTAAATATGCAAAAATACTAAATAAATAATATAATAAGTTAATGGAATAAATTACATCATTTAGCTAACTTTATGATTTATGTAAAACAAAAAAAAAATAAACAATAATTTAATGCACACATAATATTTGGCTATTTACATGAAAAATACGCATTCGCAGCTGTATTTTTACAACATTTTTCACATGGGTTTTGTCCATTCTTTTTTTTTATTATTATTATTTATTTTAATGTTTCTTAATATTTTTCAATTGAAGGTATACAAAATGTACTGCCCACAAATTACGGTTTTATTTATTTACCGCCAACTAATTACAATGATTTCGTACGCGATGCTTTGCAGTAAATTAGGAGCCGTGTTTAAACCACCGAGAAATCAGGGGCGCTATGGCCATAAGAGCCAATCGAGCCGTTCCTTCAACAGTTATATAATTACTCAAAGAATAAATAAACACACAAATAAAAATAACAACACTCATGAAATTTACCAACATTTCGAATGACAAAATCCCTTTCTAATGTATACAATTTCTATTCATTCGGATATCTAATAGGATCTCAAATATCTAGTTAAAATGCCTGTTTTATCTAAAAAAAAAAGGGAATTCTACAACTGAAGAAGAATAAGTATTTCAATATGAATGTATATAAATAAAGGAAGGTAAAGATTGAACAATATAAAATTGTATATCAAGCCTACAAATGCCTAGAACAATTTCGATCTCTTCTTTATATCGAATACAATTTTAAAAATATTTCTCATTAAGTATTTTCGAAGTTTAAATAGATGTTAATCTTGTTATTGGGTCATATTCATAAAAATCGACTTTGTTCAAAAATTGAAGAAACTGATTTGAATTGTCAAAATGTTTCGCATTTTCTTCAATTTCTGTGCTGAAACCATTTGTTTATGTTCGAAAATATAAAATATGAAGTATTAATAAAAAAAAAAACGTTGGCTATCCAATTACTTTGAAAGTTTTGAAATAAAATAAAAGATTTGCGCAGAAAATGAAGTCTTGCTCAAATAACACTTTTTTTTTATTAAGAAAGGGTTTTTCAATAAGAGCGCTACAAAAGTTTTTTTCAAGGCTTTTTCAACGACGCCATATTTCTTGCCGCTCTTTTGACATTTCTCTTCAGTAAGGTTTGCCATTTCATGATGGAAAGATATACGAGCCAACAACGAGTCGAAATTATTTAAATTTACTACCGAAATTCGAATTCGTATATCTTTCCATCATTAAATGACAAACCTTACTGAAGAGAAATGTCAAAAGAGCGTCAAGAAATATGGCGTCGTTTGTTGTCCCTGTCGCTCTACTTTTGTAGCGGTCCTGAACCTTTATGACCCATTATATCAATTCGAATATTTAAATAATATCGATATCGAACTTATTTCTAAATTTAAGTTACGTTTTAACCGAACTTTGTTTAGTCGATTCAATATACGAATGTTCCGAGAGAACTTTTCATAAAACTGTGTTAAAACTGACTTTTATTTCGGATTTATACTGCAAAATCTCATTAAATGTATCTGTATTATAAGCATCGTTGGAAGTGAAGAAGTATTAAAAACAAAATAACTCCGTTAGGTTTATATTTACGTCCTACTCCATCGCTGCGACAATAGTTACTACATATTTAAAGAAGTATTTAAAAAAAATAGATTTGTAAAAAGAACAATGAAGTTTTCAATTTATAATTCTTTTTTCTGTGCCTTTTAAAAACTTCGTGAGGTTTATTTTAACATCCCAGTCCGCCCAGTGACTATTATATTATTTGAAGAAGAAGATTTGTAGAAACTAAGTTGAAATTTTCCATCTATAATTTTTTGGGCCTTGGTCCACCCACCCCTGTGACAATGGATATTATATGAAGTACCCAACTGAGACCCTTCTTATTTTCTTTCAATTGGCATATTGCTCATTTTGCTTAAGGGCTTCGTCGGTGTCAGTCGGTGTGCGAGTTTCTTTATTTCAAGATGAACCTTTTTTGCGGTTTTGCTGTTGTCCGTAAGAAATTTTTTCTTTTTATTTTTATCTTCCTCTTGTGGTCTTGTGTGCATTGCGGAAATTAAAAATAAACATATATATTTTTTTTCAATATTATTGTTCACTTCAGGTGGGTCCATGCGGTTTCTTTTGCGTCATCCTAAAATCTTAGTTCTTTATATAGCTTTCTTCCCAGCAAATTTCTTCATAATCGTTCTTCTTTGTTATAATATCTTGGAATTATGCGATGTGACAGGAAAAATATATTTCAAAAAAGGCAGGTGGACAACCTAAAAATCTGATATTATGCACCCAAAATGAACCCATTATATTTTTAATTCATTTGGATTTAATGAATGAGTTCTTATATTGTATTGAATGTATTTTATATTATTTGTTTTTTAAATTATTCAATGAATGAATTGTTCTATATTACTATTTAATCTGATTCTTCTGATTCAAATATAAATACCTAGATTGTAGAGACACAAATGGGTCTTAGGGATCAAGATCTTTAGTTCTTTTCAATTTCTTCTCAAGTTCCAATTTCTTCCCAAGCTCTTTTCTTGTTGTTCTCAAGTTCTCCTCAAGTCCTTATCACGTTCTTCTCTGGTTTTTTTATAGTTTTCCTTTTGGTTTTATCTTGTTCTTCAATAGATATTTTTTTTTCGATTTTAAAATTGAAAGTCATAAAAAATTAATTAAAATTTAATTCTTAATGCAAGGTCCTAATAAATATAAAAATCTATTTCAGAAATTGCATTTTCAAATTCATAAATTTAATTTTATATTTAATACTTCATTTTATATATGTCATTTTATATTTTATATTAAAATTCATAAATTCAATTCGAAATTAAAAAGGCATCAAGTTAAATTTAGGTTTTCATTTTAAGTTAAAATTGTTTGGTAATTTAAACACTAAACTCATTTTGTTGTAGCAGTTTAAAATATTAGGATTTGATTAGATTATTACATATTACTGCTGTCTATTAGACTGACAATGATTCATGATTTTATATTAAGAAAAGGTCAATGCCATTTAAATATGCTCTTTTGAATGAGAAAATTGATATGGAGAATTTTTACGAAGTCAATAATATATCGCATTTTGATATCTAAATCAACAGTTTTAAAATTAAAATACATATCAACATATATAATACAAAGAGTACACTAAGAATAAAGTGACGTAATAAAATTAAATAAAATGTATTTAAATTTGATTTAAATACTTTTGTAATAAAAACGAGTTGGGAAAGTTCGGTCACATGGGGCGGATTTTTATAGTCGGTCGGGCCCGACTATAGAATACCCAACACCTTTGGTGGAGATATTAATGAGGAATATTTAATTGTATACCTTAATTTTAAATTTTTAATTATGCTGAACCTCCCCACCCTCAGAATATTATTCATATATCAGAAATTAATGTCTTATATCCCCATAAATTAAAAAATTTATATAAAGTATAAAAAACTAAAAAAAAATTGAAAAATATAATTGGGCGGACCACGCCTATATTTAAAATTTTGAAAGGCTAATATTTAATAGATTTGATTTTAATAATTTACGGATCAAATTTCCACTAAGAAAACCAGGGAAATAATGAAAAAAAAAGTGGGCGGATCACGCCCATTTTTGGACCACATATTTTTAGGTAAATTCTAACAATACCTTTTAAATTTTATAACTATATCTTGAATACTTTTCGAGTTATTAGTTTCGAAAGAGTTATATAAAAGTGACTTGTATGGGAGGTGGGCGTGTCCGTTGACCGATTTGGCTAATTTTCAAACTCGGTTCCTACTTTTGGCTAAAATATATTGAGACGAAATTTCATCGCATTCTGATCAGTATTTCTCAAGTTATTCTGTATTCGGACAGCAAGACGGACAGACCGACAGACAGATGGACATGGCTAAACGGACTCGGGTAGGGATGCTGATCAAGAATATATATATTTTTCCATACCGGACACGCCTCCTAAGGGGCGTTACAATATATGCACAAAGTTAATATACCCTGTACCTCATAGGTGTAGGGTATAAAAAGTAATACTCTATACAAAAATATATTACGTACGTATTTAATTTCAAAATAAAGTATTTAATTTTATTACGTACGCAATTAAATTCATTATTTCAAAAAAAATATATTATATAAATATTGTTAACATTATTAAAGTTTGTTTTTTGAACGTAACCATGACAAAATTATGTAATCTGTGGTCATGTGTCCAACCTATAAAACCACCGTGAGTGATAAAAATTTCGAAAAAAGTAAAAAAAAATAATTATTTTATCTTTTCCTAACCTTCTTTACATGGAATAAATATTATTCCATATATTAATTGACATGTTTATGATCTTGTGATTAAATTCAAATTTTATTATCTTAATAAAAAGTAATAAATAGTATTTACATCAAATTTTATTACGTACGTAATAAATTTAAATAAAAAGTATTTACTTCAATTTTAAATAAAAAGTATTTAATTCAAATAAAAAAGACAACGGGTGAAAAACGTGTCGAAAAATATTTAAATTTATTACTTTTTTATTTAATTTTATTACTTTTTCCCTTGGTTTTGCTAGTTTGTTAAAATGTTATAAAATTGCATAGCAGATTATATATCCACTTTTTTTATTGCGTTTGGAACTCGTCATCACAATTTTATTTAAATTTTTCGAAATATCTACACTAAGGAAAAAGTGACGTTATAAAATTAAATAAAATTTATTTAAATTTGATTTAAATACTTTTGTAATAAAAAACGTAATACTCCATACAAAAAATATTACGTGAGTATTTAATTTCAAAATAAATAAAAAGTATTTAATTTTATTAAAAATTTCGAAAAAAGTAAATTGTATCTGTTCCTAATCTTCTTTATATGAAATAAATAGTTTTTAAAATACCAATTTACGTATTTATGATGTTGTGATTAAACTAAAATGTTATAACCTTATTAAAAAGTGATAAAAAGTATTTACATCAAATTTTATTACGTACGTAATAAATTTAAATAAAAAGCATTTACATCCAGTTTAAATAAAAAGTATTTAATTTAAATGCAAAAGACTACGGGTGAAAAACGTGCCGAAAAGTATTTATATTTATTGCTTTTTTATTTAATTTTATTACTTTTTTCCCTCAGTGTACAAAAACGTGAAATTTGAGATGCCGGCGGGCCCATTTCCCATATTTGGATTTCGCTGAAAATTCTTCATATCCATTTTCTCATCCAACTGAACATTTTTAGTGTTTGGTCTTTTTCACTCAACTTCTATAAACTGGTGTTCATACAAAGCTATTGTCAGTCTTCTTTTTATATATTTTTAGACTTTTATTATTTTCAGATTGTTCAAAATTATGAATTAAATTGGATAATTATTAAATTTTTAATGGACAAATATGAATTAAAATTGATGTTTTCTAATTTTGAAATATATTAGGTAATATTATTAGGTAATAAGGTAAAATATTAATTTGAAATTTTCAAAAAAAAAATGTATTTCAAAAAAAAAAAATCAAAAAAAAAAATTCTCAATAAATAAAATTAATAAAAAGCAAAATGTGCGAAAAAAAAAGTTTATAAATTTGTTTTCGTAAACAAAAAATTGTCCGAAATTCTTTTTTTTATGAATAAAAATGTTGGTCAAAATATTTTTTTTTCAAGTTGTTTTTTTTTTTCATAATTCTTTTTTTTTTTAATATATTTTTATATATTTATAAAAATGTCATAATACAAAGTTGTAATTATAAATAAATATAGTACAAAAAAGTATTATATAAGAAATAACATAAAAAACAACTTGAGAACTCAGAACGAAAATAAATATTTTGTTTGAAATTTGGTTTAATGAACCATATTCTTCAATATGATGTACATATATGTTGTATTTTATGTATTTGTTCATTAATATGATGAAACGTACACAGAAAAATATTTACATCATATTTATAAATTCCGTTCTTCAAACCATGGTTCATTTTATTGAAGAACCATTCATAATATTATTGACTTACTAATCAATGTTGTTATGAAAGCGATCATAAATATCTTGAACGATTTTTAACTGTCGAAAAATTGTTCTTTAATATGATGAATTGTGAAAAATATGTGAATGTATGTGAAAAATACGTTTCATCATACCAATGAATAAAAACATAAAATACAACATATTTTACTTCATATTGAAAAATGATTTTTTTTACCTTTGAACAATTTTCATCAATTAATTTTTACAATAAAAAATTTTAGGTTTAAACAAATTCATCAATATGACGATTCAAATTCATTGCATTGAATATTTCATTCTTCACTATGATGTACGATAGGACGAAGAATTTCATATATACACCCAGAAAAAAATACTATATAAATAATAGTTTGTTACTATTAAAAATAGTCAATGGGATAAATTATTATTTTAATCGGAAAATACCATTAAATGCTAGAAAATACCATGACATTGGCATTGAGTTTATATGAAAAAAATTATTTTTTGTATACTATTAAATCAATAATTGTCCTATTGACCAATTTTAATGGGATTTGAGGGAATTTTTTTCTGGGTGTTTAATGAATGTATTCATCAATATATCATTTATTGAACGCTGATATAAATATTGTGAATCTGGTAGTTGGTGAAAAAAATCATCATATTGATGAATTTTTTTCTGTGTATTCTTCACATACAATTCATCATACTGAAGAACACTTTTTCGGCCATTCATCAAATTGATAATGAATTCATAACATTGATCTTTTTTAAATAGTTCTTCAATACAATGCATGCTGGTTTAATGAACCAAATTCATCAATATTATGAAGATTGTTTTCCGTCAAGTCATTTTAAATTGTTGTATTGCAAGGTGTCAGTCTACAACCGATCATTTCTTCACTTGAAATTAGTATGATGGATTTTTGTGCGGTCATCGATAAACCGAAAGGCCAACTTTTTGTACATTCGCACATTTAGAGTAAAAGGCGTTTCATGCCACTTTTATTGTATTTAATATTTTTATTTTTAAGGTAGTGTTTTTTTTATAAAGCTAGGTTGGTGTGATGTTTTTTTTGGCACCCTTTTATTTATTTCAATCATTTGAACTTTGATTTTTCATATATTAAAGACATATTTGCTTTGTTTATCTATGTTGGTGTGTTCCACGGAAACTCTTTTTACGATGTCAAATTTGAAGTTTTTTTTAACATTGGTATCCTGAATGACCACTGATCATAATCTTTTTTCTTCATACATTATCACATATGTGTCGGATATTTTTAGTTTGTTTTGAAGAACTACTACTTTCACAACCTTATACCACTTTTAAAACTTCTCATGAGATATAACCTTTGTTTGTAATCAATTTTTCTTCTTCTCAATCTTTTAATTTTGTATAATCCACTATTTTAATTATGTTTTTTTTTAATTCTTTCTATTTGATACGTATGTTACTTTATTTAGGTATTTAAAAATTCTTCTTTTTATCTTCTTTATCGCAAGTTTTTATATTTTTATTTATTTTTTTTACTGAACTAGTTTCTAATTCTACTGAATGCATACATATTGTGCTGCTTTCTTTTAATTTTTTCTTTCTTATTTTCCTTCTTTAAAATTTCAACTGCTTTCTATACTTCTTTTTCTGCTTTTTTTCTTCCTTTCCTTATTATTTCTTATATTTTTCTTTTAATTATTATATTTTTTTAACTGTATTATATCTTAACTATTTTATAATTTAACTTCTACTTGTTTTCCTTATCTTCATATGGCTTATCACTTAATTCCGCACTAACGGGTCGCTGTGGCTAAAAACAGACTCTTTGTGACGCTGCACAGCGCCATCTCTATGTCAGCTTGCGTGCCTGCACTAATTTGTTTATGTCGTGATACGTCGAGACCATTGCAGGATTCTCGAAATCCTTAAACTCCTTGCAGCTGCCGAAGCTCTCTTCGCAGTCGATGCCGTCCTGCCCATCCTTGGCGGCGCGCATATATTTAAAGAAGCGTAAAATGTCCGGATTGTCGGATGTCGGTTTGCGCAGCTCATTCAATTCACTGTAACAAAAAAGAGAAACATGGAAAAATTAGAAAAAAATAATAAAGCAGTTGAAAGCACACAATAAACGAAAGTAGAGCAATTTGTATAATATGTAGTAAGGATTTTGTGCTTCAAAATGTATCCTGTTGAGCGGGATTTAATGTTTTGTTGATTATAGAAAATAAAACTAAACAACAACAAAAATAAATCTAAAAAAAGCGTAGGTAACACACATTAAATACTATGTGATTTGTTGAAAAGGTTGAAAGCAGGTTATGACCTTGTCGAAATTCTGCAACCTTCGTTCCAACTTTTCTATGCGTCACGCTATAGACTTCAAGCTACTTTCAGCAACAACGCCATCATCTTAAGCCTGTTGTGCGGAAAAGTTATTTTGCATTTTACCCAAAGCAACAGCAAAAGCCGAATAACAAAAATATGCCACATGCAAATCCTGCCATAAACGTGCCTAAAGTAGGATTTAAAGAAACGAAATTTTTCACATTAAAACTTCAACGATTCAAGTAGAACTTTTTTAATTTAGCAGCTACTTGCTGATGTTATGCCAAAGTAAATGGTTCTATGATAATACAGAAATATACGAAATATAATACAAAATATGCTTTTGTGTGGCAAAACAATTGCATTGTTTGCTACAATGTACAACGGGTGAATTTTATTTTCAGTTGCAAAATAATGATGAATAAATTGTACTAATTTAAAGTATAACTTTTTCAATTAAGTGTTTAAACTTTTTACGCCACAGTTTATTTAATAATATAATATTTATTTTTAGAGTGCAACATGTCGTATGAGCAATGTAGAGTTAATTTTTAATTTATACATATAGTAATTCAATTTTTAGACAGCATTTAATAATTTTATTGTATTTATAGTATACATTTTAAATTTTAGAATTATGCAAAATTCTTTTTCTTATTTTTCCGCTCTCTGTATTAATTAAAGAAACCTGTACTGTCTACGTGACGTATGAGTATTTTTAATTTTTTTTTTTATTTTCACAAAAGTTAAACTAAAAAAAATTAAAGCATTTTTTATGTAAATTATTTATAAAAATATTTAAATTTTTACCATCTGCATGAACAAAAATTGTAACCATCATACGTTGACGAAATATAGCGCAATTTAAGCGTCGCGCCGTGCTTAGAATTCCAGCAGTTTCTAGGACGTTGTCCTAGATGCAAATGTAACCATTTAAATGGCAAATGTTTCGCAGAAACCACAGAATTTTGGAGAGAACCAACTACAAACGAACGACCTAAAGAATTATGTATGCAAAAACGTTCACAACTTCGAGTCAGACAGACGAACGGACTCACATAAATCATGTGGCACTAAAATCCTTGCACTCTCTGTACACAGCTTGATTTTGTGTTCATTATGCGAGTTATTTTATGCAACGTTGTCAAGAGTTGTGTCGTCGTCGTCGTCGTGAGAATGTTGAGGAATTTAGCAAAAGCACAGCAGGCATGCATATTGCTTGCTGAATTAATGAAGACCAGCTGAATGTTCTGATTAAAGCGGATTAAATAAAAAATAATACTGTGTTAGAATATTTGTGTAGGACAGTTGGAGTAGGATTTTAAAGAAGATAGCAAAGATGACAGTTTAAAGTGTTATACTGTATAAAAAAAAATAAATGTTATTTAAATGTTTCTGTTTATAAAATGAAATACCTTATAATAGTATGTATAAGCGGTTCTTTAACAGTTTCTAAGAAAATGAGTATAACAGATTGTATAACAATCCGTAAGAGAGATTGTATTAGAGTTTTTAATAACAGTTACCAACTGTACAGTACTCAGACAGTTTGTAGGACAGTTTGTAGGATAGTTTGAGTTTAATTTTAAATAAAATAGTAAAGATGTTAGTTCAAAGTGTTGATACTGTATAACAAAAAAATATCAAATATTATTTCAATGTTTCTGTTATTAAAATAAAATAGTTTATAACAGTTTTTACATTACTATGTATAACAGTATGTATAAAAGTTTCTATAATAATAAGTAATAAGTACCAGTTTGTATACCATTTTGTATAACAGTTTCTATAACAGTTTCTATAACAGTTTTTATTACAGTTTGTATAACAGTTTGTATAACAGATGGTATAACAGTTGGTATAACAGTTGGTATAACAGTTGGTATAACAGTTGGTATAACAGTCTATAACAGTTTTTATTACAGTTTGTATAACAGTTGGTATAACAGTTGGTATAACAGTTAGTATAACAGTTGGTATAACAGTTGGTATAACAGTTTCATAACATTAGTTATGACAGTTTGTATAACAGCTGAAATGATAATTTGTATAACAGTTGTTTTTGGCAAAACCAAACATCTGCGAAAAACGAATTAGGCAAATCTTTAAAACTTTAAAACTTTAACAGTTTGTATAACAGTTTGTATAACAGTTGGTATAACAGTTAGTATAACAGTTGGTATAACAGTTGGTATAACAGTTTCATAACATTAGTTATGACAGTTTGTATAACAGCTGAAATGATAATTTGTATAACAGTTGTTTTTGGCAAAACCAAACATCTGCGAAAAACGAATTAGGCAAATCTTTAAAAGTTAGAAGAAAATCTAAAACAGAATATTTTAGTTTTTAAATGTTTCATACCTTAATTACCCTATGTTCTTTATTTCCAGTTGTATTAAAAACTACGAATAAATTTTAATTCTAATCTGAATTAAAACCTCAATTTTCATTTCTCAATAAATTCCATAACAAAAACGTTACCGAAACAATTATACAGGGTTTTTGGTTCAACCATTTCAATAATTTAGGATATCATTCTATGACTCATAAAAACAAGAATATATAACATTAAAAAAGGTCTAATGTTGTACCCACTTTAAGATACAGGCTTCTTTAAGAATTGCATATTAGTAGCATAGCCTAGTCAAGAATATTGTGTATAACGTATAATCTGTTGATAAATGAATATAAGTTTTTTACTTATGTTTTAGATAATTAAATTACCTTTCCAATGTTGTATTATATTTTTGAACTCCATAATTTCTCCCTTTTTTTGAATGTATCCCAGCAGGAAATGTCACCAATGATAATCAATTACTCCCCTATGTCAGGTCAGAAACATCGATTTTTATTTTATTTATCGTATTTTTTTATTATTTTAATTTTATTATTTTAATTTTATTATTTTAATTTTATTATTTTCTTCTGTTCTCGGTTGGAATGGTAAGTGTACTTGCTAATGTCAATAACGTACTTCACTAATGGGCATGATCTATCATCATTACTACTGCTTATATCTCGCATTTATTAATATAATTGATTTATGTATATATGACATATGGTGTATGACGTCTGTAATGCAATGTCATTTATGAAATTGTTGTAGACATATTCATCAATGACAAATTTTCTAATGTCCTCTATTCATCATTGATGACCTTGTCGTCAATGAGGCCATTTCCTGCTGGGATCTAAAGTTGGAATTTCCAAAAATAAAAATACAAATTTGGACTATTTTATTAATATTCTCAATATTTTGTTATGGATTACCCGTGTTTTTATATTTTTCGAAGATAGACCTCTTTGATTTTAACATGCTAAGTAATGCTGCAGAAATAGTTAAACAGTAGCAGATCTTGTGATTTGGTGGTTGAAATAAACAAATCTAAATAATCGAGAAATCATTTTGAACATTTTTATAATTATAATCATTCACATAACATATTTTCTAATTATATTTAGAATTATTTCGAATATTTTTTTTTTATTTCAACCACCAAATCATAAGAAACGCTACTGTTTAATTATTTTTGAAACATTTCTTACAGAGTTAAATTCAATGTTATTATTTAAAACATACTGGAAATAGACTGGTCTATTAATATAAATTAGAAAAAAAGGGTTTATCTGTAAAGAAATTTTGAGAAAATCAATGACAAGTCAAAATTTGATATTTTTGAAAATTTCAACTTTACGTACATTAAAAAAAGGAAGAAGTCATGCGGTTTGTAGATGTGATTGATATACCATTAAAAAGGTAATTTATTTGTCATGAGTAAAAAGTTGATATTAATTTATTAGCAGATTATATAATATAACCAGTTTACTAGACCAGGTTATGTCAGTAATACGCATTTCTTTAACACATTGTTTCTTAAACAGGGTGCAAAATTAGACATTTTTTTTATTTTATAGTTTTTTATCTTTTTGAGACAAAGAATTATCTCCTGAATTATAGACATGGACAAACTAAACACCCTGTTTAAACATAAGAAATAACCGACTGCTTTTCATTCATTTTCTAATAACCATTAACACATTAACAATATATTTTCAGTAAAAAGAATTTAATAAATTTATCTATTTTTACTTTTTTTATTAAAATTAGAATTAAAATTGTTGGGTAATTGGTTTTTATGTAGTTATTATGTAACTTAAATAATTCGGTTTTATTTTTATTAAAATTATGGATAAACAGTTGTTGAACCCGATAACTGTTTAGAATCTTTTCATTATTGTTTAACTATTTTGAATTCGAAACCGTTTCGGTTTTGTAACGGCTTTGAAACGGTTATAAAAACGACTGAATGCATAATTAATTAATAATTTTTATTAAGTTTTAGAGTTCTTTTTAGTTCTGGTATGAGTAAATAAATTGAGTTCTTTGTAAAATATATTAAAAATATGGAAAAAACAAAATACAAAATGCTAATTTCGTTTAAAAAAAACTTAAAACCGAAACCGTAATCGAAGCGAAGACAAACCCTAAATTTACCGGTTATTCATTATTATTACTGTGTACCGGGTTTAAAATGGTTTTTAAAAAGTATGACATTTTATATTCTATTATTTAAATTTTGTATTATTTAAATATTTGGTTGTAGTTCTTATGCGAATAAAAATATTTAGTTTTTTGTTCAGGATATTGAAAATATCAGGATATAAAAATACGTGAGATTATTAGAAAACCCAAAATCAAAACCCGAAACCAAAAAGCAAACCGTAACTTAAAACCGTTAGGCAGACACGGTTTTAATTTAAAATGTAAAACCTAAATCGAAACATCAACCAAAGAAACTTGAACCGAAATGATAATAATAAATAAAAAAAAAATGTTATTCATTGATATCCAAGGATTCATTCAAATCAATGTTTTTTAAAAATAAAAATTCCTCAACTTTCGTTAACTTTTCTCTGTAATGCCCACCTTCTAAAAAAATAATCTCATTTAAAAAAGCATTGCCTACTTTTAGGCAACTCTAAAAAACAAAACTTTCTCTCTCTCTCACAAACTCTTTCAATGTTTACCGCACTCACCGACTTAGCTGTGCCGACACCAAATTACTGTACGGCGCATATTTCGCCGGATTCGCGTACATCAGACAGATCAACTTCTCGCGACACTCCTCACTCTCCGAATTCAATTTGAGCTGTGCAAACACCGAATCCAGACGCGACAACAACGGACTATAGAACGGATCATAGTTGGAGAGCAGCAACGAGGATGCGGGAACTTTTTGGAATTTTTGGAAATTATTAACACTTGCCGCCGCAGGCTTCGGACGCATGGCATTGGTGGCAGCCAGTGCAGCCATGCCGCCGCCACCGCTACCTTGTGAGGAGCCACCTGAAATTGAATTCGAATTCTTAAATGAAGCCGAGCCGATGGTCTGCAATGCGCTCAAATATGAATCGGGCATCTTGTAGCTTTGCTTCTCGTTGACGCCATAACGTGAGAGAGCCTGGTTGTTGATCTGTCCCGCATTATACGTGGTGTAGTGTGTTTGGGAGGCCTCTGTGTTGTTATGTGAAAAAGTAGAAGAAGAAAAAAAACGAATGTTTGATTGATATAAACTCGTGCCAATTTCAGTTTACTCACCTGGCTGATTGTATGCGTAGGAGGCGCCATCCTTGCCGCCGTCATCGTTGATGATGAACTTGTTATTTTCCTCATCGAAATTGAAGGAATTGTCACGGAAATCCAGATCCTGCGGCGCCTCCATGGGACGTATGGAGGCCGAAGCAATACCTGTATCAGAAGTAAAAAAGAAATACAGAAACATTTCAATCAATTTGCATATATTTCACGTAGATTATGTTCTCAAACGAATATTTAATGCATGAGTTTTCAATAGCACTTCAAAGTAGAAAATATTTTTGGGAATATTGGGCGACAGTTCGTTAGTTCAGTGTTAGGAAATGTATCCTTGTGATAGGGGAATGCTGGAGTAGACACCGGTTGCGTAAAGTCATATTCGATTAACATAATATTCGATAACATGCAAAGAATATTTATAACAGTTTTTATTTGATGTTTATACAGCATAAATAGCTGTATGAAAGATAATGCCCAACGAGTTGCAGACACCTACACAAAATTTTAAATATATTTTCTATAAACGAGTTTAAATATCGATAACACCAAATTAATATAAACGACAATAAAACATATCGTTTCAATATCGATAAAACATTGTTTGGTTTACTAAGAATAAATGAAAAAACATTCATTAAATCGTTAAAGGTCTAAAAATAAATACGATTTCTAAAAAATACAATAAAATATTTTGAAAAAAATACAACAAAAATGACATTGAATTATAATAGTTGGTAAAATTGAATCTATACCGGTTCCGTAGTTCAATTTCCAAAAAATTATGCAATTTAGAGCCTAAAAAAATAGCAGTAGAAGTAGAGAAAAGTAATTAATACATAAAGTTATTAAATAATAAATAAAATAAAATATATTAAAATACATATAACAATATAATTAAAAACAGTTAAAAAAATTATGGCTATAATTTAAAGATTACTAAAATCTAAATTTTATTCAAAAACCCGCTTTTAGTTTTAAAGATTCAAAACATTATACCCTAAATAAATTCATACTAATGTAAACAAATGCCTACTTTAAGAGCACTTACAAATGCAACCGGATATCCTTTGCAAGAGAACGCCACATTAAAATAGAACAATTAATGCCCGACATGCCCCCAATCGACACGAAAGTGCTAAGAGTAGGCATACGCAGAGCCTGTTCAAATCTCAGCACATATTTGCCTCCGAATGCACAGAAAAAATATATGTGTAAATATAGCAAAAAAAAATTATCAATACAATTAACTTTTAATTGTTTTATCGTCGATACGACATTTAATTGTATTAATTAAATATTTAATTACATTAATTAAATATTTAATTACATTAATTAAATATTTAATTACATTAATTAATAAATTAATTGAACAAAATTTAAAAGAAATTAACATAGCCGATGAAAAAAATTTGTTATTTTTATACCCTACACTAAGAGTGAAAGGGTATATTCAGTTTGGTACGCCGTTTGTAACACCCAGAAGGAAGCATCTCCGGTATGGAAAAGTATATATATTCTTGATCAGCATGACCTCCTGAGTCGATTTAGCGATGTCCGTCTGCCCGTATGTCTGTCTGTCTGTCTGTTGAAATCCCTACTACTTTTAAAATTGAAGAGCTAGATAAATGAAACTTATAACTTAGATTACTAATATACCTACGCTGTATGTGCGAGATCGGTCCATTGTGACCTATGATCCGACCACTTATGTTCAAATACCTCATATAAAATGTACATATAAAGATCAATTTTTATGTATACGTGCTTAGGACAACTTTTTTGGTCAAATATATATTGATATCATGCTCAAATACATGATAATAATGTTTTCCGAAAAGACTTGTGGTTCACAAAAAAAAAATCGAAATTCGGTACACCTACCCATTTGTAAATATGGGTATCAAATGAATGGAAATTCTTCAGCGATTGAATGTTTGTAGTTATTTTCAGGATTCGTATACCCTGGTGACCTATATATCACTTTGAATGGTAACCACACATATGTGTAGGGTATTTATAGTCGGCTTAGACCGACTATAATTTTGATAATCCTAACTATCATAATTACACCTACTTTAAAATTTCCCATGTGATCTAACCTTCCCAACTGGTTATTTATTTTATTTGTTGTTCTTCGTTTGAATCACGTTCACGTCGCCAGTAGAGCAGTTATACACAAATAGGAGAGACGATTACCAAAGCCATGATATACTCACGATGTAAGCCGACGAATCGAATAGGCAAGCACGCGTTGCGATGAAATAATGTAAAATAAGATCAGTAGAACAGTACGTGCAATACGGTGTAGTGGCTGTAGAACTGTATAGTGGCTGTAAACTGTGAGTTGACTATAAAACTGTTGGTTGGTTTGTATGCTAAGTATTAGCATATACCCCAACCCATAAAAAATTTGAATTATACTATTAAATAATATGTATATCCAATTAATTATAATAATGGAATTAATTATTTTGTAGCAACTAAACTCAATAATAAAATAAATAATAGTTTGGCGCTACAGTCCTGTACAGAACTTCGGCCGAGCTCTCTCACCATTTTGAGCTGTGCGTGTTATATTTGTACTCAAAGTGGTGGGACCTACAGTTTATTGCCGAATCCGAACGGCGGGTGAGAGCTTTTCATAGGCAATGTTTTACTCCCGTAGGTTTGCCATTTACTGCCGAGAGGTAGCGCGGTATAGAAAAATGTTTCTATGAAAAGATGTTGTTAGCCCCAGTCCAGGCTTGAACCGGGGACCTTTCGGCTCGCAGTCCAACGCACTAACCACTGAACTACCGCTAATTATATTAATAGATTTAATTTTTTGTAGCAACTAATCTCAATTGCTATATTTACGTTCAATATTTTTTTTTTCTGTGTGCGCAACCACAAACATGCAAAAACAAATCGCAGTACCAAATTCTTTGCCATTCTGTCTACATTCACATAAAATAGCTAATATATAAGTATTTGGGGGAAGCACAGCACTTACCCTTGCCCAGCAGCTTGCCAAAGGAGCCAATTAAACTTGGCAGAAACATTGCGAACAGCAATGATTTCAGTATCTGCAGACCGACAAAAACGGGCCACATCAGTTTCTTGAGGCCTACAAAAGAGCAAAGAAAACAAAAAAACAAAAAATTCGTATAATTTGTACATTGGAATGAGATACTTAGAAATGTGGTTGATAGTAATGCGTCTAATGGAAAAATTGACTAAAACTTTTAATTAAAGCCAGACAAACACAAAGTAAGTCGTCTTTTGTTTGTCTGTTTTGAAGTAAGTTAATGAACCTGTAAAGAACAGCAGTCTTCCGGTCTGCAGCGCACGCGGTATGTCCACGCGTACAGTAGGTCCTTCGTTGGCATTTTTCGAGGATACGCCGGACGGTGGTATCTCTGTCCATACAGCCTGTCGCAGTTGACGTACTAAATTGGCGCTTGACTCCTCCTCTTTTATGGTTGCGTGCAACGGCATCTGAATTGTATGATTCTTTTGTAATTCCAGCACAAGTCCAGGTACTGGTTCGTATTGTCCTTTCGTAAAGAAATTCTCGACGTATTCGATAAGCAGCTCCTCGAGACTTTTTAGCTCTGTATTGAGCTCTGTCTTTGGATGAAGATGATGTTTGTGTTCATGGTGATGATGAGGATGTTGATGAGTATGCTGTTGCGGTAGACTCTGTGCTTCCGCCTCTGCTGCTACTTCATGTTGCAACTTTTCTTCTAGCTGCTCCGTTCTCTGCTCTTTTGTTGACTTTTCATTTGGTTCATTATTAAACCTCTTAGCCGCTTGCTCCTGCAAGGACCAACTATGTTCGTTCGCCTGCAACTGTTGCCGCCTGTGCAGTCGCTGCTGTCGATTTGCCATCGTTGTTGCCGCTCTTAAGTCGGTCTCTACCGGCTCAAAGACCCGATATTGTCCTGTCTCGGTGAAAATATTGCGTGTTATATATTCGGGATTTATATCCTGCGGTATCATGGGGCGAAAACCATCATCGTCCATTGCAAAGGGTTGGCTGTACTTTGCAACGGTAGAGGTGTCTGTTGTTGTTGTGGTCGCTGTCACTGTTTGGCTGCCCACTGTCAGCAACATACTGCATATCACTATTGTTCTTGACAAAATTAAAGTTGTTCTGCTTTTATTGCTATGCATTATGTTTTGTCTGCGCCACCGCGTATCCTTGTTGAGAGTATTTGTATTTTGCATATTATTTGTTGTGCTTTTATTTCTTGTTGTTTTCGTTCTACTTTTCGCCATTGAAGTTAATGTTATTTTGTCTCCTGTTGTCCTTGTTGTTCTGTTTAAATACAATGCAGGCATTGCATTTGTCCTATTGTGTACCTCCTCAGTATTATTTTGACCTTTTGTATGCTTATTATCACTGTTCTTGGATGCTATTGTGTCTGTCACTACCAAAATTTACATTTTCAGTTGTACAATGAGTTCTATAATTTGCGTTTCACATCTGTAAAAGAAAATTAAGAAGAGAAACAAAATTAAAATATCTGATTCTTGTTAAAATTTTGAAATTTGTTTAGAATTTGTAATTTATTCAAGCATTTTATCTATATGTTTTGTAAACTAAAATAAATACGAATATAATTGAGAAATTACATTTTCGATTAAAATCTGTATTAAGCAGGATAATAAATGAAACATTCTCTGACCAAATTTTTGGTAGATTCAAGGCAGTTTAGAAATAACTTTAATCAGCCAAAGGTGAAGTTTATATCAAATACTGTCTATTTTATACCCGTCCCCAATATATTCTGTACTCTTACCATAAACTACACCATTTACAACTGAACTTCAGAAAAGATCAATTGAAATTCCATTTGATATTCAAAAGACATCAATTGAAATTCAGAAATTCCATTTGAAATTGAAAAGACATCAATTGCAATTTAAAAAATTCCATTTGAAATTCAGAAATTTCCATTTGAAATTCAGAAATTTCCATTTGAAATTATTGATTTTCAATTGGCGTCCTTTTAATTTCAAAAAGAATTTCTGAACTTCAAGTAATGTCTTTTGAATTTCAAATGGAGTTTCTGAATTTCAATTGATGTCTTTTGTATTCAATTGATCTATTCTGAATTACATTTATAAATGGTGTAGTCATCATCTGTGTGCTTGCCGAAAACAGTACAACAGACTTTTCATTGGTTTCTATCCAAGATTGAAGTTTTTTCTTGGCTTAACCAATTAAATAATTCATATAACAAAATATTTTCACCAAAATTATAAGCAATATTGCTTAAATTACGTTTCCCACTTTACCCCAGAAAGTATTTCCCACTATACTTCAATATCGCAATTTGAATATAACATAGCAACATTTAAGTAATGTTAAATTATTTGAAAACCCCTTTCGCTAATTGTCTTATAAAAATTCTTTTTGAATGTCATCTGAATTAAAATAATTTGCGTAATTTTATTTGACTGTATCCCCTTTTTTGTATCCCCTTTTTTTTAAACCCCTGCTAAATATAGAAAAATGCAAACGCTACCAAATGCCACATTTTTAATTAAAAACTTTAAACAAATTAAATAATATTTTGTCACACAAAGTATGTATGTAGCTGCGCAAATGTGATGCAAAAGCATACAAATTATAGTTAGGCGACAGAATAATTTAACTTGAAAGTTTGTGCAGCTTTTTTGAAATGTCGCTGAATAAAGTAGAGACAGACAAAAACATGTCAACTTGCAAATTTATTTAGACGTTTTGTGCAAATTTTCCTTTGAATAGTTTCAAAAACATTGTTTAAAGAAAAGTGATATTTGTTTAATTGAAATATTAAAATAGGGTAATATTAAAATATTAAATGATTTATCTATTTAATAAATATAAAAAAATTCAAAACGAATTGAAAATAAAATAGAAAGACTGGGTTCATGTTCTTGCACATTTTTAATAAAAGGTTAAATAAAAAAATAAACGCCAAACAAAAAAACTTTATTTCAATCAGAGACAAATAACCTTTGGAATTTCTGTTCAAATACTGTTTCCAAGATGTTTAAAAAAGTGGTTCAAAAAAAAAAATTGTATGTATTTCGATTTCATTTCCACACATTTTTTTAATAGTAGTTCCGGTTCCAAAATTCGAAACAGTTACAGTTCCGATTCCGGTTTTTTGCGGTCTCTGACAGGAATATCGGTTCTGACACCAACATTTTTAAAATAGCGGTTCCGGTCCAGATTCCGGTTCCAACCAAATTCCAGTTCCGATTTCATACATTTTTTTAATAAAGGTTCCGATTTCTATTCTTAATCGACACGGTTCCGGTTTTTTGTCTCTAACAGGGACTAAAAAAATTATGTGTTTCAAATCCGGTTCAACATATTTTTTCATAACGGTTCCTAAAACGATTCCGGCTACAAAAATCGAAACGTTTCCAGTTAGTTGTTATCCTTGACAAGAACTAATTCCGTTTGGAATATCGGTTCGAGTTTTTGTTCCAAGATTTGAAAAATAGCGGTTCCGATTCTGATTCTGGTTCCAACCAAAAAATTTATATGTGCTCCGATTCCGGTTCATTAAATAACATCTTAATGAAAAAGTTCATAATATTGATGATCGTATTAATAATATTGATGAAAAATGCATAGGTAGTATTATATAAAAATTGTTGTTCTATTTGTGAAAACACACACATGCATACTGATCATACTGATTTTTGACATGAAAGAAGAAAAACCTCTGCATATCAAGAATAATTGCTCTTAGTTACTTTTTCGATACATAGGAACATAGTTTCTGCATATGAAGAATAACACTGCCCGACAAAATACAAATTTTAACATGGTGCAGTAAAAGTTACAGCAAATAATGGATACATTTATAGCGCTGATTCCAAAAATGACATCAGTTTTGTCAAATTGACTCTAGTTTTTGAGATATAGGCCATTTTATAATTTCCCATTATTTTGCTGTTCCAAGATTTGAAGATTTGGTTCTAACCAAAAAATGTTTATGTGATCCGATTCCGTTTCGGATTCTTTGCGGTTCCTGACAGGCCCTTAAAATAATATCTCTTCCAAATCCGGTTCCACACATTTTTTATAACGGTTCCTCTTTCGATGCAGACTACAAATATCGAAACGATTCCGGTTCTTCGTAGTCCCTCAAAAAGACTAAAACCATTTGGAATATCGGTTCCAGTTATGGTTCCAATATTTTTAAAATAGCAGTTCCGGTTCCAAAATAAGGGTTCCGATTTTTTGAGGTTCCTGATTTCAATACAAAGTATTAAATACTTATTAAACGAAAATATTCGATATTAATATATGATCAAATATCCAATATAAAGTATTGGGTATCAACAAAAACGCCATCACTAATTTCATGTCAGGTTAGTCATTCCTTGCTTTCGATTAGCAGGGTAGAATCTTGTTCTTGCATCAAAAAGTCGATCTTGTTCTTGCAAAAAATGCAATTTTTAGTTTTGTTTATTCATCAATACACTACACAGAAAAAAAAAATGTACATCATATTGATGAATTCCGTTCTTTAAACCATGATTCATTGTATTGAAGAACCATTTATAATATTAATGACTAACGCCATAAATGTTATGAATGCATAAATATGAAGAACGCTTGGTAAAGTGTTCTTCAATATGATGAACTGTATGTGAAGAATACGTTTCGTCATATTAATGAACCGAAATATAAAATACAAGATATATGTTCTTCATATTGAAGAGCGCTGTACATTAAAACAAATTTCTATCAAAATATTTTATTTTCGTTTATTTTTTGCCGTACTTCTCAATTCTCAAGTAGTTCTTGTATGTTATTTCATATAATGCTTGCTCGACATGCATAAATTAGTAAAATGTTTTATAATATATTAATTATAATTACAACTTTTTATTAATAAAAAGTTATATTTAAAAAAATAAATTGTGAAAAAAAAAATTTTTTTTCAAATTTTTTTTTCAATTTTTTTTTTTTGAACAAAATTTTTTTTCGAACACTTTTTTTACGAATTATTTTATAATTTTTTTTTTTTTGTTTGAAAAAATATTATGAACAAATTCATCAATATGACAATCAAATTCATTGTATTGAATATTTAGTTCATATATATAATGAATACATTCATTAATATGTAATTTAATGAACGATGGTATCAATATGAAGAATCTGGTAGTTGGTGAAAAATTCATAATATTTATGAATAAATTCATCATATTGAAGAATTTTTTTACTGTGTATCATAAAACATTGATTTTTAACAATTTTTTAAATTATTTTACAATCTTTGTAATTAAAACTTTGAATTGAATTCAAAAACTAATTTATATATAAATTGTGCTAACTTTTCAATTCATTTATTTATTTTACTTTTATTTTTGCAAAATGAGCTTTTAACTTTAAACTAGACAACAAGTTGATTTGTTGTTTTGTGCACTGTACGGCGCGTTAATGAACTGCAAGCTTTTAGCGTTACGTTAACTTAACGTAAAACACTTGAAGTTAGGTTTATGTTTGAACTTCGGTTGCTACTGCTCTAGAGGATGCCTTGCTTGCTGCGTTGTTGCTCTTTATGGTGAAACATTATTCAGCTTCCAGGCGGGTGGCAGTGTTCACAGCCATGTTCTGATGTTTATGAAGCTATTAAAAACTTATTTAAATTAATTATTTAAAGCAAAGCAAAGTTGGTTGGTTGGCGCGCATAGTAGGTGCGAAATTAAGAGCCTACACGCGAGCGCTCGACTGACTGCAGCAACAGCAATAGCAGCAGCAAAACTCTCGGCAAACAGAAAGTGAAATTTTGAACAACAACGTGAGCGGAAACTTTAAAACAACAACAAAAACATAAAACCACAAACTACAACAACAATAAGCAGAAGAGCTATGAAGAGCTAGAGCCACAACCACAATTGATAATTTTGTGTAAACAGAATATTGAAATATTTTATATGTTTATTTTTTCAATTTAATTTTGAAGCATTTTCACTTTCTTGCAAACGACAGACGATTATGCACTTGGAATTATTTATTTTTATTTACACAAAGTTACGCAATGTGTGTAAATAAATCTACTATTTTTTCTTTATCCAGAAAATATTTCCAATATATAATTTATTTACACTTGAGAAAAAATACAGTGCTCACGCGAATTTACGAAATCCGAAAGTGGGAACATTTGGAATATTGTGGTTTTGAAGTCAGTTGGAATTTAAAAAGTTTTAGTATATTCAAGACCATTTTAACAAATTTTCACCAAATTTTCACCAACAATTCATCATATTGATGAATTCATTCATTGAATTAAAATCGTATTTTTTAAATGTTTTTCATTTTCAATATATTTTTTTACAGCTGATTTTAACGTAATATTTGTCTCCATTTAAACATTTATCTAGTTATAATTCTTATAAGTTTTTAAATTTATAATTATGCAAAGACTCCTTTTCTTCATATTATTGAACAAGTGTACATCATATTGATGATATTTGTTCATCAAACCATATTAATTTAAAAATCATAAATCTAATAAGAATTATTAAGACATACATAATTGAGTAAACGGAGACAAATTTTTGTTTGAAATTTGATGTAATAAAAATATTGAAAATGAAAAACATTAAAACAATTTTCGTTAAATGAACGTATCATCAATATGATGAATACTGGTTGTTGGTATTTTCTTTTTGTGTGAGAGGTAAACAATAATTTTCACTTCAGTCGATAATGTAAAAGTCTCGCAAATCACGCTCATTTTCACTACACGATATTTACTTCTAAAAATGGAAAGGAATTCGGCTTCAATGAAAAAGAGCACACTGAAAAAAAGTTATGAATTTGTTCATCAATGTTATGCTTTGTCACCAAATTCATCCTATTTATGAATCTTTAAATAACATCTTAATGAAAAAGTTCATAATATTGATGATCGTATTAATAATATTGATGAAAAAATGCATAGGTAGTATTATATAAAATTTGTTGTTCTATTTGTTGTTCTATTTGTAAAAAAAACACACATGCATCATGCTGATTTTTGATTTAAAAGAAGAAAAACCTCTGCATATCAAGAATAATTGCTCTTAGTTACTTTTTCGATATCTAGAAACATAGTTTCTGCATATGAAGAATAACACTGCCAAACCAAATACAAATTTTGACATGGTGCAGTAAAAGTGATAGCAAATATTGAATACATTTATTGCGCTGATTTCAAAAATGATATCAGTTTTGTCAAATTGGCTCTAGTTTTTGAGATGTAGGCCATTTTATAATTTCCCATTATTTTGCTTTTCTTAAACTTAAAATAAAAGAAAAGTATGAAAATAAAAATTTGCTTTTAAGCGTGAAAATTTTGTTGTTACATATTAAATTTAAATTTTCTGGTTTTATAAATTTTTCAGATTTTTAATTTATCAAGGTAAAAAATGCTGTCTTTATTTAATATAGCTGGACCCGTACACGACTCGTGAAAATATTATGTGAATGCAAGGTTATTGAGCAATTTTATTAATATAAATAACATTTTTATTATTTATATCAGGGACCCGTGCTTCACTGTGGACGTTTTTTTATTGGTTTTATAAATGTAGTAACCAAAACCATACTAATTATCCGATAAAACAACTTTTCTCATAGACAATTCTTTCTCAGACTGTGCTTCCCCGTAGAATTCTTCCCAGTAGAATTCTTTCCCGTATAATTCTTCCCCGTAGAGTTATTCCCAGTAGAAGTTTTAGTGTGGTGAGTTTTAGTGTGGTGAATTTTTGTGTGATGAGTTTAAGTGTAGTGAATTTTATTGTTGTGTGTGTTAGTGTGTTGAATTTAAGTGTGGTGAATTTCAGTGTGGTCAGTTTTAGTGGGTCAATTTGAATGTGGTGAATTTTAGTGTGGTGAAAGAGCTCGGCCGAAGTTCTATACAGGACTGTAGCGCCAAACTATTATATTACTATAATTTTAGTGTGGTGTGTTTTATTGTGGTGAAATTTAGTGTGGTGAGTTTTTGTGTGGTGAATTTTAGTGTGGTGAATATTAGTCTGGTAAATTTTAGTGTGGTGAGTTTTAGTGTGGTGAATTTTAGTGTGGTGAGTTTTAGTGTGGTTAATTTTAGTGTGGTGAATTTTAGTGTGGTGAATTTTACGATCCTGGTTGATTTTGTTTTCTATCCTTTTTTATTTTTCTGTTGTTTTTGAGTTATAGCTTAAGTTTTGTGCTTTTACTTTTGTTTTTGTATTTTATTTTTGCTTTTGTTTTTGTGTTTTTGCTTTTGTATTTTTTTTTTGTATTTGAGTTTTTTGTTTCAACTTCTTAGCTTGTGTATGTGCCGAGTTATGTCGTTTTGAAAGTTTAGGTTGTATGGGAGGTGCCACACCCCTTTGTCTAATCCCGCCCATATATAGCCTATGACACCCTCCGGACTCTAAATTTAAAAAATATTTATTTTATTCACAAAAAAACAAAATATACATCATATTGATGAATTCCGTTCTTCCAACCATGATTCATTGTATTGAAAAACCATACATAATATGAATAATTAACAACATCAATGTTAAGAATACGATTATAAATATGATTAACGCTTGGTAACTGTTGAAAAAGTGTTCTTCAATATGATGTACTGTATGTGAAGAATACGTTTCATCATATTAATGAAAAATTACATAAAATACAACATATATGTGCATCATATTAAAGAATACAGTTCATCAAACCAAATTTCAATCAAAATATTTATTTTTCGTTCATTTGATTATACCAAGTTTAGTTATACCATTTTTGAAGAATATTTAAAGATGTGTAAAAAAAACCTTTTTTGTCCATTATCTTCTAGTTGGTTTTTTCACAGTGCACGTGCTTCCGCTGCACAAACCCTGCGCGTAAATAACTCTGGTGCTTGATTTATTGTGGCAGGTAATTAAAATGCCAACCGAGTGTTTGACGACCACATTGTTTGTGTGGGTGAAAGGCATGCTTGAGACCCCCTCCCCCCCCCCCCAAAACTAAAATATTGCAAAACAGAAAAAATACTGAATACCGCAAAGACAGTGCTACTTAAAATAATAAAATTTAGTTGGACGTTGGTGTCTTCTCAAATTTTTATGTTTTTTTTTTTTATTTTTAATTCAGTCTAAATTTATGCGCTGTCATAAAAAAGCATGAAATTCGTGAAATTTACAAATACAGTAAAAAAAGTTTTTAAAAAAGTGGAAGAAAAAATAAAAAACAGACAAATATTAAATAATTTCTTGAAGTAAGATTTGCTCGAGACAGAGAGACCCAAAAATATGAGCATTAAAAAATATGAAATATTTTTAATGAGACTCTCTAGGCCTGCCAAGTGAAGTGAAATTTATGCTGATGTACGATATGGCGCCGAGGTGCAACAAGCACACATTGACGGAAGCAACATTATCATCAACGTCGTCGTCGACATCTTCTTCCTCTGCAAAAGCAGCAACATCATCATCAAAATCATCTTTCCATGGTTCTGCTCTAATATTTAAGTGGGTGCTCTATGAAGGTCACGATTGTTTTGGTTGTAATTATAATTGAAAAATATTTGTAAACATTTGCGCTTTGTTTAGTAATTTATTTCTATGTTTCGTGTTGTTAAATTTTATTTGAGTTTATTTCTTTTTTTTTACTTTCTACTTCATTCATAGCAAGTCAAACAATTTGTTAAAATTTTAAAATTTTTTTTTTTTTTTTTTTCTTTTTATTTATCACTTTTTCTTTTATAACTCTTTCTGCAAATGTTTTCCGGCTCTTCGGTAATTGTATTATATATGTTTGCCAAATGCGTAATACGGCTTAAAGCCTAAATTACTTCATAATTAGCTGGAATTCCATTATGAACCTTTATTTGAATTTCATTTTATCGTCTTTGTTTCAGCGAAATTACCACAATTTCAATTATGCGCAAAACCATTTCATTTAATACATAAATTCTACGAATTTTTACACTTAATTAGTTTCAATTTCATTAATGAAGTATTGAAAATAGCAAACGATACTGATATTAGATAACAGGTAACAAAAATGTGTGCTCGATTTTGAGATAAAACTTATTTGACTTACTAATGCAAGAATCCCGAATATGTCATTTATATTTGTTTTGATGAGCTGTACAAATAAGATAACAAATAAGATTTTAAAACCGAGTAAAATTTAAAAAAATGTATATGTCGAATCTTATCATATTTATTATTTTTCGATGATTACACAATAAAATGATATTTCTTCTTCACTTTATAGATTTTTGGCTTATTTCACGTTTTCGATGCAGATGCAAACTATACACAGAAACAATAAAAAAACCAGGATTTATCATATTGATAATTTCGTTTATGAATTAAAATCGTATTTTTTGTAATGTTTTTCATTTTCAATATTTTTTAACATCAAATTTCAAACTAAAATTCGTCTCCATTTACATTAATGTATTTATATTTCTTATAAGATTTATGATATTTAATTGCTACTTATGCGAAGACCCAACTTCATCATATTAATGAACAAGTGTACATCATATTGATGAATTTCGTTCATCAAACCATTTTTATTTAAATATGATAAATCTTAAAAGAATTATAAATACATAAATGTGTAAATGTTAAAAAATATGTAAAATGAATTACTTGAAAAATACGATTAATTCATCAATATGATGAATCCTGGATGTTGGTTTTTTTTTCTGTGTACAAAATAAAAATAAAAACCTTTCCTTCGGAATAATTGGCAAAAAATATCTGTGTCCAGTTATTAGTTTTGCAAAAAATCAAATATAGATTTTTGTTAAATAAAAAGTGTGTCGAGAGAGTAATGAATCACAATTCTATAAGCTCTTTTATTTTTTTTTTAATATATGTATATCAAATTTTCAAAAAAAATTTTTTCGTATTTTTTTTAAATCTTTATATAAAATCTATGGTCTATATATCAATGTACGGAGTGGTATACTATTTTATACTTATATAGGTGCCAAAACAGCCAAAATACCTAGCATCTGATATTCGAAATATGCTGAGACAAGGTGGGGTAATATAAACTGCGTAATGTTCAATATGATGAATTTATTCATAAATATTATGAATTTTTTCACCAACTACCAGATTCATCATATTATTACCACCGTTCATGAAATGACATATTAATGAATGTATTCATTATATATATGAACAAAATATTCAATACAATGAATTTGAATTGTCATATTGATGAATTTGTTCATAATATTGTTTCAATTTTTTTTTTTATTAAATAACTCGAAAAAATGTGTTATCCGAAAAAAAAATTTCGGCCAAAAAAAAATTGTTCAAAAAAAAAAAAAATTGTGGGAAAAAAACTTTTTCGAAATAATAAAATTTGTTCAAAAAAATTTATTTTTCAAAAATATATATTTTATAAATATACATTTTTATTAATAAGAAGTTGTAATTATACATAAATATATTATAAAACATTTTACTAAGGACTGCGTCGAATAAAATTGTCCGTTACATATCTTCCCATAATGTGCTATTGCAAGATTCAAATTAAAAAAATTTGATCATAGTAGCTCTGAATTAAATGGCAGAAAATAATTGTGTCAGTTATAGTCAATACAAAATTTATTTAACGCGAAAATGGCAAACGAAGTGGAAGTGCGAGAAAATATAATTAAAATTTTTCAAAAACAACCTAGTTGGTCTTTTAAAAAAATTGCCAAGGAGGTAGGGCTAACCCTAAGACCATTTCTCGCGTTATCAACCGCTTTAAGGAAGACCTGAGTATTGATCGGAAGAAAGGTTCTGGTAAAAAAAAGGCCCACATGATCGTGAAAAGTCGAAGAAGGTTGTGAATATTTTAAAAAAAGATCCAAGCATATTCGGAAAGAAATTGGCGAGAAAGGCGAATTGCTCAGAATCTTTCGTGCGCAGGACTAAGAAAGAGGCTGGGCTGAAGACGTACAAGGTCCAAAAAGTTCCGGATGAAATGCCGTCAAGAATGAAACCGCAAAACAACGAGCTAAAAAGCTGAACCAAGATTTTTTTAAAAAATTCGATTGCTGCATAATGGACGACGAAACTTATGTTTTAGCGGTCTCAGCTACCTGGGCAGGAATTTTATACAGCCGATTCTCGCGGAAATGTCACTGAAAAATTCAAATAAAAAAAATGACAAAATTCCCAAAGAAATTCCTTGTTTGGCAGGCAATTTGCAGTTGTGGAAAAAGGAGCTGCTCATTCGTGACATCGGGTACAATTAATAGCGAAATATATGTGAAGGAATGCTTGCAAAAGAGATTGCTTTCATTTTTACGCCAACATGAAGTGTCCACATTTTTTTGGCCTGACCTCGCTTCATGTCACTACAGCAAAACGGCCTTAGAGTGGATCCACCAAACTGTCCAGAACTCAGGCCGATTGATAGATACTGGGCTTTAGTAAAGGGAGATGAAGACAACAAAAAAAGTGGCCAAAGACCTTCAAGACTTTAAAAGAAAGTGGTCTTCAGCAGCTGTGAGGGTGTCGGACACTACCATTACAACATTAATGGAAGGGGTTCCGGAAAAATTAAAACTTTTTATTAAAAAAATATTAATTTCTAGGTTTTTATATTTTTTTTTAAATCTAAAAATAATTTGCAAAATAAAATATTTTATTCTATAAAAATTCGATTACTAGATTTCTAGATTTTTTCATTTTTGTAGCGGACAATTTTATTCGACGCAGTCCTTAATTTATGCATGTCGAGCTCGAGCAAGCATTATATAAGAAATAACACACAAGAACTAATTGAGAACTGAACGAAAAAAAATATTTTGATAAACATTTGGTTTAATGAACAGCGTTCATCAATATGAAGAACATATATGTTGTATTTTACATTTTGGTTCATAAATATGATGAAACGTATTCTTCACATACAGTTCATCATATTGAAGAACACTTTTTCGACAGTTATCAAGCGTTCGTCATATTTATGATAGCACTCATAACATTGATGGCTTAGTCATTATTATTATGAATGGTTCTTCAATACAATGAATCATGCTTTAAAGAACGGAATTCTTCTACCCGCGGTAGCTCAGTGGTTAGTGCGTTGGACTGCGATCCGAAAGGTCCCCGGTTCAAGTCTGGACTGGGACTAACAACATATTTTCATAGAAACATTTTTCTATACCGCGCTACCTCTCGGCAGTAAATGGCAAACCTACGAGAGTAAAACCATTGCCTATGAAAAGCTCTCACCCGTTGTTCGGATTCGGCAATAAACTGTAGGTCCCACCACTTTCAGTACAAATATAACACGCACAGCTCAAAATGGTGAGAGAGCTCGGCCTAACTTCTTACAGAGCTGTAGTGCCAAACTATTATTATTATTATTATTCTTCTATATGATGTACATTTTTTTTCCTGTGAATTTTGGACTCAAAAGAGTCAAAAAAAATTACAATGCACATCCGTTTTCAACGAATGCGACACTTTTATTAAATGACCTCCTTATTCAATTTAAATTTATACTATCCTATCGTGTGACTTTTATGTTGTTGACCTCTGAAACTATTTATTGTTGACCATTAAATATTTTTTTTTAGCTCAGACGAGTTTCATTGTACATGTGAAATTTTTTATTCATATTTACTTTTAAAATTCTGGAGCATTTGATATTTTATCTAATACTGGTACAGATATTTTTTTGTGGTTTAAGCAAATTCTAAAATTTTCAAAATATAAATCATTGTCTGAAAACCACAAATATATTTCCTGAGTTATAATTCGTATTAAAAAATATATATATATACGAAAATAAATAAAATCTAAAAATTGCGAATTTTTTTAATTGAATAAAATCCATACGGATTTTGTTGAATATGCCAGCCCTGACCAGAAATGATAAGTTTCATTTCGGTGGAATCCAACAACCCTCAATTTATTGAACAGTATTTTTTTAAATCTCTCATAGTAGCAGTGCAAATGAGAATAAAAACTTTAATGAAATTGATATTGAAACACATTTTTCATTCATATTCATACTCAGACAGATCTCAGCTACAAAATACATTAAATTTTATTCAAATGTGCCATATGTTTTTCTTTTGAAAATGTGATATACACTTGCATTTCAAATGCAAATAAAAGCCATAAGAATTGAGCTAAAAATCTGTTTTCACACACATTTTGCGAATGGTCTTCTTTTGACATGAGGTGGGAAGAACGAAAAAGTTAATTGTATTAACTAATTTTATTTGGTTCAACAAATTTGTTAAAGGAACTGCCATATTAGGTTGGCGCTTGAAATATCAGCCTACATACACACTCAATGGTTCTAATTCTGTACTAAATTGTTCTAAAACAGTTCGAAATTGGTTGTAGTCCAAACTACAACTCTTTCAGTTTAGATAATAACAACTGACTAAGCGGTTGAGTGAACCGAATATGTTGGTTGGGCAAAGAGTTGGTTGGCGCAACAAATCTCTATTCTATGCGTAGTTTCGCGTACTTGTCGATTTGTTCATGTGTTCAAATACTGTAAATCGGTGATACTGAAAATCGCCTATCTACATTTTCGAATACCTCTAACAAAATGAATATTTCAGTAGAAACAAAACTATTTTCTGTCTCAATTCTGCACTTACTTTATACAAAATTAAGTATATCACAACTTATAATACCATTTATCTAAATTATTCGTTCAACATATCATTAAAAACCCGATTATAACACAAAATTATGCGTTATTTTCTCAAGCAGTTAGGTGGTTTTTCAGTATCACCAAAAATGTAAAAAAAATAAATTAAAAAAAACAATAATAAATACATGAGATAAATAAATAAATTCAATATAAATCTTTACTAGTTTTCACTTTATACTTATACACAATATTAATAGACGTTCACAAATATCACTTATGGTAAATCTTACAATTAATATCTCAATTAATCGCTAATATAAATACCTTGTAACACTTATAAAACCCTGCTAGTCTCTACGACAATTTGAATTTGTTATAGCCATCCTTTTAAATTCAATATGCATCAATTAACTACAATTAAAATTATTATTTATATTTTAATATTCAACTATATTTGCGCATCACGTAGAAATATCGTTTTATCAAAACCCCAGAAACAGCAGCCACAGCAAACGCAGCAGTAATTGCCACAGCAACTGTTGTTGTCACCATTTGTGCGTCATATGTGGCGACTGCTTTCCCCGCAATCACATCAAATTCCACGATGCCCACATATAGTTTGTCACTCTCACTGTCACAAACTGTCGGCTCTTCCTCTAAAGCCATCACACTCCCTCTCAACTCCCTCTCCCGACAACGTCTGTCGTGCTCTTCACGCTACAAGTGCCAGTCGACAATATGTGCAACCTGAAAAACGCGTTAATCGTTGACGGGAAATTTTCGAAGCACACATTTTAATTGAAATTTGGCCTAAAACGGCGCTACAACATCAATAAATGTGTGTGGCTTTCACTGTTAACGATTGGCCATCCATAGACTGTGGATGACACAGCATTTCGTCTCTAGATTTAGACGAATATGATTGAAATATGCGGAAGTCGCTCCCAGTTGTGGCATTCTGGAGAAAATATTCTTGGCATTTCTAACTGTCTATGAGAATAGAAGACATTTTAAAAGAATATAACTGTTTCTTCATGATAATATCACAGCTATTCAACGTCTTGCATCAGTATCGATTCTTTTTATATCGGTTTTTCATTATTTGTTCCATGCGGTGCACATATTGTTATATCACCATTGGTTTGGTTTATTATGTCATACAGTTTATCACCAGCAGTTGAGTAGCATTAGTTTTTCCTATCATTTCTCTGTCACAGCTAACAATCGTGTAAAAAAGGTCTAGGCTTACGAAATGTCTTGAGGCCGTTGCATTGTTTTTCAGTTTTATTTAAAACTTGTTTCGCTTTTGTGGCGTTTTTTTATTCCTACCATTTTTCAGAGTTCAACACGTTTTTTGATGATATGGTATTGTTATGTTTTACTTTAAATGCGACATTATTGTGGTCATAATTATTATATAATGTCAGCGTGTCAGTTTTACAGTTATTATGGATAAGGTTGTTTTAATATTTAAACAAAACTTTAGTTAAAAGTTAGAATATTGTGTGGTATATTAAGAACTGGCGTAGAAATAACGTTAGAATAATGGCTTGGGGTTTTTGTGATAACAACGCGTACCATTCTCATGTTATTCGTTTTTATATACTACATTTTTTATAGACTTTACTGCTTTTCTATTGTTTTGCATTTATGAACTTTCTGTTTGTAATTTTGTACTGATTTTGTTGCTTCATATTGTAATTAATTATGTAAATTTTTTAGAAATATTTTAAAAATCTATAATAAAATTGAAAATAATAGTTTCAAAGTTAAAGCCAAGTTTTAAATTAAAATATTAGGAAAGCATATTGAAAACAAATGAAATTTTTGACAGTCCCGAGCACACCAGACTGACAGTCTTCATTTTAAATCATTTTTATCGTCAACACATAAAAATGTTCCATTCAATGGGGAAACAAAAAGTGATATTTATATAAAATTATTTCAATTTTTTCTTGAATTTTTTTTCTACAATTTTTTTTTTTTAATTTTTTACATTTTTGAGCACACAAAAAAAATTCATCAAAATGATGAATTATTCATAAATATTATGAATTTTTCTATCAACTACCAGATTCATCATATTGATACCACCGTTCATTTAATTACATATTGATGAATGCATTCATTATATATATGAACTGAAGAACGAAATATTCAATACAATGAATATAAATCGTCATATTGATGAATATAATCATAATATATATGAATAATTTAAAATTTTATTTTTTACGAATTAAAACAAATAAATAAATATTAAAAAAAAAAAAAAATGTGATTAAAAAATGTTTTTGGAAAAAAAAATTATTAAAAAAAAATCTTCGAAAAAAAAATTCAAAAAAAATTAATTCAACCAAATGTAGTATTAAAATTTTTTTTATTTTTTTATTTTTTATAAATATAACTTTTTATTAATAAAAAATTGTAAATATAAATCTTTAATATGAAGTACATATATGTTGTATTTTATGTTTTTGTTCATTATATGATGAAACGTATTCATCATATTGAAGAACACTTTTTCGACAGCTACCAAGCGTTCATCATTTTTATGACAGCATTCATTCATTCATTATTAATTAATATTATAAACGGTTCTTCAATACAATAATTCATGTTTTGAAGAACGGAATTCATCAATATGATGTACATTTCTTTTTTTCTGTATCATCCGCCTTCGTTCTTCAAACCACGATTCATTGTATTGTATAACGATTCATAATAATTATAACTACAAAACATCAATGTTATGAACTCATTATCAATATGGTGAATTACCAAAAAAGTGTTCTTGAATATGATGATCTGTATGTGATGAATATGTCTCATCATATTAATGAACTAATTCGTAAAATACAATATATATGTACATCAAATTAAAGAATGCTGTTCATCAAAAATTCATAATTTTTTTTCATCAAATAATTTATTTTGAAAACAAACACTAAATTTTCAAAAAAATATTTTATAATTCAAACAAGCAACAACAATTAAAAAATATACATTTTATAGGACTTATAATTATGTAAGTCTAAAGTCTGATAGTTGGTGAAAAAATTCATAATACTTATGAATAAAATCATCATATTGTAGATTTTATTTCTGATGCGATATTCGGCTGAAAATTCTCCACATCGATTTTCTCATTTAAAAGAGCATTTTAAGGGGTTGATATATTCAATAAAATTTTATAAAAACTGTAAATACAAACTATTGTCAGTCTAGTGCAAACCATTATTGAAACCGATATCCATTGAAAACCGTTTTATTTTTGAAATGGAAACCATTCTACAAAAATCGGCAAACGACAAATATCCAAAACCGATACACATTTTTGTATGAGATTTTACGTGTTTAATTAGAAAATTTGTAAACCACAAATTTAAAAAAAATTTATTGAATTTTATTATGTTGCTTTCTTAATTTTTTCAAAAGTATGAAAAACAAACAGATAAACAATATTCCTAATTAACTGTGCATTATTGTGACATGTCAACTATCGAAACAAAAAAAAATATGTAACGCGTTATTGCCCGACACGTGTCTAAACTATTGGAAATGACACATCTAACAGAACAAATCAAATATGTCATATTTTGAAATAAATGCTATCTATTCTAATAAAATAATTCGAAATATGCGTACTATATGGTACTTCTTTCTTTATTCAAGGTGATGGTTCTAACCAATATCTGAAGTAATCTGACAGCTATTAAAATCATAGGTGTCATTTATTGTAAAGAAAAAAAAATATAAATTCATATAGAAGAGCATTTAAATGTCATATGTATTGGTAAGCAATATACAAATGCTTCACTGTAATTTAGAGCAACAATACATTGAGATTAGTGTTGCAAACAACAACTTTATTAGGAACTAGCTGGACCTGTGCACGACTCGTGCCCGTAGAATTCTTCCCCGTAGGGTTTTTCCAGTAGAAGTTTTAGTGTGGTGAGTTTTAGTGTGATAAGTTTTAGTGTGATGAATTTAGTGTGGTGAGTTTTATTGTGGTGAGTTTTATTGTGGTGAGTTTTAGTGTGGTGAGTTCAGGTGTGGTGAGTTCAGGTGTGGTGAGTATTGGTGTGGTGAGATTAAGTAAGATGAGTAACAGCCAATTTTAAAGTTTAGTTGAAATCGAAATCATTAGGTCTGAGATATAGCGTACTGAATTATTGGGTTCTATGGGAGGTGCCACTCCCCTTTACCCAATATAGTTTATATATGGTTTATGGTACTCCATGGACTTTATAGCATAGTAATTCAAATTGTCGGAAAAATACATTCAGTGGTTTTGCTATGAATCTGAATTATATATAGACCAAAAATAAAAATGGGCGTAAAAGTGGGCGTGGTCAATATTTGCATAGCGCACAAACAAACAAACGGAAAATGAGTTTTATATATAAAGACTGCGTCGAATAAAAATGTCCGCTACAAAAATGAAAAAATCTAGAAATCTAGTAATCGAATTTTTATAGAATAAAATATTTTATATTGCGTATTATTTTTAGATTAAAAAAAATATATAAAAAACCAGAAATTAATATTTTTTAATAAAAAGTTTTAATTTTTCCGGAACCTCTTCCATTATTGTTGAAATGGTAGTGGCCGACACCCTCACAGCTGCTCAAGACCACTTTCTTTTAAAGTCTTTGGCCACTTTTTTTGTTGTCTTCATCTCCCATTTTACTAAAGCCCAGTATCTCTCAATCGGCCTGAGTTCTGGACAGTTTGGTGGATTGGCTTCTTTAGGCACCAAAATCACTGCATTTTGTTGGATCCACTCTAAGGCCGTTTTGCTGTAGTAACATGAAGCGAGGTCAGGCCAAAAAAATGTGGACACTTCATGTTGGCGTAAAAATGGAAGCAATCTCTTTTGCAAGCATTCCTTCACATATATTTCGCTATTAATTTTACCCGATGTCACGAATGAGCTGCTCCTTTTTCCACAACTGCAAATTGCCTGCCAAACAAGGAATTTCTTTGGGAATTTTGTCATTTTTTTTGTTTTGAATTTTTCAGCGACATTTCCTCGAGAATCGGCTGTATAAAACAATTTATCCAAAAAAAATTTTTTTTTAATTCTTCGAAAAAAAACATTAAAAACAATTTAACCAAAAAAAAAAAATTTTTTTTAATAATAAAGTTTTTTTAATATATTCTTAATTAATATTATTTTTATTAATAAAAGGTTGCAGTTATAAATAAATATTTTATAAAACATTTTACTAATTTATGCATATGAAGCAAGCATCATAAAAGAACTACTTGAGAACTGAGAAGAGTGGCACAAAATTTACGAAAAATAAGTATTTGAATTGAAATATGGTTTGATAAAGAACATTCTTTAATACGATGTATATATATCTTGTATTTATGTATTTTTTTCATTAATATGATGAAATGTATTCTTCACATAGATTACATCGTATTAAAGAACACTTTTTCGGTCATTCATCAAATTGATAATGAATACATAACATGGATTTTATGTAGTTATCAATATTATGAATCGTTCTTGATTTGAAGAAAGAAATTCATCAATAAAATGATTTTTTATCTGTGTACTCGTTCAAGAGGTATTTCAATATGAACAACAAAAGTGATTTTGGCTCATTTTATATAACTTGAGCCACTGTATCGTATGAAAATACTAGACAAAAAAATAAATTACAAAAAATTGGTCAATTGCCCTAAATCAGTTTGCTAAATTTGTCAAAATTCAAGAGGTACAACCTTAAATTAAATTTTATTTATTGTCGATTGGAGTGAATTGGGAAATTTCCTTATTGTGAATTTGTAAAAATTAACCTTATCGCACATACGTCCCTGATCAGAATACGATGAGGCATTCATTTGATTTGCTCCTAGGATAATTCTGATCAGTGTGAAATCTAATTTTAAATCTACGTAAATTAAACTGATCCATTCTTAGCAAAGAAACTTGGTTACATGATTTGACATATCACCGATCGGAAAGTTTTAAAAATCATTCGAATGAATTGAATTCTATATATTTTATTTGTATCAAAATATAAGTAAAATATATATATTTTCCACATGCATATTTGTTTATCATTATTTTATTTATTTCTTTGATACTTAGTTTGTAATCGACATAATTTGCACACTCGAATATTTGTGGAAAAAAGTTGAATTATAAAGTCTAAGTGGAATTATAAAGCCTACATGTTGAATTCAAAAATATATATTACAACCAATGAAATATCCTTAAAAATTTACAATTTTAAACACATTTCCATCCATATCTAAAAATCACGAAATTTAAATTTATTTTAAATACACACAGAATATGTTGGTGATTTCTAAAAATCCATAGAACATGATATTAGCAAAAAGCAATATCGAAATCAATGCAAATACGAACAACAACAAAAATGTCAGACATCGCGATGAGTTAAATATCAACATCACGAATAAAATATAAATAAAATGAAAACTCTATATTAAAAAGATGCAAAATGAACAGCTCGCATCGATTGCTAAGGCCAATGAAAAAAGCAATAAAATGCAATATGTATAATGTAAAAGTGATATAAAAATAAAATGTAAATGAAGTGCGAAATGAATATAAATATTAATATTAAATCAGTATGCCTACGGGTGCGTTTATAACGCACTTATAGTTCAACTTTCACTTAACATTAAATAAATTGATTTAATTGATATGATGTAAATTGTATACAGTGGTTAATTAAAACGATAATTACTTAAATGTACACCCTTGCATTTATAATGAAAAGTGAAATAAATTAATAAAAATATTGTGCATTTTAAATAAATATTTTTCATTTCGAATTAATTTCCTTTATGTCACAACCTTTCTCTTTTCATTAAAACTTCTGTGTAAATAGCATCATCTGTCTGTTCTGCAATTTTAATGAAAGTCATTTTAATCACTGAATAAAACACGATTTAAATGGAAAAAATGCACGCAACGTATATAGCCAGAAAAAAAAAAAAAAAAAAAAAAAAAAACGCCAATGGTTCCATTTCTCTCGACCACAGTAGTTTTTATTTTCACTGACCGCTGAACATGATTGCAAAACATCCTCAACTCGCATTGCATGGTTAGAAAAAAGAAAAACACCTTGCCGCACGAAAATGCAATAATAGTCAAGCAAGTAATAAAAAGTTATAAAAGTGTGCAATCCACTAGTAGTTTTATGTCTGCAGATACGGCAGTGACGTCGAAAATACCAAATCAATCACTCAAAATAAATCAACCACTGGAGCAATTTGCGCCTAAGCCTGTTTATCTGGTCAGCATTTTCCAGAATTTCAGCAGGCAGTTCCAAACAATCGTATAGGCGGTAAGTCAGTCAATTTATCTAGCAGTAAGTCAGACAGTCAGTCAGTCAGTCAGTCAGTCAGTCAGTCAGTCAGTCATTCTATCGGTCGTTTAGTCAGTCACGCAGTTAGGCATTCTTTTTTGTGTTTTGTGGTTTCCACTGTGTTGTTTGTAACGAATAATTTTTCCTGTGCTTTTGATGAAATTTAAATTTCAACACAAATCTATTTAATTTGGGATAAAATTGTTATTTGTTATTTAAATATTATCCTAAATGCAGCTAAAATATGAAACTAAATTAAAATTAGTAATTAAATTCATTTTAAACATCCATTCATGCAATTGAAGAGAATCCGAATCTGCCATGACCTCCGATGCCTCGAAGCTTCTCGAATAATTTGCTTTATCGATTATATTTTTTTTTAATTTTTCGTACATTCAATTACTTTGACAAGATACGATATTTGAATATTTATTTTTTATTTATTTATTTTTTATTTATTTATTTTTTATTTATTTATTTTTTATTTATTTATTTTTTGTTTATTTATTTCGTTCTTTCTTTATTAATTTATTTATTCTTACTAGTATTTTGTACCTGAAAAAAGTGTTGTAATAAAATATTTTGTGAAACACAAAACAAAAAGATGAATGTTGTCTTTAACTAAAATTAGATTTTTTTTACTGTTATTCTTATTTGTGTTTTAGCCTTTTGTGTTTTACCCGTTTCTGTTTTGCTTTAGTTTTTACTATTTTTCTTTTTGTTTTTTTGTGTACTGTTTTCCTAATTGACTTTGTTCATTTGTTTTTTGATTGTTTTTTTTGTTTATTATTTTCTCTTTGCATTTTTCATATTTAATTTTCTTATTGTTTTTAGTTTAGCGTTTTTGCTTTTATTTTTGTTGTTTTGCTTTTGTTTTTTTGATTTTGTTTTTTTTTATTTTGTTTTTTTTTGCTATTTATTTGCATTTGTTTATTTGCTTTTGTTTTTATTTTTTCTATAATTTTTTGCTTGTTGTGTTTGTGCCTTAGCCTTTGTTTTTATTTTTTGCTTTTGTGATTTTGCTTATATATTTTTCCAAACTTTTTTTTGTGTATTTGCATTTGGGTTTGTGCTTTTGTTTTTGTGTTTTTGCTTTTTGTGTTATTGCTATTGTTTTTGTTTATGCTTTTGTGTTTTTTCTTTTTTTGCTCTGGATTTTCCTTATTTGTTTTGTTTGGTTTTTTATTGAGTTGTTTTTGATTTTATTTTTGCTTTTCTTTTGGCTTCTTCTTTTGTGTTTTTGCTTATGCTTTTGTTTCGTATTTTTTTTTTGTATTTTTTTTTTGTATTTGTAATTGAAATGAGGATTGTTTTTGCCTTTATTTTTATTTGTGTTTTACTCGTTTCTGTTTTGCTTTAGTTTTTACTATTTTTCCTCTTTGCGTTTTGCGTACTGTTTTTCTATTTTTGTAATTGTCTTGTTCGTTTGTTTTTTGGTTTGTTTTTATTTTTTTATCGTTTTCCATTTTTTATTTTCCTATTGCTTTTGATTTAGATTTTGTTTTTGATTTTATTTTTGTGTTTTTGCTTTTGTATTTTTGATTTTGTTATTTAGTAATTTTTTTGCATTTGTTTCTTTTTATTTGCTTTTATTTTTATTTTTGCTATAATTTTTTGCTTGTTGAGTTTGTGTCTTAGCTTTTGTTTTTGTGTTTTTGCTTTTGTGATTTTGTTTATATTTGTTATTATTTTCCAAACTTTTTGTTTTTGTGTATTTGCATTTGTTTGTGTGCTTTTGATTTTGTTTTCGTGTTTTTTTTTTTGTGTTATTGCTATTGATTTTGCTTTTGTTTTTGCTTCTGTGTTTTTGTTTCTATTTCTTCTTTTTTTTTTGTTCTTGAATTTTCCTATTGTGTTTTGTTTGGTTTTTTATTGGGTTGTTTTTGCTTTTGTTTTTGTTGTGTTTTGATCTTGCTTTTTCTTTTGTGTTTTTGCTTATGCTTTTGTTTTGTATTTTTCTTTTTATGTTTACTTTTACTTTTGTTTTTGTGTTTTTGATTTTGTGTTTACGTGTCTGATTTTCTGTGTTTTCTTTTTGGTATGGCGTTTTTGTGTTATTGCTTTTGATTTTGCATTTATTTCTATTTAGATTTTGTTTTTGTGTATTTTCCTTCAGTTGTTATATTTTGGCTTTTGTTTTTGTTTTGTGTCTGTGCTTTTGTTTTATGTTTTTGCTTTAGTGTTTTTTTCTTTTGTGAGTTAGCTTTTGTTATTACTGTTGTATTTGTATTTTTGCTTTTGTTTTTTGTAATACTTTTTTTTGTAGTTGAGTTTTTTATTTTAGCTTCTTAGCTGGTGTAAGTCTCAAGTTATAACGCGTTGAATGTTTAGGTTGTATGTGAGGTGCGATGCCCATTTGTCCCATCTCGAAAATTCTGATTTTATATTTATCAATAAGTAAATTACTACACCTCAAATACCAGATACCTTTTGTAAGTGATTAGCTTAGTGTTCTATAGAAAATCAGCTTCATGACTTAATTTATGTATTCACCTAATTAGCCAATCATTAGCAAATATTATGTTACAACAGCAAAAAAAAGCCTACATATTTTTCTTCATAACATAAGTTATTAGCTACATTTATTTATTTAATCAATGGTTTTGCAATTGATTGGATTATCAGCATCATCAGCAACATCAACACGACATCAGCAAAAGCATGTCAATCATGGTGACGCATTGCGGTCTGGCCTGCAACAATTTCTCCACAAACAAGCAAAAAATAGCCTTTTTTTCCCCCGAAATAACTTTATATATATTTTGCGGTATTTTTATATGTAGTTTCTTCCACTTTTTTTATTATTTTGCTTTACCACCCAAATAAAAATATGCATCTGCGTATTTTGTACAATAAGTTATCGTCATCTAAAAGAAAGTGTCATAAACACATAAGGAAATAAAAACAACAAAAAAAATATCAACAACTCATCAGCAATACTTAGAAATAAAATGTTGCATTCATTTGACAAATATTATTTATTGATTTTATCAACAAAAAAATATGTTATGCTATATGTTATGAAGATGCCATTAAAACTTCGTCAATTAAAACCGAAAATATTGTGTAAGACTAGAAGAAAAGTAAATTATTGTTGGAAAAACTAAAGGCAATTATTTGCAAACAAATCCTTAAGCATTAAAGTTACATGAACGACAAAAATATGAATTATATCAGTGATTTTTGTTTTATATATTTTGTACCTACATACACAATTGTAAAAAAAAAATCAACTTCGAAAATTATATAATAAATAAATATTTTGTTTGTGTGGAAGATTATTAGAGAATGTAGTAAGAGCATAGTATGCAATTGCTGGACGATATGTTGGGATGACGTGATTCGAGAATATATGTACGTTTTTATATTTTAAAAATATGTGAAAAGAAAAATAGTGAAAAGAAACTTGAATGTAGTTAGTATGATTTACAAATGTATTTTCCTAATAATTCAATTTTAGATTGCCATGCAACTCTTCACAGAAAATGTGTATGGAATTAACAAAAATAAAGACAATCCTCTAATTTCAGACTGAGCCTATTACTTTGATGATTCCTGTATGAATCCTTTTCATACCCTACAACTATGAGGTACAGGGTATATTAACTTTGTGCATATATTGTCACGCCCATTAGGAGGCGTGTCCGGTATGGAAAAGTATATATATTCTTGATCAGCATCACTACCCGAGTCCGTTTAGCCATGTCCGTCTGTGTGTCTGTCCGTCTTGCTGTCCGAATACAGAATAACTTGACAGAATAACTTGATCAGAATGTGATAAAATTTCGTATAGTAGCAACTGAGTTTGAAAATGAGCCAAATCGGTCAACGGACACGCCCACTTCTCATACAAGTCACTTTTATATAACTCTTTAGGAACTAATAACTCGAAAAGTATTCAAGATATAGGTATAAAATTTAAAACGTATTGTTATAATTCACCTAAAAATATGTGGTCCAAAAATGGGCGTGATACGTCCACATTTTTTTTTCATTATTTCCCGGGTTTTCATAGTGAAAATTTGATCCGTAAATTATTAAAATAAAATCTATGAAATATTATCCTTTAAAAATTTTAAATATAGACGTTGTCCGCCCAATTATATGTTTCTATTTTTTTTTTATAAGTTTTTTATACTTTTATATAAATTTTTTAATTTATGGGCATATAAGACGTAAATTTCTGATATGTGAATAATATTCTGAGGGTGGGGAGGTTCAGCATAATTAAAATTTTAAAATTAAGGTATGCAATTAAATATCCCACATTAATATTCCCACCAAAGTTGTAGGGTATTCCATAGTCGAGCCCGACCGACTATAAAAATCCGCCCCATGTGACCGAACTTTCCCAACTCGTTTTATATTAATTTTAAAGTTTTTTATAGTATTTGTAAAATTCAATACTACACGGATAGAAAATATTTGTTTGAATATTTTTGAATGTAATTAAAAAGTAATACGAAATTACCATACATGTATTAGGAATGAAGTGTAATTGAATTATAAACGACATTGAATTTATGTTTGTTCACGTGTAAACATTATTATATTGTCCAGCAGAATATGCCAAATTTACCATAAATATGTTACAATACCAACATAAAATTTTAATTGCATTTGAATAAACTATTTCTTGGCAATTTACTCGGTTAAAACTATGTTTCAAAACACAAAAAACGCTAATCAAATCTAAATACAACGTATGTTCGCCACGCTCGTCTTAATTCGATAAATTATCGACTGACGAAGTTGACAATGTAGTGCAGCATTTTCTAACTACGCCATCTTTTGCCATCGTTTGAACATATTGATGTTTAAAAACAAACAAAAAAGAAATAGGATTTAAATAAATGTATTCTTGCAACATTCTTCTTGTATACGAAGTTGGCACTCGTTGAGCACTCGGTGATCGGCATTTTCTGCGTACGTGTCTTTTGTTGTTCGTTGAGAAAACGTGTTCGCGTCGGTAATAATTTTGTTATTTGTAAATTAAATAAATATATAAATTGTGCTACAAAAAGTACAAATAGTAACAGAGTATAATATAGTGCAGTAAATAATTTCTGAAACTAATGTGAAAAAACCACAAATAAAAACCAGTGTTTCGATTTTCAAACAGAATTTGGCATGTTTTTTTACAAAAGCCTCCGTGAATTCCTTGCCTACGCTATGTGCTTTACTGAGATCAACTATAACTGTATCAAATATAAAGCGAGCCTGGATTGTCTGGTTTAGCGTCTACTGGTGCAATTGTGCATTCCTTGATGCTGTCACTTGTACTTGCAGTGTTAAACGAATTATTTAATTATGCATTTAAAAATTTGTATATGAATTCAATTATTATAATTTTCCACTGTGCATGTTTAAAGATTTTTAATAAAAATAAATAAAAAAAAACAACATTTTATTTTTATTTTATTTCCAGAATTTTTTTTCAAAAATATTTAAATATGTTTCTATGCAAACATACTACTTTTTGTACTGAAACAACTGATATGTTTCACTGGAAACATATTTATATTCAAGTCGTTTAAAATCATGTTTTAATTTGAACATATTTATGTTTCGGTTCAAATATTTATTTTATTTGGATGTAGTAATTATTATGTTTCCATTAGAACATACTCCATTTTAAGGTGCAACATTAAAATGTTTCCGGGATATTATAATGTAAGTCAGAGCTCATTACAACACTGCTCAAGTCTCTATACAACCCTGTTTACAAATTATTTATCAGTCAATTATATATTATGTTTACATAAAATTCCAAACATACATGTTAATGCCTGCAAAATTATGTTTGGGAGAACCCTTTTTTTGCAGCGTGTATTAATATAATAATTTCAATATTATTTTAATACCATTAACTTAATTATTATTGAATATAAATATATTATTGAATATAAATATATTATTGAATACTATTGTTTTAATGTTTCTTATCTTATTATAATGAAAGTTTTACTAAGGCCAAACAATATGCAAGGAAACTGGTATTATAGTAGCAGTTTTAAGGAAAACGCACAGGAATATGATTGGGAATACACATTGCATAGCAGGCATTTTGAATTTTTGAAAAAAGGCTTGCTCCCTATAGCAGCTTTAGAGTTCTCAGGTAGTTCGTTATTTTTATTTCTTATATAATACATGATTTATTAACAAAAAGCTGTATATAAAAAATATATTTTATAAAAAAAATATTCCTACTTTTGCTTTTTTTTCTACATTTTTTGACATATTTTTATCAAAAAAAAAAAATCGCAATTAATTTTTTATTTTCGAAAACAATATAATATTTTTTTCGAATAAATTCTTTCCATCAGTAAATAGTATTTGCAATTAAATAGAAATAATAATTATAAATACATAAATGAGGATACTATTTATGAAAAAAATTATCATATTGATGTTTTTTGTTTAAAATAGTAAAATAAAACCGTCACAAATATTGATTAATATATATAACTCAAAAAATAACCGAAATAGACTTCTTGTAAAAATGTTCAAAATATTATGGTAACAATCATCATAGAGTTATTATTTTATATAAGAATGATATAATGGTTCTTATTAAAACAATAAAAAAATCTATGTAGGAAAAGAAACACAATCTTTAAAAATAATTTATACAATAAACTATTTCGTTTGTATGAGAAAAAGGCGTTGGAATGGTCCAATAATGAACATGTTTGGCAATGTTTTTCTTGTCTACACCTGGAACTAGATTTCGTATCACAGTGCAGTGTTTGCTTAAAAAATTCAATTAGATTTTGATGAAATTTGCGATTTCAGAAATTTAACTTCAAAAATCGTAAATCTGCATCCAACATTATTTTATTGTCAACATTTTTTGATGCGATAATTAAGGTTTGTTCTAAATTTGTGACTAATAAATAGAATTTGAAACCATCTATAGATATTATCAATTCCATACAATAAATAACATCATGTTTTATTTTAATTCATTTTTCAATAATATAAAAAATAATTTAATATTAGTTAAAAATTAATATTAAGTAAAAATTAAGTACAATTTATACATCGGTTTTTTTTGCGGCTCACAAAAAGCACATTAGTTGCCAAGGTAGTTGATTTTTTTTATCACATTTTATTTAATTAAAGTTTTGCCTTTCTTTGCGCATTAGGCTTCTAAAGATCTGCCTCCGGTACGGCGGCTGACGGCTTCCAGTGGCGTTGCTCTTAGACCGCCCACAGCCAAAGAAATCTTTGCGAGTTGTTTTGTTGACGATTTCATTTCATTAACGAACAGCTTCATGTTGGCATTTTATCGCATGATGTTGTCGAATTAAAAATCATTGGGCAATAAAGACAGCACAACAGAATCATAACGAATAGAGGGACCTATTGTCGATCAACTAATACTTTGAATTCGTTATAAAGTAAAAAATGTACAGGCTTAAAAAAATTATAACCTGTAGGAAAATATTGAAAATTATGAATTGTTGGGGAAAAAAAAAAAACATTATTAAATATGTTTTAACATAAAATAAAGGGTATATAAAAAGTCCACTTCGGATGGTTAAATTCGTCCGTACAGTTTCCTGCTATATGAAGTATCAGATATCACAATTAGAGGAAGCCAAGAGTAGATAAATTCATTGAAAAGACATTAAATTAAACTCGGAAAGATTATTGGTATAACTAGTAATCCTAGTGCCAAGTTTCATTGAGCTATCTCTTATTGGTTTCCTTTAATAGTGATTTCCACAAATAGACTTACAGAAATACAGATGGATAGAATATGTATACTTTCTACATATAACTCCTTCTGGATGCACAAATTGAATATGCCCTGTCTAATAGAAAATGTAATAATATTACAGAAAAGAGTTGAAGTTTACAAAAATGGTTTTTAATCTCCATTAAAGAAGTGCTAATGTTTTTCAAAACTTCTAAAAACTATATTAATTTTCAAATTTAGTTAATAATATTATTAACTCAATTTATATACTGCAATTAATGTTACTCCGTGTAGGGTGCTTCGAATAAACATTATCATTAATTTGTACTTTAGCAACTTTTATATCTGCATATCCAACTTTTACCTTTAACTAAATATGCCAAAGTATTTTTTTTATGTTTTCTTTGGCAGCATATGCCAAAAACACATATGTATTTCGAACAGCAGGTAGCTGCTAATATTTACAAATTGCTTTTCGATTTAATTCAAATGCATTAACGTGAAATAAAAAAACAAATAACGAAATTGTAACAAATCGTGCCGTCTTGCAAGCCTCTCACATTGGGTGGCATACGTGCAAAGTTCAATAATGATATTTTTATTTTATGAACCAATATATTTAAATGCTTTTGTTTGTGGTATTAAATTATGGTATCAAAGGTCAAAGATCATAGGTCTTGTTAATGTTGAAATTTGAATTAGTTTACAATATTTTATTGATTATAAGAGTAATTTCTAATTGCAGCGATTTAATAAAATATTTTAAAAAATATTGAAAAAATATTTAACGTCGATTGAAAAAAATCATTCAGGTCCAATTTTTCAGTCACATTATGAAAAAAAAAAAACTTAGTTTAGTTGGGAAAGTTAGGTCACATGGGTAAGTTCGGTCACATGGGACAGATTTTTATAGTCGGTCGTGCCCGACTATGGAATACCCTACACCTTTGGTGGGGATATTAATGTGGGATATTTAATTGCACACCTTAATTTTAAAGTGTTTAATTATGCGGAACCTCCCCACCCTCAGAATATTATTCATATATCAGAAATTTACGTCTTATATCCCCATAAATTAAAAAATTTATATAAAATATAAAAAAACTAAAAAAAAAATTGAAAAATATAATTGGGCGGACCACGTCTATATTTAAAATTTTGAAAGGCTAATATTTCATAGATTTGATTTTAATAATTTACGGATCAAATTTCCACTATGAAAACCCGGGAAATAATGAAAAAAAAAGTGGGCGGATCACGACCATTTTTGGACCACATATTTATAGGTGAATTCTAACAATACCTTTAAAATTTTATAACTGTACCTTGAATACTTTTCCAGTTATTAGTTCCGAAAGAGTTATATGAAAGTGACTTGTATGGGAGGTGGGCGTGTCCGTTGACCGATTTGGCTCATTTTCAAACTCGGTTACTACTTTTGGCTAAAATATATTGAGATTTCATCGCATTCTGATCAGTATTTCTCAAGTTATTCTGTATTCGGACAGCAACACAGCAAGACGGACAGACAGACAGACAGACAGACAGACAGATGGACATGGCTAAACGGACTCGGGTAGTGATGCTGATCAAGAATATATATACTTTTCCATACCGGCCACGTCTCCTAAGTTGCGTTACAATATATGCACAAAGTTAATAGACCCTGTACCTATAGGTGTAGGGTATATATAGATATCTTTCGCTTATATTCAACATATCAGAATTATTAAAAATGTCATATTAACTGATTACTAACTGTCTTTCTGTCTGTAAAATTTAACGACATTCGGCCGTTCGGATTAGGAGTTATAGATGTTTCAAAATATAAAAAGCTTAAACTAATTTTAAACGTGCAATGAGTAACTGGACCTAATACAGAACAGGTATTGGCGTATCAGGTTCGGTAAGGGGGTGTTGCTGAGATCAATATCAGCAAGAGTTAATATCAGTTGCATATCGAAAATTTATCAAAATGTCATTGAATTCAAAATTATCGAAATGGTTTATAGGGTGAATAATATCGTATTTGTGAAATCAGATTAGATTTTTTATTTTCACAAACGAAATTCAAATAAAAAAAACAAATAATATTGAAATATATACTGGTTTTACATTTTTATACCCTATATCTATAAGGTACTGGGTGTTCTAATTTTGGTATAGAAAAGTATAAATATTATTGATCAGCATCACTACTCGCGTCCATATCCGTTCTTCTTTTCGCATACACGAAAACTAGAAAAATACTGGTCAGAATGCGATGAAATTTTGTTTCAAAAGTAGGATCTGAGTATGGAAATGATCCAAATCAGTGAACAGACACGTCCACCTCCAATAAAAGTGATCTTTATATAATTCTTTGGGAACGAATAATTCAAAAAATATTCATTATATAGTTATAAAATTTAAAATATATTGTTTGAATTCACTTTAAAATACGTGTTTTCAAAATTAAGTGTGATCCGCACACCCATGTTTTCCCATCGGGGCCGACCGACTTTAAGTCTCGCTTATGTGACTTAACTTTCCCCACTCGTTATTTTTAATTCATAACCAATAAGATATTCCTTTTTGAGATATTCCTTCCCAAAATGTAGACATGTTATAATTATCTTTGAGGTTTGGAAACAAAAATCAGCATATTAAATGTGGTTTTAATACCTTTCAAACGATATCTATTTTCACGTTTTATATAAACTACTTTATAAGATACACATAATTATGTTAACAAACCTTTGTGAATTTATAATTTTTTGTTCAATTTTATAGCTACCATATTTTGGGAACCATTAAAGCTAGAGGTAAACATTTTTAATTCTAATTAATTTTGTAAAGTACAATATTTATACCAAGTTTAAATTAATTCAGAGGAGAATGCAGATATTACTTAGTCGGTTATAACATTTTATTTTCCCTATACGTCGCACCGTTTAAGAGCTATAACGGTTTTAAGAACATTGAAATCGAAGAAACGATTTCTTTGGCTTCCGATGACCTATTCAAATAATTTAAACGGTTTTCAAAATATCAAGACATTCATCTTATTTCAGAACATTTACTGTCTCGACTCAAGGTATAAAAAGAAAATGAATGTGTTGCTCACAACAACAAAGCAAAAGTACTGTCAAAACAAAACACAAACAAGACATAGTTATAGTGAAGAGGTGCAATAAAGTACTAAATGCATTTTACACTTTCATTCTTGGAGTTTCCCTTAATATTGAAATATATAATTATATAAAGTATGATTATATAAGGTATTAGAAAATCATATATACATTTTATCATTATACAATTATTTCAAAAACATTTTTTTTTTGATAATATTTGGTGTATTTTTTTATAAACCAACAACAACTTTAATGCCAAGTGGCAGATTTGTTGTTATTTTCAATGTTCGTCTTCTCACACGTTACCCGTTGCGCTCATTCGCTGCACTCACTCTATTCGTTGCAGCGACAGTAGTGTCATTTGTTTTTGTTTTTAAAGACATTGAATGTCTTGAAAAAAAAATGTCTTGACCAATGAAACAAAGTGATGTGAAGTAGCTGGAGCAGACTTCACTATAATACAGCAGACTGCCATTGCAAAATGCAACAATATTTCGTAGAAAGAACTTCAAATATATTTATGCAGATGTCTATTCGACAACAAGATGTGGCAACTATATAAACACAAAACTTTTAAAAAGCTGTTATTCCTAACTTATAAAATAGTTCCACACACAGAATGGAGATTTGTTGCGCCAATCAACTAGCCAAATTATTCGGTTTTCCCAACCGCTTAGTCGGTTTTTTAGTCAAAACTAAAAGTGTTGTAGTTTGGACTCCAACCAAATTTGTATAGGCTAATATTCTGTTAAATATATAGGCTAATATTAGACTAAATATAGAATAATATTTGTAAACACAAAAAAATATTAGCTTTTCGTTCAGTTGTTTCATCGAATATTCATTTGCATCTAACAAATGTAGTCAGCCTCAACTGAAATTCATTTATGATAAATAATAGTATGAAGCGTAACCAACTATTATTAATTTTCAACTTTTTTATTTCCATTGCTACGGCTACTAAATTCAAAATGAGACATAACCAATATTTAGTTGACTTAACAGAAAGTTAGTTATAATAGGTTGTAGCAACCAATATTTATTTGATTCAACTGCGAAATCAGTTATTTTGTTTAAAAGCAATTTCTTATAATTAAATTGGCTACCACAACTAAACAAATTGATTGTGTCAATTGTATTCATTAGTTGTGTGAACTGATACGCGTTGTTGCAACAACTGAATCAGTCGAATGTTGACAGAACTAATTAGATCGGTTGGCAAAAAAATACGGTTGCCGCAACTGATTCGTTCTTTGGGTGTAGAAATTTTGCATTAACCGAATGATGTTGGTTGTTACAACTAACATCACCCAACTTCATTACAGAAAACGAATTTTCTGTGTGCAAATATCGATGCAAACCGGAAAATACTTCGTCGAACTATTCTTTTTCGGACAATTCTTCCTCAAGACAATTCTTCGATGCGATTCTAATATTTCCCCGAAATATTTTTTTTTAGATTTTTCTTCCCAGATATATTTTTCCCGAGATCAGTTTTCCTTAGAAAATTAATTCTGAAAAGTATTATATTTTATTAAATAAGTAATATTTGCTCTCATTAAAGAAGATATTAACAAAAGTTTAAAACTTACCACATTTTATATAAAATAATCCTTTATAATATTTTAAACTGTCTGCACAAGTTTGTAATATCCAATAGTACAGTTTTTGCAATATACACCCGTTGAGTATTAATTTATTATTACTTTTTCTTGTATTTCTTCAAAAAAAAAAAAAAATCAACAAAAAAAGACAAATTAACGACGCCTCAGATGACTCGCAAAATCCAGTCACTCGGTTAATAGTGCCGCGCGGCAGGTTTTACTTTCGACCGATTTTTATTGGGCTCCTTTCACTTCTAGGCAATACATACTTGTATTTTGTTATTGGTATTGTTGTTGGGTTTGGGTTTTTCAGGTATTATTGCTTTTGCAATTTTGTATTACTGCAGCGAATTGCATGCAATGCCAATGAACTTGTTTCTGTTTGGCTGCCAATTTTTAACACTTTCTCAGCAAATAAAGACGTGCAATTATTACTTCAAAACTGTGCTGTCAATAAAATCTTAATTAAATGCATTAAAGTCTGACATTGACAAGAAGAATAAACCCTAGTGGGTCTAATGACAGCAAAACACTTAAAAGTCTTTTTACTTAAAACACGCGCAAATTGCAAACAACATAAAAACGAAATCACAATTGAAATAAACTGTATGAAAAAGAAAAACGTTTAACTGCGATTTCTATCTTTGAGATGCGCACCACGATGTATCTGCGCCACACGCCAACACGTTCGACAACTAGAAACGTTTGTTGCAACAACAAAATCGTTTAAATATTAAAAAAAAAAAACTAAATACCAAACAAATTTTAACAAATTTCAACGATTACAAAGACCGACCACGACCGTCTCTTTGCAGACACTGTGCTGAACTGACTGCTTGGCGCACTGGCGAAAGCCGGCGCGGCGCGCATGTGTTATTTGCTTGAATACCGCATGCATACAAACGACGTAAGTAAACGTTGGAGAGCAACGTAAACGAGGCGACTGCTTACGTTGTATTCACTCATTTGCGCTCTGGCTCTGTGCGCTCTACTCCACTCCACTGCACCCGCTCAATGCTTCATTGCGAAATGAGCTTGGCATGAACATTTGAAGTTCAAGCTTACCTTAAAAGACCTCGCTCGGCCGCCGCCTCATGTCACGTTAACAACAGCTGCTATGCGGACGCAAACAGGTTGGCAGCGCCGTTGGAAATCTCTGCATTGCATCGCATGTTGCACATGAGTTACAGACAGAAAAAACAGACAGACAGACATTAAGACATAGTCGTCTGTCTATTCGGGCAAAGTGGAAAACAATGTTGTTTATAATGCGACATTTAGGCGCAGTGTCGAAAGCACTTTTTACAAGTTTTACACGTCTAAGTTAATAAAATTGTCCGATGTTTATTCACTAAAATTACAAAAAATAGATAACTTTAAAAAAATATTAATGACAGTCGCAAGATAAACATTTTCAAATCAATTGATTGGCGTCAACGGAAAATGTGTGATATACAAAAATATATTTTTAAAATATGTTCGGTGAATATTACCACTCGCAGGCCCCAACAAAACATTCAGTTCCAAAGAAGTTCTATTGAAGCAACTAGAGTTCAGATTAACCTTTTCCGAGGTTCCTTGATAACTGTCACTAAATAACATTTATTAAAGAAATCGGCGAAAAACCAAAAACTAACGAAAACAAAAAAAAACTTTTGGTCTGAGAAAAATCACGTTCGTGAATTATCGTGAAAACCGCACAAACGTGACTCATTTATCAAAAATATGACATATCACCTTGAAAAAGGAACTTCCAGAGTTGCCAACTGGTCCATATTTTCACATCTTAACCCTTAAAGGTTGCTGAATCTTGTCGTGTAATCGGTTTCTCTGTGAAAAAAACCACAAAATTGTATTAAAAAAAACATATCATAATTTTGTTCAGGCTTCTCTGCCCATGTATATTTCTATGTTGTGCTGAATTCTCGCAGAAAATTGCGAAAACTTTTTGGTTTCGGTCTGTGAGAAAACTTTATTTTTGAAATATTTCCATTTTGGTCTGAGAAACCTTTTTTTTTTAATTTTCGGTTTCGGTGGAAAAGCGAGAGATATAAATGTATGACATATTTCTCATTTGTACATTTCTCATTCGTAATTTTTGGGAATCTGAGAAGTTAATGAACAATTCTCTTTTCAGATGACTTCATATTTGAAAATAAAACCTTAAAAGCAAAAATCAAACACATTTTTTATCGAGTAAAAAAAATCTTTAAAAAATTTTCAAAGTTTTCGGAAATTTTCGAAATAAAAAATTGGACGACAAAAACAACGCTATGTTCAAAATTACTATTTTCCAAAAAATAAATGTATTCGAAAAATAATTAAAAACAATTTTTGGACGACAAGAATAACGCAATCCATCATTTTCCAAAAAATGAACAAAAATGTTCTAAAATTTTCGACAAAAAAATTGTCAAAACAAATTTTTGAACGAGAAAAACAATGCAAAATTCAAAATCATCATTTTCGAAAAAAATTTGGAAGACAATAACAATTTTCGAAAACTTTCGAAATAAAAAATTATAAAAAAAAATGGACTACAAAAATAACGCTATGTTTAAAATTAACATTTTCAAAAAAACAAAGTTCAAAAATGTTCGAAAAAAAAATTTAGACGATAAGAACAACGCAATGTTTGAATCCATCATTTTCAAAAAAAAATCCATTCGATAAAAACAACAATGTTAGAAAATTTTCGAAAATAAACATTAAAAAAAAAGTTTGAACGACAAAAACAACGCAATGTTTAAAATCATCATTTTCGAAAAAAAAAATTGGAAGACAATAACAATTTTCGAAAATTTTCTAAATAAAAAACTGTATTACATAAATAACGCTATGTTTAAAATTAAAATTTTCAAAAAAAAAATGTATTCGACAAAAACAACAAAGTTCAAAAAAAAAAATGTAGACGACAAGAACAACGCAATGTTTGATCCATCATTTTCCAAAAAAATCCATTCGACAAAAACAACAATGTTCGAAAATTTTCGAAAAAAAAAAATATTAAAAAGAAATTGAACGACACCATTTTCAAAAAAAAAAAATGTATTCGACAAAAACAGCAAAGTTCGAAAAATTTCGAAAAAAAAAATTAGACGACAAGAAGAACGCAATGTAATGTTTGAGTCTATCATTTTCCAAAAAAATCCATTCGACAAAAACAACAATGTTCGAAAATTTTCGAAAATAAAATTGTTAAACAAATTTTTTGAACAACAAAAACAACGCAAAGTTCAAATCATCCTTTTCGAGAAAAAAAATTGAAGACAATAACAATGAAAATTTCGAATTCAACATTTTTTAACAACAAATTTGTATGTTTCCTCAATCAATTTCTGCAACAACAAAAAATTCCCTATAAATGATACCATTTGAATTTTTCTGTCCAGTAACAACCATGCCAATATCCTCACCATGCCAATATCCTAACCATTAAGCAAAGACTTTTAAAATAAAAGTTTTCATATAACTCTCAACATTATAATAAAAATTTCTCTTAACTATGATCTAAATTTTTTTAAACAATAATTATCACTCAGCCATAGACCTTTATTTTTAAAATAAAAAATATCTTTCCACCAAAGACCTTTATATTTTTTGAAAAATAATATCTCTCAGTGAAATTAGTTATTAGTTATTTCCGATCTCTGAAAGCGACTATTACCACTCTAAAACCTTTTCGCGTTCTTTTTAATCAGCGTAGATTTTTGTAGAAAAATATCTATAATCCAACTGGTTCTTTTACGCACAATTTAAAAAAATGTATTTTCTCTAGAACCTATTCTAAAATATGTTCCTAATTTAATCCTCAAATCATGAATCTTTTGTAATATCGTGTGACTGAGTTTCGTTTGCAACAACTTTCGTCTAAAATCGGTAACACATATTTCAGAAAACTATATATCGTTGAAAAGTAGTAATCAATGGCGTATATTCAATTGTATACATTTTTATTCTATTGTATAAATAGCCCTATTATTGCAGGCGTCACAAACTCAACTTGTCACTATTTCGTATTCTCGAAAAATTGGAAACAATTCTCATTGCTCTATAGCATAGAACTATAAAATATTTTGATCGATTTATTATAATAAAGTATTATTGATTTTATAAGAATCAATCGATTCCCAGATTTTCTGTTTCCGATTATTTTTGTAATATTTAAATGAAATTGAACGCAGTAAAACAAAATTTGAAACAAAAATTTGAATATATAAATGGACCTACCTAAGAACGGTTTTATATAAATTCTCGAGTATCCAGTAGATTAGCTTGAGGGTATTTATGATATAACAATGTGAAATATTTAGAATATGGACCCAGACGCAAAAAGCGAAACCATAAGTTTAATGAATAATTACAGTATTGTTGATTTCTTTAAATGTCGATTTCATGGAACTTTTAGAATGTCTAATCGTAAAAATAATGAATTAATGTTATTTATTGTGAAATTTAACCATAGTAGCATTTTTATCTGAAAAATTATGGCACGGGTAACGTAACAGTCTTTATTTTGTAACATAACAGTTTGAACATTTTTGCTTCAATTGTACTAAAAAAAAATATGATTTTAGCGTTATTAAAATTTAAATTATAAATTGCTTACTAAAGCTTACCAAATAGCAGACTTTTCAACAATGTTAGAGAACTTAAAATCAATTTCCACATAATGTAACGTAACAGTCCAATCTTTAAACGTTTACAACTCCTAAACAACAATGCATATAACGAATGTTTTAGAAAATGAAGCATAATTAATAGTTAATATTCAATATACTTTAACTTATTCAATTGAATGTGTTTTCAGAGAAATTTACGTGCGTATGAATGTAACATAACAGTCTGCGTTTTGGACGATAATAAAATTCTGCATACAGGAAACATATTGATGTTTGCAGCCATACATTTTCCGAATTTAATTGGCTGTTACTACCTTAAATCAAAATTTTTAAAATTATTTTGGTATTCATTTTATAACTTTTGCTTATATAAACATAATTATTTTAAAAGTCCCTAAATTCAAAAAATATTTTAGCAAACATAATACGTTTCATGCAAAATTGATTTTAAATATTATTTTTTATATTTTTTTTTTCCAAATCACCTGTTCTAAATTCTCAAAGTAAACAAACGAACGATACATTTTAAATGTGCTCCTAGGCATATTCAACATAAAACATGTTTAACAAAGTGTTTGAGTGCTATGGTTAAATGGAATTTTTAACCACGGCACTTAAACATTTTATTTTTTGCCATTGTTGTTACGCTACAAGGCAATATCAATGGCATTCAAAATAACTGATGCACTTTTTTTAACGGTGAAATATGCGTGAAAAGATGCTATGTGAAGATACGTTGACAATTGAGGCGGTTAAAGTCAGAGTGGTGTAAGTCACACATTGTACATTTCGAGAAACAAGGGTTTTTACTAGATATCTTAGTGAATATTCCACAAAAATAATTAAAGCATTAACTTTAATAATTTAAAAATGATTTAAAATTATCACCAAGACATTGCTTTAACTGGTGAAATACAAAATATAAACATTTAATAGTAAATTGTCACTTTTTTAATTAGTTAAAAATTAAGCTCCATGTGAAATGGAAAATAAAGATGCAATTGTTTATTGACCAAGAAGTGCAAGACACTCTTATGGCCATTTATTGCTAAAACAATAAAATATAGTTTTAGGTTTGTGTATTGAATAAAGATAAAACTACTGGAATTACACCAATGCACTCATAATAAATTCAGTTTAAAATACATGAAATCGTTCGTGTATTTTACGAAGAAATTTGTGAAATTTATTTACGATATATTTCGTAAAATAATAAAATATAGTTTTAGGTTTGTGTATTGAATAAAGATAAAACTACTGGAATTACACCAATGCACTCATAATAAATTCAGTTTAAAATACATGAAATCGTTCGTGTATTTTACGAAGAAATTTGTGAAATTTATTTACGATATATTTCGTAAAATACTAAAACAATAAAATATAGTCTTAGGTTTGTGTATTGAATAAAGATAAAACTACTGGAATTACACCAATGCACTCATAATAAATTCAGTTTAATATACACGAAATCTTTCGTGTATTTTACGAAGAAATTTGTGAAATTTATTTACGATATATTTCGTAAAATACACGAAAAAATTTACGTAAATTTATGAAAAAATTTCGAATTTTATTTGAGTATTTTACGAAACTATTCGTACATAATACGATAGATTAATATATTTCGGACTTTATTGAATATATTTGTACCTTTTTACGAATATATTCGTTAATTTTATTAATATATTCGTAAATTTTACGAAATACTCGTACTTTTAACGACAGCATTCGAACATTTTATGAAACATTCTTAAAATTATAAACACATTCATAATACTTACGCACGAATTAAAAATGTTATGAATATATTCGTAAATGTTACGAATATATTCGCATTTTAAATGGAAATAATCGTAACTTTACGAATATATTCGTTATTTTGATATTTTATTAATAAAAATATGAAATACTATGCTCTGATTTGACACTTTTGCACTTTTGACAGTTACTATTATTATTGGGTAGGGTATGTTGATATTGTCATTTCATAATTCATACTCCCGAAGTTCTTAGAACAGTTTATACTAGTTACAGTTATGGTGCAGCAGTTCGTAACAAAATCTTTCTTGCCTTGCCGTCACTCTTCAATCCCTGTCCGTCATTTTATCTGTGAAACGCACAATTTAACTTTAAGTTAACGTTTATTTTCTTGTATTTATTTATGACCTTGCTTTTACGTCCTACAGAGAACTCTCTCTCTAAACATCAGAATTCAAATGTTGGCGCATTTTCGTAGATAGCAGCAGCATTATTTCCAAACATAAAAATGCTATATAATTAATTTTTTGAAATGTAAAAAAAATAAGTGTATCTAAAACTATGCGCTATATTTGCCTTTTATTAACAACATTTTGATTGAATTGCCTCTAACAAACAAATATAGAAATTATTCGAGCTGAAATTTACGACCATGCAAACAACTACATCTCATTTATTTTACAAACATTTTAAAGACAAAATATGAAATGACATCATAGCTCATAAAAAATACAAACTCATGTCAAATATTTAACCTTTGAGCGTATAAGCTTCAATGCGCATCAAAAAATTATTATTATTTTTTATTTCATGTTACTTGACTTCATTAAATTGTCGCAATTTAATGCCATAATTTTATTTTCTTTAAGCCAAAGCAATTTTTATTATAACCAAGACAAAGAGAATTATAATTGCATTTTTATTAAGTGTTTAGTTGTCGCAGACATAATGGCAATTATTAGTGGTAAACATAATACTTGATATTATAATATAACAAAATTATATAATATTTGAACATTTTGTAATTTATCATAGTTGAACTTGCTTTCCATAAAAGTGTTATTAATTAAAATTTGCATGAATCTAATGTGGCAATCATAACAGAAAACTTAATGGTTTCGATAAAAATAAATTGTTGTCAAATAAAACTATAACTATCTGAATAGTAGTGGGCGGATTTAATTCGTGTGCTGAATATTTTAGTTAAACCACATTTCGTATATTCTGAGTTTTTGGGCAGTTCTGCTCTATAGAGAAAAAATAATTTAATGAATGAATAATTTAATGAAAATAATTTAATGAAAACATTTTCTATTCTTCATTAAATCAGCAATTCTGTTTGCTAATATAAATATTTGTACGTCAATGCCGCAAATTAATTAATCGGCGCAGTTTCAGCAATTATATTTGCTAAAACTACACCGACTAAATTATTTGCTGCATTGACGTACAAATATTTATATTAACGAACGCAATTGCTTATATACCCTGGTAGAAATTTGCCAAATGCGCCATCGGGAAATGATCGGGTTTTCGTTGGGTAAGCCCTATTAAAGAAAATATGATCATTGCCTTTGCATGCCCTTATCATGCTTACCATAGCACGTTTTACATTATCTAAACAGTCAATGTTTCCGATCATAGCTACATTATTTGTTCTTCATAACGAAATTAGCATCAGACAATGATCGAGATTTAATGAGAGAAATCCTTTTATGCTCGGGCTCTGACAAGGCAATTGTCGGGTAAATAATAAAATGGGGAATTGTCCGATCAGTACATGATCATGGCCTGAGGTCAGTACATGATCAGGACACTGCGTTACAAGGACATTGTGGGCCTCGTCATATCCCGATCATCTCAAATAATGACATGATCACTTCATGACCATGGCCCTACCAAAATTCCTACTAGGGTAGCAAACGTTTTCATGAAATTATGTAATTTCATTGATGGATTGATTAATGAATACAATTAATATCGGTTGCTATATTTACGATTATTTTTTCAGTGTAGACAATTCTTTAAATTTCTTCTCCAGAAAAATTATGGACAATTTGTTGGCATTACGACTTAGCCCCCCAATAAAATTAAATAAACCCCCAAAAACGAATTCACAAAATTAAATAGCCCCACAAAAACATAGCCCTACAAAAAATATTATGATTATCCATTATATTCATATTTTCACATAACAAAAGAATGTCACTGTTTACTCTATTCACTTATATTCTGATAATACTATGTAGTTTGACACTACTCAACATAACAAGAAAAATTGTTTGCCATGGACATCCCATATATCAATTCTATATAATTCTTGGTTGCTGATTTTGATTGCATAATTAGATTTTTCCTCTTACGTTACGTTTTTAAGAAATAAGCTATCGAAAATGTATGCCCTTTTAAGCGACTTTTTCGAATTAAAAAAATTTTAATTCCATACACAACTTATTTTACAAAAAAACTATAAACGCAAGTTTTCTTTGAATTGTCAAGACCAATTACAATATAACGACAAATACTAATATTTCGATATATTTTTAAAATATTTAAATCTAAACGCGAAATTTTTTGAATTTTTTAGACCATTTTTGGATGACTTTTCAGCATCGAATGGTAAATAAGAAAATGATTTATAGTTAAAATTAGTAATTTTGATAGTAAGTGTGGTCTATGCTCTATTTAACCATAACAAAATATCTTGTTTATCATTAAATACCAAAAAAATATATAAAAAAAAAAGTTTCAAAACAAATAACAATTTTCTGAGTTTAGATCCAATTATTTTAAAAACGCACACGAATATTAGCATATTAAAGTATATTAAAATTAGTCTTGAGAAAAATTTCATTTACAATTTTTTTTGTAAAACTATTTTTCATCAGTACTTTATTTTTTTTTTATTCTAAGCAGTGGATGCGCACGACTTAAAATTTCGATTCAAATTTTTGCAATAACGTAATATGAAACGAGTTGGGAAAGTTAGGTCACATGGGTAAGTTCGGGCAAATGGGACGGATTTTTATAGTCGGTCGGGCCCGACTATGGAATACCCTACACCTTTGGTGGGGATATTAATGTGGGCTATTTAATTGCACACCTTAATTTTAAAGATTTTAATTATGCTGAACCTCTCCACCCTCAGAATATTATTCTTATATCAGAAATTTACGTCTTATATCCCCATAAATTAAAAAATGTATATAGAAGTATAAAAAACTGAAAAAAAAAAAATTTAAAAATATAATTGGGTGAACAACGTCTATATTCAAAATTTTATAAGGCTAATATTTCATAGATTTGATTTTAATAATTTACGGATCAAATTTTCACTATGAAAACCCGGGAAATAATGATCGGATAATGAGCGGATCACGCCCATTTTTGGACCACATATTTTTAGGTGAATTCTAACAATACCTTTTAAATTTTATAACTATACCTTGAATACTTTTCGAGTTATTAGTTCCGAAAGAGTTATATAAAAGTGACTTGTATGGGAGGTGGGCGTGTCCGTTGACCGATTTGGCTCATTTTCAAACTTAGTTCCTACTTTTGGATAAAATATATTGAGACCAAATTTCATCGCATTCTGATCAGTATTTCTGAAGTTATTCTGTATTCGGACAGCAAGACAGCAAGACGGACAGACAGACGGACATGGCTAAACGGACTCGTGTAGTGAAGCTGATCAAGAATATATATACTTTTCCATACCAGACACGCCTCCTAAGGGGCGTTACAATATATGCACAAAGTTAATATACCCTGTACCTCATAGGTGTAGGGTATAAAAACTGAGTATACAGTTAAAAAAAGCACCAATGAATAATATTTAATTGATGTATGGGATGTCAATGACAAAAATCATGGTGGCTAGTGTAATAATCAATAATAATCATTAAAATGTTTAATACAATAATGTATAATAAGAAAACAGATTATGTACAACATAGAATATAATTAAAATGTAATACAATTTAAAACATATAATAAATATAAAAAACTTTTAGAAAATGTTCTTGTTAGCTCTGTAATCAATATAAATATTCCATTTTTCTATATAACCAAGATACATTTTACCGCCGTCATTTATATATTTTTTTTATAAATAAAACTTTTTATTAATAAAAACATTTTACTAATTTATGCATGTCAGGCATTAACTATATAAGAAATAACACATAAGAACTAACACATAATGAACGAAAAATAAATATTTTGATTGAAATTTGGTTTGATGAACAGCTTTTTCAATATGATGAACATAAACGCTGTATTTAATGTTTTTGTTCATTAATATGATGAAACGTATTCTTCACATGCACTTCATCACATTGAAGAACACGTTTTTGGTCATTCATCAAATTAATAATGAATTCATGACATTGGTGTTTTGTAGTTATCAATACTATGAATCGTTCTTCAATACAATGGATCATGGTTTGAAGAATGAAATTCATCATTATGATGATTTTTTTCTGTGCTACACGCTGCAAATAAAGGGCTCTCCCAAACATAATTTTGCCGGCATTAACATGTATAATATATAATTGACTGATAAATCATTTGTAAACAGCGTAGTATTGAGACTTGAACAGTGTTGTAATGAGCTCTGACTGACATTATAATATCACGGAAACATTTTAATGTTGCCCCTTAAAATGGTGTATGTTCTAATGAAAACATAATAATTACTACATCCAAATAAAATAAATATCTGAACCGAAACATAAATATGTTCAAATTAAAACATTATTTTGAACGACCTGAATATAAATATGTTTCCAGTGAAACATATCAGTTGTTTCAGTACAAAAAGTAGTATGTTTGCATAGAAACATATTTAAATATTTTTGGAAAAAAATTCTGGAAATAAAATTAAAATAAAATGTTGTTTTTTTTTATTTATTTTTATTAAAAATCTTTAAACATGCACAGTAGAAACTTATAATAATTGAATTCATATACAAATTTTTAAATACATAATTAAATAATTCGTTTAACACTGCAAGTACAAGTGACAGCATCAATGAATTCACAATTGCACCAGCAGACGCTAAATCAGACGATCCAGGCTCGCTTCTTTATATTTGGTACAGTTACAGTTGATCTCAGTACAGCACATAGCGTAGGCAAGTAATTAACGGAGGTTTTTGTAAAAAAACATGCCAAATTCTGTTTGAAAATCGAAACACAGATTTTTGTTTGTGGTTTTTTCATATTAGTTTCAGAAATTATATACTGCACTATATTATTCTCTGTTACTATTTGTACTTTTTGTAACACAATTTATATATTTATTTAATTTACAAATAACAAAATTATTACCGACGCGAACACGTTTTCTCAACGAACAACAAAAGACACGTACGCAGAAAATGCCGATCACCGAGTATCAACTTTGTATACAAGAAGAGAGCTGCAAGAATACCTTTATTTACATTTGAATTCATTTTTTTGATTTTTTTTTTCGAACATCAGTATGTTTAAAATGACCCTATACATACTTCAAACGACGACAAAAGAGACGTACTTATGTAGAAAATTCTGCTCAACGAGTGCCAACTTTGTATACAAGAAGAATGTTGCCAGAATACATTTATTTAAATCCTATTTCTTTTTTGTTTGTTTTTAAACATCTATATGTTCAAACGATGGCAAAAGATGGCGTAGGTAGAAAATGCTGCACAACGTTGCCAACTTCGTCAGTCGATAAATTATCGAATTAAGATAAGCGTTGTGAACATACATTGTATTTAGATTTGATTAGCATTTTTTGTGTTTCGAAACATAGTTTTAACTTAGTAAATTGCCAAGAAATAGTTTATTCAAATGCAATTAAAATTTTATGTTAGTATTGTAACATATTTATGGTAAATTTGACAGATTCTGCCGGACAATATAATAATGTATACACGTGAACAAAAATAAATTCAATTTCGATTATAATTTAATTACACTTCATTCCTAATACATGTATGGTAATTTCGTATTACTTTTTAATTACATTCAAACATATTCAAACAAATCTTTTCTATCCGTGTACAACTTAGAATATATCTTCCGTATGAAATCTGTTTAATAGAATCAATATGACGTCGAGATTTGAATAACAGCTCATATTTTAAATGTTATAGAAAAAAAAGTCAATAAATAGTAGATCTATAAAATAAGTATTGCTATAATAATCTCTATTTTAAAATTAAATTTGTACAACTTTAATGCAAACTAAATCCAATTAAATGTGCTTCAATTCAAGCAGCAAGATACAACCGGACATTTTTAACAACAAAGCACAATCTCAATAAAAAAATCTGAAACACGGATAAATTCAAAGTGACACTGTTTTGCAAAAACAGCGTACACCGAACCCAAATGTGCAAGAAAGCGATAACAAAATGACAAGAGGGCGACGATAAATGACATTTAACGCAGCAACATTGTCAGTGGATGCAACGTAGACTCTTGCCATGGCGCTTAAAATGGATGAAAATTTACTGAACCGAATGGAACGGAAAGAACGGCGGAACAAAGCTAAATGAAGGCAAGGGATTTTGATTAAGTTACGCGGTGGATGACACGAACTTGACAAAGTAAAATAGACGACACAGAATAGTGTCAGATATAAAGATAAAGTGGCAACAATAATTGCGAAAGAAAGATGCATATTGTTGTAGTTGATGATTTTGTTTATGATTTTGTAGTTGAGGACACTGAAAACACTAAAGATTAAATAAGTTCACATTTTAAAGTGGCTAGGAAATGTAGTACAAAATGACATTTGTATTGCAAACGGAATCATAAACAGTTCGTATTATATGAGTCATCCACCGTCTGACAACCAATACAAATAAATGCATTGATGGATGAATAGTTAGATGGACACTACTTATGGGCAATCGATTCGAATGACAAGTCATGTAGTTTAAAAGTTGATTAAAATCGTAAAAGTTTCACTTCCTCTACAATGCATAAAATACTACAATGTTGTTCAATTAAACTGGTTCAAAAGTTATGTGAAAATTGTAGTAAATAAAAAAATACTGTCTGCACTAATAATTGAATAATGTATAAACTCATGGAAAGTGAGTGTTGTTTGAGTTGATGGGAATTATTAAATGAGACGCACGTGAGAAAATGTTTTAACTCTTAATGATGATAGAAAAAAGTCCTGCAAAACTGAAATATATTAAGACTTTAGTACAAATTGATATAAACTATTTACGAACATGTTCATAAAAGTCGTTAAATGAATACAAATGGTATGTTGTAGTATAATAAGTCAAATAATTATTTGAGAAATTACTTAATGAGTGTCGATAAAGCCTTTTTTTTAATTTCATCAGTCAACATATCAAAAATATAAAGATTAAAATCTTAAATTAAAATCAATTTACGTATTTTTAAAATAAATTCAAAATTATGTATAATTCCATAAATAAGTATACACAAAAAAATATTCATCATACTGATGAATTTCATTCTGGCAGTAAGATACAACCAGAATTTCGTTTCAATGTATTGAAAAATAATTCATAATATTGATAACTACAAAAGATCAATGTTATGAATTCATTATTAATTTGATGAATGATTGCAAAAGTACAAAAAATATGTACATCACATTGAAGAATGCTGTTCGTCAAACCAAGTTTCAATCAAAAAATGTTGCTATACGTCTCAGTGCTCAAGGAACTCTTATTTATTATCGGCAAGCTTGTTTGACATGACATTGACATGAGTAAATTAGTAAAATGTTTTGTAATATATTTCTTTAAAATTACCGCTTTTAATTAATTAAAAGTTATATTTAAAAAATATATATTTGGAATTTTTTTTTTTTTTTACATTTGTGTGAAAGGGTATACTCAGTTTGGTACGCCGTTTGTAACACCCAGAAGGAAGCATCTTCGGTGCCGGCCTCAGCAGTCCAGAGGTAGTGCGCTGGACCTGCATTCTGAAGGTCTCGGGTTCGAATCCCGGCTTGGGCATGGGCGCTCGTGGTGATATTAACCACAAAATCGTAGAGAATAGATTTCACAGTACAATGGATATAGTCTATCTGAGTGCTGTGGATCTTAGTAGATATTCCAAAAAAAAAAAAAATCTCCGGTATGGAAAAGTATATATATTCTTGATCAGCATGACCTCCTGAGTCGATTTAGCGATGTCCGTCTGTCTGTCTGTCCTTCTGTCTGTCTGTTGAAATTACGATTACGGAAAAAGTAGAAGAGCTAGAGCAATGAAACTTTAGATTTAGATTACTTATATATCTAAGCTGTGTGAACAAAATTGGCATGATTGATCTATTGTGACCTGAGAACCGACCACTTATGTTCAAATACCTCATATAAAATTTGCATCTACAGATCAAATTGACTGTATACGTGCTTAGGTAAACTTTTTTGGTCATATATATATTGAAATCGTGCTGAAATATATGAAAATAATGTTTTCCTGCGAAACGAGTTGTGGTTCCCAAAAAAAAAATCGAAATTCGGTACACCTAGCCATTTGTAAATATGGGAATCAAATGAATGGAAATTCTTCAGCGATGGAAAGTTTGTAGTTATTTTCAGGATTCGTATACCCTGGTGACCTATATATCAATTTGAATGGTAACTACACATATGTGTAGGGTAATTATAGTCGGCTTAGACCGACTTTAATTTTGGTGATCCTAACTATCATAATAACACCTACTTTAAAATTTCCCATGTGATCTAACCTTCCTAACTGGTTGTTTTTGTTTCCAAAAAATTTGTTTCCAATAAATTTGTTTCCAATTTTTTTTTTTTTTTTTTTTTTTTTTTTTTTGGTAATAAAAAGCTTCGTCAGTTTTTTTTTTATTTTTTGGAATTAATATTTTTTTGAAAAATTTTGAAAAATTCTTGAAAATTTTTATTTTTTCAAAATATATGATATTAAAGTTTCCGAAAAAACTGCGCAATCAGAAAAATTTAATCTAATAACAAACAAACAATTTGACTTTTATTTAAAAAATATCGACAAGTTTTTAACTAAGAGTCCTGCTTTGCACAAACTGAAATATGAATCATTTTAACATTTTTTAGTAAACTTTTTGTATTACAGACATTCCATACCAAATCTACCAGAGTTTTAGACTCACTTGATTGCAATTAAATTTAAGCCCTTTTTTTGAACCAGTATCTCCAGTGATATAGTGGTCCAAAGTTATAAAAAATTAATCAATAATTTTTTTTTTGTGATTGTAGAAAAAACTCTCGACCATAGAATGCTACAAAATATCGTTTTACTTATAATAAAACAAACTTCTTCATAATTCCTAAATCCTTGTAATTTAAATTTATTGTTCATAAAAGGGAACCCTTTTAAATTTATATAAATAACAAATTTATATACGATATTTTAAAAAACAAACTTTTTCAATATGTTTAAGTATGGTTTGTGCTGAAAACCTAGTCTGCCATGTGATTTATTCTCGAACTAACTTGGATAACAAATATCTGATCTCGTTGCTAATTTTTTAAATTATGTAATTTTCGTAGAGTAAAATTTTATAATAGGATATTTAAACATTTCCCACATAGATATCGTAATGTTTTTCATATAAATCTCGATATATTTTCATTATTTGATGCAATATTAATCCAGAATCGTTTTTATTATCGTTTCGAAAAAAACTGCTTTGATGTTTGGCGTTCGATATTGATACAAGATCTGATTCGATATCGTACGATTTTCCCAACATATCGTTCACATCAATAGGGCAGACTGGGTAGGTACAAAAAAAAGTTGAATCTATTTTGAATTATTGTCAGGTGTCTTTTTTATAATATTTTCTCTAGTTTTTAAATATGAAGTACCATTGTAAATACCTCAGACAAAATTGTTGACAGGTTAAAAGAAGTTCTGACATTTTTTTCTTTATATTTTAAACAGACAAAAATTGTAGGCCTTGCGGCGCTTTTAGCGGAGATTAATGGAATCATCCGAAGAACCAAATAAAAAAGACCAGCAATTTTTTTTTTGTTATGGTAAACAAATGCGTAGCCGCGGTAGCTCAGTGGTTAGTGCGTTGGACTGCGTGCCGAAAGGTCCCCGGTTCAAGCCTAGACTGGGGCTAACAACATCTTTTCATAGAAACATTTTTCTATACCGCGCTACCTCTCGTCAGTAAATGGCAAACCTACGAGAGTAAACCCATTGCCTATGAAAAGCTCTCACCCGCCATTCGGATTCGGAAATAAACTGTAGGTCCCACGACTTTGAGTAAAATTTAACACGCACAGCTCAAAATGGTGAGAGAGCTCAGCCGAAGTTCTATACAGGACTGTAGCGCCAAACTATTATTATTATAAACAAATGCGGCCCGCCTGTTCTACAGTATGAGTGCATTTTGCAATGACAGTCTACAGTATTATAGTGAAGTCTGTCAAACGACTGCACTTCACTGCAGTCTTTGTTTCATCGGTGTCAAGTAGTGTCAAGAATTTGTTTTTCAAGACATTCAATGTTTTGAAAAAAAAAATACAAATGACACTACTTTCGCTGAAAATTCAACAAGTCAGTGAGTGCAGTGAATGAATGCAGTGATAAGACGAACAATGAAAACAAATAGAATTCTGCTGCTCGGCATTCGACGGCAGTCATGTATTTATGAGTTTATAAAAAATACGAAAACATTATTTTTAAAAAAATTATGAACAAAAATATTTGTATGACAGAAAACAACACATTGCTCGAAAAGCAATATATCCAAAAAACAAAAAAATTGAATAACTTAAATAATGAAAAAATGTTGTTCGATAAATAAAAAAATAATATAAAATATTCTATGATACCTTTTGAATTTTTTCTATATGTGTGAATCATAAAAAAAATGTAAAAATCACTGTGTGGTCATTGGCAGTTTATTTCAGTATTTAAATTTTTCTTGCACATCATTATAGATATCTTCACTATAACTACGTATTGTTTGTGTTTTGTTTTGACACTACTTGTGCATTGTTGTGTGAACAATACATTTATTTGATTTTAAAGCATAGAGTCGACGACAGTACGTCTTGAAATAAAATGTTTTTTTTTGAAATGTGTTTCAAATGCATTTGTGTTCAATGTGTTCAATTCAAATGCAATGTTCAATATTAAATTAAACTTTACTTCAATGATTATGTCTTCTCTAATTGAGCAAATTTCTACGAGGAATATTCAACATTTTCGCAACACGATTTCTAATTTTGAAGTTCAATATAATAAATAAAACTATTGAATATATAAAATATAATTTGCCAAATTATAAAAGAAATTAGAAAATTTGACCAACGGCAAAACGCACAACAAACAACTATTGATATTCTTTTAAGGTTACTGGAACATATTGACCACATCATGCTATTTCAAACAAGTAGCCAAGAGTTATAATAATAAATGGCAAAAATAATGATTGTCAATTATTGACAACTATAACAAAGTAAGATATATAAAATCTTCATCACACAACCAACATAATACTGACAAATGAAATCTGATATACATAGTCATTGAACTAAAACGAAACCGAAACGTCGTATTATAGGTAACCAATGCATGAAACCTATAATGACGACAGAGCCGAACAGACCACTAATTGTAGGTGTACCGTCGAACGTTGAACCGGTTCACCTAGTGATACAAATAACAAATAAGAACAGCATGATAAATGATGCATTAAAGTGGCATACAAAAAGCAAATAACAATATAACTGGCACTAGATATTCTCATAATTATATTTTAATAATTTTGTTGAATAAAAATCAGTACAAAAAATAACGAAATTTTTTAAAAATTAGAAAAAAAAATTTAAAACACCTAATTTTTATATTAAAAATGTGTCTTACAAATCTCTATTAACAAATAAATATTTATATTTGGGTTTGTCGCCGGTGCATGTGAAAGTTAGCGCTGATCGGTACATGATTCAGGGTATTTGTCGAACTAAGTGACTGTGTAAAACATTTAATACTAAATTTTTTGGTATTTACAAAGAAAACAGACAAACTGTTAACTTGACTCTGACAGCATAGACAACCACTGTGTTTGTTCAAGTCTGCAAATAAAAATCTTTTTCTGTGGCAAACAAAACAAACAACAACAAAAACTTTTATAGCTTTTAATTTATTTTTTAATATGTTTTTCTTGAACTTCGTGCTGATCTTCGATAATATATTAAATTTTTACATTTATCCACATAATGCTATTTACGCACGTTTGTCTTGCTAGTTTACACTGATTTTGTTTAACATCATCATCATCATGAGCATATTTATTATTCAATATTCGTTTATAAGTGTGTATTATTTTTTGTCTTTCTTTTATTTGTTTGCTTTATAAAAATCAAAAAAATTTCACTTTTACCTATTGATTCGACGAATTTATGCGCATATGCTAATTATTTGCTCACCACACGTATTGTATATAAAAACGAAAACGGTAACAGTGTCAATCATATTCGTTGTTTGCAGTTTTTTTTTTATTTTATTTTGAGAATTTCAATTTTTGAGAGACTTACATAAGTTGGGTCAATGGACGTCCGAAAGTATAAGAAAGTGCATATTTTTTTTTTAATAATAAAACGGAAAAACATACAAAATTTAGTGCAATACCATACAAAATTTGATTGTCAAAATAATGCAAATACACAAAAGAAAATCATCATCATTATATTGATGAATTTGGTTCTTCAAACCAGGATTCATTGCAATGAAGAACAACTATTGAAGAAACTACAAAACATCAATGTTATGATATCATTATCAATATGATGAATTACCAAAAAAGTGTTCTTCAATATGATGAAGTGTACATATGTGAAGAATACGTTTCATCATATTAATGTACAAATACATAAAATACAACATATTTGTACATCATATTGAAGAATGTGTTTGTCAAACCAAATTTCAATAAAACTTTTTTTTTTTATTTTTTTCTTTTTTTTTACATTTTTGTTTAAATTTGTTTCGCACAAATATATTTTTTTTTAGGATTTTTTTTTTTCAAATCACATTTTTAAATTCGTAAAAAAAATGTCATCAATTAATTTAGTTTGAAATTTTGAGGATTAAAATTGTCATATTGAGTATTAAAAACATTAAATTTCAATTCAATGAATGAAATCATCCATATGATGAATCTGCTAGGTGGTGAAACAATTCATAATACTTATTAAAAAAATCATCTTTTTGAAGATTTCTGTGTAAAGAGAATTTTTATTTAGTAAATTTTGATATTAGTAAATATGAATTTTCGAATTTGATTTGGACATTTTCCATACATTCCAACTAAAAATTGTATTTAGGGTCTGTGCGAGTTTCTCTAAATTTGAAGACTGAAATAAACTGTTTTTATTCGATCGCTATTCGATTACCGAAAATGGACAAATCAATAGTAAGGACTGCATTACATTTTTGCATTAACAGTTATTGCCATAGTTCTAATATATTTGGAACATTAATAGCTTTAACTTCACAGAAAATGGATTTTTAAATATTACTTGTAGAAATTTACCCTATTTTGGTATATATAATTCAGACAAGATCATTTTATTCATATACCTGATCGAGTTACGACAAGAAAAATATTCAATGAACATTTCCAGATCATGACACCACCACACTTTCTACTGGGAATAATAGAACTGACAGTTTGTCCGAATTAATGCTTGGCAAAACTTCTAAGAAATGTTTCATTTATAATTTTTAAAGTCCATATACATAGAAATATTCATAAAAAAAACTATTTATAATTGAAACACGTTTCTTCAGACAATTTTTCTGCAAGAAATATTTACCTATTTATTATCTTCAGAAAATTTGTCTGTTGGATGAATTGTCTTTGAGAAGAATTTTTTTTTTCTGAAAATATAATTTATATTAATATATTCATTATTTCATTATATGCAAGAATTATTGTTTACCGACTTTTCTTCACCGGAAAATTCATTAGGATTATTCCTTTTGTGATAATTTTTCCAAGATACAATTCTATACTAAAAATATTCTTTCCTATGCAAGATTTTTCTGAAAGAATAATTGTCTCTGGAAAGAATTAACTTTCGCATGATTTGTTTCAGAGAAGAATTGTATTGAGGAATATTTATTCCAGCGACGAATTATCTCTGCGATGATTTGTCTCTTAGAATAATCTATGGTAATAAATCTATGGATAAAAATAAATGAAAAAAAAACAGTTTTCCTATACAAAATTAGATAGCATTTGTATTGAAATAACTACCTACATTTTCCCCTTATTTATACGTCCTGCAATATGTAGAGATATATATTACTACATATGATTTTAATTTTACTATAATCTGTATTTATTTTAATTTGTTGTGATAATTAATTAAAAAAAAATATATATTTTTTATTTTTTAAAGTAAAAACAATTGTAGTGTTAGGTGCAATAAGGGCGATAGGCATCATAAGGCCCTTTTTGCAATATTCGCACAAAATGCAGGGCTTACTATCCTCCTGTGAAATCCCAGATCGATTGCACAAAGTTTTTTTGTCGTTTTATGCAATAAGGGCGTATAAATCGTATATTTTAATTAATAATTTTGTGTATTAATAGTAGCATTAAAACAAATTTTAAAGTGAATAATAAAGCTAAAAATTCCAATTTTAATGGAAAATTTGAATCAATAATATCGGTTCATTACTTTATGAGATACGGAAATTCAAAAACTTTAAACGCAAATATCTCAAAACTTACTTTTTCACAATTTCAAATTCTATAGAATTCATATATGAATATATTTTAATATGAAATTTTTTGATTACCCAAAATAAGATACAACAATTATAAATATGAAATAAGGTACACATAAAAAAAAAATTCAACATTCATTCATCATATTGATGAATTCATTCATTGAATTAAAATCATATTTTTATTTTTTTTATATTTCAATATATTTTTTAACATCAAATTTCAAACAATTTGTCTCCTTTTACACATTTATGTATTTATAATTCTTGAAGGATTTATAATATTTAATTGCTAATTAATGAAAAAGTGAACATCATATTGATGAATTTTGTTCATCAAACCATATTAATTTAAATATTCTAAATCTTATAAGAATTATAAAAACGTTAATGCGTAAATGGAGACAAATTTTTGTTTGAAACAAATTATTGTTTCATTGAAAACAACAAAAAATTTTCCGCTTCCAAAAACATACAGTATCACAATTACGTGTCTTCTCAAATAGTATCGTATATATGTTTATCTTTTATTCTGCAAGTTGACAACTTTTATTTTCGCATTTTTATTTTCAAAACCAAAAAAAAAATCAGATGGTTCAATTAGTTGGCATCACCTTTTCTCGTTTCGGTCAGATGCTTGAGTTTTTCATCTCATTTTCGCAGTCATCCGTCGTGTTTGTGAACGTGAGTGCGAAAAACCAGTATCTGCAATATGTAGCCAACATATTCGTTCACAGTGTTCACACTTTTCGCCAATGCAAAAGGAGCAGATTTGAAAATTTGGGGAGTAGAAATGAGTAAAAGGGAGTAGAATTGAAAATATTGCAAAATGTAGTAGATTTGATGTAAAAGGAGTAGAAAATTAAATATAATAATAAATTGGATGTAAAGGGAGTAAAAATATGCATTAGTGTATTCGATTCAAATAAATTTAATATTTTTATTCATTCCTTATTTTATGGATTTTCTATAATTTTTATGTATATGTATATATTCTAGAGTTCGGGTGTATCTGAAACACTCAATGAAATACATGGTGTTTTCAAAATTTTATTTATAAAATTTGATATAAACGTATATTTAATTATAACTTCTACATTTTAAAGACAATGGCGAAAATATTACATTTAATTTACAGATACTTGATCATAGTTTATATTTAAATTATAATATTGACAATTTATTTGGTCCGCAATAAATTGTACTCATCATATTAAAAAAATGTAAGCAATTTTAGCAAAAGGGAGTATATTTCAAATGAAATGTAGTAGATCTACTCCGATCGGAGTAGAATAAGAACACTGTTCGTTTATACCTAAACGACAAACGACCTTTTGTAATACGTCCGCCTTGTGCTCACACGATTTTCAAATAATTAAAATAAGAGCAAACGAGTTGGGAAAGTTAGGTCACATGGGGCGGATTTTTATAGTCGGTCGGGCCCGACCTTTGGTGGGGATATTAATGTGGGGTGGGGATATTAATGTGGGATATTTAATTGCATACCTTAATTTTAAAGTTTTTAATTATGCTGAACCTCCCCACCCTAGAATATTATTCATATATCAGAAATTTACGTCTTATATCCCCATAAATTAAAAAATTTATATAAAAGTATAAAAAACTAAAAAAAAAAAAAATGAAAAATATAATTGGGCGGACCACGCCTATATTTAAAATTTTGAAAGGCTAATATTTCATAGATTTGATTTTAATAATTTACGGATCAAATTTCCACTATGACAACCCGGGAAATAATGAAAAAAAAAGTGGGCGGATCACGCCCATTTTTGAACCACATATTTATAGGTGAATTCTAACAATATCTTTTAAATTTTATAACTATACCTTGAATACTTTTCGAGTTATTAGTTCCGAAAGAGTTATATAAAAGTGACTTGTATGGAAGGTGGCTCATTTTTGGCTCATTTTCAAACTCAGTTCCTACTTTTGGCTAAAATATATTGAGACGAAATTTCATAGCATTCTGATCAGTATTTCTCAAGTTATTCTGTATTCGGACAGCAAGACGAACAGACAGAAGGACATGGCTAAACGGACTCGGGTAGTGATGCTGATCAAAAATATATATACTTTTCCATACCGGACACGCCTCCTAAGGGGCGTTACAATATATGCACAAAGTTAATATACCCTGTACCTCATAGGTGTAGGGTATAAACATAAAATAATAATACAGTTTCTGCAATATGTAGAGAACGAATTTTCAATACATAATGTAGTCATTTTAATTCAATTAAAAACCAATGTATCTAAAAACTAACAAAATGTAGTAGACCTATATATTTTCAATTCAAATACATAAATTGCTTACAATTTACTACAGACATTTTAAATAATTTATGGAAATAATTTATTCCAGGAATAAAAAATCTTAAGAAATGAAATGGGAGTAATTCATTCGAGGAAAGAATTTTCTCTGGATATAGTGGAATAATTCTTATTATAATATTCTTATAATACTATTGTCTCTAGGAAAATTTGTTTTTGTTAAGAATGAATTCAAAACTTCACTTGTATTTTGCAAGCACAGTACCATTAGTTTTTATTTTCTGTGCGATACCATAAATTACATGATTGTTTTCTTGATATTAAATTGTTAAATCTGAACTTATTGTAGTATTTAATATATTAATTTTCTATTTCATTTGACCCAATCAAAACACTTAAACGCTTTGTGATCGTTTATTACATTGAGTACTTAACACGCAAATACTAATTAATATGTCCACCACTAATTACACCGCCGGGAAGGTTCCACATGATTTTTCATCAAGTTAACGACAAACAGCAACGCACGACTAAATTTCACTTTCATTACTTTGTGGTCAAAGAGACCAAAAAAAAACAAAAAAGAATAAAGAAAGAAAAAAAAATGAAAATACTTTGAAAAGTAAATTTCACTTTCTTGCATATGCGACTAATTTTCCCACCCACACCAAATAATGTTTTTTGGCACTCGACGCAAAAATTTCATTTCTGTCAACGACACATTGTAGAATTAACAAATCTAATATGAAGAGAATAAAAAAGTACAAAAAAAAAAGAAATAAATGTCACTCAGCACTTTGTCAAGTTTTTCATGTAAATGTCAAACAGAAAATACTAAACCGACTTTATTAAAAGGCAGTGCCTTTAATAAATTTATTTTGCTTTGCATTTAATCAACATGCGATGAAATTTTTTTTTTTGTGGTGGTACTTTCTCAAAAAAAAAAAAGTGAAATGAAGTTGACAAGCAATGAACCAACCCTATAGTTAAAAACAGTCAGTTTCTCGGATAGCAAAGTCAGTCAAGCAAACTAGTCATAATTTGTTTAAATTGAATATTTTTCGTTGATTTTTCTTTGGTTAGTGATAATTTTTAAGTGAGTTGTCACTAACAATTGTTGATATTGTTAAAAAAAAACGTAAAACCAACACAAAAAGCATGAATGAATGAAAAAACTCATCTAAAATATGTGTCATAATTGCGTCATAATTGATAATTAGGTGCTTCAAATATTAGAAAGTTCTTCGAAGACCTAGTGATTTACAAACACTAATGAGTTTTTGCATATTATTTTGCTTTGACCAGTGATTGTGGTATGGAACAGTGAATGAAAATATAATTCTTTTTGTTTTCAGTACCACTAATATGTGTGTGAAAACCATGACCTTGTCATGATGCTCGAATATGCTTGATTCTGTTTCAATGCGCTATTGTCCGAATAATATATTTTTAATTTGGTTTTGTTTGTTGCCTTTTTGTTTTGACATAATAAATCAATTTATCATTTTTGCACATCACAATATTGCGTTATTCATCATTACATTAACATGTCGCAAATGTCTTAATATTTTCATTTTATTTTACTTCTTTTTCTTATGTTTTGGTCATTAACACAATTTGTTGAAGCTGTATTATTATTTTTTTTATTATTTCACTGCGGAAAACATAGTAATAAAAATTAATTGTCTGTTAGTTGCTGATGATAAATTAGGTATCAATTGTCGTCTGAGTAAGTATTAATAAAACAGAAATAATTTTTTCATTATTTTCAAATGACTATTAAATTGATTTACGTTGACGCTCTGCTGTGAATTCTGTAGGAAACTTCATAATATCAATAACGTGGAATTTATGATTGTTTTTACAAATATGTTTCAATCATTAAATGTTTAAAATGACAATATTGCGTTGTTTTCATTTTTATGCGCAGAGAAAAAATATGATTATTCAATGTTTGTGCCAAATAAATATTGGTGTATGCAGACATATGGTCACAATTGTTTGTTATAATTATTTTTAATTTTTATTTATTAAATTAACAAAATTCTAATCATATTATGGTTGTAACATTATGATTATTAAATAATAGTGCCAAATAAATATTGGTTTATGCAGACATATGTTCACAATAGTTTGTCACAATTATTTGTAATTTTTATTTATTAAATTAGCATAATTCAAATCATATTATGTTTGTAAAACTATGATTATTGTATGATTGTGCCAAATAAATAATGATTTATGCCAACATATGTTCACTATTGTTTGTCACAATTATTTTTAAAGTTTTATTTATAAAATTAACAATATTCTAATCATATTATGGTTGTAAAATTATGGTTGTATAATATTATGGAATGATTGTGCCAAATAAATAATGATTTATGCCAACATATGTTCACTATTGTTTATCACAATTATTTTTAAAGTTTTATTTATTAAATTAACAAAATTCTAATCATATTATGGTTGTAAATTTATGATTATGGAATGATTGTGCCAAATAAATATAGGTTTATGCAGACATATGTTCACAATTGTTTGTCATAATTATTTTTAATTTTTATTTATTATTATTATTATTATTAACTAATTCAAACCATATTATGTTTGTAAAATTATGATTATTGAATGATTATGCCAAATAAATAATTATTTATGCAGACATATGGTCACAATTATTTGTAATTTTTATTAATTAAATTAGCATAATTCAAATCATATTATGTTTGTAAAACTATGATTATTGTATGATTGTGCCAAATAAATAATGGTTTATGCAGACATATGGTCACAATTATTTTTAAGTTTTATTTATTACATAAGTCAAATCATATTATGATTATAAAATTATGATTATTGAATGATTGTGCCAAATAAATAATGATTTATGCAGACATATGGTCACAATTGTTTGTCACAATTATTTTTAAGTTTTATTTATTATATTAACTAATTCAAATCATATTTTGTTTGTAAAATTGTGCTAATTAAATGATGGTACCAAATAAATAGTGATATATGCAGACACATGGTATTATATTAGCATAACTCTAATCATATTATAATTGTAAAATTATGATTATTGAATGAGTGCGCCAAATAAAGAATGATTTATGCAGACAAATGTGGACAATTGTTTGTCATAATTATTTTTAAGTTTTATTTACTAAATTAACATAATTCAAATCATATTATGGTTGTAACATTATGATTATTGAAAATTTGTGCCAAATAAATATTGGTTTATGCAGACATATGTTCACAATTTTTTTTCACAATTATTTTTAATTTTTATTTGTTAAATTATCATAACTTAGATTATATTATGTTTGTAAAATTATGATTATTGAATGAGTGTGCCAAATAAATAATGATTTATGCAGACACATGGTCACAATTGTTTGTCACAATTATTTGAAATTGTTATGTATTAAAATAGCATAACTCTAATCATATTATGGTTGTAAAATTATGATTATTGATTGAGTGTGCCAAATAAATAATGATTTATGCAGACATTTGGTCACAATTTTCTGTCCCAGTTGTTTTTAACTGTTATTATTAACTGTTATTTATTATATTATTATTAATATTTTGGTTGTAAAATTATGGTTTGAATGGAACATGTTATTCCTGTAATCATAATATATGTAATATTGATTAATGTTTGCAGACAAATAAGCATTACAAAGTTTATGTATAAACAAGTTGATTGATATAATCATATTATGATTAAAAAGGTATATTTCAGTGGTATATCCTAAAAAAATTATTGGAGTTATCATTTAATAATTGGTACAGCAAAGTCACAATAAAACATATGATTAACATAACAACATAACTTTCATAACCAAGTTAAGATGCCTCCAACAAAGACATATACATGATTGCAGCAATCATTAAATGATGTCCACAACAAAGTCTAATTTAAACAATCCTTCACAATCATTCATAAATGATGTCTGCAACAATGTTAAACTGCGAAATATGATTACAGCAATCATATTTACAAATGCTCTTTGGAAATAAAAAACTATCTTAATAATTTACAATAATTGCAACAATGATTGTTCATCGTTAACTCTATCATAATTGTAATCATTAAATTATACTCTTTACATATGATTTTCCCTGCCTTGAAAGACCAATTTGTATTGAAAATTGTGATATTTTTCAGTTAAGCACACTTCAAATAAATTGTAAAGTAAATTCCCTTTTTATTTGCATGATTAATGCTCCAACAATGCAAATCTCTGTGAAACAATAATACTTAATCTCTGCATTTCCATGTAAACAGTGCCAGCAAATTAGAGAAAAAAAATGATTTATAAACAAATTCTTTTGCATCCAACGACAAAGTTTTTCTCATATTATATTATTTCGAAATAATGCTCAAGTAAGAAGAGATTAAATGGCTAAGTGCACAACATAAAAACGCTAAGTAATGGTTGACTATGCTGATAAAAAAAAAAAAAAACACAAATACTCCAACTAAATCATATCCTGTTGCCTGTTATATACACTTCGTTCTTTTGACATTGCCTGATACGCGTTTGTTTTGCATATTAAAAAAACTTTGAATTTTTCTTTTGCGCATTTAGCTTGATATTTCAGAAGTCTAGGCGTAGTAAATACAATGTCTACGTTAAATGTATAATATCTGTGAAAACACTGCAGGCATTTCAGCGAAACATAATTGTTTTTTTTTTTACATTTTTCTAATGAGTCACTAAAAGTGTGGCAAAATATGCAAAAAAAAAACCTTTAAATTTACATACATTTTGCTGTTATCTTTAAAACAATCTGTGAACTCATTTTACCACTTGAAATGAAAATTAAATATTCAGGTACATTTCAAAATTCTTAGAAGTCGCAGACGTCGTCGTGTTTCAATTTTATTTGGAAAAATATAAATTATTATTTAATATCAAATACACATTAAAGTGTATCAAGTATTGTTATCGATTTTACCCGGAGTAAGGAGACGAATATAGATTTTAAAAAATCCTTTATAAAGTATTTATTTATAAATATTATCTAATATATCTAATATATCTAATATAATATGCCAATATAAATTTACCCAATTTCGTTAAAACTTTTAAAAGCAATGAATATTTTTGAAATGGCTCACACTATAATAATGTTCAGCTATGTAATTTAAAGCAAACCTTATGAAACAAATAAAAAAAAAAATATTGATTTTGAAAAAAAAAAACCACCTGTGAAATTTGATTTTTGTTGCTTGCGATTTGTGCCTGTAATGTAGGGATTACTGCAGAGCCAGATTCTAGAAGTTTCCACAAACTACTACACTTCACGATAATCTGTATTGCTTTCTCCATCTCTTTTGCACAAACATTAACACTTAACGAGAATCCGTGATGTCTTTCACATTCATGTATTTTATTGCACTGATCATTTTATCTCTTTCTCGCGTATTTCACCAGAACACTGAATTACTTTTTTAACAATAGTAAATTTAAATAATAACCCAGAAAAGCAGATGACGGAATTACGTACTACAGACGGATTTTATGATCCTGATTTTGAGAGTTTGTCGATTTAAAAAATTATGTCCTGATAATTTTTTTTTAATAAAACCAGTTTGGAAGGTTAGATCACAGGGAAATTTTAAAGTAGGTGTAATTATGATAGTTAGGATTACAAAATTATAGTCGGTCTAAGCCGACTATAAATACCCTACACATATGTGTGATTACATTCAAAGTGATACATAGGTCACCAGGGTATACGAATCCTGAAAATAACTACAAACATTCAATCGCTGAAGAATTTCCATTCATTTGATACCCATATTTACAAATGGGTAGGTGTACCGAATTTCGATTTTTTTTTTTTTTTAACCACAAGTCTTTTCGCCGAAAAACATTATTATCATGTATTTGAGCATGATGTCAATACATATTTGACCAAAAAAGTTTACCTAAGCACGTATACATAAAAATTGATCTTTATATGTAAATTTTATATGAGATATTTGAACATAAGTGGTCGAATCATAGGTCACAATGGACCGATCTCGCCAATTTTGCACATACAGCGTAGGTAGATTAGTAAGCTAAGTTATAAGTGTCATTTATCTAGCTCTTCAATTTTAAAAGTAGTAGGGATTTCAACAGACAGACAGACGGACATCGCTAAATCGACTCAGGAGGTCATGCTGATCAAGAATATATATACTTTTCCATACCGGAGATGCTTCCTTCTGGGTGTTACAAACGGCGTACCAAACTGAATATACCCTTTCACTCGTAGTGTAGATAAAAATTAAGATGAAAAATAGGCGAAACATATGGGCATTTCCTGGCGTTCCGGACGGACATTCGAACACCTAAAACTTAAATATCTCGAAGGAAAATTAATGAATTTACTTTTTTCAAGTAGTATTTAATAAATAAAGAACTAAATATCTGCAAAAATTAGAGAATTCTATACGGTAGATCAAGAGATATAATTCGTCGTTCCGGACGGGACAAAAAACGGAAGTAAATGTCGAGGTTCATATGGAAATTACAAAAAGTCAACTAATTTTGCGTTCAATTTGTTTTTTTAATTATTTATAAAATAGCTAAAATCATTTGCTTTAATTTTATATTTACACATTGTTTTCAAAGTTTATAGTTTTTTCATAATAAATCACAGAAAAATTGCGGACGGGACATTTTTTTTCTTTTTCTAAAAATACTTTTGGCGTTCAATATATTTTTTTTTTAATTATTGTAGCCGCGGTCGCTCAGTGGTTAGTGCGTTGGACTGCAAGCCGAAAGGTCCCCGGTTCAAGTCTGGACTGGGGCTAACAACATCTTTTCATAGAAACATTTTTCTGTACCGCGCTACCTCTCGGCAGTAAATGGCAAACCTCCGAGAGTAAAAACATTGCCTATGAAAAGCTCTCACCCGCCGTTCGGATTCGGCAATAAAGTGTAGGTCCCACCACTTTGAGTACAAATATAACACGCACAGCTCAAAATGGTGAGAGAGCTCGGCCTAAGTTCTTATAGAACTGTAGTGCCAAACTATTATTATATCTTAGAACATAGCTGGGACAATTTACTTTATTTTTGTTGCTAAAGTTTATAGTTATTTCGTAATAAATCACAGAATAATTACGGACGTTTTGTATGAACATGTGCACTACGATTTTTTTCAAAAAAATCTATATATATAAAACTCTTGGTCAGTCAGTCTGTCGGTCTTTCTGTCTGTCTGTCTGTCTGTCTGTCTGTCTGTCTGTTTGTTCCAGCATCACGTCTAAACCACTGAACCGATTTAACTGAAATTTTGCACCAGGATACTATGAAGTCCGGAGGGTGTCATAGGCTATATATGGGCGAGATTGGACAAAAGGGCGTGGCACTTCCCATACAACCTAAACTTTCAAAACGACATAACTCGGCACCTACACAAGTTAAGAAGATGAAACAAAAAACTCAAATACAAAAAAATCAAAAACAAAAACTCAACAACAAATCAAAAATCAAACAAAAAAGAAAAAGCACAAAACTTAAGCAATAACTTAAAAACAACAGAAAAATAAAAAAGGATAGAAAACAAAAACAAAATCAACCACAATAAAATTCACCACACTTAAGTTCACCACACTTAAACTCACCACACTAAAATTCACCACAGTCAAATTCACCACACTCAAATTCACCACACTTAAACTCACCACACTAAAACTCACCACATTGAAACTCACCACACCAAAATTCACCACACGAAAATTCACCACACTAGAATTCACCACATTAAAATTCACAACACTAAAACTCACGCACTTAAACTGACCACACTAAAATTCACCACACTTAAATTGAACACACTAAAACACACAACAATAAAATTCACTACACTTAAACTCACCACACTAAAATTCACCACACTAAAACTCACCACACTAAAACTCACTACACTAAAACTAACCACACTAAAACTTCTACTGGGAAAAACTCTACGAGGAAGAATTCTACGGGAATGAATTCTACTGGGAAGAATTCCAAGGGAATTCACAGTCTGAGAAGGAATTTAATAGGAGAAAAGTTGTTGCGGCGGAGAATTAGTTTGGTTTTGGTTACTACATTTATTAAACCAATAAAAAATACGTCCACGGGTCCCTGATATAAATAATAAAAATGTTATTTATATTAATATAATTGCTCCATAACCTTGCATTCACAAAATCTTTGCACGAGTCGTGCACGGGTCCAGCTAGTATTTTTATATCTTTATTACGAAATAAAAAGTTATGTACGATTCGAATTTCCTGTTGTTTTTTAAGGTTTTAATTCTTTTTCTTTTTTGTGAAAAACAAAAAAATGTTTTTTGATATTTTTTACACTTTTGGTACTGAAATTTCCGGACGTGACAGATTTCAACTAGCTGTCAAATTACTAGGAAATCGATGTTTTGAAAATGCCGAGGAAATTCTGCTTTAAAAACAGAGCTTTCAACTCTTTAAAAGATGTCGTTAGTTTAATATGATAATAAATGTATCTTTTTAGTTCCGGACGAGACAATAATGTGTGCCTTATTTTAATTTCAATGCTTATTTTTAAGCTTTGGAAATATTAGTTAAGGTTGTGTGAAAAAACACAAAATAATATTTTTTATCTGTATTTCTTTCAAATTATTTAAAAAAGTACATGAAAAATTGGTATATTTAAAAGAGTATAGTAACGTAACTTTATGGTTATTTTTATATACGATATCGCTAACGGAATAGAATTTTCTTTTCAGATATTTAGATTTACATATTTAATATTTCAAATACTCCGTTTTTTAAAAAATTTAAGCATTTTTAATTTTTCGGTCGTGATTTTTGACGTTTTCAAAGAACAACAGATCTATCACAGCTATGCAAGTAAATTAAATTGTGAGTTTTCCTAAAAACGTGATTTCAATAGACAGACACCATAGCATACACCGAAAAAATGACTGTAGTAAATTATACATATACAATTTATGTCTTTGTTTTGACAAAAATTTAGGTCTACTACATTTTGTTAGTTTTTAATACATTTTTTTTATTTGACTTAAATCAACTACACTATGTAAAGGGTTTTTCAACAGGGACGCTACAAAAGTAGAGTGACAGGACAGCAAACGATGCCATATTTCTTGCCGCTCTTTTGACATTTCTCGTCAGTAAGGTTTGTCATTTTATGATGCAAAGATATACGAATTCGAATTTCGGTAGTAAATTTTAATAATTTCGACTCGTTGTTGGCTCGTATATCTTTCCATCATGAAATGGCAAACCTTACTGAAGAGAAATGTCAATAGAGCGGCAAGAAATATGGCGTCGTTGAAAAACCCTTGAAAAAAACTTTTGTAGCGCTCTTATTGAAAAACCCTTTATTGGAAATTCGTCTCTACAGAATGCAAAAACTTTATCGATGTTTTATTTTTGCTTTTATTTTAAATTCGTTTGGACACACGACGGACGTATTACGAATGGTGGTTCGAACGAAATCGTTGGCTACATTATTGCAGAAACAGGCCTACAGACACTTGATGGTCGACTACAAGTGGGAAGGTATAAACTAGAAACCCAAGCATCTGAACGAAACGAGAAATAGTGATGCCAACTAATTGAACCAACTGTTTAAACCAACTGAATCTTCTTGGATTTTTAAAAAATAAAAACGTTACATAAAAGTTGTCAACTCAATGCTTTTGAATGTAAAACAAATACGTATGTATTTATTTTAAAGGTATTTTTATTTATTTTTAATACAGTATTTGTTGGAGTACCATTGCCATATTTTTTTCAAATTAAAACTCAGTTTATTGTGTAGGTATTAAATACTATATATTTATTGATCTTATACTTATTAAAATTTTATAACATTGTACATTTTACTTCTTAAAAATGTATGTGCTACATTAAAACAATATAATATTTTAATAAAATTTCATAAATGAAGTAAAAAAAATATAAAAATATAATTTTAAAAAATAATTTTAATTTTTGAAAATGGACAGAGCTTATATTTTAAATGTCACCTTTTAGGTTGCAATCTAGAAGTATTATTTTGTTTTATATTTACAATTATTTTAATAAACATTTTTCTTACAAGTATTAACATTTATAACTGCAATAATTATTGTGAGCAGCATTATTTGTTTACATTTTAATTTAATAACACTTTATTGACTTAGTTTTATAAAAGTTGAATAATCATTTTTACAAACGGAAGAACCAGTTATATCAAAGCAGTTTAAATTTAAAAAAATCAAGCCTGGAATGAGCAAAAAGGAAGAACTTTTATTTTTGGACACTTTATAAATATTGCTACGAAAAGATGTAATTTGCCCCATAGTGCAAGCAATCAACAATAATTAATGAGACGCAAGACAATTCAGCGCACAAAGCAATGTGTTAGAAAGAGACGGAAGATCATTCAGCGCACTGAGGCAATGTGTGAGAAAGAGATGAAAGATCAGCGCATTAAAACACATGAGTGCGAATGAGATGCCAAAGCATGCGTCATTCACGAAACGAGTAGAAGGTTCTCGAAACAAGTCGAAGCTTGTCGAACTGATGCATGCAGTATATAAGGGAGCCACATCAGAGGTACAGTACTTCAGTAGTGATTTTAAAGTGGTCGAGTGCAGCTCGTGTGATAAATGTCAAGTTAAATTGTGGACATGCAGCAGTTGTTAGAATTTGTTATTAGTAAAGTTGTTTATTAAAGTGAATTAATAAAGTTAATTGTTATAATTTAAACCAAACATAAGGGTGTTTTTATTTTGTACACAATCCAGCGATACGAACTCGTAGAACAGTTTTCCGTAGACTGAATTTTCGTAACAATATATTACAAAAAAAATATCTTTTATTTTTACTAATTTAGTTTACCAAGCTACTTGAACGAGAAAAAACTCATAGGTTATTTAAATTTTTAGATTTGGACCATTTATTATATTTTTTATTTATTTTATATTAAAACTTTTAACTGTTTTCACTTGTTATACAATTTAAAACTATTTGCTAAGTGTTAATATTTACATACTTTTCAAAACTTGCAGTACAAGCAGCCAACTTACAATAGCAATCGGTTCAAACTTTGCAACGGACTGGCCGAATTTTTATTTAACGTTGACCAGTCCGTACTTATTTCAAACTATTTGCATCACATACGCTTTTCTTCTATCTTAGCATTAATCTAAACCATTGAACATCAGCTGGGATTAATCCTATGAATAAACATGAAAATAAAGAGAAGAAGAAAAATAGATATATATGAGACTTAATATTAATTTCTTATATTTTATATATTTCTTTTTTTTTAGTATAGTTATATATTTTAAGCTTAAATTAAAGTTTAGTATTCATTTTGATAATATATTTTAAAAATACAACTATGCTTTTTGTTTGTTTAACTAGAGAAAATGTCAAAATGCGGCTCTTAATTTTGACATTTCCTATGGCATAAACCCAGAAAAAAATACTACATAAATAATAGTTTTTTTTACTATTAAAAATATTCAATAGGATAAATTATTATTTTAATCGGAAAATACCATTAAATACTAGAAAATACCATGACATTTCCATTGAGTTTATATGAAATTTTTTATTTTTTGTGTACTATTAAATCAATAATTGTCCTATTGACCAATTTTAATGGGATTTGAGGGAATTTTTTTCTGGGTGTAGCTATAACTTTTCAGTACTTGCATCTATTTTATGCAGCTACATATTTAGTTACTTTGTACATCCAAGGTAAAACGTGCATTTGATGCTATTACATAATATATAATCCTATAAATAACTTTTAAATTTCAAAAACAACAATTACAACAATCACATGCAATATTCAGTTTAGTTACATATATAACTTAGGCAAACGGAGTCGAAAATCATATTTCCAAAGAATAGTTTAAACTTTAGTACTTAGTACTTCTTCTACAGTCGAGTCAGGTTCGTTGTTTTGCAAATAAATTTTTGATTTTGTGCCAATAATTAAAAATTATAAAACACTCTGAAAAAATACCATATAATTAATAGTATTGTTTACTATTAAAATAGGATAAAGTATTATTTTAATCGGTTGAATTTGAGTTTATTTTTCAATATTATTGGTATTTTATGGGATTTTTCTCTGAGTGTACACCAAATTCATTAAATTTAAATAGTTTTAAACGAAATTTAATAATTTATTCTAAAGTGCATACACCCATAAAAAAGTACTATATAAGTAATAGTTTTTTACTATTAAAAATAGTCAATAGGATAAATTATTATTTTAATCGGAAAATACCATTATATACTAGCATATACTATGACACTGCCATTGAGTTTATATGAAAAGATTTATTTTTTGTATACTATTAAATCAATAATTGTCCTATTGACCAATTTTAATGGGATTAGAGGGAATTTTTTTCTGGGTGTAGTACGTACGAGTTTATTTCTTATTTTCAAATACTTTTTGCCATTTTTATAATTTTATTTTTATTTTTAACGTCGCTTTAAGCTTAAGCTACACCTTAAAAACAACTTTAATGCTTTTTCCCATCATTTAATTGAATTTTAAATTCTGCATACAAGTTTCTGTTGAGCTGTTAAACAGTTTAACATTAACATTTTTACTTTTTAAAATAAAAAGACAACATTAATTGCAATAATGAAGTATTTTTTTATAATATATTTTCATGTATTTAAAATTATTTCAACTTTTCAACTTGTTCGTTAAATTGGCATTAACTTTAGCATAAAAATTACAAGCTTTAACTTAAAATAGTACAATTCTCGAATGGTGATTCTGGCAGAATAAAGCTGAATTTGTACGATTCTTGGCATTTTGAAAATTTACATACGAAGCACATTTTTATTTTAACTAGAAAAAGTAATGTGTAATTGAAAGTATTAAACACCGAACATTTGTACATGTTACGGCCTAAATTAGGTTCCGAACAAACCTGATGAATTCATTCTATTACTCAAAAAATTAAAAAATTAAAAATTTCACATTTTTCGCCCAGTTTAAGATACAGGGTGTTTAAGAGATGCATATTACTGACATAACCAAGTCAAGGAAATATGAATAATGATATAATTTGTTGATAAATGAATAATAAATTTGAACTCATGTTTCAGAAAATTAAATTACCTTTCCAATAGTATATCAAATCTTCGAACCCCACGATTTCTTCCTTATTTAAAATGTACGTACATTTGAAATTTACAAAAATAAAAATACAAATTTTTACTTCGTCATTGATTATCTCAAAATTTCATTTTTTTTTTTTTTCGGAATATCTACTAAAGTCCACAGCACTCAGACAGACTAAGGACTGCGTCCAATAAAATTGTCCGTTACATATCTTCCCATAATGTGCTATTGCAAGATTCAAATTAAAAAAATTTGATCATAGTAGCTCTGAATTAAATGGCAGAAAATAATTTGTGTCAGTTATAGTCAATACAAAATTTATTTAACGCGAAAATGGCAAACGAAGTGGAAGTGCGAGAAAATATAATTAAAATTTTTCAAAAACAACCTAGTTGGTCTTTTAAAAAAATTGCCAAGGAGGTAGGGGCTAACCCTAAGACCATTTCTCGCGTTATCAACCGCTTCAAGGAGACCTGAGTATTATCGGAAGAAAGGTTCTGGTAAAAAAAAGGCCCACATGATCGTGAAAAGTCGAAGAAGGTTGTGAATATTTTAAAGAAAGATCCAAGCATATCCGGAAGGAAATTGCCGAGAAAGGCGGATTTCTCAGAATCTTTCGTGCGCAGGACTAAGAAAGAAGCTGGGCTGAAGACGTACAAGGTCCAAAGAGTTCCGGATAGAAATGCCGTCAAGAATGAAACCGCAAAACAACGAGCTAAAAAGCTGAACCAAGATTTTTTTAAAAAATTCGATTGCTGCATAATGGACGACGAAACTTATGTTTTAGCGGACTTTTCTCAGCTACCTGGGCAGGAATTTTATACAGCCGATTCTCGAGGAAATGTCGCTGAAAAATTCAAATAAAAAAAAATGACAAAATTCCCAAAGAAATTCCTTGTTTGGCAGGCAATTTGCAGTTGTGGAAAAAGGAGCAGCTCATTCGTGACATCGGGTACAATTAATAGCGAAATACATGTGAAGGAATGCTTGCAAAAGAGATTGCTTCCATTTTTACGCCAACATGAAGTGTCCACATTTTTTTGGGCTGACCTCGCTTCATGTCACTACAGCAAAACGGCCTTAGAGTGGATCCAACAAAATTCAGTGATTTTGGTGCCTAGAGAAGCCAATCCACCAAACTGTCCATAACTCAGGCCGATTGAGAGATACTGGGCTTTAGTAAAAAGGGAGATGAAGACAACAAAAAAAGTGGCCAAAGACCTTCAAGACTTTAAAAGAAAGTGGTCTTCAGCAGCTGTGAGGGTGTCGGACAGTACCATTACAACATTAATGGAAGGGGTTCCGGAAAAATTAAAACTTTTTATTAAAAAATATTAATTTCTGGTTTTTTATATTTTTTTTAAATCTATAAATAATTGCAAAATAAAATATTTTATTCTATAAAAATTCGATTACTAGATTTCTAGATTTTTTCATTTTTGTAGCGGACAATTTTATTCGTCCTTATATCCATTGTACTGTGAAATCTATTCCCTACAATTTTGTGGTTAATATCACCACGAGCGCCCATGCCCAAGCCGGGATTCGAACTCGAGACCTTCAGAATGCAAGTCCAGCGCGCTACCTCTGGACTGCTGAGGCCGGCTTTTCATTACTGATGACCCCATTTTTTTTTTTAAATTTATAATGATAGTACATATTTGGTTGTATCTACTTTTACAAAGTAATTTTGAAAATACCCTGTATCAGGGGGTTTTCAGATACATCCCCTCAAAGAAAAAAAAAAAAAAAACTACCGTCTAGAAATTTATGTCCATTATAAATATATAAAATAATCTAAAAAAATGCCAAAAATATACAAAACTCTTTCGAAAATAAAATTTCTAAATGGTGCCATATAATTCAATTTCATTAATATTTATAATTTTATTAACCGAACCATAAAATGTGCAAAATTGTAAAACATTCCTTTAAAATGTACGTTTTTTTTACTAAATATTAATCCTTATTAAGATCTTAGAGATTTTCGTATTTGGCTTTTGTTTTTTGTTCCTTGAATCAGTTAAAAGCTGAAACCTGATTTTACCGCGTCATCAATGTAGTCACTTCCGTCGATACTGGATTCTCGGTGAGGGCAACCGATTCGGTAACGGCACTGCGATGACCATTCATACCGTTGCCACCGCCATCGCCGCCTGCACCATTACCGCCGCCGCCACCACCACCGCCCAGCAGTTTGAGGTCGCCCTTCGAGATGTCGGCATGTTTTCGTCTCCGTCGCGTCTGTGCGCCGCCTGTCGTATGACCATTAAGAGCAACATTAGTGGTTACCTTGAACCGGCATAATAATTCTTGAAATTCTTTACGGAAATTATCGTTCAGCCATCCGTAGAGCAGCGGATTCGAGCAGGCCGAACTCATGCCGATCATGTGACAAATGGCATACGTCACAACCATGTTCTGCGTCACAACGGAACGTCGCACGTCCGCATACAAATTGAAGAAGTTCAGCGGCAACCACGACACACCAAAGATCACCGCAATGCTGATCAGCAGACAGTTGGTGCGTTTCATGCGTCTGCCACGTTCCACTTTGCGTTGTGTCGTCTGCACCGTCACGACGGTTATGCGATTCTTTAGTTTGTTGTAGATGCCAAAGTAGGCACCGGACACAATCAGTATCGGCACCAGGTACTGTACGCACAGCGAGAATATCGAGTAGTAGAAGCGACCGTGATTCAGCGGCCAGTCTTCGATGCAGAAGGAGACACCGCGTATGCCGAGCGCCTGCAGCACCTGCGGTATGTCCGCGTGTATCAGACGCTTGTAGATGAACATCGGCGAGGCGAGCAACAGTGCCAGCAGCCAGATGCCGATGAGTATGGCGAGGGCGCCAATAAACTGCAGATTATCGCGTGTGGGGTAGACGATGACCTATGTAAATGGAAGATAACAAAAAAAAAATGGAAATAGGGAAAAGATAAATATGAAACGATTTTTTAAAGTATATATTGAATAGACTAGAAAATATAAAATAAGCTAACCTTACTTATTTTTATTAAAACTTATTTTATGTTACAGAAAATAACTTAATTATTACAATTACATCCTTGCTATACATATCGAGAGTGATAACTTTGATTTCATTTTAAGTTTTTCCCATCACGTGTCGCATTAAATATTTTAGTACATTCTTAATCACTTTCTAGAATACTAAAATAAAGATTTATTAAGACAATTTTCTTTTATTTTTCAAGATAAAAAAGATTGCTACACAATTGCTAAAATTTTCATTTGAAATGGAGAAGATTCCAAATGAAGTTAAAATTTTTCATTTAAATTGATTAAATTTGAAATGAAAATGGGATTTTAAATTGAAGTTGAGAGAATTCCATTTTAAATTGAGATTTTTCCATTTGAATTAAAAAAAGAAATTAAATTAAGATTTTTGGGCCATTCCACACCAAATCGACTAAAAGGGTCAAATTTGAGATTTTATTTTATTTTTAACAGAGCTACAGTGGCTCAAATGAAATGCTAGAAACTCCGTTAATTTCATTTTAAAGCTAATAGAAAATTCTTTCATAAAAATGAAGTTGTAACTTCTAAACGTGAACATGTGGCCCGTGGTCATTATACTTGCACCTTTAAATTGAGTACCCTTTTTAAAATTCTGAAATAATCCTAAGTTTTCCAATTTTATTATTAATGTTCATGCAAAATTTCAAGATGGTATTTTGATGGAATCATATTTAAAAAATAATTTTCTAAATTTTTATTTATTTTTGTATAGAAAAACTTTTTTTTTCTACAGTAAAACTTGTAATAATTTCAGAATATTGTTACGAAATTTAGTCTATGGAAAACAGTTCTACAAGTTCGTATCTCTGGATTGATCTTCCATCTCTTTCTCGCACACTGCCTCAGTGCGCTGAATAATCTTCCGTCTCTTTCTAACACATAGCTTAGTACGCTGAATTGTCTTGCGTCTCATTTATTATTGTTGAATGCTTGCACAGTGGGGCAAACTACATCTTTTCGTAACAATATATATGTAAATCTGATTTCTAAGAAGGCGTCAGTTTGATCATATTCAATCTAGTTTTTGAGATATTGATTTTGGGATATAGTTTTTACGATTTTAGAAAAATGGTATATATCTCAATAACTAGAGATAATTTAATGAAACTGAATCGAAATCAAAGTCACAAATACTTTAAAAAATTATTGCATATTTTACTTTTGAAAAAAAATTTTTTTTTTTTCAATACAAAAAATATGTAAAAATTTAGAAAATTAATTTTTAAAATATGATCCAATCAAAATAACATCTTGAAATTTGCCATGAACATTTATATTAAATCAAGCAAAATATGTGATTTTTTTTCAGAATTTTAAAAAGTGTCCTTTTAATGACATCCATTTTGAAGTGCATGGATAATTGAACATGTTGAAGTTTTGAAGTTACAACTTAATTGGTATAACAGCTAGTTCTATTAGCTTTCAAACGAGCCATCAACGGAGTATTTCTACTTTAAGAGATATTGAAATATGAACAATCTTATAAAAGTGATTTTTGGCCCATTTTTTGTAAATTTGAACCACTCTGGAAGTAGTGGGCGAAAAATAAAACAAAAATTGATCAATGCATATCTCGATACCTTTTATCAGTTGTTCATATTCATTGAAATCGAAGTAGATGTGTTCCAACCGCTGGTCGATTTGGTGTGGAATGGACCCTTTATCATTTGAAATTGAGAAAATTGTAAACTAAATAGAGATTTTCCATAGAAATTGAGAAAATCAAGATTTTTAAATTTACCAGAATTAGATAGAATTCATTTTTTCAAGTTTCATTGGCTCTGAAAAATGTTTAAAATTTCATATAAAAAACTGATGCATTCAAAATAAGCACTATCATTTACACCACTTGATATTTCAATAGGGCCTTGATCGGAAAATGTTCATTACAAGATGACAAATATGATAAGGTCTAAGTTAAGTATGAGCTGTATATAGGGAAATATTTAACTCTATCGGCTATATTGGTATTTGATATTAATTAAAATGTTTCGACCATATATTGTTTTCTACATTTTTTAAGCTTATTAAATGTGTGTATCGATAATGAAAACTTTATTAATATCAACACTAGGGGAGCCAGGGAAAAGTGGGACATGGGGTAATGTGGGAAATTGCAATTAAAAAAATATAAATATTTGCCAAGTGCTTCTTAATATGGCAATAACTTTTTCAACCATGATTATAATCCGCTTAATTCTATTTTATTGCATTTCGAGGACAAGTGGAAAAAAATGTTTTTGAAAGTTATTTAGAGTGCTGATGTTTGCTATTAAAAAGTGAGAATTTTATCGATTGTAATTAAGTTATACTGAGATGTTTATGAATTTGACCTTTTTACTTCTTATTTTTTCTTACATTAGCAATCTTTTTTTTACCTTATTACATTTTTTATCCTTAATATATTTGACTTTGTTGTGAAAATAACAACACATAAAAAATAAAGACTAAAATAGAATTTTAATACAAATTTTGAAATTTCCCACTTTACCCCAGGATATTTGAAGAGGTCCGAAATTGAGCTGTTTTGAAAAATAGCTAAAAAATTAGAAGGCACATAAATGGCATTCCGTTAATGCAAAAAATTAGATCACAAACCAATCTATAGACCTTTCAAAAGATTTTAATAAATTATTCAAATGTACTTTTTCGAGTTTAATCAAAACATGTCCCACTTTACCCCAGGTTCCCCTTATATTTGCATCTATTAATAAATTTAAATTAGTCTTGACAATTAAGAGAAAAATTACGTTTAAGGTTTTTTGTAAAACTATTATGCAACAGTACGCTATTTTTTTATTCTATGCAATGGGTTAGAACACAATTAGAACACAACAGCAATTATCTCAAAATGTTATATAATAGGAAATAATCACCAGCGAATTATATAGAATTGATGTATGGGATTTCCATGGAAAAACACGGTTGGGTAGTGTTTTCCAAAAACGATTATTTGAGCCTATTACTGAATATTTTTAAGTCTATTGGGTTTTTATTTATTGCCTTTCATGGGCTTTGAATACGAAACCTATTAATTTTATTCATACGAAAATGCTATAAAATAATATTAAATCTTTGTAATCTATTGTAATAAATTTTGAATAGTTTAAAAATCCATTCAAACTATTTAAAATTAAAGCAGCCTCATGATTTGAAATTCTTAGAAATTCACATAAATTCTCGATAATAAATGGTTGGTTGGTAGCGGCTTAGTTAGTATAAAACACACACCTGATATCTGTCGAAGGCAATCGCTGTTATTGAAATAGTCGACACAAAGATGCTGGTGGCCTGCAGCATAGCAATCATTTTGCACAGAACGGCGCAAGTGCCAAATGGCCAGAATTTCGAGAGGATTTCCATTAAAGTCAGCGGCATGGTGACTAGGCACAACAGCAAATCTAAAATTTAGAAAACACAATATATATTAAAAAAAAAAACATAATCTAAACAAAATTTAGCATAAACAAAACTAACACCTAGTGCAAGTTTCAGGCTGTAGGCGAAAAACTCAAAAATAAAGTTCAGAACTTTGAAGAACTTAAGAAAAATCATAAACTTGGAACTCAAATAAAATACTACGCAATCTGTATGCCTTACAGCACAAGAAAATCACTTTGATTTTCTTTTTCAGTTTCAGGTGGTGTGGGCTATTTTAACTACTATGGCAGCACTCACCTGATATGGCCAAATTTAAAATAAATAAATTTCGTGCCGTTCGCATGATTGGCTTCCGCACCACCGCAATGACGACCAATGTATTGCCCAGTGCACCAAATATAATGAGTACACTGTACATGATGATTAGAATGTGATACCAGGGTCCGTCGATGCTGCGATTACGCGTGAAACGTTCCAACAGCACTGGGTCCAATTCAGCGCTGGGTCCATTGCCGCCGATGCCGCTGTTGTTGCTGCTGCTGCTGCTGAAATTCGCCAGCAGGCGCGTCGTCATGCTGTTGTTGATGCTGCTGCTACTACTACCACTGATGCTGTTTTCCAGATAATTGAAGGAACTTTCGAAGGATGATTCGCCACTTGGGGCAATGCTGCTGCGACTGCTGTTTGCGAGTAGAATTTCCGCGGAGCTGCCCGTTATGCTGAGCAGGGCGTCCGAGTGATTCATGTTTATTATCTGCAAATAATAAAATCATTTTTAGATAATTAAAATTACAAAAACACGCCAACTGATTAAAACATAATAAAGTTGAGCAATTTGCATAACATTGTTTTAGAGCGGTTACTTTTCCAGCAACAGCCAATGGGGTATAACTGTTCGATGGGTTGGAAAATATTCAAATAAAATCATAAGTGACTAAAGTACAAATCCAGTGCGTTTTGGGTACACGTGTCTTTTTTATAATGTAAAAGTGTTCATCTTGGGTTTTGTTATACATAATATTATTCAGTTTCCAAACATATTTATGTTCAATTTATTTAAAAATATATATGTTTAATACAAACTAATACTGATATTTAAATTTTAAAAAAATAAGTATCTCTGGAAACATATTTACATTCAGTTCGTTTCAAAACATATGTATTTTTTGTTAGGATGTAATGAAAAATATGTACTTCAAGACATTCATTTTATTTCAAAACATTTACTGTCGCAGACTCTATGCTTGCAAAATCAAATGAATGTGTTGCTCACAACCACAAAGCTCAAGTAGTGTCAAAACAAAACACAAACAAGACGTAGTTGTAGTGAAGAGGTCTATAATTATGAGCAATACAAATTCAAATACTGAAATGAATTGCATATAACAATGAGTAATCGGTGCATTTTACATTTTTTTCCATTAATTTCATTAATATTGAAATATTTTAATATTGAAATATTTTAATATTGAAATATTTTAATATTGAAATATTTTATAATATTTATTTATTACATATAAATATTTTTTTCATTATTTATGACCAATGCTTTTTTTTGTTGTACAACATTTTTTTTTAACAATTTTGAAAAAATAATGTTTGTTTTATTTTTATAAACAAAGAAATAACGACAACAACATTACTGCTTCGAACGCCGAGCGGCAGATTTGTTGTTGTTTCAATGTTTGTCTTCTCACTCGTTACTCATTGCGCTTTCTCGCTGCACTCGCTGTATTCGATGCATGTTCAGCGACAGTAGTGTAATTTGGTTTTGTTTTTCATTGAATGTTTTGAAAAAAAAAATGTCTTGACACTACTTGACACCAACTACATGAAAAATACTCAAATTATCAGCGAGAGTAGTGTCATTTGGTATTTTTTTTCTTAGAATGTTTTGAAAACCAAATTTTTTTGACACTACTTGACATCAATAGTAGTGAATATTTTTCAGAGGGAACTTCAAATACATTTTCGAGATGTCTATTATATATTCACTACTATTGATGTCAAGTAGTGTCAAAAAAATTTTGTTTCGAGATGTCTATTATATATGAACTTAAACCATTTTAAGGGAAACATCAAAAAATATATAGTGTTGTTCAGAGCTTCTTGCAATATGTTCAACTCAATACAACACTGAACAATACATTTATTGCACAATTATAATTATGTTTACATTAAGCTTGACACATATATGTTATGCATGCAAAATTATGTTTGGGAGATCTTATTTTTTCCAATATATTTTATAAATTATAAATTTCTTTTTGCAATATTTCAGATTGTCAATGGTTTTTAAATGAGCTAAGCTAATTATGAAACGAAAATCAATCGCACTTTTCTGAATTAATTTCGATATTCTCAATTAATACAACTTGACTATATTTCAAGTCATTCTGAAGGTAAAATGTACTGAATTTTAGTTGAATATTTTGTAAACATTTTTATACCATTCTAAAATTGATCTATAACTCATATTACTCAGTATGAAGTGTTTTTCTAAATGATTCAATTAATTTAATAAAATCAACCTATGTATTTTATGCTTGTAACTGTCACAATTCAATTACTATGTTTGTGTTTAACATGGCAACTGTCTGTCACCACTGAATTGTAGTGTAAATATTTTTATACAGTTTACTTAAAGGGTGATATTTGAATTAATTATTTTACCTACATGGATGGTGATGTAAATTTGGTTATTGTTGTTTTGATAGTTGTAACACTACGTTAATGTTTGCCTTGTTATTATAGATAAATATTTGTAGAAATGTTGATAATAACAACAACAAAATATTTGTGCAAACAAATTGAGTGCATAGTAAAACGAAACTATAATTTATAGTAGGGGTTATCACTGAAATTATTTAAATTATGCTAAAATTCTGCAGTAGTTATTTGGCCAATTATGTACGTATTCTGCAGAAAATAATTATCTACCTGAAATTAGTAGTCACATAAAACAAAGCTAAAAATAACAAAATATATGTGTCTCGTAACGAATTATTTAATAGTATTTATTAAAGAATATTCATTCAATTTTAATATATTAATAAGTATGTGAAATTTAGCGAGAATACAAAAATGGACCAATTAACCTTGTCATGTCACATGAGAAATTTTTAAAATAGAGACATTTTGATAGTTTTCGCATTAAGATTTATTATAACAAAAAGGTAACTACTTCCTGACACTTGTTCGTAGTGATAGCATTTTTCAAAATTAACTGACATGGGAGTTCGATATGAATGCATTCTACCGGAGTTTTCGAGACATTATACGAAATCGATAATAAAAAGAAAATAATCGAAATTCTAGATTTCTTCGAAAATGTTTTACGATATCGCGTTGTGATAAATGTTTAGATATTCACAGAAAAAATTCATCATCATATTTATGAATCGCGTTCATCAAACCATTATTAATTGTATTGAAGAACGATTCGTAATATTGATAACTACAAAACATCAATGTGATGAAATCATTATCAATATGATGAATGACCGATGAGTGTTCCTCAATATGATGAACTGTATGTGATGAATACGTTTCATCATATTAATAAACAAATACATATATAATATAACATATATATATATGTATGTACATCATAGTGAAGAATGTTGTTCACCAAACCAAATTTCAATTAAAATATTTATTTTTCCTTCATTTTTGACATACTTCTCAGTTCTCAAGTAGTTCTTGTATGTTTTTTCATATATAATGCTTAAATTATTGAAACCATTTTTTTTTTCGGACCTATTTTTTTTTTTAGGAAAATTTTTTATTTTTAAAAATATTTTTCCGGACAATTTTTTTTTTTACAAACAAATTTTTTTCCACACCAAATCGACCAAAAATTTCAAATTTGAGATTTTACCTTTTCGATATTAATGAACTTTTGGCAACTGATAAAGGGTATCGAGACATGCACTAAACAATTTGTTTTTATTTTTTCCGACCACTACTTCCAGAGATACAGTGGCTCAAAGTTGGAAAAAAGTGCCAAAAATCACTTTTGTACTGTTGTTTATATTTAAATATCTCTTGAACTTAAAAGCTAGAAACTCCGTTAATGTCTCGTTTTAAAGCTAATAGAACAAGCTTTTAGAAAAATGAAGTTGTAATTTCCAAACGGTAACATGTGGCCCGTGGTCATTATCCTTGTACTTCAAAATTGTGGTCCTTAAAAAGGACCTTTTTTAAAATTCTGAAAAAAATCCTAAATTTTCGTCAATTTATTGTTAATGTTCATGCAAAATTTCAAGATGGTATTTTGATTGCATCATATTTTAAAAAATAATTGCAAAAAATTCATTGAAATCGAAGAAGGTGAGTTCCAACCGCTGGTCGATTTGGTGTGGAATGGCCCATATATTTTTTTCTGACAATATTTTTTCAGTCGATATTTTTTTACGATTTTTTTTTATTTTTAAATAGCTTAAAACTTCATAAATTTCATACATTTTTGCATAAATATTATGAATGGTCGAAAAAGTGTTCATCAATATGATGAAGTGTATGTCAAGAATAACTTTAATCATATTAATGAACAAATACATAAAATACAACATATATGTACACCATATTACAGAATGTTGTTCATCAAATCAAATATCAATCAAAATATGTATTCTTCTTTGATTTTTGTTGCCATACGTCTCAGTTCTCAAGTAGTTCATAGATGTTATATGTTATATAATGCACAAACTATTGAACAATTTCGGACAAATGTTAAAAATAATTTTTCAAAGAAATTCTTTTTCACGAAAATAATTAATTTTTTCGGCCAATATTTTTTTCAGTCTGTATTTTTTTTACGAAATATTTTTTTTTTAATTTTTTTTATTTTAAAATAGTTTAAAAGTTCATAAATACCATGAATTTTTTCATAAATATTATGAATGCGTTCATCAATATTACGCATTTGTTTCATTCGGTTTTTTGAACGATTCATAAGTGTGATTTATTTGGTGATTTTTTTAGTCGCAATGACAAATTCATAACATTGATGAACAAAGTCATAATTAGTATGAACTTTTTCTTTCTGCGTACTACTTCTACAAGTCATACTAAATATTGTTTTATATTTTTTAAAACCATATTTCACATACAACACTGCAATGCTGTTAATGTCTCATGTAATACCTCAAAAGTTACCTCGTAACAAAAGCCATTTCCAAGTATAATCTACAGCGACTTTAAGACCCACTTTATGTCCTAACAACATTTTGCAAATTAGCTGCCATTTTCCATAGAATCCAACAGATAAGTATCTTTTTTTTTTTTTAATTTGAAATGTCAAGTCAGAATTTTCAACAACTCGTGTTATCACAATACATTGTCCAGCTATAGCTCGGGTCATGCATTAAGTAAGATTAAAATTGACTTAAACATCCTGTCGGAACGAACCTTCGCTCAAAGTACGTGCTTCATATGCAAAACACGTTCGCCGACAAAACACTAACTTAGTTTGTGGCAGCACATTATGCAGTTGTTACGAAAAACGGCACATTAGTTGCTGTTATCAAACTGACTTTAGCTGCGATAATTCCCCACAGGATATTTGCCTAAATATGTCGTATAATTACGTGATAGTTCAAAAGCCTTGCCACATCATAATAATATAATAAATTTTTGTATAATTTCAAATTTCAAACTTTAGATTATGATTTGAATTTAATAATTTTAAGATGAACTCTTTTTTAATCTTTTCTTAAATCAGTCCCTTTTATTTGACATTTTGTTGAAAAAGCCCTTACGGCATGTTTTAGCATAGTTCAAGAAAATATATTACAAATTCTTCGTCAAATTTCCATAGTTTTTAGCGCCACCGGATGTGAGTGCACAACTTCCGGTTGTGCTTATGTGCTGCATATGTATGTACAATATGCCTTAAGGACTCATTTAAAACAAACTTCAGGGCAGAGCTTTGTGTGGCTTACAGTTGATCCTAGTGGGGAAATATGCGAAACTTGACGACTTTGCTGAGTAAACATGTGTTGAATGTCTTTGAAAATTTTACTGTATATGTATGAGTATCTGCTATATATATGTAGTAGCTATCAATACAGTCTCCTTTGACTTTATATTTGCTCGGAATTTCAATTTTGCCATAAATTTTGATGGGAAAATATTCATAAAATTGACTCCGTTTTATTTACTAATAATAAAGCAGATCATATGTTTATATTCCTTTTCTAGGAATTTTCGTTATAACACCGAACATAATCTATTAATATGATAAACATTATTTGAAAAATATATTTAGTTTATTTTGGTAGTTAAAATTAAGTTGACTGAAATAAAAACTAAATATTGGCATATTCCATTTTAATACAACGAAAAATTGACCATTTTGAGACGTCAGCCTCCTTGAAATTGATAATTTTTTGCATTTTTGTTCCATCATACTAAACTTATAAAAATTAAAAATTCAATATGACGAATTTATTCATAAATATTATGAACTTTTGGTACCACCATTCATTAAATGAAATATCGATGAATCATAGTGAATAACGAAATATTCAATGCAATGAATTTGAATAGTCATATTGATGAATATAAACATAATATCTATGAATTTGTTCATAATATTTATGAGTAAATATTCAATATGATGAATATAGTTAAACACATTTTTTACGAATTTTTCAAAAAAAAAAAAACTTTGAAAAATAATACAAAAAAATGTTATTGGAAAAAATTGTATTTAAATTTTTTTTCGAAAAAAAAAAATTGTCTGCAATAAACTTGTCCGAAAAAAATGTGTATGTAAAAAAAAATTTCAACAAATTTTTTATTTATTTTAATATATTAGTTGTAATTATAAATAATTATATTATAAAACATTTTACTAATTTATGCATGTCGAGCAAGCATTACATGAAATAACATACAAGAACTACTAGATACCTGTGATGTAAAAATACTAAGAACGATTTTGATTGAAATTTGGTTTTATGAACAGCATTCTTCAATATGATGTACATATATGTTATATTTTATGTATTTGTTCATTAATACGATGAACATACAGTTCATCATATTGAAGAACACTTTTTCGACAGTTACCAAGCGTTCATCATATTTTTGATCACATTCATATAATTGATGGCGTTAGTCATTAATATGATGAATGGTTCTTCAATACAATGAATGGTGGTTTAAAGAACGGATTTCAACAATATGATGTACAATTTATTTCTGTGTGATTCTCAAATAAAAATAAAATGTGAATAGTTTAAAATGTGAATTGTTTAAAAAGTCACAGAGGTGGATTAATTTAATTGCGTTTATCTTAAAAATTGGTTTAAAGTTCATATTAGGTATCATTTGAAAGGTATTAAGATGCCCGTTAATATCACATATCCATGCCGAATATGCCTTCTTCTGGGTGTTACAAACGGCGCATAGTCTGATTTGTAGCAGAAAATTTGTAAAATGTTTAGTTTGAATGTTTAAATTCAAAAATTTAGATTTTATTTACTTCTAACGCTTATATCGGCCAGATTTGGAACTAAGGACTGCGTCGAATAAAATTGTCCGCTACAAAAATGAAAAAATCTAGAAATCTAGTAAACGAATTTTTATAGAATAAAATATTTTTTTTTGCAAATTAGTTTTAGATTTAAAAAAAAATATAAAAAACCAGAAATTAATATTTTTTAATAAAAAGTTTAAATTTTTCCGAAACCCCTTCCATTATTCTTGTAATGGTAGGTCCGACACCCTCACAGCTGCAGAAGACCACTTTCTTTTAAAGTCTTGAAGGTCTTTGGCCACTTTTTTTGTTGTCTTCATCTCCCTTTTTACTAAAGCCCAGTATCTCTCAATCGGCCTGAGTTCTGGACAGTTTGGTGGATTGGCTTCTCTAGGCACCAAAATCACTGCATTTTGTTGGATCCACTCTAAGGCCGTTTTGCTGTAGTGACATGAAGCGAGGTCAGGTCAAAAAAATGTGGACACTTCATGTTGGCGTAAAAATGGAAGCAATCTCTTTTGCAAGCATTCCTTCACATATATTTCGCTATTAATTGTACCCGATGTCACGAATGAGCTGCTCCTTTTTCCACAACTGCAAATTGCATGCCAAACAAGGAATTTCTTTGGGAATTTTGTAATTTTTTTTATTTGAATTTTTCAGCGACATTTCCTCGAGAATCGGCTGTATAAAATTCCTGCCCAGGTAGCTGAGAAAAGTCCGCTAATACATAAGTTTCGTCGTCCATTATGCAGCAATCGAATTTAAAAAAAAAAACTTGGTTCAGCTTTTTAGCTCGTTGTTTTGCGGTTTCATTCTTGACAGCATTTCTATCCGGAACTTTTTGGATCTTGTACGTCTACAGCCCAGCTTCTTTCTTAGTCCTGCGCACGAAACATTCTGAGCAATCCGCCTTTCTCGCCAATTTCCTTCCGGATATGCTTGGATCTTTCTTTAAAATATTCACAACAATCTTCGACTTTTCACGATAATGTGGGCTTTTTTTTACCAGAACCTTTCTTCCGTTCAATACTCAGGTCTTCCTTAAAGCGGTTGATAACGCGAGAAATGGTCTTAGGGTTAGCCCCTACCTCCTTGGCAATTTTTTTAAAAGACCAACTAGGTTGTTTTTGAAAATTTTTAGTTATATTCTCGCACTTCCACTTCGTTTGCCATTTTCGCATTAAATAAATTTTGTATTGACTATAACTGACACAAATTATCTTCTGTCATTTAATTCAGAGCTACTATGATCAAATTTTTTTAATTTGAATCTTGCAATAGCACAAGGTTATTCATTTAGCTATAAGCTAAAATCAATTTTGGCTTGAAAACTTTTAAAACATTTTGCTTATGAACGTTCAAAGTCGAAATCTTGAAAAAAAAGAACGGAGACTTTTTCTTATATTTTCCATATTTTTTTTTATATTTTCCATAGCATACAAACTAAAAAAGTGAAACAATCGATTTTTTCGTGAAAATACATAGAATATATCCAGTATTCGAAAAAGTGTAAGCTGAGCGCAATATCTTTAAACATTAAGGAGATTTTAGAACTCAAAGTGAAAAAAAAAGAATTCAAAAACTCAGACTTTTCAAAAAATTTTAAAGGTTCAAAATTTAAAAAAAAAAAAAATATTTTTGGTTATCTAATCTAATCATGTTAAATATTAATAAAAAATAACTTGTTTCAAGAAAAAAAAAATTTCTATATCAAAGTCAAATTTGAGATTTTACCTTTTCGATATTAATGAAATTTTGGTAACTGATAAAGGGTATCGAGACATGTATTATCCATTTTTTTTTTCTTTTCCGAGCACTACTTCCAGAGATACAGTGGCTCAAAGTTGGAAAAAAAAGGGCAAAAAATCACTTTTGTATGGTTGTTCATGCTAAAAACTCCGTCAATAACTCGTTTCAAAGCTAAGATAATGACCACGGGCCACATGCTAACGTTTAAAAGTTAATTTTTCTAAAAGCTTCTTCTATTAGCTTTAACACGAGCCATCAATGAAATTTCTAGCATTTCTAGTTCAAGAGATATTTAAAAATGAACAACCATACAAAAGTGATTTTCAGCCCTTTTTTCGAACATTGAGCCACTGTATCTCTGGAAGTAGTCGTGGGAAAAAATAAAAAAAATTGGTTAGTGCATGTCTCAATACACTTTATTAATTCCCAAAATTTCATTGAAATCGAAGAAGGTGAGTTCCAACCGCTGGTCGATTTGGTGTGGAATGGCCCATATACTAAAATCGAAAAACAATAGAAAGTTCAACTTTGGCTTATTACGAAGCTATATCTAATATTTTTATTTTTGGTATCTCAAAGTCATATTACATCAATTTCTAATCAAACAAATAAAAACGGTATAAAAATTATGCACTGCATCAAAATTACAGAGTTATGGCCGATGAAAAACGTTTTGGAACCACTGTGTGGCGTACCAATCGGAATATACCCTTTCCTTCTTAGTGGGTATAAAAACAAACAAAAAAATGGAATAAAATTAAAATATGATAAGTCGATATTGCATATCAGCATTGTTGCCATTATTTCCAATAAGATTTCAACTTAAGTATTAAATAATCATATCAAACATTTCAACATAATGCAAAAATTATCTTCGTTTGTATACAAATAATAATAAAATATAGTAATAATAACCTTGAACTGTGCTCTCTACAATGCTGTCTACAGTATACGTGAGTGCGTGTGAAAATGCTAAGAAATGTGACACTCAAGAGCTTAATTCTTACACAAAAACACACTCACACATGAGGCAAGCAAAGGAGCGAAGGATATGTTAATAGAAAAAAATGGCCAAAGTTTACTGCTGGTACGCAAATACAAATTCATAGAAAAATACAAATATTATTACAATAACTCACATAAATAATATAATTTCATTGCGCGGAATACTCAAGGCAACACTTCTTAAAAATGCGTTAATAATGTTTATTATGTTAAACAGGATACACGCAGGAGCAACATAATTAACATGTTGCTGCAAAGAGTAATGCATTCAATTTGTACACTTCAGATAATCTACAGTATTAGATTAATTTACACATGAGAACATAATTGGTTTAGTTGTTTTCCTTTGATATTTTCTTCGAGGCTGATATTGAATTAATTTTGTTTTCTTGTATATCTCTAATCACACACGATAACTGTAGCGTTAATGCATAAATATTATGTACTTATGTAAATTAAGCGGCAGCATATTAATTATGTTTGCTAAGCTGATGACGCCATCTTGACAAACAAGGACATGTTTGGGTGCAAAACAAATGGGAAGGCGCGTTGTTGATGACTTAATTAAAACGGGTCTTACACAGAATGGACCCTATATTATGCAAAATGTAAATGAATTATCATAATTTATGGAATATAAATGTATTTGTCTTATTTTTATTATACTAATAAAAGAAAAAACTACATTTTGTGTCAACTTAATCTTAAAAATAAAAAAAATATAATAAAATACAATAACACTGCACCCTGAAAAAAACATAATTTTGCATGCATTACATATATGTTTGAAGCATTAGGTAAATAATATTACAATTTCATTAAAAACATATTTATGCTTAGAATGTACAATATTAGATTTACGTTTGTCTGTATTGTTCTCATTCTACTCCATTTGAAGTAGATCTACTCCATTTCATTTGTATTTTTTAAATCTACTCATCTACTCCTCGACACCAGTGGTAGCATTTTCTACTCCTTCCTCATAATTTTCTTCCCCCTTTTACTGAAATCTGCTCCCTTTTGAAAAAATTGCCTTTTTATTTGATAAGAATATTTTCTTAGCTTTTCTTAGTCGGTCTAAGCCGACTATAATTACCCTACACATATGTGTGGTAACCATTCAAAGTGGTATATAAGTCACCAGGGTATACGAATTCTGAAAATAACTACAAACTTTCCATCCCTGAAGAATTTTCTTTCATTTGATACCCATATTTACAAATAAGTAGGTGTACCGAATTTGGATTTTTTTTTTTTGGGAACCACAAGTCGTTTCATGGGAAAACATTATTTTCATGTATTTGTGCATGAAGTTAATATATATTTGACCAAAAAAGTTTACCTAAGCACGTATGCAGTAAAATTGATTTGCAGATGTGAATTTTATATGAGGTATTTGAACATAAGTGGTCAGTTCTCAGGTCACAATAGATCGATCATGATAATTTTCTTGTTCAGACATATATAAGTAATCTAAATCTAAAGTTTCATTGCTCTAGCTCTTCAACTTTTTCTGTAATCGTGATTTCAACAGACAGACAGACAGAAGGACAGACGAACAGACGGACAGACAGACAGACAGTCGGACAGACGGACATCGCTAAATCGACTCAGGAGGTCATGCTGATCAGGAATATATTTACTTTTCCATACCGGAGATGCTTTTTTCAGGGTGTTACAAACGGCGTACCAAACTCAATATACCCTTTCACTCTTAGTGTAGGGTATAAAAAATCACTTAACTATAGGGATATCTAATATTGTTTGTTGGCACAAATGAATTTATAATTTTCAAAATTTTGACTTTTATTCATATTTAAAAACACACTCCATTGAAAAAAATCCGAATTTATAGTTCATGGCAAGCATAAATGACAAGTCATAGAAAACAAGACATAAATTTTGCCATCTATGGCTAGTAATAGATTGTGGCTAGCCATTTGTAGTCTCATTGCCATATGTTAAGTCATTAGGGATGGCTGGTGTAGACCCCGCGTTAGGTAAATGAACTTAGATTAGCAGTAAACCTGTTAGCTATAAAGCTGACATTTCCGAAGGATTGTGAAGTAATCATTATACCTACAATCAAATTCAAATTTTACCATGCGACGTTCGGTAAATAAAAACTTATATAATGTCAAAAATAATGAGTAGATTTTGTTGCTTTTTTTACAAAATATGAAAATATCAAGGTTCAGTTATGCATAACAAACATAATTTCTCAATAAATTTGTTTTACATTTGACAAAATTTTTGATATGTTATTTCTCATAATACAGAGCCACTATCGAGATGATTTTTTTATATTTTTGTTCTCATTGATAGTGATTAGAAGTAAGTTAGTGCGAATGAAGGATATTCTTTGGAATAATTTAAAAAAGAAATCCATAAATATGTGAAATAAGAATAAAAATTTAGGTTTTGCCATGATATTTCTCAAAATCCGAAGTCGATATAGGAATGATTTTTTTTTTTTTTTTTTACCACATTGATAGAGATCAGAAATAAGTTAGTGTGAATAAAGGATATCGCTTCCAGTTCTAGGAATAAATTTACAAAAAAATGTATAAATTAGAATAAAAATGGAAGATTTTGCCATGTTGTATTTCAAAATCCGAAGCCGATATTGGGATGATTTATTTTTATTTTTGACCTCATTTATAGAGGTCAGAAAAAAGTTAGTGCAAATGAAGGATATTGTATGAAAAGTAAAAAATGGGAGTTTCTGTCATGTTTTTGGCCATACTGACAGCGATCAGAAATAAATTACTGGATATGAAAGATATCGCTACGTTTACTTGATATATAATAATAGTTTGGCGCTACATTCCTGATGAACTTAGGCCGAGCTCTAACCACTTTGAGCTGTGCATGTTATTTTTGTACTCAAAGTGGTGGGACCTACAATTTAATGCCGAATCCGAACAGCGAGTGAGAGCTTTTTCATGCACGCTGCAAAAAAAAGGGCTCTCCCAAACATAATTTTGCAGGCATTACATATATCATTGGAGCTTTATGGAAACAAAAGTATTATTGCATTTCCAAACATTATTATAATAACAGCTAAACATATTTTTGTTTTCGTTCAAACATATTAATGTTCATATTGAATAATTTTTGGGTTATTGCAAACATATATATGTTTGTATGTGAAAAAGATTTTATTTACATGTAAACATATTTATGTTTACTCTATCTTTGCAGACTCACATCTCTTAAAATATTGATGCTATATAGAAAATGGTTGCTGATTATTCATAGTGAGTCTTTTATTTATTAAGGGTGTGTGCGAATTCGACTAAATTGCTGACTAAACTAAATTTTGTCGGTAATGCTGCATTTACTTTTCAATTTAGCAAATTTTCGTGCAAACTAAATTGATCTAAATTGGAAGACAGCTAACAAACATATGATAATCGATTTATTGTGGACTTTAACAATTACCGGTTACCAAATGGCGACTAATAAAAACCCGTACAATTTAGTTTAGTCAGCAATTTAGCCGAACCCGCACACACCTTAATAGTGAAAAATAACGCTGAAAATTTAAAAAAAATATATTTTGTTCTTTTATGATAAAATTGAATATACTACACTTTGATTGCGACAAACATCTATGATTGTATAAACCAAGTATAATTATCACGATTATGTCGCAAACATATTATTTGTCTGTGCGTACACGCTAACATAAATGGCTTTGCAGGCAACATATTAATGTTTGCAATCACACATTTTTTGACTTTAGTTGGTTGTTACTTGTATTATAAACTTATGTTGGTATTCATTTTATAACTTCTGATTACTTGTATATTATAATAAACATATTTATTTTAAAAGTTTAGAAATGCGAAAAATATAGTTGCAAACATAAAATGTTGGCGCCAAAATAGATTATTTCCCTGCCTCTGGTGTTTCTAAAAATATATTATTCCAAATATTATTCTTTATACTTGAAACAAACGATTTACGAGGACATTTCAATTGATTCATATTCATACGAATTTATTAGTTAAATTCTAAGTATAGAGAATCATATTAAATGCCAACACCATGCATATAATTAAAACAAATCATGCTGATTACGCAAATCTACTCATTAATTTTGAAGCAAGGGTGTCAATCGGTTTCGAACAAACAATACATGTGGCCTAAAGTACACTGCGGATTATGAGCATATTTCAAAAGATTCAAATGAGTTTCAAACCAAGTATAATGTCAGAGATGATGAATGATTATTGTCAGCAACATCATACTGCAGTGGAGATGATGAATGATTATTATTGAGGCTATTCAAAACACGTATGCAAAAAGTTTGAAATACATGTCACAGGCATCTCATATATGTTGAACATGTAGTACAAAAATTCCATTACACATTTTTCTCCATTCTCCTCCTGTAAGCCTTGCTCATCACATATGCTACTTGTAAATGTTAATATTTGCTTAAAATGCCAATGCAACAACAGTAAAAATGACATACGGCACCAAGCAAATTTTATCTTAAAATATTAACAAAATCCAACGATTCTACAAAGTGTCACCAACATAGGAAGTTGGTGCACAGCTATTTTTATTTGCAAACAGCTCAACGCAAGACACGTTACCGTTGATTCTTTTTTGTTGGTGCTATTAGTTGTAGAAGGACCGGAAGTTATGCCACGTACACAGATATGCAAATGTATGCTTCCGGGTTGTTGTGTTCATCACAATGTTTTGTACATGTTGATGGAGGGTTTTGTTTTTTTTTTTTTTACTTTTGCATATATAGTTTCTGTTTCTAAGAATAAAATAATTATTATGTAATTTATTCTATGCATGTCTAAAATGTTGTATATAAGAGACTTTTTGTTCAAGTTTTGTTCCGAAAGAAAACACTGAACTACAAATATATATTCGTATCTTATTAACATTGCCAGAATACTGTTGTACACTGAGTACACTACTTGAGTACAATAAATTGAAAAATAGGCTATATCTTAACAACTAAAGTATTTAACAAAACTGATTCCATTTTCGGAACTAGCGTTACAAATGTATTCAATATTTGCTGTAACTTTTACTGCACCATGTTAAAAATTTGAATTTTTTCGGGCAGTGAAATCGATTCACGAATAAAAAATTGTTCACATTTATGGATTCTAAAATAAGAAAATTTAAATGCCACATTAATGTACACATTCTCGCCTATAACCATGGGTCATTATTCGTGAATCGTCTTACCCATACCTCAGATTTTGTTTTATCAAATTCTCTACATGTGAACTTTTATTCAAAAAATACAACTTCTCAGCAAACCAAACGATATTTTGACGATATCGTTTATAGGCTCAAATTGTCGTTTTATATAATCTATAATAATACGAAAACGATAGGGTTTCGATAAAATCGAACCATTCTAGATGATATCGTTGTTTTATCGTTATACATTTTGGATGATATCGTAAATGGTTTTATTTTCTATAAAAAAAAGTATTTGTTCAGAAAATTTAATTTTTTTAGCATAAGTTCTAAAGAACACAATTAAATTATCAATTTTTTTGTTTTTTTTTTATTTTGAAAATATATCATTATTATATTGAATTTAAAAATAATCATCAAATGGTTTGCAGGGAGTTGAGTCATTCCAAGTCAGAAATATCAAATCTTCTCTTCCGATTTTGATGAAATTTTGTCGAGAGATGCAAGCAAAATATGAAATTAAAGCAACGTATAATAGTAACGTATAAGAAAATAGTAGCGTATTAGAGTTTAATCATGGAGATATTTAAAAAAACATCAAAAAAATCATGTTTGACACCGTGATTGAACAACACAAAAGTAGCTTTTTTTAATAGAATTCATATGGGGAGAATTTGAAAAAATCTGAGATGGGGGTGGAACGATTCACGAATAATGTCGCACATATACCTTGGGTAATTATGGATTGGGAGATCAATTTTATTGTACAGAACGCATATGAGCATTTTCTGGGGTTCCGGACGGAACATCCGTACGTTTGTGCTATTAGTATTTAAATAGGACTAAATATCTGCAAAAATTTAGTGCATTTTATAAAGTAGATCAAAAGATATAAATTAAAAAGTGGTCGATCCAGACGGTACAAAAATGGAAGGAGGTTCATATGGAAAGTACAAAAAGTCAACAAATTTTGCATACAAATTATTTTTTTTGATTTATTTAAAAAACTGAGATAATGTGCTTTATTGTAAATTTTTTTATTGTATTTTTTTACTAGAGTGTATATTTTTTTCATAATAAATCATAGAAAAATTCCAGACGAAACACTTTTTTTTTCTTTTTCTAAAAATAATTTTTGATTACAAATTATTTTTTTGAATTGTTTAGAAAGATAGCTGAGATAATTCACTTTATTTTTGTATATGTACACTTTGTTCCTAGAATTTATAGTTATTTCGTAATAATCACAGAAATATTCCGGACGTTCCATATGATAATTTGCAATTCGATTTTTTAATTTAATCTTTGACAGGAATCATTATTACGAAATAAAAAGTGTTGGTTTTAATTTTTTTTTCTTTTTATATTATTTTACACAAAGTGTTGGTACTCTTACCATTAGCTGTTGAAAATGTTCTTGAATTACAAGCAAATTGAAGTTTAGATTTTTAAATGCCGAGTTAATTCAGATTGAGGAATGGAGGATTCAACTGTTATGTTATTTAGTTAATGTTTGTTAGTTTAATATGATAATAAATATATCTTTTTGGTTCCGGACGGGATCATATGATACCCTTTACAAAAATAAAAAATTTGCGCGTTATTTTAATTTCAATGATTATTTATAAGCTTTACAAATATTAACTAAGGTTGTCTGAAAAAACCGAAAATAATATTTTGTATCTGTATGTATTTCAAGTTAATTTGGTTACTCAAAGTACATGAAAATATGGTATATTTACAAGTTGTATAGTAACGTAAGTACTTTTTTATACGTTACCCTTAACGGAATAAAATTTACTTTTCAGATATTTAGATTCACATATTTAAGATTAAAAATTCAAAGTTAATTCAGAGATTTGAGCATTTTGAATTTGGTATAATACTAAATAAATAATTGTACTATTGACCAATTCCAATGGTAAATTATTAAAATTTTGTATTTCAATAACAATATAGGCCTATTCGAACAGCGGGGTCAGAGGCTTTTTCAAGGCTGTGGTAGCGAAGCGTCACATAAGAATTATACGAAACGTAAAATTTAAAATTGATTCTAATTAAATATTTTCAAAAGAAGGTCTTATTCTTTAATATTTCATAAATATACTGGAAATAAATAATTTACGTTTTCATTTTTGTCACTGTTTTCGTATTTTTAATAAGTTTTTAATTTCTTTTTGTATATTAGTTCCCGGAAAACAATAAAAACTTCAAAGAACTACTCTGCAACGTTTAGATAAAGTTTAGAGTTTACTAAGTATTTTACAAGCAAAAAAACTAAATACTAAAGACACTAAACTTTAAATACCTTCTGTTTGTTAATTACGTAAAAACAATTTAAGTTTTAAGCGCAAATTAAGCGAATAACTTTGAGATAAGCTCTTAAAATCTATATGCGACATCGCTCTAAGTTTGCTCTAACTTGTTCAGATTTTAATTCTGCATATTCTGCAAACTGCTGCTACAAGTTAAACAAGTACAGAATGTGCATAATGAACACAAACACACAACACGCATTACGCACTTAAGTTACCTTTACGTCAGGCACTTTACGTAATCCAGCAACGTTAAAGTGCTACACGTACGCGCATCAAAATCAAAATTTACATCGACGTCTTCAACAGAAACAATATCATCATCATTATTACAAAAGCAGTGGTTAGTGGTTATTTATGAAGTGTTCACATTGCTGTGATTGCGATTGATAATATTTTAACTAAAATCAGTAATTGAAATGGTATTTCTTACGTTACAGAATAGTATTGGAATTATATTGATTGAATTCCGATTTATTTTCGAATGTTATGATCAATCTTTGATTTTTGAACGAAAATAGTTTTAAATTTTTGTTTTTTATATAAATTTTTGTTACTGTTTTACGACATTTTTATGTAGTTCAATGGAACAAAATAACGATCGAATCTAGTGATGATCTAAAATTTATTTTTCTTTCATTTATTTTCAAGAAAAAGAGCGAGAACAAGATCTAGATTTTCTTGCAAGAACAAGAGCAATTTAAGAAATGCATGAACAAGAGCAAGTTCAACACTAACACTGCAAGAAAAGCAAGACTCTTGCGTTTGTTTTTATCATTTTAATGTATTTATTATGTTTTTAAGGTAATAATGCAATTCAAAATAATTCATGATATTACTAAATATTGCACAACAAGTAACAATGTAAAGCGCGCAAAATATGAACGTGAACATTAATGAAGATGAGTGTTATAATTTTTTATTGATTTTCAAGGCTAAAGAATATAAGCATCTTTATAAAAAAAAGTGCTTCAAAAGTCGCTTCAAAGAGATAAAATAGACAAAACAATGTTGTTTCTCTTTTCTTCGCTACGTACATCGATTCTGCATATGCACTGTGCTATTCACATTATTATTTTTGTTTTACTTTTATACATAGTTTTTTTGTTAAGTGTAAAATCATGAAGTTTTTCTTCAGTTAAGTTCTATGTGCATTATTTCATTGAACTTATAAAAACAAACAAAAAAATATATGAACATTTTCACAGTGTACCTCATTTAGCTGTTATTGCGTTTTGTGTTTTTGTATTTTTTTTTTTTCACAAATCCGCTCATTCGTGCAACAACAAAAAAATGCGAATAAAGCAGCATCATGCATTTTGATAGAATTTTTGGAGGGACATTTTTTGTACCACAAAGAAAACTCGTTGTTGTTGTCAACTAGATAGCTGTACTAGATACATACATGTAGTGTAGTGCCATGCGACTGTCTATTGTCATGCGTCTGTCCGTTGTCATGCGTCTGCCTGTCTGTTATCATGCGTCTTTTTGTTTCCATGCGATGATACAGGATAGCAACGAAGAGTTGTCGTTGCGTAAGTATTTGTATACGCATCGTAATTCATTATTATTGTTTTCTCTTCTTTCTGTTAGTGTTCGCCATGTAGCGTTTGAATTTGGGTTCGCAAAGATAAATGTTACTCTGCAAGATATTATTTGTGTTCTCTTGACATACGGTACATGTAGCATACGGATTTTTTTTTTAAACTCTGACGAAAACAGGAATATGCTTATACGAAATATTCTTTATATTTATTATGAACGTATATGATCATTTTATTATGGCCTTGAGATTTTGAATTGTCTCGTCTACATCACTTGATTTATACAATTATTTTTTATTAGTTAATTCTTGTTAAAATATAATTCAAATTTTAATGTTAATATATATATTTTTTTTTTTCTTAGTAAAATATTTTATTTTTTGTTGATAAAATTGAAAATAAGTAACTTCAATACAAATAGTGTTGAAATTCTACTCGTTTTCATAATTAATATACAGTCTAAGATATTAATAATCGATCTTTTATTCAAAATTTAAGAAGTCAAATTTTGCAAGATTCTTGCATGCAAGTGCAAGAAAGATATTGCAAGAACAAGATTACCATATCTTGTCTTGTTCTTGCAAATGATAATCACTACGAAAATGGTGTCAATATTATTTGACATTTTGAATTTCATTATTGGTAAAAATAATTTTTGTCGTTATAGATATTGAGCTAATATTGAAATAGTATTCATTTTCGATAAACAAATTTTATTTAGCTCAGATTTTTTTTTTTTTAATTTCAAAAAATTAAAAATTTCGCATCGAGAATTTATCATTATTATATCGAATTCAAAATTATCGTCAATGGTTTGCAGAATACTCATTTCCAAATCAACATCTTTCAGTGAAAATTAAATTTTTAATAAATTTTGTTTATTTTAACCAAATTTGATTAAATTTCAATGTTTCCTTATTTTAATTTTTTACATTGCATGAACATTTAAATTTTGAGTTATAATTTTAAATTTTAATTTATTATTTTAAGTGCTAATTTAAGTTTTTATCTAAAATTGCATAGACTTAATTTATAAATTATCGCATACCAAACGCAACAGTGTGAACACCGCTTTAACACATACTACATAACAGTGTGAACACCGTTTGAACACATAGTAAAATAACAATGCAACAACAACGTAAAGAGATCGATTAAAAGCACTCAGCGCCAGCGAAAAGGAAAGCACGACAAATTGAATGCAAAACTTTGTGACACCGTCAAACGTGATGAATCACATTTTACGGTGTCTTAACGACAAAAATCTAGGGGGTTTTCACAACAATGGCTGCTGTGCTCAACGACGGTGTGACAGCTGACGCGATTGGACCTCAACAGTGACACACATTAGCGGTTTAATAAAGGCAACAACGCAGCAACCATAACAACATTATCATGATAAAAGTAAAGGCAATCATTTTTATTTTATTAATGTTAAGGTTATGATGCTTGTAAATATGATGCCTATTATGATGATATTTCTACATATGTTGCTAGATGTTAAAGAACCATTGAAACCCATTAAATATAGCTAGAGATCCATCCAGTATATAGAAGACACCTGCACGCGAGACTGTTTATTGCTTTGGTTTTATTACATTTTCAACAATGAGGTAATGACTAAAATTTATCACTTCTGATACGGCACAGACACGTAGTGACAGTGTGATAAAAAATATATAAGACATGTTTAAAAACCCATAACCTTTAAAGCTAGATCCCAAAGTTTGGCACATCATGGCTTTAAAAATGTATTTAAAAAGAAGAACTCTTCTTCACTTGAAGAATTTTTCTCAGAATTCAAATTCTAGAACAGTTCAAATGTTTGTCTAAAAGTCTGAGGTATGACGTATTAATACACAAGGGCGACGTCGTTTGGTTTTATATAAAAGTTGCAGAACTAGAATCGATTATTTCCATTTTCACAGCATGTCAGCATTTTATTTCTTAATTTGAAAAATTAAGTTTCGAACGAAACATTATTTTTCAATTTAATATATAACATATTAAAAATAAAATATTAAAATATTTTTATACCCTACACTAAGAGTGAAAGGGTATATTCAGTTTGGTACGCCGTTTGTAACACCCAGAAGGAAGTATCTCCGGTATGGAAAAGTATATATATTCTTGATCAGAATGACCTCCTGAGTCGATTTAGCGATGTCTGTCCGTCTGTCTGTCTGTTGAAATCCCTACTACTTTTAAAATTGAAGAGCTAGATAAATGAAACTTATAACTTAGATTACTAATATACCTACGCTGTATGTGCGAGATCGGTCCATTGTGACCTATGATCCGACCACTTATGTTCAAATACCTCATATAAAATGAATATCTACAGATCAATATTACTGTATACGTGCTTAGGTAAATTTTTTTTTGGTCAAATATATATTGACTCATGCTTTATATGTACATTTTATATGAGGTATTTGAACATAAGTGGTCGGATCATAGGTCACAACCGACACAAGATTGGCAGGACCGATCATGCCAATCTTGTTCAGACAGCTTAGATATATAAGTAAACTAAATCAAAAGTTTCATTGTTCTATCTTTTCTACTTTTTCTGTAATCGTGATTTCAACAGACAGAGGGACAGACGGACAGACAGACAGACAAACATACAATGGACAGACGGACATCGTTAAATCGACTCAGGAGATCATGCTAATCAAGAATATATACTTTTCCATACCGGAGATGCTTCATTCTGGGTGTTACAAACGGCGTACCAAACTGAATATACCCTTTCACTCTTAGTGTAGGGTATAAAAATCACACCGAAATTCACCACATCAAAATTCACCACACTAAAACTCACCACACTAAAGCTCACCACTCTAAAATTCACCGCACTAAAACTCACCACACTAAAATTCAACACACTAAAACTCACCACACTAAAATTCACCACACTAAAACTCACCACACTAAAACTTCTACTGGTAAAAACTCTACGGGTAAGAATTCTGTAGGGGAGAATTCTATCGGGAAGAATTCTACGGGAAAACCTTCTACGGGGATGAATTTTACGGGGAAAATATAAATAATAATTATTAATAGAATCACTCCATATCCTTGAATTCACAAAATCTTGACACGAGTCGTGCACGGGTCCAGCTAGTGTTTAATATTTCGAAAAACTGTTTCTAAATAGCTTTTCCCCTTTTGTCTTGCAAAGTTTCTAAACTTCTTTCAGTCATGCGGAGACAAAATGTCTATCAATTTTCTGAAATATTTTGTGCATATTTCCGACAGATAAATATATGTATGTGGGAAGTATATATAGCAGATTATGAAATATTGCGGAATATTTTTATGCAGATTGTCTTTAGAAAGCGGTTTATTACAAACTCTAATTTTGTATTCCTTCAACTTCAGTGCCAAAAACTTTGTTAGAGTGCTATACGTTTTATAGAAAATTTTCGGAATTATATACAAAATATTCAATTGATATGCCAGAAATTTAGTCTCGAGAAGTATTTAATTTTAAATTTGAATTTACTTAATGTATATAAATGTATAATTAAATAATTACACATTGACGTATACGTAACATTAATTTGATCATAATTTTACAAAAGCAAGTTACATACATAAATTACATATATTGCGTTATTTGGTAGTCATTTGGTAGCAATTTTGGATTTAATTGTTTTTCCTCTTCTGCAATTTATATAATTTTACAAGTAAAACTTTCAGCTTGCACTTTAAATATTATATATTACAAAAAAAATTAAATTTGAAAATATGCTCTTATTTCATGATGTGCTCTGACTTAGAGTTTCTAAGCATACATGCAAGCAAAAGAATTTTATGCAGTGAACTAACCTCACCACGACCTATTTGCATGGTATTAAATATAATGCGGTGGAATTTGCATTTAATTTATATAATTTATTATATGTAGGGGTTGATACTTGAGTATGAAGCTTTGCTTATGATGCTGTGCAAAATGTAAGATGTGGGTGTAGTGCACGTAAAAGAATTTATTAAAAAAAAAACTAGATCAAAGTGGAAGGTGTTTATGAAACGCGCCGATTGCTGCTGTAGGTCACAAGGGTTGTGAAGGTGTGAATATAAAAAAAAAAACAAAATGAATAAAATGTATGAAGAACAGCAGGATATAAAGAGGGTAAAAAATGTTATTATATTCTTTTTTAGTACACATATTTATACTTTCAACTATAAATACTACAATTGCAACACTGAATAAATACATTTTGCAATGTCATAATCTTTAGTTAAATTGTAAATTACTTAAGTTATATTTGAATCGAAAAAACTATAAATATTTCTTCGAATTAATTCATAATAACAATATAAAAAACATTATTTGAAGTTCCCTTTTGGACATAATTTCCCCCAAAAGACTGAACTTTCTTTGTACAAAGTAAATTTCATTTATACAAAATAAATTTATACAAAAAATAGAACATTATCTCTACGTTGCACAGTGTGCGAAAACGCTCTTAAATCGAATGAAATTCAGTATTTTCGGATCCACCCAACCGATTTAAACATTTTAAAATGTGTTATACAGCGAAAACTTGAGAGAACTTAAGTTTTGAAATTAGAGTTTGTATCTTTAATGGTTATGGAGATAAAAATCAGTAAAGTTTAAATTTTATTCATAAAAAATCTTTCAAAACTTGTAAAAAATCCAAAAGGGGTAATTTTTAGGGGGTCAACGTAAAATAAAAAAAATTAAAAAATTTGAACTCTGACCAGTGTTGCCAGATTGGTTAAATATATTTTGGATAAGTTTTATCATTTTAAAAGATTCTCAGTAATATTATCTATCAAAAAAAGTATAACAGAAATATATGTTCCTGAAGAAAAAAATACTTACATAGATTTGCGTAAAAAAAAAGTTTTCCAAAAAAAAAAAAAAAAAAATGGAAAATAACAAAAAAATTTCGACTTTACAATTTTATATTTACTAAACCATTTGAGATATTTAAAAACAGTTTACAGTTGATGATTTATGTGTTAATTGTTATAAAAATCCCATACAAATATTTTGATTCCGTGATAAAATGTACAATTTATGTAAAAATATGTAAAGTAAAGTCTTCAACAATTTAAAAAAAAATCATGTTCCAGTCTATATCTTTAAAACTAATCAAGATAGTTTCTTATGTAAGCACATTTTCTTTAGATCTCAATTTAAGCTTTTCATAAACAAAATAATTTTAAAAATCGGAAAACTTTTGCATTTTTTAATAATTTTTGAAAGATTTTTCATGAAAATAATTTCAACTTTACTGATTTTTATCTCCATAACCATTAAAGATACAATCTCTAATTTCAAAACTTAAGTTTTCTCAAGTTATCTCTGTATAAAACTTTTTAAGTTTTTTAAATCGGTTGAATGGTTCCGAAAATACTGAATTTCACCCGATTTAAGAGCGTTTCCGCACACTGTGCGTTGTCACTATTATGCTTCAATCCTTACACAATAAATTCGTTTTGTGACATTTTTATGTTTATAAAAAAAAAATAAAAAATAATACAATTTCTGTTATTACTGCTGCTGCACCCTATTCTGAAAATATTTCAATTTTATAGCTTTTATGCAGCGTATACCGTATTCTTAAAGGACAAAATACACCCAAGATGCACTTCAATTATTATCCTCAACATCATTATTATCATCATCATCATCATCATCAGCTGTTACAGCAGCTGTTGTATTTTAATGTCAGGCTTAAATTTCTTATGATTTCTGATTATTTTGCTACCTTTTATGTTGTCGTTCACTGTCGGTCCACTTAGTGCATATTGCAAAGGTAAAAATAAAAAAAGGATCCCTTATGTCAACGTCATCATTAACAAAATTACATTACTGTTTTTCTGCTGAAAGAATTTAAATAAAAATAATACTTTCTACAAAGAAAATTCTAAGAGCAAAAGAATACAAAATATTTTATGTTATTCAAATATTGTTGTATTTTATTTTTTATTCAATGTGAAATGTAAAAACTTTAGCAGAAATGTATATTTACAACTTTTAAATTTTACGTGCTTTTTTTTATAAATTGCAACTAAAAATTGCAGGTTTTCCGGCAGGTTTTCTTTGAGCAGATATTCCGTATAAAAACTACTTTACTTCATGAAATTGATATCGTTTACTGAAGAGTAAAGCAGCACTAAAAAAAAAGAATGAAAAATATTTCAAAGAAATTCTACAAAACGAACATATTGCAGCATTTTACCAAAAGACGTCTTTAGAAGCATCTACAACTTTGGTTAGTTATCTTCTTGGCAGCACCGATAAAACTGATGAGACAAGTATCCTTGACTTTATGCTTACCGCTTAAACCTTATTCCCCCTCTTCTGCTTGCTTCAAACACAGTATGAACAGAGTAAAATTCAATTTTGCAACAAAAAAAAAATCAATATTGCACAAAATCATGGTGCATCATGTGGGCAAAAGTTATCTGGAATTTTATTGTTTCTAGCATTCTTTTTTGTATTTTATTTTATTTGTATGTGAATATGTTTTCACTATTTTACTTTTAAACAAACTTCAACCTTCTTAAACTTTCGCTTTAAGTATCAAGGATTAATGGATAAATTATACAAATTATGCACTAAGTTTCACTTATAGAATATAACTGCTTAAATTTGAGAAGTCTATTTTTAACTCGAAATTCAAAAATTTAAGCAGTTTTAAAAAACAGTTATATTCTTCATTATATTCCCCAATATTTTTAAATTTTTAAAAATTTTCACACAACAACAAAAAATTAGCAGATATCTTATTATGATATTCCTATGAATTATAGAATTCTAATCAATATCTCGTATTTAGTTTTTTAAGTTTTCAGTAATACAGTATAAATTCTCGTGTTTGTCCGTTTATTTTGGATTTTGACTTTTGACATATTTGAATTTTCTTCAAATTCTATTGAAAATACTTTATTCCAATTTTTTATATAAAAATTCGGATGGATCTGCTAAAGTTTTGACCAGTCAAACTAAAAAAAAATGAAGTTTAAAGATGTACCTATTATTCACAACACAGCACAACAAAAAAATTATCCGTGATCTAAGTATGATTTTCCGATGGACGTCAAGATTCTAATCACTACCTCATATTCAGTTTTTTCAGATTGCCTCAAGTTTTTAAGTTTTATGTAAAACAAATTTACGGAAATTCACGTGTTTTCTACGTATTTTGGTCTATAACATTTTGCAGATTTGAGTTTTCGATCACATTTCTCTTGTATTCCATTGAGAATACTTTAGCTAATATTTTGAAATAAACCACATGATGGAGAATTGATGGAGACAAAAATTATATTGATTAAAAGTAGCACCACAAAAGAACATTTAAATCAAAAATCGGAAGAGTGAATTTGTATTTAATCTGAAGACTTAAAGAGTGCTTTGTAAAAACAAATTAAGAGGAATCACACAATTGTGGACATATATTATATATTTTTATTGAATTATGAAAATATATTATGCCATTAATAATAGGTACACCTTAATATCAATTGTTTTTGTGTTTTACTGGTCAATACTTCGGTCAAATAAATCCGAATTTCATGAAGTTTATTTTAAAATATTAGCTGAAGTATTAACAGAGGAATATACATGAAATTTGATCGATAACTCAAATCTGTGAAATGTTAGAGTCCAAAATATGTTGGAAAAACATGAAAATTGCCATTTATTGAGCATTGAGCATTTCTACCGTTCACATACTTAGTAAAATTTTATATTTTTAGCAAAATTAATTTAAAAACGATATATTTAAAAAAAAAAGTAAATAGTTAATGTTTTTGTATTAATTTAAAAAAAAAAATCTACGTAATAACTCAAAAACGTGAGGCAACCTGAAAAAACTGAGTATGAGATAATGATTACTAAAATCGCGAATAATTGAAAAAGGTCTCCATTTGTAGTCTAGTGTAATTAAATAAAATTATATATATTATACATGAAACTGGATCTATACTTCTATGCACTTTTCTCAAAATTTGGGTAATTTACTCCCTAGCAAAGGGCAAACTTCTAATTCTAAACTAATTCCATTTTGAAAAAAAGGTACGTCTTTTCGTATTTTACGTGTATAGTGAGCGATCCCGATAACTTTTGTTTGCATTACTATATATTCCAAAATGGGTATTTCCAGTGTACTTGAAACGTCTAACATAAACAAAAATAATAGGTTGTCTAAATTTTTGAATAATTTTTTATTTATTTGAAAGAATGTAAAAATATTTTTGTGTAGAGTGATGTCCGGCATTGAGCATTTCTACCGTTCACATAATTAGTCAAATTTTATATTTTTAGCAAAATTTATTTTAAAAACGATATATTAAAAAAATAAAAAGTGAAAAGTTAATGTTTTTGTATTAATTTAAAAAAAAAAATCTATCCATTGCTAATTTCATCCATAATAAAAATATTTGAATTCTATAAATCAGAATTATTTCTGAAACTACTGCCAATAAAAATTAAAATCATTAGCTTAAGATCATAAACAATGTAATAAGAAGAAGAACATAAAACATAAATCTCTATTGTCCCGTTATCTGTGCACACCTGCTCCAAAACTACTGCTCTCACTTTTCATTCTCTCTTTTCGTCACGATGCACCGCGGTAGTCAGTTCAATGTGTGTCTTGTGCCGTGTGGTTGTCAAATAAATAACTTGCGCGACAAATAATTTAATTATGAAGTTTGAAAGAAATCAAATAGATTTAAAAAATTTAAAGTATAAAAGTGCAAATAACAACTAGAATAAAGTTCATGAAATACGTAAATAATTTGTTGGAATAATAAGCAAATTGTGAAAATTAAAAATTGCCACCACAGCTCTTTCTCTCCCACCGTTATGGATGTCTTTAAAAATTAATAAAATGGGTAAAGTGTTTAACAAAAATAAATCATAGTTATGAAATGAAAAAGTGCAACCAAAAAAAATGTTTGCTAAGAAAATAAAAGTGCAAACAAGAAATGTGTTTAATGAAAATAACATTTTCAATCTTCCTGCCGTCTTCTATTGCGCAGTGTTCATTTCGATGTGTGTCTCCGTTTCTTGGTTTGTCCGATATAATTAATTTTAGTATTTGTTTTATGAATTGTGTTTGTCATTTTAATAAAATGTGAAAAAAAAATATCGCATAAACAAAAGAAAATTTAAAAAGTTAAAGTATTAAAATCTCGAAAAATATCAAATATAGCTAAATGTATGCATTTCTTTCTATAAATTTTAAATGACATGAAAAAATTAGTTTTTAGTTTTTATTAAATTCAGAGAAGTGAATTTTTTTTTCGCTTTTGTTTTTTGTTTTTGGTTTTGTTTTTGTTTTTGCTTTAATGTTTTTGATTCTTATTTTGTGTTTTTCCATTTGTTTTTTGTGGTTCTTCTTTTGTTATTTGTATTTTCTTTTTGTTTGTTTTTGTATGATTGCTTTAGTTCCTGCTTTTGCTTTTGTTTGTGTGTTTCATATATGTTTTTTTGTTTTTGCTTTGTGTTTTTATACCCTACACTAAGAGTGAAAGGGTATATTCAGTTTGGAACGCCGTTTGTAACACCCTGAAAAAAGCATCTCCGGTATGGAAAAGTATATATATTCTTGATCAGCATGACCTTCTGAGTCGATTTAGCGATGTCTGTCTGTATGTCCGTCTGTCCTTCTGTCGGTCTGTTGAAATCACGATTACAGAAAAAGTTGAAGAGCTAGAGCAATGAAACTTTAGATTTAGATTACTTATATATCTAAGCTGTCTGAAAATTATCATGATCGGTTTATTGTGACCTGAGAACTGACCACTTATGTTCAAATACCTCATATAAAATTTACATCTGCAAATCAATTTTACTGTATACGTACTTAGGTAAACTTTTTTGGTCAAATATATATTGACTTCATGCTCAAATACATGAAAATAATGTTTTCCTGCGAAACGAGTTGTGGTTCCCAAAAAAAATTCGAAATTCGGTACACCTACCCATTTGTAAATATGTGTATCAAATAAAAGAAAATTCTTCAGGGATGGAAAGTTTGTAGTTATTTTCAGGATTCGTATACCCTGGTGACCTATATACCACTTTGAATGGTTACCACACATATGTGTAGGGTATTTATAGTCGGCTTAGACGGACTATAACTTTGAAAATCCTAACTATCATAATAACACCTACTTTAAAATTTCCCATGTGATCTAACCTTCCCAACTGGTTTATTTTATCCTCTTAGCTGGTGTAACTCCCAAGTTATAACGCGTTGAAAGTTTAGGTTGTATGGGAGGTCAACGCCCCGTATTCCAATGCCGCCAATATATAGCTTACATCACCCTCCGGACTCCATAGTGTTCTGGTGCCAAATTTCAGTCAAATCTACCAAGCGCTTTAGACGTGATACTGGAACAAATAGACTGACAGACACACAGACGGACAAATAGTTTTATATTTATATTTAAACATTAGTTACATATTAAATAGTTATAGTAAAATAGAAAAATTTTTTTTTTTCAAAATGGTAAATTCGAAATATACGAACTAAATACTCTTTAACCTTTTCTTAATTAAATTATATGATATAATAAATATTTAAACGTGTCATTATTAAATAATTGTTTAATATGTACTTTCTATTAATCATGTCAAATTTCGACATGCTGTTGTAAATCACATAATTGATTTAATACGCAAAAAATAGACTCAACTACAACATCCATCACTATCAACTGCACGAACATCATCAATAAATGGTTGGTCATTTTTCCACATTGAATTTCTGTGTTTGTGTCTCCTGTTACTACTGTTACTGCTCGCTGTGTATTCAAGCAACAATTTATTAATTAATTTAATGAATTATAGCCTGGATATACAATAAAGCATTTTACCTGTGGCGATTACTGTCATTAATGCTGCGCAGCACGTAGTCAATTACGCCATAAATGAGCCTTAAATGCGGCGTATTTGTTCTGATCAGTTTAAGGCATGTTTATGCTCAACACAAAGAACAGACTCGATAATGACGATGTGTAATTTGAATATATTAGCTGGTTTTACATGCAGCAGGACTTGGCACAGGTAGTGGCTTTAATTAGCTCATTGGTGTTGGATTCAGTTGGGGATGGGTGGTATAGTTTTTTGCCGTATGCGATTAGGAAATTGAGTAAAACTAATGGATTCACTGATTATCGTTATTGTTCTGTTTGCTATTAACAATGTTTATTGTTGTGAAAACGTCAGATAACGTTTTGATATATTTATAGCTTAATATCAGAATCAATAAAGAAAATTCGTTTTTTTTTAACTATTAATTTATATTAAAAAGATGAAAATAATTTTAAAAATGTATATGATTTGTTCTACAGAATGAAATATTACATCTTTTAATTTTATTTAAATTAAAAAAAGAGTTATTAATTATAGTCCACTTAAGCATTGAAACAGCTTTTAAATACTTCCATTTTTTGAAAATAAACATATCTATAAAGACTAAGTATTATTCATTGGTACAGCTTCCAATCGGGTCGGAATTGGAGCCCCCTTTTCAATGATATCATGAAAAATACAGACCTTATCATCTATGTAATTGTTTAATATGCTTTCTAAGTTTTATCTAATATTATTTTTCCTAGTGTTCGTCATAAAAATGTATATATTCATATATATATATATATATATATATATATATATATATATATATATATATATATATATATATATATATATATATATATATATATATATATATATATAAATATATATATATATAAATATAAATATAAATATATATATTCATATATACTAAGTAAGGATTGAAACTTAATCGAATAAGAGTTTCGAATTCGGTTTTCATCCTCGTTTCGGTTTCGGTTACAGTTTCGTTTTAAGTTTTCAAAACGAAATGGTTTCGGTATACCGGTTTCAAGTTACGGTTTCGATTTTTATATTATTTTTTCCATAAATTTTAATCTCTTCAACAAGAAATGTAAATATTTTACTAACAGAAGAAGTAAAAATTTGATTTATATTTTAACAACAAAAAAAATATATAAATGTAGCTGCGGATGAGAAAATTCAAAATCTCGCTTGATAACATCTTTAAAATCAAAAAAGAAATAATCTCTGATAGTTAAGACAGATTTCTGACAACGAGATTGAATTAATTAATATAAGTTCTGAAGCTCACAAAAACTATTGTACATTTTGCTCATATGTTTTTTATGAATATCTCAATTTTCATTGCTACCCTGTATAAATCGCATGACAACAGACAGACGCCCTGACACACACATTGCATTTTTGTGAATTTTAGTACAACCGTCCAGTTGGCAACAAAAACTTCTTTTACAACAATACCCACGGATTGTGTTTGTTGTACAAAATAATTTCCCGCAAAAAATCGATTACTTGTTTTTTATTCGCATATTTTTGTTGTTGCGCTTTCAAAAGAAGCAGAAGATATGTGAAGATGAGAGAAAACACACAAAAAGCAATAGAACTCAAATGTAGGTACACTGTTAAAATGTTTATATTGTTACGAAAATTCAGTCTACGGAGTTCGTTCTACGAGTTCGTATCGCTGGATTGTGTACAAAATAAAAACACTCTTATGATTGTTTTAAATTATAACAATTAACTTTATTAATTCACTTTAATAAACAACTTTACTAATAACAAATTCTAACAACTGCTGCATGTCCACAATTTAACTTGACATTTATCACACGAGATGCACTCGACCACTTTACAATCACTACTGAAGTACAGTGCCTCAGATGCGCGGCCTTATATACTGCAGGCATCAGTTCGACACGTTTCGACAAGCTTCGACTTGTTTCGTGAATCTTCTACTCGTTTCGTGAATGACGCATGCTATTGACATCTCATTCGCACTCATGTGTTTTAACCTGCTGATCTTCCATCTCTTTCTCGCACATTGCTCAGTACGCTGAATTATCTTGCGTCTCATTTATTATTGTTGAATGCTTGCACAGTGGGGCAAATAACCTCTTTTCGTAACAATATATTGTTACGAAAAGGGGTAATTTGCTCCAGCAGAGACGGAAGATCATTCAGCACACTAAGCAATGTGCGAGAAAGATATGGAAGATCAGCACATTGAAACACATGAGTGCGAATGAGATGCCAATAGCATGCGTTATTCACGAAACGTGTAGAAGGTTCTCGAAATATGTCGAAGCTTGTCGAAACGTGTTGAACTGATGCATGCATCTGAGACACAGCATGCATCTGAGACACAGCATGCATCTGAGACACAGCATGCATCTGAGACACGACGATATATTAAAAATACAATTTTTTGTTTTATAAATTAAAACATAGAAGTTAACTTAAAAAAAACTTCATTATTAACAAAAAAAAAACACAAAGGAAAGCATACAAATATAATATTGTTTATTTTCAGTGCAAATGCGTAGTTCACAAAAAACGAACGACATTAGCGTATCGAAGAAAGAAAAAGAAATAGATAGCTTTGTCTATTTTGTTCTTAAAGTTTTTGTGTTTTTTTATCGATTTACCGTGATCATGTGTTCTCAACATGTTTTTGTACACAAAGTAGTTTTTACGGAACTCCCGATTTAATTGATATTTGTATTTTAAAGAAAGTTTTTTTTTTCGTTTCTCATAATTTTTTAAAAACCGTTTGAAGACCGGTATAAAACCGAAACCGTTTATATTGGTTTTGGATATCGGTTTATTTCTGATTTTCGTATAACGGATTCGGTTTCGAGTTCGGGTTTAAAAATTGAACGTTTTAAATGAATATCAGTTTCGGTTTCGGATACGGTTTCAATCCTTGATACCAAGTATTAATCAATGGTATCAGAAACGCAGCCTTTTCAGCTTTGTAATTATTTCTAAAGTTTTCTAAATGTTCTCTAATATAATTTTCTCTGTTATTCGTAACAACAAACAAGTTTTATGTATTTTAAGCACGCGTTATCACTTCATATTATCGTTTATTTTGAGTATTTCAATATTGCGCTTATATTATTTAATATATACAATGCAAAATCTGCACTGTCGAGTACTTCAGTTAGTTACTGCATTTTTTTGTTTGTATTTTTGTTTTGTTGCAAAAACGTATTGCATTTTCTGTTTTTACTGACGTTGATGTGCAGCTGACATTTTTGTCTCGTTGAGAGTAGTATTTATATTTCATTATTTTTGCATGTTTTATTTAATTTTCTGTCATTCCTTTAAAATAAATAATTTGTTGAATAAATAAGAGAGAAAAATAACAGCAAAATTCACTTTGTTAACCGGTGTTAATAGTGTATGCAAGGCAGCTTTTATGGTATATAAAATTATTAATGAAACTAAGATAATCAAATTTCGTATATTTTTATTTTTTTTTGATAAACATCTAAATGCAGAACTATTGTATGTAAGAAATATTCGAATTGTAAAATATATTCAGCCCAATTGAGTTTCACGATGGACGGAGGAAGGTCGTCGACTTGTTCTCCTTTCAACGGAAAATAAAAATTAAATTATAAAAATATTTCTAATGCATATTATTGACATAATCAAGTCAAGAAAACTAGTTATACGCTATAATGTTTTTCATGGGGTTCGAAGATGTGATTTACCATTGGAAAGTTCATTGTCTAAAACATGAGTGAAAAATTGATATTCATTTATCAACTCCATAACCCATTTTCTAGATTAGGTACCCCCTGAATTATTGACATCGATAAACCAAACATCATGTTATAACGTTTTGGAAAGTCAATAATTGGAAATTCTTTAATTAAATAGTAAGTTGTAACACTACGAATGAAAAATAATTAAATTCGTATATTTATTCTTATGCCAAATTAAAATTTGAACTCTACCTCTACTTCCGACTAAAGAAATAAAAATAAATCATAAAACAGTTATTTTGACTGCACTATTATTTTAGCAGTTCTTTAAGCTTTATCTATCGGTTGCACTGCTGCCTGTAAATTGTGATAAGCCTTTGAAAAAGCGAATTCACTTTGTCTACGACAACTACGCAGAACCAAACTATAATAAGTGACAACAAAAAAAAAGCATTTTTTGTCTTTTGTTTATGAGAATTTAGACAATATATAAAGCCAATCGACTGTTGAAATGGCGTAAAATCGATAGATATGACCTTTATACAATACTGTTCATCACGACACCAACAAAAAAAAGAAATACTTTTTGCTACCTATGCAATGCTTTTGCTGTAAATGACAATCAATTTATAATGAAAATGAAAAAAATTGCTGGCCTTCAACTCGAATGAGTTTTATGAATGGGCTCCTATGTACATTGTTCTTTTGTGTTGTATATTTCGCTGGAAAAACATGGTTTTCAGTTCATTTTTTGCAATTTTTTTATAACTGCAAAAAAGTATAAAAATAATTTTGTTTTTTTTTTTTCTTTCTATAATAACTTGGTCTTACAGCTGTGCGTGTGCAACAGTTGTCCACAAAATAAATGTAAAAATTACAATATTTTTGCACGCATTTTAATTTGAAACCTTGAACAGTAGCTGGATGAATGCCTTTTGTGGCTAATCCGTGGCACCGCTACCCGCAATGCTAACCGCACTTCAGTCGGTGCACACGTTTTTCTTTGCATATTTATAGGCGCGTCGACGTGTTGCGATTATTTTGCTGATTTTCAAATTTAATTAAATCTCAGCAACAGTCGATCTCATTAAAAATGCGTTGCATATGAATGCGCGAAACCACAACCAAGGCGCACAGTGGGTCCACATTAGGTTTTAGGTAACCAAAAGTCAAATTTTTGCTGTATTGTTTTCAGACTGACAATGGCTTTGTATAAACAAAACAACTATACAAAAAGGTCAATTTTGAAGTAGGGAAATTGTCATAGTTGGTGTGATGAAGTTAGTAAGCAATATGAATGTTAAAGTCGGTCTAAGCCGACTATAAATACCCTGCACATATGCGATAATGTTTGCGGTCACCATTTAAAGTGGTGCATATGTTACCAGATTATATGAATCCTGAAAATAATTACAAACTTGAAATCGCTGAAGAATTTCTTTTCATTTGATACCCATATGTACAAATGGTTAGGTATACCGAATTTCGATTTTTTTTTTCGAGAACCACAAGTTCCCGATAAAAGATTGTTTTCATATATTTAAACATAAAGTCAATATATATTTGACCAAAAAAGTTCATTTAAGTCCGTATAAAGTAAAATTCATCTGCAGATGTAAATTTTATGAGGTATTTGCACATAAGTGGTCGGCTTACAAGTCACAATGGATCGATCATGCCAATTGGATCGAAAATGGTACAGCGTTGATATATAAGTAATCTAAATTAGGAGTTTCATTGATCTATCTCTTCTCGTTTTTCTGTAATCGTGATTGCAACAGACAGATGGACATGGCTAAAACGACTCAGGTCATGCTGGTCAAGAATATAAATACTTTTCCATACCGCAGATGCTTCCTTCTGGGTGTTACCAAACTGAATATACCCAAATACGATGAAATTTGGCTTTAATAAGATTTACCCAAAAGGAATTGAGTATGGAAATGAGCCAAATCGGTCAACGGACACGCCCACTTCCCTTACAAGTCACTATTATAGAACTCTTTAGAAACCAATAACTCGAAAAGTATTACATATATATTTATAAAATTCAAAGCGTATTGTTAGAATTCAGTTAAAAATATACGTTCCAAAAATGGGCGTGATCCGCCACATTTTATTTTTTCATTATTTTTATAGTGTACATTATAGTCGTAAATTATTGAACATTATCCAACCAAATTATACCACTAATATATCCACCAAGAGTGCAGGGTATTCCATAGTCGGGCCCGACCGACTATAAAAGTCCGTCCCATGTGACCGAACTTACCCATGTGACCTAACTTTCCCAACTCGTTAAAACTTATACAGTTCCTAGTTAAAGCGAGCGAATGTCGTTAAATTTTACAGACAGAAAGACGATTACTATTATAGACATTTTAAATATTAGCGATATGTTGACTATAGATGAAATACATCTATGTACTTCTAAACTACGTTTAATTTGAAACCGTGACTGAAAAACTGGAGCTAAGAGTGTCTGTTATAGTATGCAGTGCTTCGGAATTTTTTTCAGGGACCGTAATGAACCGGTATCGGCACCGTTATTAAAATATGTGAATTCGGAACCCATATAAAGTTTTTTGGTTGAAAGCGGAATCGGAACCGCTATTATAAAAGTCTTGCAACCGGAAGTACCGGAATCGTAACTTGTGTTAAAATATATGTGGAACCAGAATCGGAACCGGAACCTCTATTTTAAAATTTTGAAATCAGAACCGATAGTCCAAAGGGTTGTATTCTTTTTACCCGATTTTCTACGTTGATATTTCGGTAACGGTTAATGGGCGGTAGCAGATATCTGTAACGGTTACATACCACAAACTTTTTTGTTTTGATAAAATAAAGACAATTATTAATAAACTTTATATATAATTAAACTTGAACTTTCGTAAAAAAGTACGCGGATCGCTTGTTACAATAAATCGATCGCTCCATTTTTCAATAGCCGACAAACTAGGTATACGCATAATCTAATTTCTGAATGGCATTGATCCAACATTTCTGGTTTTCCTGTAATTGTGATTTCTACACAGAGTTCGGAAATCCTCAATCACGCTCACTCAAACTCATGAGTTTTGCAAAATATGTTTTTTCTTGTTGCTACTCACCTCATGAGTGAGTAGCCAGAAAATATACGGCAAGCTCACAACTCATATGAGATTCGCGTTTTGTGAGTAGAGATTTTGCTACTCACAAGAGAGTTTTGCGTTTCACCGCTCCATCCGCATTACACATGAGAGAGTGCAAGAAGCAAACTCTCACTTTTCGTCAACTCATATTTGTTCAAGGACAAAGAGAATGTGTTGATCTACTCACTGTACAGGCTTGCAAAGGGTAAAATCATTATTGCCATTTCTGTTGGAATCTTCCCATCTCTGGAATTTTTGAAATGTTGTGTAAAATAACTTTTTATATGTACAAGATAAAATATTTATGTAAAGTCATTAAATGTTTGTTTTAAAGTGCCTATCGATTGACATATACCTTAAACCATAAACCTTGACAGTTAAAAAATTACGTTCTGAAGTTTAAAACTAATTTTAAACAAATTAAAATTCAAAATATTTTTTGCCGAACAAGCACGTTATAATGGTGCATATAAATGCTCGACTACATAAGTCAAGTCATCGTGATGTTCGCGTTAAATTCTGTTAATTCATAGACGGAAGACCGATCATTTGGTATTGATTTCAAATAACTTCTTCCATTGTGCTATTTCATTAATAAAATCAGACCTGTCCATGTTTTGTTATCGATAACATTCGATGACATTCAATCAAATTTTAACTCAAATAATTATAAACGGCAATTTCGAAACTGTTGAGATCGCTGAATGCAGCTAATGTAAATCGGGCATTATTTATAAAATAAAACATTTTAAATTTCAACGCAACTCGTCTGGCAACACCGCTTATTCGTTGCATACATACAAAAAATGAGCACCATGTTTATACAATTTGGCCTTGTACTTTTATGAGTATCAGAAAAAGATAAAATGCGTAATGCTACTCCCTCGTGAGGAAAAAAATAAATGAGTTGATGACAGCACTCATGAGTAGTAAAATTTTTACTCTCCGATGATTATCCATTTATGAGTAGAGAGTAAGTCGGATTTTTTTCTCTTACTCACTCATGTCGTGTGTTGTAAAATTAAATGTGTGCTTTCTCACTTATGCGGATTATGCATGAGTGAGTCATTATATATATTCATTTATGTGACTTTCTGAACTCTGTTTCTACAGACATATAGTCAGACTATCCATCGCTAAAACGACTGAGTTGAACAATAATATACAGGGTGTTTGGTTCATCGATGTCTATAATTCAGGAGATTATTCTATGACTCAAAAAAATAAGAAAATGTAAAATAACATTATGTCCTATTTTGCACCCTGTTTATGATGCAGGGTGTTTAGTAAATGTATATTACTGACATAACCTAATCAAGAAAATAGGTTATAAAGTATAATATGGAGATAAATGAATATCAATTTTTAATTCTTGCTTTAGAAAATTAAATTATCTTTATCACAACTTCGAACACCATGATGTCTTCCTTTTTTTAAAACGTACGTAAAGTTGAAATTTACAAAAACTAATTTTTACTTTGCCATTGAATTTCTCAAAATTTCGTCATCGATCACCCCATTATTTTTCTATTTTTTAATAATAGACTAGTTTATTTACAGAATTTTTCTACCAATCACAGGGATTTGTATATTTTTTTTTATATAAAAAATATTTCTAAAAATCGAATTTTGACCACTGTGTGGCGCCAACATTTGGAATTTGCCATCGATTTTGTTGGTTAATGTTGTTACTACTGTTGTTACTCCTACTTAATACGCTCTTGATTTGTTGCTCAACAGCGAAGCATGTTGGCGAACATCTTGTCGTTGATGTTGCTGGGTCTGTTGCCTGTCGCTATTGTTGGCTCTAATTTGCGTAACGCCTACTTCCGACTGACAAACATCCGACTAACAAATTTCCTACTGGCAAAACCTTCCTTTCTATAATTTCAATACTGAATTTCCATCCACACTTTTTCTCATTTTTCTTATTCTTCTTTATTGCTGTGTATTGTGCTTAATTAGCATTTTCAATGCATGGAATTTGAATGAATGTATATGTGATTATTGCAAAAGGTTCGCATTTACCTACTCAAGCTGAAGTTATTATCGTAAAAAAGTTAAAAATTGAAAGTAGGCGTTGAAAAAAATTACATAATATAGGACTAATACGATAGCAGTCCTGCATGTATTTTACGCATCACTGCTTTTGCACAGCTGTTTCACGTAATATTAGTTTTTGACCTCCGACAAAATTATCTAATGAAGCATAAACGAAGGAACGTATAGTTAATAAGAGCAGCAAAAATACAAATTTTATAATTTGCTACAAATATTTTTCGGTTTCCTTTTTAAGTCTTTGGGATGTATGTAAATTACGTATTTTTTACAATTTTAATATTTACGAAATAAAATTAATAGCTATACTGGAAATACCTACATTCAGAAAAAAAATCCTATAAAAATTGGTCAATAGAACAGTTATATTATACATAAAAATAAATATTTTCATATAAACACAAAAACTATTTAATAATATTTAATAGTATTTTGTATTATTTAATGGTATTTACCTATTAAAATCAGAATTTATCTTATTGACTTATTTTAATAGTAAAAAAACTATTGATTTTATAGTATAGTGCACATACACAAAAATGCTGATTTATTTAAATTTATTTTAACCACCCCAAAAACTTCAAACTCACCACACCAAAATTCACCACATCGAAACTGAACACCCTAAAACTTTTAAATAGATCTTAACACTTCTACGGGAATGAATCCTATGGTAAAGAATTCTACGGGGAAGAATTTTACCTGGAAGTTTTCTACGGGAAAGAATTTAACGACGATGAATTCTACGAGGAAGAACTTTACATGGACGAAATCTACGGGAAAGAATTCTACGAATTATGTTACGGGGATTAACTCTATGGGAAAGAACAGTCCGGGAAAGTCTTTGAGACAAATTCTTTTTTTTTGTTTTGTTTAATGTTTTTCTGGTTACTATATTTATAGCACCAATATAAACCAGTAAAAAAAGTTAGGTCCATGAGAAATTTTAAAGTACGGAAATTGTGATAATTGGTGTATTGAAGTTAGTAGGAATTGTGAAAGTTAAAGTCGGTCTAAGCCGAGCACTATACATAAAAGGTAAATAGTGATATCAAAAGGTTTATAGTGATATCATAATATTTCACACCAACCATCCCAAATTCTTTAAACTCACCACACCGAAATTCACCACACCGAAAACCACCACAGCGAAACTTTGAAACTCACCACACTGAAACTCACCACACTGAAATTCACCACACTGAAACTCACCACACAGAAACTCACCACACAGAAACTCACCACACTGAAACTTACCACACAGAAACTAACCACACATATTAAAACTCATCACAGTAAAACTCACCACACTAAAACTCACTATACTAATACTCACCACACTGAAACTCACCACACAAAAACTTCTACTAGGAAAAACCTTACGGGGAAAAACTAATGGGAGAAGAATTCTACGGGAAAAAGTTCACGAGAAAGAATTCTACGGGAATGAATTTTACGGGGAAATATTCTATGAGCAAGAACAGTCCCAGGAAGAATTCTCTTTGAAAAAAGTTGTTTTGGCGGAGAATTATTTTTGTTTTGGTTACTACATTTATAAAACCAATATACATTGTCCTCAGCGAAGCACGGGTCCCTGCTGGTAATATATACAGTCATGTGCATGTAACTTAATAAAACTAGCTTTCCAAACTCGCTATCCAAAAATGTATTTTAATTTATAGCAATGTGTATAAATTTTATTTCTTGCTATAACTCTTCCTCATTTCAAATGTATTAAATAGTTTCATACTAATTCATCAACGCCACTTCAAACCAACGTCTAGCAGAATTTGCACCAAATTTAATTTAAAATCTTCGTTGTCCATTTTCGTTGATGTAGCGTGAAATGAAAATTGTAAACTAATTTATTATTTCATTATGCGACGCAGAGTTGAGTAGCTGTTTTCCAACAAAATTTCACTTTGTTTTTTGCTTTTAGCTTTTGTTCTTGTGCTGCGTAAATATTTGTTTTTAGTATTTTTTTTTTGTCTTTTTCTAACTCTTTTTATATAACTATATCGGTTTGTCATTACATTGTGCAACGCAAGGTTAGCTGTGTCCTTTGGTGAATTTGTGATGCGTAGACTTTCAATAGCCTAGAGGGAGTCCGAAAGTGTTGAACGAAAGTAATTCTTGAAAATTTATATATTTCCGCTTCAATTTACGACAGTGACCGAATTCTGTGTAATGACCTTAAACTTTTTAACAAAATATCTAACAGTGAAGACTATATTGTAATATGATTGTTGAGAGAATAAAGAAAAGCGCTAAGATGATGAAAATGTTATTTAATGTAATTGTTTCTTATTGAAAATTCATTATATTAATGTATACCACAATTCATTATAATGATGTAAAAATGTATTATTCTGATGAAATTATATGTAATGCTGATGAATCAATGATTATATTGATGAATAATTATTTTTTTTATTTATTTTGTAATTGTTGTGCTTTTGATGAATTAGTTTCATAGAATTCATGAATTATTCATTCATGCATTATGAATCATTTACTTTTTACGAATGAACATATTAGTAAAATGATGAATTAATTAAATGAAATTGATGCATAATTGATGAAAAATGCATAATTCGTATAAGCATAATAAGTACAAAAATCAGTGAAAATTATGAAAAGACGAATTACGCAATAAATCAAATGATGAATAGATTATTTATTTTTTAAATTACAACCATTATTTTCGTGAACTTTGCCAATTTTTCTGCCATCCCACAGACTGTTCCTTAATGCGTGGCTCATCATTATCAGCCAAGTAAATTGACACATTTCCGTGCTAATAGCAAATTAGCGACGCTATAAAGCAACGTCTGAAATGGCATGGCTCGCGCCTAAGAGTCGACTACAATTTTCGCATAAACAAAAAACAACAAAAAAAACTAAAGCAGCGACATCTGACGAATGTGTAATGAAACTAGCTTCAATGAAGTGCTTGGTACATTAGCATAAAAGTAATTTACGCACTGCATAATTTTAGGCGCAACTGCTGTGACGCCCGCCATACCGCGGGCATTGCTGCGAAAATTTTCAAAGTTATTTGGATGTTTCTCTTTTTTGCTGCTTGTTATTTATAGGCACTGCCAAACAACATACATAAAATTAAATAGCTAATGAAATAAATCAAGCATATGTAGGAATCTTTGATATATGGCAGATGTGCGCCTAAATGTAGGCAACGCTGTTTTTATTGCACAACCATATATTGAGTCATTGTGCGAGTCATTGAGATTCATTAAAGTGCTGCAGAAACATATAATTCTGAGGAAAAAATATACAAAAAAAACCTTAGAGAATACCATGCATATATAGTTTTTGATTAACGCGCAAATGTAGGCTACAAAAATAGCACTGGGAGCCTGCAATAGATACTACTATTCTCTTGAACCTACGATTTTATGCGCCTGATTAGCCTACTGATTGGCTGAGCTTTTCTTTTGAGCTTTTTAATGCGCTTTCATTTTAGAACCTAACAAAAGTGATTTTTTTTTTCTAAGTACTTTTGTGTTTTTCTTTTTATAGTTCGTGGGCGTCAATTCTGAAAAACTGATAACGAAATAAGCTGTAAAATGGCTGAAATTAAATCTACCGAATTTTATTTCGCAATGATTACAAAGCATATCAAAGCCAACATTAAATAGAAGATTAAAAGCTTTTAATCAAATTTGAAATATTTTTCAATTAAGAGATTTTTTATGTGGTTTTTCTGCATTATATGTTATTTATTTTTGTTTCTTTTTTTTAATGCTATTTTTAATGCGAATAATTAAACTTATTTTCTTTAACATTATTCGGTATAACATAATTTTAGTCAATACTCCATACAAGAAAAAAAAGATTTTCAACTATAACTTAACTTAAAGAACAAAATAGAATTGAAATTTACGAGTAAAACTGAATGTTTTCCTTAAATTACGTACTTTCACAGAAATGTATATTTATTGTATACACCTTTTTTTAAATTTTCGTTTATTTTACTTATTTTCTTGCATTCGCATCAACATTTCATAGACTTAACGACACATATCATGCATATCGGAAGATGGAATTTTTCGCATAGGTGCTATTTGTGTTTCCGTTGTCAGATACATCGCCGTTTTCACATTTGTTTTCCGACGCCCCCATAGTATTTTATTTGCACGCACTCACGCGTTGAACCGTTAAAGAATGAAAAGAAAAAAAAACTTTTTCTGAAGTAGTAGAAATATTGTCACATATAGTAGAAGAAGTACGTACATTTTATTAATGTTCTTTCTATGTAAGTTATTGACGTTTTCCTACGTTACATCTTCGACTACATTGACAGCGTTTTCGAAATGGTATCGAAATGTGTCGAATTTTTTTACTGCGCACGTTGGATCGATATTTAAAAAGTCTCAGAGGCATCCAAAAGTGTCATGTGAAATGCAAAATATAGTATGAATATTACACTCAGAAAAAAGTTTCCAAATAATTTCGTATATCAAAAAAAAAAAAACTTTTTCAAAGTTTATGGTGTAACGTTTATTAAAAAATTTCATTATTTTAACCCTTGCATCGGGTGAAATGCAGTATTTTCGAAACCACTCAACCAATTTTAAAAATTCAAAAAGTGTTGTAGAGAGATTTAAAGTTGGAGTTTGTATATTTAGTGGTTATGGAGATACAAATCAGTAAAGTTCTGATTTTTTTCAATGAAAATTCTTAAAAAAATTGTAAAATAAATCCAAAAATTATCCGATGTATTAAATTATTTTATTTATGAAAAGCCATGTAGATCTAAAGAAAATGTGCTTACTTGAGACAATATCTTGTTTAGTTTTAAAGATATAGACTTGAACATGAATTTTTGTTTTCATTTTTGAAGACTTTACTTTACATATTTATACATAGATTGTACCTTTGGTCATGAAATCAAAGTATTTGTATGGCACTTTTATTAACAATTAAAAAAATATTTTCATTAAAAAAATCTCAAATTTACTGATTTTTATCTCCATAACCATTAAATATAGAAACTCCAATTTTGAAACTTAAGTTATCTCAAGTTCTCTCTGTGTAACATATTTAAAATTTTTAAAATCGGTTAAGTGGTTCCGAAAATACTGAATTTATACCGATTTAAGAGCGTTTGGGCACGCTGCACTGTGGTACAGAAGTCAATTCTAGCTAAATACAGTTATGCGCCAATCCTAACGAATCTTTACACTAAGCATACATGGACTATGAATAGATTTTAATTTGAAAATGAACAAGATTGGTCCATTGCCACGCCCACCTGTCATATAATTGAAATGGTAAAATGATTATAACTTTTGCTTGGAATGAGTTATTTTGTTTATAATTGGTACATACTGTAATTGCACATGACCATTCTTAATATGGGCGTGATTGGCAAACTGCCATGCCTAACATTGTTCTTAAATTATATAACTCGACCATCGTAAGAGATATACTGATAATAAAGGGTTTTTCAATAAGAGCGCTACAAAAGTTTTTTTTTTAATAAAAAAAACGGTTTTGGATATCAATGAAATTCTTTATTCCTGTAAAAGTACGTTCGATGCCATTATGTGCGGAACTCGATTTCATTTGCATGGCTATCACGGACACGCTTGCAGAAGTCCAGACGCTGAACCCAATTTTCGACGGTTTTCAAGCATAAATCGGCCGATACTGCTGCAATTTCACGTTCGATATTCGTTTGAAGTTCATCAATCGTCGCTGGCTTGTTGTCATAGACCATAGACTTGACGTAGCCCCAAAGGAAATAGTCTAACGGCGTCAAATCGCACGACCGAGGCGGCCAATCGACTGGACCATTTCGGCATTCGCTGTGTGGCTTGTGGCGCCGTCCTGTTGGAACCACATGTCCTCCAAGTCCATATCATCCAATTGAGGCCAAATATATTCGGTTATCATTGCACTGTAGCGATTCCCATTCACAGTAACGTGCCGGTCTTGATCATCATGGAAGAAGTACGGCCCAATGATGCCACCGGCCCATAAACCGCACCAAACCCTAATTTTTTCGGGATGCAATGATGACTCATGGAGTACGTGTGGATTGCTGTCTGACCATATTAAAAATAATAATACTTAAAAAAATTTTAAATAGAAAACTATTTATTTTTTTACTATATAAAAAAAAATAATAATAACATTTTTTTTTTAAATTTTAATTTTAATAAGAATTGTTTTAAATTGTGTTAAAAATAATTGTATTATATTAAATTGTTTTAAGATGTTTTTCATTGTTGTTTGTGTTTACTTTTAACACTTTTTAACACATTTTTTTCTAAGTGCACATTTCACTATGTGTCAGGTTTGGCCTACAACCTAGGGCCAATACTTAGACTAAGTCTTGCGACGAAATTATTATTAAGACCAGTACTCGGCTAGTCCTAACTTTTAAAAGCGGGTCAGAGTAATGTATCATTAAAGCAAGACTGGGCCAAGCTTTTTCGCATTTAACATAAATTATCAAAAATTTAACATTATATATAAACTAAACAGAAAAAAAAGTATGCATTTTTTACCAACTACCAGATTCATTTCATTTACCTTCAATCATTTGAAATAAAAATGAATAAAAACAAGAAAAAACTATTTTATATTATATACACCAAATACGAATATTTTGAAATACCTAAAATCGTGATAGTCCAGAAAAATGGGGTCATATTGACCCAATTTGTGCAGAAGGGTTAAACATTTAATTTACACACAAACACACTGCTTGCTTGTTTTAAAAAAACAGTATTTAGAAAAAAAAAATATTATTATTTTTTCAAAATAAATTAATTGCTACAAAAAAAAAATGTACGAATTTTTCAAAAAAAAAAAAAACAAATTAAATTAATCTTGAAAAACATATCTCATCAAAAAATAAAGTTTGAAAAATTGTCCCAAAAAATATATTTTTTTAAACTCAGAAAAAAAGCATTTTGTTTTCCAAAAAAATTTTCGAAAACAATGTTTCAAAAATAAATTAACATTTTTCTCATATTTGTGATCAATATTTCGAAACGTTTATTTTAAAACCATGAAAAACCTTTTTTTTTTTTTGTTATGCAGCCACACCCAGAAAAAAATTCCCTCAAATCCCATTAAAATTGGTCAATAGGATTATTGATTTAATAGTATACAAAAAATAAAAAATTTCATATAAACTCAATGTCAATGTCGTGGTATTTTCTATTATCTAATGGTATTTTCCAGGGGTTGGGAACGGAACGAACGAAAAGCAAAAGTTCCGAGCGCAAACGTTTCAATCGGAACTTTTGCTCAAAAGTTCCGGCTCAAAAGTTCCGCTCGGAACTTTTGCATACAAAAAACGTTTGAATCGTTCCGACAAAGAACGTTCCGATGAAGAACGATTGATTCGTTCCGTTTAAAAGTTCCAATGTGTATCGATTCACATCTAGGTGTGTCATTGGAACTTTTTTTGGGTGAATCGCTTCCTGTGGGCCTAGATACGCATCCAGGTGCGTCAGTGGAACTTTTTCGGGTGAATCGCTTCCTGTGGGCCTAGATACGGATCCTGGTGCGTCATTGGAACTTTTTAGGGTGAATCGCTTCCTGTGGGCCTAGATACGGATCCTGGTGCGTCATTGGAACTTTTTTGGGTGAATCGCTTCTTGTGGGCCTAGATACGCATCCAGGTGGGTCATTGGAACTTTTTCGTGTGAATCGCTTCCTGTGGGCCTAGATACGGATCCAGGTTCGTCATTGGAACTTTTTTGGGTGAATCGCTTCCTGTGGGCCTAGATACGCATCCAGGTGCGTCATTGAAACTTTTTCGGGTGAATCGCTTCCTGTGGGCCTAGATACGCATCCAGGTGCGTCATTGGAACTTTTTTGGGTGAATCTCTTCCTGTGGGCCTAGATACGCATCCAGGTGCGCCATTGGAACTTTTTTTAGGTTAATCTGTTCTGTTGGGCCAGATACCTATCCTGGTCCAACAGGTCAAAATTAGTTCCAATGACGCACCAGGATGCGTATCTAGCCCCACAGGAACAGATTCACCCTAAAAAGTTCCAATGACGCACCAGGATCCGTATCTGGGCCCACAGGAAGAGATTCTCTCAAAAAAGTTCCAATGACGCATTTGTATCCGTATCTAAGCCCACAGGAAGCGATTCACCCTAAAAAGTTCCAATGACGCACCAGGATCCGAATCTAGGCCCATAGGACGCGATTCACAGTAAAAAGTTCCAATGACGCACCAGGATCCGTATCTAGGCCCACAGGAAGCGATTCACCCGAAAAAGTTCCAATGACGCACCAGTATGCGTGCATATGGCGATAGGAATGATTCAAACGTTTTTTGTATGCAAAAGTTCCGATCGGAACTTTTGAGCCGGAACTTTTGAGCAAAAGTTCCGACTGAAACGTTTGCGCTCGGAACTTTTGATTTTCGTTCGTTCCGGAACGGAACAATATCGGAACGATTGCCAAACGTTCTTTTTATAGTTCCGGTTTCTACCCCTGGTATTTTCCGATTAAAATAATAATTTATCCTATTGAATATTTTTAATAGTAAAAAACTATTATTTATATAGTATTTTTTTCTGGGTGCATCTTATGATATTTATGAAACTTTTGCAATATTATTGTTTCAGAAATTGTTCATACTTTATAATAAAAAAAATGCTGGATTATATTCACTTTTTTTATATTTTTTTAAAATTATTTTTCAGTTACAAAGATGAAAACAAACACATTCAGGGCGTGCTCCGGCAAAACTGATTATATTGTTACTTAGTGCACATATTAAACTTTTCAAAACCATTATGAAAATGTTGCCTTTTCGGAGTTATTCACATTTTAGCAACCGACCATTTATACTAATATTAACAATCTCAACAAATTTTGATTGTATGGGAGGTACCACGTCCACTTTTAAAAATTTACATCTAAATGTTGTTTATTAAATTTTCATACAATATTAGTCAATCCTCATTCTTATTATTCAAAAAGAAACACTATTTGAGGTTTTCGATAACTTTTGGTACTCCCAGCCCCACTGTGCGTCGGTAGCTCAGAGGTTCGTGCGTTGGACTGCAAAGCGAAAGGTCCGATGTTCAAACCTGGGCTGGGACTAAAAATATCATTTCATAGAACAAAAAAAATGTTCTATTCCGCGCTACCTTTCAGCAGACAATTGAAAACCTCCGAGAATAAATACTTTCCACGAATATTCGACACTAAACTGTAGGTCCCAAAACGCACAGCTCAAATGGCGAGAGAGCTCAGCCTAAGGTTTTAGCACTGTACTAGAGATGGGTGCGTGCCTGTTTTTGATGGCACGGACACGCACGGGCACGCCGATAGGTGACACGCACGAGCACGAGTCCGACGAGTAAATTTACAGGCACGCAAGAGAAGCACGATAAAGCACGGTATTTTAAAAGGCACGAAGAAACACGGAAAACCACGACAAAACACTAAAAAAGCACGGAAAAACATGAAAAAGCAAACGAAACGTGAAAAATAATACCGGAACCGTTTAGATTTTTTGAACCAGAATCGTTATTAAAAATGTGTTGAACCGGAACTGGAATCGGAACATATATATTTTGTTATGGTTGGAATCGGTACCAGAACCGTAACAGATATTATAGTCCCTGTCAGGGAACGCAAAGAACCGGAATCGGAACCGTTTCTAAAAATATATGGAACCGGAATCGAAACCCATTTAATTTGCTGGTTGAAACCGGAATCGGAACCGGAACCACAATTTTAAAAATCTTGGAACCGGAACTGATATCCAATAGGTTTAAGTCCATGTAATAATTAATTCAAAAATTAAGTTTGATACTGTTTTATTCTTTTAAATCCATAAGTAAAACTAAAACAACAGATTTTTAAAAAAAGGTTATAATACAACGAAATTTTTATTTTCTGAAGCAGGAAGTAAGGGTTTTGTTTAATTAGGGTAGAAACTATAAAAAAAAACTTTATGGGCGCGTGCCAGATTTTGGAGGCACGGATACGCACGGGCACGACTGCAACTAGCACGCACGGAGATTTGCACGCACGAACTCAGATTTTCGGGCTTGACACGGCACTCACCCATCTCTACACTGTACCGTCAAGCTATTATTATTATTACAAATATTTGATTGTTTCTTTTTGAATGTTTTTGGATAAATAAATTAAGTTAATATTTATTCAATTTCATTCAAAAACAAAATGAGAAAATCCAACAATTTGTGCGTTTTCGAAAATACTAAAAAAACACCTTAATTAATATTAGTACTATGTATATTTTACATTAACAGATACTGATCAATATTACGAAAGGTCATCAAACAAATTTCATCAAGTAAATTGTCGATTTCAGAAATTTAATAAACATAAATTATTTGTGTAATATAAATAATTGACTTTAGTATATATAGTTACAACAACATTTAATATAACATGAATGTTATACAAGAAGCAAGTAATAAATAATTCCCAAAGTCAAATAAACCTCCAACGCAGTGCATTTGCAAATCAACATTACAGATGTGGGAATCGAATGTCGACAATGATTAATTTCTGTGCTCGCCTCACAAGCTCAGTCAACATCCAAAGCCACAGACTATGTCACACTAGTGTTTACACAGCCAGTAGATTTACAAACAAACAAAATACACAAAAAAAAGTTTAACAAAAAGAAAAATTTGGAAAAACTGACAACGATATCGAGGCTGATATACACTTAGAAAACATTTTCCATATAATAAGAAAAAATCAACTTGAAACATTTGAATTTATATTAAATTTGAAGTAACGTCAACTTAATATAAGTAATATTTAACTTTAGACTATATAAGGATAATTTTTGTTTAAATTATAAATATTTTTTCTAAGTGTAAAATAGTTTTGCATAACAATTTTAAACCAACGCCTCGCTGGCACAATTTATGTGGCTCAATGCATGAAGGGCAAACATATTTTTGTTTATCAAAGTCCGTGCGGAAAATGATTTATTAATGCGAAAGAATAAACAAAACAAAAATGAAAAAGAAAACTGTTAAAAATGCACAAAAAAAAAACTGAAAAATCTAAAAACCAGAAAACACTAAACGGAAATTGAAAACGTTGTAACATCGACCGAGAATAAAATAAAATGCAGAGTCGAGAGTCGCTTGCCTGTCCAATGTTAGTGGCACGTTAAGAATTATTAGAAATTCATTGGATTTGCGCCCATTTGCTGTTGATGGCGCTTATGGGAAATCAGCTCCCAACATAATCTTATTTAATCTCTGACCAACGACAACAGCAACAACAACATATTCTCGGCAGCAAAAACAACAACCTCGGCAACACTTTGTGGCAACTTAATTACAATTGCAATCTGTCGAATGGTGTTGTCCGACGGCAGTAGCAAATTATGTCAGTCATCTACCCACACATTTCGTTATATTTTGGGCTCAGAGTTTCGTTGTTGTGTAGCTGCCTTTATGTTTTTCGTATAGTATATTAAAGCAATATCAAATTGTGTCCCAGCATCCTTAAACTGAAGATGATAATTAAAACATAAATTGATTAATCTTTTGCAGCAGCGCTACACATTGTTTGTTCAAATAATTTTGTTGAATTTTGCAGGATATTGAAATGTTATACTGTATGACAGTCATTTTGTTTCATTCAAAATTTAAATTTTTAGCGGAATCATAGTTAAATGTTCTCGAAATTATTATAATTCTGAATAATAGTAAAATAATACACAAATAATTGATTTATATTTCAATCAAAGTATCTTTTTTTACCTACATTTTATTTTAAATATGTAAAAGATTTTAGTACTTCACAGAAAAATATATTCAACGTAAATATATTACATGAAAATATTTGATACAAAATAATTAATTCAATTAATTTAATTAATTGGATATACGAATTATTTAATAGCATAAATTAAATCCTTTATTTATTGATGTATATGCTAAAATATATGCAAATATAGCAAATACACGAACCCACCGCTTTAGAGGCACTCACAGTTATACTATTGCACGAATCTTATTTTACATTGGTTCATCGAAACGCGTGTTTGTCTATTTGATTCGTCGGATCCTTTTTACGTACATCGTGCGTACACAGAATAAAAAACTGTGTTCATATATTAGAAATATAACAGAAATTTCACAGAAACATTTTTCTATACCGCGCTACCTCTCGGCAGTAAATGGCAAACCTACGAGAGTAAAACATTGCCTATGAAAAGCTCTCACCCGCCGTTCGGATTCGGCAATAAACTGTAGGTCCCAACACTTTGAGTACAAATATAACACGCACAGCTCAAAATGGTGAGAGAGCTCGGCCGAAGTTCTATACAGGACTGTAGCGCCAAACTATTATTATTATAATTTTATTGTGGTGAGTTTTAGTGTGGTGAATTTTGGTGTGGTGAATTTTGGTGTGGTGAATTTGTGTGTGGTGAATTTTAGTATGGTGAGTTTTAGTGTGGTTAATTTTAGTGTGGTGATTTTTAGTGTGGTGATTTTTAGAGTGGTGAATTTTAATGTAGTGATTAAATTTTAGTGTGGTAAATTTTATTGTGGTGAATTTTACTATGGTGAGTTTTAGTATGGTGAATTTTAGTGTGGTGAATTTTATTGTATTGAGTTTTAGTGTGGTGAGTTTTAGTGTGGTGAATTTTAGTGCGGTGAATTTTATTGTGGTTACTTTTAGTGTGGTGACCTTTAGTGTGGTTAAGTTTTGCGTGGTAACTTTCATTGTGGTAAGTTTTAGTGTGGTGAGTTTTGATGTGGTGAATTTCATGGTGGTGGAGTTTAAAGAAAAATGTTGTTAAAAAAAAATTTGGAGGACAAAAAAAACGCAATGGTCGAAATCACCATTTAAAAAAAAAATAATCGACAAAACAACAATGTTCGAAAAAGTTCGAAAAAAAATTGAATATCGACAAAAATCACAAAATTTTTTTGGACGACAAATTTTCCAAATAAAAAAAAATATTCGCCAAAAACAATGTTGAAAAATAAAATGTTTTTGCTTTTGTTTTTAATTTGTTTTTGTTTTTCCTTTAGTTTGGCTTTTAATTTTATTTTATTGCTTTTGTTTTTGCATTTTTGCTTTTGTTTTCTGCTTTTGCTTTTATCCATAGCTTTTAGAGCTATGGAGGCATAGAGGCTATAGATACGGCCAAAAATACTCCACTTGGCGTTGCAAAAATATAAACACAAAGCAAATAAAAAAACAATAGAAAATAGCACACTTTCTAGAGTTGCTTCTTAAAAAAACAAATAAATTAAAAGTAGTTGTAAATGCAATTAATCAATTAATTGTATTTAAGTGATATTCAATTTATTCCTATTAATATTTTTAGTAAACAAATGTGCAAATACAATTAAGTAATTAATAAATACATTAATATTTTAAATGAAATACGTTTTTTTGAACGATTTGAAAAGAACAACAACAAATTGAAAACATAACACAGGCAATGATCATACGGACCGTTTCGGATACAGCCAAGTATCCTCATCAGTGATCTTTGTGTGCTGACGTTGTGATAACATCAAATGTTTCGTATATATGAGCACGGTGTAATTGGGATTTGAAGTCATGTCGTCAGAAACGATGGGAGTTGGTGGACAAACACGCTAAGTGTTTGGCTACAGAACCACACAACCGTCACTCGTCTAATTTGCAATTTTTGCTTTTTATTAATATCAATTGTTATATATACGTACAATATTTTTTCTGTGTATATCATGACTTTGATATTCTGCTCTCTCTCTCTTATTTGTGTTTAACATTTCCCTCTTATTATATATAGCTCTATTGGTGACGTAAACGTGATTCAAACTTCGAACCAAAAAAAAACTAGTCACATTATTAATAAATATAATTAAATATTTAATCAATACAATTAAATGTCGCATCGGTGATGAAAGAATTAAAAAGTAATCGTATTTATACATTTTTGCCATATTTGCACATATATTTTTTTTGTGATTAATGTACTTATTCGACTTTTTTTTAAATAACCCTCATGGTGTATAAATAAACGAAATAAATAAACGAAATAAAGTCGACTTCAAAAATAGAATATCAGCATTTTCGTGCATTACATATATTTATATGTCGAAAGTCTGATACTATCATTAAAGTCGTCTTAATTCCATTCAGTTAGTATCGTTACTCAAAATATACCCCGCGCACAACTAATATGTTACACTGTGTAGATCTTGTTGAACTCTTTGCATAACTCACTTACTCACTCACTCACTCACTCACTCACTCACTCACTCACTCACTCACTCACTCACTACTTAATTAAATTATTTTGTCATTTAAAAAAAATCTATATTTTTATTTCATTTGTTAGCTGGTATATACCAACAACTCTTTCGCATGCAGTTTTTGTCTTTTGTCTTATCGTGCAACGTCTGCAATTTCGCCAGTGGGCCCTGTCGTACTGCACCGGGTGCCACAAAGAATTCTCTGCAAAATTTATGGCACTCGTAGAATGGCGGCGGCATTTATGGGTGGCTCGTTGTTCAATTGAGAACTGGTTGAGTACAAACCAGCTGCCATGTTTTATAAATGGTTTTATTTCCGACACACACACAGTCTCACGTACATTAAAATGTCACAATGTTTAAATGTATGAGTGTGTTCTGTATATGTGTGTGTGTGTGCGAGTGTTTTAAGGATTATTATTCCCCTAGCTTATTGTTAAAGGCATCACGTGCAACTTTATTTAAAGAGCAACAAATCAGAAAAATACTTTGTATTTATACGAAATTTTTCGGTCTTTTATTTATGCTTTAACTTTTGGTTTTAAGAAACTCTGATTTCTTAAATCCGCAGAGTATTTATATTATTTGCGCATGCAAGATTTACAAGTCAATGAATGTGGCTTGATTTATTTGCAAAATTCGAAAGTATGTAAATAGTAGTAGTCTCCAAGGAGTAGAAGGAACGCAGTGTTGAAGTTGGTATTTGTCAGGAATAAATTTGTATAAATATCGTAGCGGTTGAAAATAAGGCATTTGTAAAGTTTGAAATAATGTAGAACAAATTCACACATATTTGTGCTAGTATTTTATTAATGAATTATGGTTTTGTAGAAATTTCCTTTGTATTTTCAAACAATAGTTTTTCTTCTTCTAAACAAGAAAAATACAATTCTAATTCTAATATTTAAAGTGTACGAAGAAGTAATCGTAAAAATATTATCTCATGTATTTAAATTATGTGTCTCAATATCAATTGATTGACTTTTGTGATTCAGTTTTTCATTTGTTGTTTAGTTGCAAATCGAATTTTTCAGTTTTATTGACAAAAGATTGTTACGCCCTATACAATCCAGTATGCTATTCGTTACGTGATCTTCATTACGAGATCAATGCGAACTAAAAATGGAAATTTCTGAATTTCAATTAATGTCTTTGGAATATCAAATAGAATTTCTGAATTTCAATTGATGTCTTTTCAATGGAAGTTCTGAATTGCAAGTGATGTCTTTTGAATTTCAACTGATCTTTTCTGAATTACATTTGTAAATGGTGTAGTTTAACAGAACTCATTAGGATAATTTCAACATTACTTTTGAAAGACATCACTTTTGGATTTGAAATGGAATTTTTGTCCTATTGAATAATTTTAACAGGGTTTTTTTATGATTTTTTGAGATCGGAATTATGTCAAGAAAAAAAAGTTCGAGATTGCTGCAAAAAATGTTATGATATCGATAGGTTAAATATTTAAAAATCGTATTCTGTCCACTACAGCCATACTGCGCATTAGTCAAAACACTTTTTGTATTATGTAAATTTACTTTCTGATTCCGAAAATACAGGTTCAATTTTTTCTTTGGATTGGTTCACGAGATATCGGCCAATAACTTTTGAACCGAGCTTTCAAAAAGGTGCTTACATATATTTATAAATATCTCGCAATCTAAATAAGTCATATAATCAAATGTTATATCAAATGAAAGATAATTAAACATCCAATAAACATTTCTCACAACATTTTTAAATAAGTTTGCTACACCATTTACAAATGTAATTCAGAAAAGATCAATTTAAATTCAGAAATTCTATCAGAAATTCAAAAGACATCAATTGAAATTCAGTAAATCCATTTCAAATGCAAAAGATATCAATTCAAATTCAGTAAATCCATTTGAAATGCAAAAGATATCACTTAAAATTCAGAAATTCCATTTGAAATTCAACAGACATCAATTGAAATTCAGAAAATCCACTTGAAATTCCGAAAACATCAATTGAAATTCAGAATTTACCATTTGAAATTCAAAAAATGTCCATTTAAAATTCAGAAATACCGTTTTAAATTTAGGAATTTCCATTTGAAAATGTCCATTTGAAATTCAGGAATGTATTTTTAAAATTTAGAAATTTCCATTTGAAATTCAGAAATTTCCATAGGAAATTTGTAATATTCCAAAATTAGTCCAAAGTCTTTCGAAGAAATTGAACTATCAATATATGGATAAATATTGAGGACAAACAAAATTATGCGAATGCATTATAATTGAGTGCTTTATAAATAAAAAATTCAAATAAAAAAAAATCAAAATGTGGGCGGATCTAGTCCATTTTTTATGCACGTATTGTTAGAAGATTGTTTAAAACTAATTTTAAATTTGAAAACTTTATCTTGAATACTTTACGAGATATGCGATCTTAAAAAGTAAAGCCATCTCTTGTATGAGTTGTGGGTGACTAAATTGTGGGCTACTAAAATATATTGAAACTAAATTTCATCGCATTCGGTATAGCAGTTCTCAAGTTATCGTGTATATGCGGACAGACAGATGGTCATGTCTAAATCGACTCGGAAATTGATGCTGATTTTTCGGAGTTTCCCATCTTGTTGGAATGTTGCCAATTTCCAGCCAGTTCCGATACGAACCCGACGAAGCTACGAACCCTGCCCATTGCAATATGCTCTGCGCTCTACAAGGTAATAGAAAGCATAATTAACTTCCACTTTGTGAACTATCTAGAGAGAAACGAATTACTTAGTGACCGACAATATGGTTTCCGGAGGACCAGATCCACAGGTTGATGGCGGTCCTCTCCGAAAAGTGGAATAATTGTGTTCACCTTTTCGGGGAAAGTAAGGTTGTTGCTCTGCATATTTCCAAGGCTTTTGATCGAGTGTGGCATAAAGCCCTCGTCTCAAAACTAATTGCATATGATGTCGGTGAATCTTTAACTCGATGGATATCAAGTTTTCTTCAGGGTCGTTCAATACGAATTGCAATGGATGGTGTGTTCTCAGAACAACATTCCATCAATTCTGGAGTTCCGCAGGGTTCCGTCCTATCCCCGACCCTATTTCTGGTTTTTATCATTGAACTTCTATCATTGACCCAGAACCCAATTCATTCCTTTGCAGATGACAGTGACATTTGTCATTCATATTTGTTCAACAAGCGCCCAAACTCTTTGGAGATTGAGAGTAAAAGACGCACTATGAATGACACACTCAACAATGACCTTAAATCAATCTCCGAGTGGGGTCTTGCAAATAGAGTTGATTTTAATGCAAGCAAGACCCAATGTTGTCTGTCATCTCACAAAAGAATGGATTCACTCCTCCCTCCCCTCAATATGGGTGCTGTGGATATTGCGCAGTCAGCTGCTCTTGACGTTCTGGGCATATCAATTCAATGTGAGCTCCGATAGAATGATCACATATTTGATGTGTCGAAAGAAGCGGCCATGTGCCTCGGCTTTTTGAAACGGTATAAAACATACTTCACTCCTGCTGACTTACGCACTGTCTAAACTACCTATATTCGGCTTAAGATGGAATACAACTCGCACATATGGGCAGGGGCTTCTAAATCTTCTTTGGATTTCCTGGACCGAATCCAACAACGTGCAATATATTTGATAGGGGATGAACATATTTCATTCTCTATTGGTTCTCTCGAGCACCGAAGGACCATAGGGTGTGTAAGCCTGTTTTATAGGTATTACAATGGCAAGTGTTCGAGGGAGATACATGGCCTGATTCCACCAGGTCGTGTGTTCTCTCATTCTACTCGGGCATCGAACTAAGCGCACCCCTTCGTAGTCCACTCGGCTCTCAACATAACCACGCATTATAGAGAGAATACATTCTTCAGTCGCACGTTTGGTTTGTGGAACAATCCCCCTGCGTCTGTTTTTCCTGACATTTTTGATTTTGGCAAATTCAAAACAAATATTCACCGACACTAGCTCATTTTCCTCCCTTCCTCTAATCCTAATCCTTTCCTACGATCAACACTGTGCTTTGCATAAATAGGGGGCATCCCCTGACCGTTGGTTGGTAAAAAAAATAAAACAAAAATTGGTAGTTTTTAGTTTACACTTAATTCTAATGCTTACACATGATTTTGTCTGTCCTCAAAAAATATCCATGAAATTCTTTTAGATTAAAGTCGTTTTCTTTGAAAAGGTGCAGAATAATCTCGCTTTTTTGATTTTTCCTAATTTTTTAAATAACTCTTTAATTTAAATTTTTGTCGAAATGTTTTTATTTTTTTTTTAGTTTCCTATCGATTTACCTTAAACCAGTCAACCAAATTTAAAATGTTGTAAAAATGTTTATTGGATGTTTAATTGCCTTTTATTTGGTATAACACTTGATCTAATCAGTTATTTAAAACGCGAAATATTTGCAAATATGTGTGACCACCTTTTTGAAATTCTATCAATCGATTTTTTTTTTATTCATATATTCGAATTTTGCTTGTCATTTCCAAACACTTTATTTAATAATAAATCATTTAAATTTTAACGAAAAAGAATCTCATTTAAAGTAAATCTATTTTCAACTTAAACCATTAAAAAATATAATTTAATTAATATCAAAATTAATCATTTTTATTATTAATATGGACGTATTTAATTTAAATCAAACGATTGATTTCAAAAGTAATCAACTTAATTCAAAATAAAAAATAATAAATTTTATAGTGAAAATACTAATTAAAATGAACGATCATTATTTAAAATTTAATAATAAATATGAAAATTTTTTTAGAACAATTTTTAATTTAAATTGCATACAATTAATTAAATCAAAAAATGTTGAAAATAACTAAAATTCATATGCAACAATTTTTACTCATCGAATTTTATAACATGAAAATTTCGTAATTTTATATTTTTATTTTATTGCAAGTTTTTTAACTATTGATTTATTAATATTAAAACACAGCATACCACAAAATAAATGACATTGAAAATTAGTTTAATTTCGCTGCAATGCAGTATTTTTTTCATGAAATTCATAATAAAATGTTTATTAAATTTTCTGACCATACTACTCACCATATTGAAAAGCACGTCCTGGGGGAATAACACGTCGCTGAGGCGCGTTTAATAACCACAACCGCAACCACAACAGCAGGAGAAGTGGCAGCAGCCGCTGTCGTCCGATGAATCTACAACAAACACGACGAAAACCAATTTAATGTGCGTTGCTATGACGACAAAATGGATGCCGAAACGTATGGCTCTATTGCATACGTGAATCAAATGGTCAGGATCAGGAAGTGGGCGGACGGCCGGAAGTTAAGTGTTTAAATTTTAAATTCAATTTTTAGTTTATTTACTGCACAGACACTAACACTTTGGATTTAAACCGCAACTAATTGAAAGAATAGAAGCTGAAACCATGTAGTTATTTACACAAAATACAGCAAATGCAGTAACATTTATAATTTCAAGTTTTCCGTTTTCATTTCCGCCATTTTATTATATTTTTTGCTAACTTTTGTTTTTCTTTTCTCTCTCTATAGCCTTGGCTGCTGTGTCTAATGTTGCTCTGGACGTGGTTTTTGCACAATTAAAAATTCATTTATTTCATTTGTGTTGTGTTGTGTTGAGTTGAGTTGAGTGTTTGGAATTGCGCAGCACAATGTTGCTTTTGGCTGCAATTAAATTGAAATGAAAATAATGAGTACAACATAAATTAAGCATTCAATAAAAAGAAAATCAGTACATCAAGTGTACAATAAAAATAATTCTTTCTATACACGTTTCAATCAACAAAAAAAAATGCTTTTCTAAACATTAGTTGGCACGCATTGCATTTATGTTTAGAGTTCAATGTAAACATAATTTAATTGCATGATACATCCTTTATAAATAGGGTTGTAATGAGCTCTGATTTATATTCTGTTATCCTCTTAAAATTGTGTATGTTCAAATAGAAATAAAATTTATATTAGATCTAAAGATAACATAAAAATATTTGAACCTGAACATTAATATATTCAAAATCAAACTTGTTTTGGAACGGACTGATAAAAAAATATGTTTCCAGAGAAATATATAATTGTTTTAGTTCCAAAAATAGTATGTTTGCATACTGTAGCTTTTGTAATTAGTGAAATTTAAATATTTTAAAAAATAAATGCTGAAAATACAAAATTTTGTAATTTTTGTAAATTTTTAATTTATAAATATAAAATAGGAGTTCGTAAAGGCTAAGGACTGCGTCGAATAAAATTGTCCCTTACATATCTTCCCATAATGTGCTATTGCAGGATTCAAATTAAAAAAATTGATCATAGTAGCTCTGAATTAAATGGCAGAAAATAATTTGTGTCAGTTATAGTCAATACAAAATTTATTTAACGCAAAAATGGCAAACGAAGTGGAAGTGCGAGAAAATATAATTAAAATTTTTCAAAAACAACCTAGTTGGTCTTTTAAAAAAATTGCCAAGGAGGTAGGGGCTAACCCTATGACCATTTCTCGCGTTATCAACCGCTTTAAGGAAGACCTGAGTATTGATTGGAATAAAGGTTCTGGTAAAAAAAAGGCCCACATTATCGTGAAAAGTCGAATAAAGAAAGATCCAAGCATATCCGGAAGGAAATTGGCGAGAAAGGCGGATTGCTCAGAATCTTTCGTGCGCAGGACTAAGAAAGAAGCTGGGCTGAAGACGTACAAGGTCCAAAAAGTTCCGGATAGAAATGCCGTCAAGAATGAAACCGCAAAACAACGAGCTTAAAAGCTGAACCAAGATTTTTTTTAAAAATTCGATTGCTGCATAATGGACGACGAAACGTATGTTTTAGCGGACTTTTCTCAGCTACCTGGGCAGGAATTTTATACAGCCGATTCTCCAGGAAATGTCGCTGAAAAATTCAAATAAAAAAAAATGACAAAATTCCCAAAGAAATTCCTTGTTTGGTAGGCAATTTGCAGTTGTTGAAAAAGGAGCAGCTCATTCGTGACATCGGGTACAATTAATAGCGAACTATATGTGAAGGAATGCTTGCAAAAGAGATTGCTTCCATTTTTACGCCAACATGAAGTGTCCACATTTTTTTGGCCTGACTTCGCTTCATGTCACTACAGCAAAACGGCCTTAGAGTGAATCCAACAAAATGCATTGATTTTGGTGCCTAGAGAAGCCAATCCACCAAACTGTCCAGAACTCAGGCCGATTGAGAGATACTGGGCTTTAGTAAAAAGGGAGATGAAGACAACAAAAAAAGTGGCCAAAGACCTTCAGGACTTTAAAAGAAAGTGATCTTCAGCAGCTGTGAGGGTGTCGGACACTACCATTACAACATTAATGGAAGGGGTTCCGGAAAATTTTAAACTTTTTATTTAAAAATATTAATTTCTGTTTTTTTATATATTTTTTTAAAATCTAAAAATAATTTGCAAAATAAAATATTTTATTCTATAAAAATTCGATTACTAGATTTCTAGATTTTTTCATTTTTGTAGCGGACAATTTTATTCGACGCAGTCCTTATTATGACAAAAATATGCCCAATTGTCTTTGAATATTTTTGCTGAAAAATCCGTTTTGCTTTTTTATAATTTTTAGAAAAACTTTTAAAAAGAATTTTCGACTATTATTTTTTATCGTTTGTTCTTTTACACTATTTGTAACAGAATTTTTATATTTATTTAATTTTAATATATTATTAATATATTAGCGATAGGAACAGTTTTTTTTTCAAGAAACAACAAAAGACACATCGGTAGAAAATGCTGCTCAACGAGTGCCAACTTCGTCTGTCGAGCACTTACCGAATGCAAGACGTATGTATCAAGCATACTTATATTTAAATATATTTTTTTTAAACATAATTTTAATCAAGTAAATTGATGACTTTATTTAAATGAAATTAAAATTGTATGTTTGTTTTGAAACATAATGTATGGTAAAATTGACATACTCTGCTGGACAATATTAATTTAATTATTACAAATTAAAATATTTACTTTCGGTGCAAATATAATTACATTTTATTCCTAATATATGTATGATAATATTCTGTTACATTCAAACAAATCTTTTCTATACACGTAGAAAATTGTTTACCGATGATTTATGAATAAGACATTCATAAAACATATTTTTTCTCATTTACTCATTTACTCATTTATGAGTAATATTTATGCATTTTGTATTATAGTAAAAAAAATTGCGAATTTCATACATAAAAAACTGTAAACCTCATATTATGGTTAGGATTTATAAATTTTACAAATTTCAAATTTTACAAATCATAACAGGCTAAATTATGAATATTTATTCATAACTTGTGTTTTATATTGCATATTCATTTTCTTAATGCGTAATTCACACCAGTTGTGAAAAACCACGGCGTTTCTCTTGTCTAAAGAACATGAGTGAATAAAAAGAAAAATATTTAATTTGAAAATAAATGTGAAATTTAATAGACAAATAAGTTGAAGTGATTGTTCAATTGTTTGTTTTTTTTTTTTAATTTTCGATTTCTTCCTAATGTTGCTCTCCCATTGACGTATTACATTTTCAAATCTGATATTTTTCACTTTTTTTAATTTTAATTTTCACGCATTATTAGAATTTATGAAATTTTAAGCATCAATTATGAATAATAAATCATAAAATGTGTCCTAGCATCTATTCGAATTACTCATGACTTATGAATATCTTAAACATAAAACATGAGTAAATACACGTATGATAATCAATAAATCATAATAACTAATTTTTACTTTAATCATATATTATGAATAAATCCCAAATCATTGTGATTTGGGATTCTTGGCTTATGATTAATTTTTGTAAAATTTATGTGTGATTTATGAGAACCTTTCTCTCTGTGTACGTGTAGAAAACTTTAAATCTATGTTTAAATCTTCTGCCAAAAAAAAAATAAAACATTTATCTTCTGAAGCTGTCAGTGATTTTCAAATTTATCACATCAACTTCATCAATGCCATGATGTGTTGCTGACAAATAATATATGTACTGCCTATAGTTTTTGTCAATTTCACAACTCAATCAAGCTCAGCATGATGTATGTTGCGACATTTGTTTCGGAAAATGTTTAAATATAAACGCTATACCCCATGGAGGCTGTATGGAATTTGTGTAGATATTTTATATAAGTACTATTCTTGATCAGCAGCACTTCTCCATTAGCAATGTCTATCGGTCTTAGACTTGATGTCGATTATTTAATTTTGTAATGTTAAAAAAATTTCAATTTTACATTTTACAAAAATAATTATATAATTCTACTTTTATTATGTATTGCGTTTAAAGTTGAATTGTCTTGAGGGTGACAAAATCTGGTACATTTACATTACATGATATAGTTATAAAATTTTAAATAATTATTAAAATACACCAGTAAATCTGAGTTCCAAAAAAGATTGTGATTCTCTCTTTATTACTATTTTATAATTAAGAAAATTCTTTTTGTACATAAAAAATAAATAAATAGTTTATAAAATATTCATATGATCAAAATGATCAAAAAATGGTCCTTTAATATTAAGCAACATAGTTATGATAAAATTGTGCAATATGTGGAATTTTTGTTTTTTTAAAGAATTATTTTAAAATTCTTCAGTTAATCGAATTATCCTGCATTCATATTTTCAACAAAGTGTCGGGTATTCCATAGTCGTCCTCATTTAATATCAAGTATTGCCCATGCGATTTTATTTTCCTCACACAGTTTAGTTTGTGTTTTTGCTATTAAAAACATCTGGATTTTATACAAAACATGAGAAGCCTCTTAAAAAGTGCTATTACTGATGAAATAAATAAAAAAATATTTTTTATATATATTTTTTTTTAATTCTATTTAAATTTTTTGTTATCTGTTAATCTAGGATTTATGCACCGCACAGACTGAAACATTTAATTGACATGAATTTGCACCGTGACGTATGAGTGATTTTAATTGCCACTCATTTCCAATGTGCCACTCACTGCGCCGTATTTAACTGCCTTATTTTAATGCATTTTCGTCATTTTATAAATGCAAACGATTAAAATTCAGCGCGAAAATGTACATGAAATGCTAAGATTTAACGTGAGGCTATTAATATTAAATACAAGTGAAAGAAAATCGATTTTTTTTTGTGTAAATTTCAGTTAAATTTGAACACGTGTACACTATTTTTGTGTACGCATACTTTAAAGGTCACGCCTTGGCAAGGTTATTTAACTAAGTATTTTTAAAAAATACTAAATTAAATTTTAAAAAATAAACTAAATATTTCTTACTTCCTTTGTTTACATTTATAAAAAAAATTTCAAAAGTTTGCTTTATCCCTTTTATACCCATTCAGCAAAATCATTCATCTTATCGTAAATTAAACTCTTCATCCCATGAACTGTTTTTTTTTGCAATATTAGTACTGCTAGTAAGTGAACCAATGAGTTGTTGGTACCTTTTGATATACTTTTAGATTCATAAAAATCATTAAAAAAACACATTTCTTTACAATAAACACTTTCATTTCAAGAAAATAAAATAATATATAACAGGTATAAATAACACAAAGGTATAATTTTATGAAATTACATAGTGCCATGTAGACAAAAATATTTGAATTGGTATTCGGTAAGAGTGAAGATCTTCTATAGACGGCCTTGCCTTTTAAAAGGGTTTAATAGCCTAAGTTTTGATAAAAAACACTAAAAACGTTTATTAGGCAAAGGATATTATTCTGAAATGTTAAATGTCAAATAGTATTCCGTAAACAATGAAATTTTTCATTTTTAAAAACATATTCTTCAAAACAAGGTGCTATAACCTAGGAAATATTACAGTTTTTAATATTTGTCAATTCGCAAATTTGGACTTGGCGAATTTTTCAAAATATTTATAAGAAAAGTATAAAAATAATGGTTAGATAAAAATACAGCCTGCGACATAGACAAATCTGCACTACGGAAATTTTTGAAATCGGACCAAAAACACAAATATTGTTTTTAAAAAATATTAAACATAGAGATTTTGTTATGAAATTCTAAGGACCAAGCGCATTTTTAAATGCAAACTTTTGGCACTAATAGATTTTTTGATTTGATATTATGCATACATATTGCTCATTTACTACATCCAGAAAAAAATACTATATAAATAATATATTTTTTACTATTAAAAATAGTCAATAGGATAAATTATTATTTTAATCGGCATATATCATTAAATACTAAAAAATACCATGACATTTCCATCGAGTTTATATGAAAAGATTTATTTTTTGTATACTATTAAATCAATAATTGTCCTATTGACCAATTTTAATTTGAAGTTATTTTTTTGGGTGTACAAAAGTGCCATAACTCAAAAAAATAGAATTTGTAGAAAACACGTTTACAGTTTTCAATTGATTCTTCACTTTGCATATAAAATATATGGGACATAGAAAATGAGGTAATTTTCAGGATACTGCATCTATCAAATATAAAGTTTTTAAAAATTGACTTTGCTAGTTTTGACGCAATTATTATGGTGCGCACTAGAGATGGGCACGTGAGTGAGTTTTGACTCACACTCACTCATGCTCACGAAAGAATATTTCTAATCACGCACACTCACTCACAATATTTTTTGCTCTAGTCACACTCACTCACAATCACGTGAGTAAAATTAAGATTCAATCACAATCACGCGTTATCACGCGTGATTCACGTGAATCACGCTGAATCACGTGCTATTGCTTTCAGAATACATAAAAATACATATTTCATTTGTATATGTTGGTGAGATTGGTCGACCGAGCGTGGCACCTTTTATACAACTTACATATTACAAACGCAATAATGATGTAATAATGATGTTAGGGATCTGAATTTTTAACGGAGATGGAAATGTGAAAGACCTTCGATGTACTGTTTATATAAAAATTGCTTCGATGAATAATTCTCCGGTAAAGAATTCGTTTAAAATCTTTGAGAATTGTCCCTGTAAAAATTATCTCTGGAAAAGAATAATCAATAAAAAAATAGTCCGGTGTAGAATTAACCAGGAATGAATTGACTTTGGGAACAACTTTTTTTGAAGCGATTTTTTTGGTTACTACATTTAGAACCTATGGAACAAACTAAACTTAATAAACAAAAGGAAGTCAATACAGAGTTATCATGTATAGTTGAAATTGAAAATTCAACCAAAATTTTCATGAACGGTCGTATAAAACCAAGCAAAAACTATTGACATGACCCCACAAAAATTGAATAGCCCATACTAAGTACGGCCGGTTTGTAGGGGGTTAGATCAATTGTTGACTGAACCTTGTAACTTATTCTGAGTTGAAAAAGGGGTGGGTATTTTACGGTCAGTTATCAAGGGTTTGATTTATTATAGTTCTGAATAGTGGGTAGCCGCCTTCCCAAAGCCTTCTGAGTTCAAGGCATGGCCCTACTTGTTCTGTAGTTCAGCAAAAAAAAATAGAAAATTCGCAAAAAATTAAAAGTGATATTTTTTTATTTTATGAAATATAAACTCACGAAATAATGTACTCGCGCACACTCACTCACGGTCTTTTTTGGTCTACTCACACTCACTCACAATCACGTGAGAAAAATTAGTATTCAATCACAATCACGCGTGATCACGCATGATTCACGTGAATCACGCTCACATGCCCATCTCTAGTGCGCACTTTAAGATTTTTATTAATATCTATATGATTAAAAAACAAAATATAATAAAAATTGATATGCATTTTTAAAACGCCTTTCTGAAATGAACATTGCTAATTTTTAAAGGCTTTTTTTTCAATTGTGAAATAACTTCAATATGTTATTTAGTGGGATTTAGTAGATAGAATAAAACATTGAAAAACCATTCTTCACAATATGCCTGTGAAATTTTAAACTACTTTAATTTAAAAACAAAAACATAGAGTTTAATTTTGCTCCACTTAAATAGGGCCTGTTCAAATTATTTATGAAATGACACAGTATATCATACATTTTTAACACATTACTGCAGTAACTTTAAGAGTTGCTATTATTCTATAAAAAGTCTATTCTTCAAATTATTTTATAAAATATACCACAACATCAATTTATGGAGTACCCCAATAAAGTGTAAGGCACGCAATGAAAAAAATCGTTCCTCACAAACGAAAAAGAACTTCATTTTTAGATTCCTGTTGCGGGTAAATAACATCTTTTTTACCCGAATCGTTCTGAAATAATTGATTTGTTTTTTAGTTTCGATATGAAACTTCGTTGACGTTGACTTTGACCTAAAGTGTCATTTATTTTTTATTAATTGTATGGTGATTCTAGGACGAGGTATACAAATACGGTAAAAACTTTGTTTGTTTGTTTGTTTCATTTGAGACACTATTTAAAAAAAAATAGAAAGGGGGTGCATTTGAAATATTTTACAAAACTCAGCTTCTAGAATTACGAAGAAATAATAATTATATTTTGATTTGTTTGTGCCTTGCTTTTATCGTTACATGTGTTTGTGTAGCATCTTCACAACAGTGACCATTAGACTGACAATGGATTTCAAATCGAGAAGAGGTCAACCTCTAAAAATGCTCTATTGGATGAGAAAATCGATGTGGAGAATTTTCAGAGAAATCCGAATATGGCAAATGGAATACGGCACCTCAAAGCTCGCGATTTGGCACCCAAATTGACAATAATTTATATTGCAAATTGAATTTATATTGCGTGTCCCAAGAGCAATAAAATGAAAAAAAATGGATACGTCAGTTAGGAAATTTAATTACTTTTTCAACATACTTTAAATATTATTTCTTTTTTTTTTATTCAAATTTACTCTTGAAAAGTAATTAAATTTCATAAGAGATGACATATCCAGTTTTTTTAGTTTATTGCTCCTGGAGAAGTCATTTCAATTCAATTTTTAAATTGTCGATTTGGGTACCAAAACGCAAATTTTGAGATCCTGGCGGGTCCATTTGCCATATTTGGGTTTCGGTGAAAATTATCCACAACGATTTTGTCATCCAATGGAGCATTTTAAGAGGCTGTCCTTTGCAATAAAATTCTTTACACAAATTTTCATACAAAGCCATTGTCAATCTAGTGACCATATGGTCGCTTCGGGTTTATTAAAATAATATATTATATATATATATATTTTTTTAATATTAATATTATTTTTTATTTTATTTAATTATTATGTTTTTGACCATATTTGTGTCTTGAAATGCTCAGCCATAATCTATCAACATTACTATCATTTATAATTAGGCTTTAATAAAAAAAATATCTGCTTGAAAAATAAGCTGAGGATAATATTAGGGGGGGTTACGCGATTCGAAAGTCAATGCGATACGAAAGTCAATTTAAATCGAAGAACAAAGCGTTATGAAGGCAAATTCATACAATCTAACGGAATTGAAAAGGTAACGGTGTTGTCACTTTGTGAATTTGAATACGAAAGTTCCAAATTTAAATGCGAAAGTTAAATACCAAAGTACCATTTATTAGAATGCGAGTAATATCACTTTCGAATCGCATTACAGAGTAACCCCCCAGACATCCGTTTTAATGTTACAGTTTTAATAAAACAGTTTGAAAACTTTGCTCACAGAATCTTACAGTTTGATATTTTTCTCCCAAAAGTATGCAACATATGAGGTGAATTTAAATTGAATTTAAAGTTTGTAGTTTCTTACAAAAAGTCGCAAAAGTAGTTTAGCACACATTTATGGCAAGTAAAAACACATTAATCTCAGAACTTAAAGAGTGATTTGCAAAAACAAAGTAAGCGGGATCATAGAATTATGGATCTGCTTTTACATATAATATATAATTTTATTGAATTATAATCACATAATATGTTTAGCAATAAATAATGGGTAGAACTTAAAATCAATATTTTTTGTGTTTGACTGATCATAACTTCGGTCAGATTAATACTAATTTCATATAGTTTATTTCAAAATATTAACAGTAGTATTCACTAAGGATTATATAGAATAAATTGGATAGCTAACTCAAAACTGTAAAAAGTTAAAGTCCAAAATATGTAGAAAAGAACAAGAAAATTGCCATATATTTGTATTTGTAGCCGCGGTAGCTCAGTGGTTAGTGCGTTGGACTGCGAGCCGAAAGGTCCGCGGTTCAAGCCTGGACTGGTGCTAACAACAACTTTTCATAGAAACATTTTTCTATACCGCGCTACCTCTCGGCAGTAAATGGCAAACCTACGTGAGTAAAACATTGCCCATGAAAAGCTATTACCCGCCGTTCGGATTCGGCAATAAACTGTAGGTCCCACCACATTGAGTACAAAATGGTGAGAGAGCTCGGCCTAAGTTCTTATAGGACTGTAGTGCCAAACTATTATTATTATTATTAATAACTCAAAAATTCGAGGCAATCTGAAAAAGCTGAGTATGAGGTCGTGATTAGAAACTTAAAGTCCATCGGAAAATCATACTTAGATCGTGAATAATTAAAAAAAGGTCTCAATTTTTTTGTCTAGTCTTTTTGAAATATTCTTTGGTAAAATGCATTTTTTTATTAAATGCATTGATGCAATAAATAAACACTATATACTCAAACAAAGCTGTTAGTATTTTTAAGTTCTTCGTAAAAATAACGATACTTTTAAAAAAATGCTATATCCTGCTTAAAACAGCTCTTTTCATGCTCGCTGTGATAAAATATACTAAAAATATGGATTTTAAATTCTTCGTAAAAACATCGTAAATTACGATACTTATTAATGGTGCTCGGTGATGCATATGTAGTCAATATATGCTATAAACCATCGATGCCACGACGCAAGTACGTACATCAAACTAGCAGAGTAGGTACATTTTTCATGTCAATTCACACTTGAAATTTTTATTTTATTTTTTTTAATGTGCCACTAACACACATGCAGCTGTAAACGATTTTGCTGTAAAAACAAACTTTTATTTGGAAAAAGAAACATGGGCATGGTCATGGGCAAACATTTTCAATTCACAGCAAATTAAATTTTTCCGGTCAAAAAGTATTTTTTATTTTGAAAAATTTTATTTATTTTTTTTAATTCAATTTTTTTATTTAATAAAAACACCAACAGAAAAAGTACTTTAATTAGCAACAAAACCAACACCAACAAAATAAAATTGTTTCACTAAAACAACAACAACAAAAACAATATAAAATACAAACAAACCATTTAAAAAGAATTCAACGTCCGCAGCGCATTTTGTTGCTAATTTATGCGTTTCTTAGAAATTTAAGAGGTTTTTGTACTTTGTGCGAAAATTTATTAATTTTGTTTATGTTTATGCACTTTGTGTGAGATTTTGGGAAATTTATTTTGTTTGTTGTTCGCATTGATTGAATTGTAATGGATTTTTATAAATTTTTTTTTATGTTTTTTTTTAATTATTTTTATTTTAATTATTTTTTTAAAATTCACTCTTTATTTTTCACTCGAATTTTGTTTTTTTTTTTTTTTTTGCGAACACAAAAGTGTCACCGACTAAACGCGCCCGTAGTTGGCTAACATCTGTTTAGATTCTTCGTACACCGTTTAATTCTTATACGGCCTTCTTTTTACACGACGTGGCATTTGATTAGTTTTTTGACTGTCGAAATTGTACGCGCGCGCATTTCAGACCAGAGGACTCTTGGCGAATTCGTCTGTTGTTGCCGCTGACAACACGTTGTGCTTCTGCAGATGTCTGTGCCGTGACTGAATTGTGTGTCGGAGGTCGTGCGTTGCGAAAGACCCGTCGCATAAATTGTTGCTGGCGGGCGGCAGAGAGAACAGCTGTGTTTGCGAAAGCTTTTTCTTATCACTGAGGGTTGTTGTAAACAAACAAAAAGCTCTCGGCAAAAAGCCGGCTACAATGGGCGCAAGTCTCTCAAAAATGACATACAACGGATATAAAATTCGAAATTTTATGATATACTAGCTGGACCCGTGCACGACTAGTGCTCGTAAAATTCTTCCCGGTAGAATTCTTTCCCGTAGTGTTTTTCCAGTAGAAGTTTTAGTGTGGTGAGTTTTAGTGTGGTGAGTTTTAGTGTGATGAAATTAGGGTTGTGAGTTTTAGTGTGGTGAGTTTAGGTGTGGTGATTTTAGAAGTGGTGAGTTTATGTGTGGTGAGTTTTTGTGTGGTGAGATTAAGTAAAATGAGTATCATCCAATTTTGAAGTTTAGTTGAAATCGGTATCATTAGGCCTGAGATATAACGTACTGAATTTTTGGGTTCTATGAGAGGTGCCACTCCCCTTTGGCCAATCTAGTTTATATATGGTTTAGGATACTCCATGGACTTTATAGCATAGTAATGCAAATTGTCAGAAAAATGCATTCAGTGGTTTTGCTATGAATCTGAATTATGCACCAAAAATAGGGCGTAAAAGTAGGCGTGGTCAACAAAAACTATGTAGTGACCTTCTCCTGGAACTGTAGGATATATATTCTAAATTTTAAGAAAATCCGTGCACAGGTGTACGTTTGCATAGGGCACAAACAAAGAAACGGAAAATGAGTTTTATATATATAGATTCAATGAATATTTTCCCACATTCCCACTAAATACTCTTATCATATTTAAGAAAAAATGTACACATATTTTTTCTCATATTCATAATGCCTATATGGTCTTTAAAAAGTAAATGCACGCGAAATTCTATCAATTTATATTGCTTTTTTTAATAAAAGTTTAGCAGCCTAACCAATACACATAATAAAGTCGAATAATTAGGTCCGATTTAATGAATTCTACACTAAATAATCTACTATGAAATCACTATAAAATGCGCCTACTTTTACCCCTCTACGATGCTCCGATTTAAAAAAGATATGAAAGATTAAAAAAAAATATTATTTTCAAAAATCGAAAATGTTCAGACTTTGACCCCTCTACGACACTCCCTTTAAAAGATATGAAGGTATTAAGTAAAACATGACTGATCGACCGATTTCTCCAGGGCCACTTTAATGGACCAGAACCGAATTTAATGAATTATGAAGTAAATAATCTACTTTCAAATTACTATATAACGTGCCAACTTTGACCCCTATAGGACGCTTCGTATAAAAGATAATAATAATAATAGTTTGGCGCTACAGTCCTGTATAGAACTTCGGTCGAGCTCTCTCACCATTTTGAGCTGTGCGTGTTATATTTGTACTCAAAGTGGTGGGACCTACAGTTTATTGCCGAATCCGAACGGCGAGTGAGAGCTTTTCATAGGCAATGATTTTACTCTCGTAGGTTTGCCATTTACTGCCGAGAGGTAGCGCGGTATAGAAAAATGTTTCTATGAAAAGATGTTGTTAGACCCAGTCCAGGCTTGAACCGGGGACTTTTCGGCTCGCAGTCCAACGCACTAACCACGGAGCTACCGCAGCTACAGATATGAAAGATTAAAATATAATTTTTTTCAAAAATTTATTTTAAAATTCCAAAAAATTGTACAGACTTGAACTTAAGACGCTCCATTTAAAAGCTATGAGGATTTAAAGAAAAATCTGACTCATTAGCCAATTTCTCCAGAACCACTGGACCGAACTTAATGAATTTTACAGTAAATAATCTACATTGAAGTCACTATGCAGATACTTTGTTTATCAATAGTAAGAAATTCATGGCAAATGATAGAAGCTTCGTTGCAAAATAGATACGGGACGTCTAGAAATTCATAAGAATATTAATTTCTGGTATTGAAAATTTTTGTGAAATCTGCACATAGAGTTATTAAAAATAATTGAAATAAATGCAATTTATTATGATTTATAAAAATTAAAATATGCAAAGTAATAAATAAATTTTCACTCGAATACATATCGTCGTTGTAGAACTAAAAGTCACCAACTACATTTTCAAAATGCCAATTGTTCCTTTACAAAAACCTTTTTATATCTTTCAATTTTAAATCGATTAGTTCAATATTTGTACCAAATGATAATAAAATGTGAATCTTTCAATTGGTATTTCAACTTTAAAAATATATCAATTAGTTTTTGTAATAATTACCAACCAAGTTGAAATTTAAGATTTTCATAAAAAATGTATTTGGTGACTTTTAGTTCTACAACGACGATATATTCATATGTATTCCAGGCCCCAGTAGGAATTATGGTCGGGATCTGACCATTCAATAATTTCCTAAGTAGATGATCAACAAAAATTGTTCTGGGATCATAATCGGGTACTATTCATTGAATAATTTCTTTCTTATATTTCTATAATATAGCCCGACCATGAGCAACATGTTCTGGTTCTTCCCTGGTTATGTCACCAGAGAAAGTAACTAATAATATTCGATAATAATTTAATAATCAGTATAAAAAAAAGAGTTTTCATCGGTTTTAGCGTTTGAATCGATTCGTGATATATTTATTACCGAAAATATTTATTTTATTTAAAAAGATTTTATATTTTTATCAATATTAGTTCTAAATAAATTCATTAATTTTTCAGATTATGTACAATGTAATAATCCAAACAGACGACCAATATCTGGTAAGTTCATTCATTTTTCTTAATAATATTATTTATTTTTCCTAAGATCATTATATCTTTCTTTAACATCATGTAGATTAAAATACTGCCGCATGAAAAACTATTAAACATTTTTTCATTATATTAGTTTTAACAAAATTTTAATCAAACGTAAAAGTAAATCCACTTCCAAATAGAATTTATTCTTAAGTTTTCGCTTCATATTTTTCGCATCATATTTATTCTCATTTAACCAAGACTGTTAATATAATGAGGTGCACACTTCAATTGAGAAATATTTTTCAATAAATTTGCAAAGAAAAGAAAACAGAAGAGAAAAAAATTGACCAGCCCATAAAATAATAGAAAGTTAAAAGCAAAATGATGTCAATATAAGAAAAATGGGAAAAATATTGATCCGTTGAAGCCAAGTAAACTTTACAAAAATCAAAACATAAAACGTGGTCACGTGCGGCCTATAAAATAAACTGATTTCTTAGAAGATACGCACAGTGTTTATGCGAAAGAACCTCAATCCTATACATAGCTACATGGTGATGGTGATGAACGACATTGAGATTAATTTATTTCCAAAATTTTTAAAACTAACTAAGTTACTACTAAGATTTATAGTAATATGGTGAACCAAATCGGGAACTGTGGACTACAAATCGGGAAAATATAACATTTTCATTTTGTGCATTGATAATAACTTCCCTAGTACACGCTGCAAAAAAATGGTTCTCCCAAACATAATTTTGCAAGCATTAACATGTATGTTTGAAATTTTATGTAAACATAATAAATCATTTGTAAACAGAGTTTACATTAGATATCACGGAAACATTTTGATGTTTCCCCTTTAAATGGTGTATGTTCTAATAGAAACATAATAATTACTACATCGAAACAAAACAAATATTCGAACCGAAACATAAATATGTTTAAAATATAACATGATTTGTAATGACCTGAATATAAATATGTTTCCAGAGAAACATATAAGTTGTTTCAGTTCAAAAATAGTATATTTGTATAAAACATATCTAAATAATTTTGGAAAGGAATCCTGAAAATAAAATAAAATATAATACTATATAAATAATAGTTTTTTACTATTAAAAATAGTCATTAAGATAAATTATTATTTTAATCCAAAAATACCATTAAATACTAGAAAAATACCATCACATTGCCATTGAGTTTATATGAAAAGATTTATTTTTTGTATACTATTAAATCAATTGACCAATTTATTTGGGATTTGATGGAATTTTTTTCTGGGTGTACAAGTCTCAGTGCAGCATATTGCGTCGGTAAGGAATTCGCGGAGCCTGTTGTAAAAAACCTTGCCGAATTTAGAAACACTGATTTTTTTAGTTGTGGTTTTTTTTTTTGATGGCTTTTCACAATATTTTTAGAAAAACATTCAGAAACAATTAAATTATATACTGCACTATTAAATGATATTATTTGTTACTATTTTTACTTTTTGTACCACAATTTGTATATTTTTTAAATTTACAAATGGCAAAGTATTACCGATACGAATACTATTTCTCAACAAACATCAAAAGACACGTATGTAGAAAATGGCGGTCACCGAGTGTCAACTTCGTATACAAGAAGAATATTGCAAGAATACTTTTATTTACATCTAATTTCATTTTTTGTTTCTTTTCAAACATCAGTATGTTTAAAAGGACCAATAAATACTTCAAACGATGACAAAGGAGACGTAGATAGAAAATTCTGCTCGACGAGTGCCAACTTCGTATTCAAGAAGAATGTTGCAAGAATACATTTATTTAAATTCAATTGTTTGTTTTTAAACATCAATATGTTCAAACGAAGGAAAAAGATGGCGTAGGTAGGAAATGCTGCACAACGTTGCCAACTTCGTCTGTCGATAACTAATCGAATGAAGACGAGCGTTGCGAACATACTTTATTATTAGATTTTCTGTTTGTTTTTAAACATAGTTATAACCAAGTAAACTGCCAAGAAATAGTATATTCAAATGCAAAAAAAAATTATATTTAAATTGTAACATATTTATGATAAGTTTGACGGATTTCTACTAGGGAATACATATCGTCACTATCATGCAAAAGGGGCGATGGTTTAATTCTTAACATTTGCGTTTTTTACATTTTTTAGTGTAGTTTTTCATCAAGTATACTGTACCAATATCGTGTGTGGTTTTCTTGGATATTTCTAGCCACAAAAGACAAAATCAAAAGGGCGAATTCGAAAATTTTCTTTTCGTTTTTTTGCCAAAACTTGTTATTGGTATAAATTCAAATAGTGATGTAAAGGCATTAATTGTTTGTTTTTAAAGCACCTATCGATCATCATCATTATTTTAAAATATTTTTTTCATTTGCATAAAAATGTTTGGCAATTTTTTTTTTAAATAATGATGCCACTCGATAGGTATTTTAAAATCAAACAATTCATGACTTTACATAACTATTTTATTTTGTGCCAGCAACAAGTTAAGGCAAAAAAACGAAAAGATTCGCCCTTTTGGCATGAGAAGATTATCAATTTCTCCAATTTCTACGTTTTTTTGCTATAACTCTTATTGGTGCAAGATATAATAGTGGTGTGAAGGTATTAATTGTTTGTTTTTAAAGCACCTATCGATTGGCAACATTGTTTAAAAATATTTTGCCAAACATTTTTCCTGCAAATAACAAATTGCAAATTAATGTTTGACAAAATATGTTTAAAAATTGCTGAAAATAGATAGGTGTTTTAAAAACAAACAATTAATAAAATACAAAAATATTTGAGTTTTGGTCAGGATATCGCCTCACAAAATCTGTATATATAATTCAGTAAGTTTTCCAAATCCAAAGATATTTTAAATACGTTATAATAATTGATGAATAAACCAAAATAACAGCAAACATTTAAAAACAAAAAAAAAATACAAATTTTCAAAGTAATTCGAACTTTAAAATTTGATCTCCGTACATTTTTAAAAATGCACATTCGCCCCTTTGGCATGACAGTGACGATAATGTCAATCATTTATCTAATAGTGCTACGTTCACGATCGAAAACTGATTATTATATTTTGTTTTGAGTTGTAATAGCCAAAATGAGCTTGCCATGATCATGTCTACCGCAAATTTCTACGAGTGTAAAGAAGAACTAAACCGAACTCAATTTGTAGAATATTAGAAAATATTCATTTCAGTACACACCATGCTATACAGCTATCCATCAAATTAATGGAGCATTGGTATGGTATACTAAAATACTTTCTGCATTTTGCAAAATAATGTTTATTTAAAAATTACAGTAAAGTGACTTCAAGTGAATAGTAACGCATCTTTGCAGGATATAAGTATGATGATAAGGCTTACACTGTACTCTATGTAAGGTTTATGTGTTTATGTGTGAATGCATGGATGTGTTTAAGCGCGTGTGCTCAAAAGCGCACAAGATTTATCCGTTCGATAAGTTTAACCGGAAGAAAACGTATCCTGCTTCGTTACAGTATAAACATATTTTTGCTCTTAATAATGAATTATTGCAGGTTGTGACTACGATGAAATATATTTCTAATATAATCAATAATATTTTCTGCATAACAACCATGAAAATTAATGCACATTATACGGTAGTCGTCATTTGATTGAAACATCCTGTGTAACTAGCTATTTATCCATTCGTCTGTTGAGGGTTATCTTATCGCAAACTGTTAATAATGAATGCATCACATGTTAATCATGTTCAATAAGTTTATCATCAGTTTTTCGTATTTTTTTCTATTTTTTGCATAATTGTTGTTAGGACTTATATCATCGCTTTAACAAGTAATCGGCCTCACATTAAAATTGTTTGTCTGATACTTGGCTTAAGTTCTCAACTGCGGTAAATGTTATAACTTGTGCTGTGCTGCAAATGCACATATGTTACAAAAAAATAAATGATATCATAAATGTTTTTTTTTATTTTATTTTATTTTATTTTATTACCTGTTGTGCGTATACGCATTTTATTTCACTTAAACAATATGACACGCTGTTTATTTGCATGTTTCACATAACAAAAAAAACAGGATTTTATTTTGATCCTTGTATTTATTTTATTTCTTATGTCATGCTGCTCTATTATCGCCAGCATGTTGTACAAAGTGTTTGGCTTTTTGTTAATGCGATGTTGCTGATAAAGTTATCGTATTTATTGATATTTTGTTTTAAGACTATTTAAATAAAAGGCTTTGTGCACAGTGTTTTTATTATTAGGATGACCAGATGTAAATTTGAACTTTTGGCTAAAGCATCTATAAATTGGCATCATTATTTAAAAATATTTTACGAAATATTTTTAAATAATGATTTCAATCTATAGGTGCTTTTAAAAATACAATAAATTCCTCTACATCACTATTTTATCTTGCACCAATAAAGAGTTATAGCAAACATACGAAAAGATTCGCCCTTTTGGCATTAAAAGATTTTCAATATTTCGAATTCGTCCTTTTGGTTTTGTCTTTTGTGGTTAGAAATATCCAACAAAACCACACTCAAAATGTAAAAAAAAGCAAATGTCAAAAATTACAAATTTTGTGCAAGAAATACATTAATTTATTTGTTACGAAAAGAGGTAATTTACTCCACTGTGCAAGCTTTCAACAATAATAAATAAGACACAAGACAATTCAGCGCACAAAGCAATTTGTTAGAAAGAGTCGAAAGATCATTCAGCGTACTGAGCAATGTGCGAGAAAGAGATAGAAGATCAGCACATTAAAACACATGAGTGCGTATGAGATACCAATAGCATGCGTCATTCACGAAACAAGTAGAAGGTTCTCGAAACAAGTCGTAGCTTGTCGAAACGTGTCGAACTGATGCATGCAGTATATAAGGGAGCCGCATCTGAAGTACAGCACTTCAGTAGTGATTGTAAAGTGGTCAAGTGCATCTCGTGTGTGATCAATATCAAGTTAAATAGTGGACATGCAGCAGTTGTTAGAATTTGTTATTAGTAAAGTTGTTTATTAAAGTGAATTAATAAAGTTAATTGTTATAATTTAAACCAAACATAAAAGTTTTTTTATTTTGTACACAATTCAGAGATACGAACTAGTAGAACAGTTTTCCGTAGACTGAATTATCGTAACAATATGCAATAAGTTGCAGCAAGTCTATTATAAACATTATGTGTTCTTAGAGAGTTTTTATTGCTAAAATTATTTATCATTTTAATATAACAAACTGAACCATGATTAAAGAAAACTGGTTATGAACTAGCGCATTTTGAATGATATGGTTTTAAAAGGACAGTATTGACATCATTTCGTCCTGACAGGATAAAATTTCTCATAAAATTGCCAAGATTCTCCTCTTGCATTTGACAGCAATTGCGTAATCTTAGGATAAGTATTTAAATTAATTTTTCGAAAACTGTAAACGTAGTTTGACTTCATTAGGTCCATAGTTTGAGACCTATTTGGTTCATACACACAGGGAAAAAATATGTTTTGCAGCAAACATATTATGTTACAGCTAACTTTTATTTTAATATAGATATATCGTCGTTGTAGAACGAAAAGTCACCAACTACATTTTCAAAATGCCAATAGTTCATTCACAAAATTCTTTATATGGGCCATTCCACACCAAATCGACCAGCGGTTGGAAACGCCATTTTCGCCATTTTCGATATTAGAGTTACAAATACACTGAAAAATTATTTCAAATTTTACTTTTGAAAAAAAATTTTTTTTTTTTTCAATACAAAAAATATTAAAAAAGTTTAGAAAATTATTTTTTAAAATATGATGCCATTAAAATACCATTTTGAAAGTTTGCATGAACATTTACAATAAATTGGCGAAAATTTAGGATTTTTTTCAGAATTTTAAAAAGGGTCCTTTTTAAGGACCACAATTTTTAAGTGCAAAGATAATGACTACGGGTCATATGTTAACGTTTAAAAGTTACAACTTTTTTTTTCTAAAAGCTTGTTCTATTAGCTTTAAAACGAGTTATTAACGGAGTTTCTAGCATTTCTATTTCAAGAGATATTTAAATATGAACAACCATACAAAAGTGATTTTTGGTCCTTTTTCTCCAACTTTGAGCCCACTGTATCTCTGGAAGCAGTGGTCGGAAAAAAATAAAAAAAATGGTTAGTGCATGTCTCGATACCCTTTTATTAAAATCGAAAAGGTAAAATCTCAAATTTCACTTTTTTTGGTCGATTTGGTGTGGAATGGCCCATATATCTTTCAATTTTTGATCGGTGACCTCAATTTTTGTACCAAATGTTAAGAAAATGTGAATCTATCAATTGGTATTTTAACTTTAAAAATGTATCAATTACTTTTCATAGTAATTACTTACAAAGTTGAAATTTCAGATTTTCATAAAAATGTAGTTGGTGACTTTTAGTTCTACAACGACGATATAAGTAGTCATACATTATAAAATGATTATCAAAACAATTTGAAAAATTTGTAAATAAATGTTACGGTCAATAAAAGTCCTTAGATTTATGATTGCAAATATATTATGTTTGCTGCAAACTAATATTTTCACTGCGTGTACAATGTACTGTCAGACATTGTAATATTACAATCTAAAAAATTATTATTTAATTCAATTATAATATATTTTAATTTTTTCGAATATGTTTTATAATTAAATTCAAACATTAAGTGTCTCTCAATTCACACATATTTAATCATCAAATCACACAATTGAATAGTTTCATTGATTATGTTTGGAATGTCACTAATGTAATTTCCATTTTTACTTACGGTCACCATAACATTACATATAACCACTAATAAAACTGTGATTTAGTGAGTCAACAAACATACTACATAGTGTTCGTTTCGACAAAAGTTCGAAATAATCATACAAGCGTAAAAAGCTCTAAGCCAATATTTGTCCATTGTATTAACAGGTAAAAGGTTTTATTTTACATACGGTATGCATTTAGAGAACAATTTTTGGAATCACATTGAGTGGAAATATGTAGTAACTTTCTAGTTAAGCTGCTGGTATCAAGATAAATATGAAAATTGTTGCGAACTCAATTCAACTGAATACTTTGATATACTTGGTAATTTCAGATTATCTTCATTTACTTTACCTTGCTGATTATTCTACTTTGTTCTTTAGAAATCTGTAATTGAAAACAAAACCCTTTAATCTATTTCAACATGTTAATTCGAGTAGTAATAGTTAGAACCATATTACTGGAAAATGTTCGTCTTAGTAACCATTACACGCTAAGAAAAATCTGCATGCAGGCAACATATTAATGTAATTATGCAATTATAAATTTTTCTGATTTTTAAATCAAAATTTTAAATATTATTTTGGAATTTATTTCATAACTTATGATTAGGTCAATATTATAAACATATTTATTTAAAAGTCTAGAAATTCAATAAATATTGTAGCAAACATAAATTATTCAAATAATATAAACATATTATTTTAATTTCTACTCCAATTTAAAAAAAAAACTCTTCTATCATCTGAAAAAACATTTTTTGCGTTATGTAAATCTCGTCTTAAAAATATTTACTCATGAATTTATATGAATAAAACAAAATTAATATTTAAATTTAAATTATTTATTGCATTACACCGTACAACAAATTCAACTTTTAGCTGCACACATCAGAAATATATTCTATATCGTCGTTGTAGAACTAAAAGTCACCAAATACATTTTTATTGAAAAACTGAAATTTCAAGTTTGTTGATTAATATTATAAAAAGTAATTGATGCATTTTTAATGTTGAAATATTAAGTGATAGATTAACATTTTTAAAATGTAGTTGGTGACTTTTCGTTCTACAACGACGATATATTCTTAAAGTGCACTAAAAAATAAAATACCCAGTTTTACTAGATCAATTCGATTAATATTTTTATTTGTATTTTAAATGCGAATGCATATCATATTTTGATATTATAAAAATATATTAAAATTTTAGGTCGAACATTTGAAAAAACTTGTATGTACTTCATAACGCTACAAACGCACACAACAAAAATAAAATCATCAACATGATGAATTTATTCATAAATATTATGAAATTTTCTTTCATCTACCAGATTCATCATATTGTTCATTATTGACATATTGATGAATGCATTCATTATATAAATGAACTTATTCATACTATCGAACATCATTGTGAAGAACGAAATATTGAATATGTTGAATTTATTCATAAATATTATGAAATTTTTTTCCAACTACCAGATTCATCATATTGATACTACTACCGTTCATTATTGACATATTGATGAATGCATTCATTATATATATGAACTTATTCATACTATCGAACATCATTGTGAAGAACGAAATATTCAATATGTTGAATTTATTCATAAATATTATGAAATTTTTTTCCAAATACCAGATTCATCATATTGATACTACTACCGTTCATTATTGACATATTGATGAATGCATTCATTATATATATGAACTTATTCATTGAACTTATGAACTTATTCATTGTAAAGAACCAAATCGACCAAAAAAATTAAATTTTGAGATTTTGCCTTTACGATTTCAATGAAATTTGGGCAGCAGATAAGGCTTATTGAGATATGCATTGACCAATTATTTTATATTTTTCGTCCACTACTTCCAGAGATACAGTGCTTGAAAGTTACAACCATACAAAAGTGATTTTTGGCCCATTTTTTGTAACTTTGAAGCACTGTATCTCTGGAAGTAGAAAATTGGTCAATGCATATCTCGATATCCTTTATCAGTTGCCCAAATTTTATTGAAATTGAAGAAGGTGAGTTCCAACAGCTGGTCGATTTGGTGTGAAATGGCCCATACAATGAATTTGAATCGTCATATTGATGAATATAATCATTATATATATTGTTACGAAAATTCAGTCTACGGAAAACTGTTCTACGAGTTCGAAAACGCACTTATAATTGGTTTTAACTAGTATTATTTCAACTAGTATTAATTAAATTTATTTATTTAAATAACAACTTAAAGAATAATCACTTATATCAACTGCTGTATTACTACAATTTATCTTTACAATGTTTACTCACGAGACGCACTAGTTCACTATTAAATCACAACTGAAGTGCTGTACCTCAAATGCGGCTCCCTTATATACTGCATGCATCAGTTCGACACGTTTCGACATGCTTCGACGTGTTTCGAGAACCTTCTACTCGTTTCGTGAATGACGCATGCTATTGGCATCTCATTCGCACTCATGTGTTTTAATGCGCTGATCTTCCATCTCTTTCTCGCACATTGCCTCAGTGCGCTGAATGATGTTCCGTCTCTTTCTAGCACATGCTTAGTGCGCTGAATTGTCTTGCGTCTCATTAATTATTGTTGATTGCTTGCACTATGGGGAAAATTACATCTTTTCGTAACAATATGAATAATTTAAAATTTTATTTTTTTACGAATTTTTCAAAATCTATATTTTTTTGGAAAATAATTGGAAAAATGTTGTTAAAAAAAGATTTTATTAAAAAAAATATTTTTAATTTCGAGAAAAATGTTTCTGAAAAAAAATTCAAAAAAATATTTTTTTTTCCGAAAAAATGAATTCAAAGAATTTTTTTTTTTCAAAAAAAAATTATAAAAAAATGTATTGTAAACATTTTTTTTAAATATATTTTTTATAAATATAACTTTTTATTAATATAATGTTATAATTATAAATAAATATATTTGATATACAAGAACTACTGAGAACTACGGCAAAAAATGAACGAAAAAAAAATATTTCGATTAAAATTTGATTTAATGAACAGCATTCTTCAATATGAAGAAAATATATTTTGTATTTTATGTACTTGTTGATTAATATGATGAAACGTATTCTTCACATACAGTTCATCATATTGAAGAACATGTTTTCGACAGTTACCAAGCGTTTATCATATTTATGATAGCATTCGTTACATTGATGTCGTTAGTCATTAATAGTATGAACGGTTCTTCAATACAATCATTGAAGAACGGAATTCATCAATATACTGTACATTTTTTTATGTGTAGAGTATGAACATAAAACAGTTTATCGATATCTATTTGAAAAACATCATCAATTTTTCATTTAATAAATTTTAATTGATGTTTAAAACATCTCGTCGAATAAAACCTTTAAATGAATTAATATTGGAAAACCGTTTTCATGTACACACACAGAGAAATCTCAGCTACAAAATATGTGCTGCAAAAGTTTTTTTTTTATTATAAAAATATGATATGTATTAGAACTGGGTTCAAACAAATTCTAGAATGATCCCTAGTTTCACGTACATGTCGATTTGTTCATGTGTTCAAAATACTGTCGGACGGTGTTTTTTTCATGTTTCGCTAGGTTTTTTTCGTATTTTCCATGAATTGGCTTATATTTTTATATCCTGTACTTAATCGTGCTCGTCTTGCGTGTCTGTAAATTTAGTCGTCGGACTCGTGCGTGTCCTGTGCCCATGCAGTCAAAATCAGGCACGCGTCCATCACTTGTAAACATTACCATATCAGTGTATTAGCAAATACAAATAAAAAAAAAGACATAAAAAGAAAAACTTTTATTTATTTACAATTAATAGCGAACAATATGCAGCTGTCATTTAAGGCCACAACCAAGTAGAAATTTTGATTGGACCATAATTTTTAACTCTCGTATAATTTTTTCAGATAGACAGGGATCTAACAAGGCTCAAACAAGTTAAAAAATCTGGTGTACGATCTCCATGTAACACAATTACCTTATCGGGTACTTTTTAAAGGCCACACAGAAAAAAGTTCATACTATTAATGAATTTGTTCATCAATGTAATGAATTTGTCATAGCGACTCAATCAAACACCAACTTCATCCCATTTATGAATCGTTCATAAAACCGTAATGAAAAAGTTCATAATATTGATGAACGCATTCATATTATTTATGCGTTTATTATATCAATTTCACTAAAAATTGCGATTCGTATATACGAAGAATAGTTCATAAATTTAATGATTTTTATTCATATTTATAATACATATATTCATATGTATTATGAACAGTGTCTTAATTAACGACATTCATTTCATTTATGAACAACATTTTTTCTGTGCATGATTAGGTCACGGTCGGGCAGATTCTCATTGCCTTGTTTAATCTAATATTGTTTATTCTGTGAAAACCCTAAAGTTTCTTGATGGTGCATCAAGCAAATTTCTGCTAGGAAAAATGTTCCTTGAAAATACTACAACTCAAAAGACCTTGGCACCTACGCCACTTAGCCACATGCCAATCCCGAACACAATCCAAGTAAATACAACACATTTGCTCTGGTAATTGACATAATGTCTTCCAACATTTTTGTCAAATAATTCTGTGCCATGTTAATAAAATTCTAACCAAAGATTGTGCAAATAATGAGCACATACACTAGATAAAAACGACATTATTGTCGTTACAGATGTTTGAGGCTCAATTGTCTTTAAATAAGTGGCAACAAGTGTGTACATTTAATTAAGATAAACTTTTTTGCGACTTTGCAATTGCAGTTCAGTTACCATGATAGGTTTTATGAGTTGTTAAATGAAAGTTTGTGTGACATGTGTTAAGGCGGTAAATGCGGTTTAGGAATATGAGGCTTATCTGAACGTCTAATGAGTATTTAAAGTATGTGAGGAGGAGAAATAAAACAGATCTAAGTCAAATAATTTACTTAAAGTTTTATGTTTAAATTATATTTCTAAAATAACAGTGAGATAAAGTAAAAAATAAATTATTTACAAAATAAAAAAAATATTTGCAACAAACATATTTTGTGAGTATTAATTTTTAAAATTCATGTTTATTATAAATATGTTAATAATGCTAAGAATAAATATGTTAATAACACGAATACCAAAATAATTCGAAATTTAAGCCTAATTAATCCTCTTCCTCTATAAATTCTCTACTTTTTTAATGATTGTCGTAGTTATCGCAATTTTTTTCAAAACTATTTATTAAATAAAATATATTTGATTCATGCCAAATATTTTGTGCAATGATTACATGGTTTATTTCATGAAAAAAAGAATTAAATTGTAGAAGATGCAATTAAATATTATTTTAATCTGCTTTTATAAAATCAATTCTAAATACACCCTCTATAAAAATGGGTGTTCCAGATCATCCTAACTTTGTAACATGTTTTTTTCATGAAATGAACCTGCACAAAATAATTCCATCCTTAAATGGACCACCCTGTATATAAAACCAGTTGGGAAGGTTAGATCACATGGGAAATTTGAAAGTAGGTGTAATTATGATAGTTAGGATTATCAAAATTATAGTCGGTCTAAGCCGACTATAAATACCCTACACATATGTGTGGTTACCATTCAAAGTGATATATAGGTCACCAGGGTATACGAATCCTGAAAATAACTACAAACATTCAATCGCTGAAGATTTTCCATTCATTTGATACCCATATTTACAAATGGGTAGGTGTACCGAATTTCGATTTTTTTTTGTGAACCACAAGTCTTTTCGCCAGGAAAACATTATTATCATGTATTTGAGCTTGATGTCAATATATATTTGACCAAAAAAGTTTACCTAAGCACGTATACATTTATATGTACATTTTATATGAGGTATTTGAACATAAGTGGTCGGATCATAGGTCACAATTTTTTTTCGTACATATAGCGTAGGTATATTAGTAATCTAAGTTATAAGTTTCATTTATCTAGCTCTTTAATTTTAAAAGTAGTAGGGATTTCAACAGACAGACAGACAGACAGACAGACGGACAGACAGACGGTCAGACGGACATCGTTAAATCGACTCAGGAGGTCATGCTGATCAAGAATATATATACTTTTCCATACCGGAGATGCTTCCTTCTGGGTGTTACAAACGGCGTACCAAACTGAATATACCCTTTCACTCTTAGTGTAGGGTATAAAAACTATATATTACATATAATCTTCCCAGACATATCGACAATTTTAGCAGTAAAAACGTTAAACGGTAAAAAAATAAATTTATATTTTAATTATTTGTACATGTATTCGGCTTTATGTATCATATTTTAATAATACTAATATAATAATAGTTTGGCACTACAGTCCTATAAGAACTTAGGCAAAGCTCTATCACCATTTTATATTCGTACTCAACGTGGTGGGACCTACATTTTATTGCCGAATCCGAACGGCGGGTGATAGCTTTTCATAGGCAAGGTTTTACTCTCGTAGGTTTGTCATTTACTGTGAGACGTAGCGCGGTAAAGATAAATGTTTCTATGAAAAGATGTTGTTAACCCCAGTCCAGGCTTGAACCGAGGACCTTTCGACTCGCAGTCTAACGCACTAATCACTGAGCTACCGCGGCTATAATGTATATTTTTATAGTACGCAAATAACTACTAAAACGGTCATTTATCGGCTTAAAAATTGAATTACAATAAAATATGTCATGTGTTCAATTTATTTGTATCTTAATTATGTGTATTGCATATTTAAGAGAAGTTTTCGACACATTTGAAATTTGTAGGACGATAGCGAGAATGTGTGTAAATTAGAGACAGGCGCGCGTGTGTGCCTTTTTCGTGTCACGCCCGAAAATCTGGGTTCGTGCCTGCAAATCACCGTGCGTGTCCGTGCCTCCAAAATCAGGCTCGCGTCCATTAAAGATTTTTTTATAGGTTCTACCCGAATTTTAAAAAACCCTTATTTCAGCTTCAGAAAAATATTTTAATCTTTTCTTAAAAATCTTTCTTTTTAGTTTTGTTTATGGATTTAAGAGAATAAAACAGTATCAAATTTAATTTTTGAATTATTTATTACGGTGACAAAACCCTTTAGAATATCGGTTTCGGTTCGGTGTCTAGGATTTTTAAAATTGTGGTTCCGGTTCTATACATTTTTTTAATAACGGCTCCGATTCCGGTTCTATACGTTCCCTGACATATAAAATAGCGGTTCCGATTCCAACCAGAAAAAAATAAATGGGTTCCGATTCCAGTTACGGTTCCACACATTTTTAATTACGATTCCGGTATTATTTTTCACGTTTCGTCCGCTTTTTCATGTTTTTCCGAGCTTTTTCGTGTTTTTCCGTGTTTCTTCGTGTCTTTTTATATCCCGTGGTTTATCGTGATTCTCGTGCGTGCCTGTAAATTTAGTCGTCGGGCTCGTGATCGTGCGTGACACTTATCGGCTTGTCCGTGCGTGTCCATGCCATCAAAAACAGGCACTAACAATGTATATGTAAAAAAGTATATGTAAAAATTTCCTCAAAATTCCACCTAAAATAAAAAAAGTTATTCAACTTTAATAAGATTTACCTACTAACGATTTTCATTGGGCGATACACAGAGAATCGCGTTGCGCGACCTGTAAACAAATTTCGATTTGGCCAAAATTTTTTGTGTATTACTTTTAAAAGTGGGGGGGGTCCCGTGGGAATTTCGAAAAAGTCGTATTTTTGAACCACTCTACTGTTCATATTTAAATATCTCCTGAACGAGGAAAGCTAGAAACCCTGTTGAGGTCTCGTTTTAAAGCTTATAAGCCTTTTGAAAATTAAAGTCGTAAATTCTAAACATGAACATGTTGCAATGGTCATTTCCTTGTACTTCAAATTTGATGTCCTTAAAAAATCTTTTTTTTTTATTTAATATGAATGTTCATGCCAAATTATAAGATGGTATTTTGATAGTAGCCGCGGTAGCTCAGTTGTTAGTGCGTTGGACTGCGAGTCGAAAGGTCCCTAGTCTGGACTGGGTTTAACAACATCTTTTCATAGAAACATTTTTCTATACCGCGCTACCTCTCGTCTGTAAATGGCAAACCTACGTGAGAAACCCATTGCCTATGAAAAGCTCTCACCCGCCGTTCGGATTCGGTAATAAACTGTAGGTCCCACCACTTTGAGTACAAATATAACACGCACAGCTCAAAATGGTGAGAAAGCTCGGCCGAAGTTCTATACAGGACTGTAGCGCCAAACTATTATATTATTATTATTATTTTGATGGTATCAAATTGGGAATTCTTAATTTTTATATATTTTTTGTACCTATTGAAAAACAAAATTATTTTTTTCTACAGTAAAAATTGCAATATATTTGTAACTCTGATTTCTAAAATGGCGTCAGTTTTACCATATTAAATCTACTTTTCCAATAATTTAATTCTTCAGTTTTAAATAGGTTTTTTAACGAAAATATTTGGTTTTTATACAGAGTATGTATTATTTTTATCAATATTATTTTTATTGTCACAGTATGGTACATAGTTTTATTGGTAAAATATAAAAATATTTATTGTAATTAAACATTGAAAACTTGCGATGTAAACATACGATTTTTAAATAAATTCATTTAAAATTATTTTAATTAATTTACGTTTAACCTAATATATCAGTGCATCCTTAGCCAAAATCTCATAGTAAAATCTATAGAAACGCACATAGTAATGTCGCCATACATCATACAGCTGTCGCAGAGTCACAGCCCGTAGCTATTTTATTCGCTTGCTTATTGTGTCCAGATAGTTGTGGCCATCATTATACGACTTGCTCGATCCCCAATCTTTCGAGTATGCATTACCATTAATCTCATGAGGACCAGAGTGAGCACTGCCATAATGGGCCCCAGTAAAGCTGCTGCCAACGAATTGGGAATAGTCTGCACATAGGAATTATCATCACCATCAGCATTCAAATGTAAAAAAAAAGAAAACAAGCAATAAAAAAGAAAAGAAAGTGTTAAAGGAAAGAAAAGAAGAGTCGATAGATAGATACACAGATAGAAAAAGTATTTATGAAAGTATTCAAAAATACGTTAAAAATTCATATAGTCATCACTATATTATCTACCTGCCGGATCCGAATCGTAAACATGCGAATGGGTTTGTACCAATTGTGGATGTATTTTGCACAAAGTCTTAAACTTCAGATAGTGTATGAGCCAGCCAACACCACCGACTAGTAGGACATTAAGACCTAAGGTGCCCAGCAATAGTGTTACCACAGTCATTTTAAGATGTGCGATTTTTATTAGTATTATAAGTGGCAATATGATGAGCCATTTTCTTTTTCGTCGATCATGTCCGCGTGACTCTATGGTTTAAAGATTTTATTAAAATAATTCAAAATATTATATTTTCTAAGCCACTGACCAACTTCATCTGTGGTTATGCGAGCTCCGGTATCACTAGAGAGCGCTAATTGTAGACCATGATTACTTCCAAATGTTTCGGTGGCACGTTTTAGAAATTTTATTATATTCTGCAACTCAGTATCGCCTGAAATGTATATATTTTTTTAAATTAAGGTGCAGGTTTTCAGACTTACTTTTTAAATTAAACTTAGTTTAAACTAGATGGTATTTTGACTATAATCAACAGATTAATAATAATAATAATAGTTTGGCGCTACAGTCCTGTATAGAACTTCGGACGAGCTCTCTCACCATTTGAGTTGTGCGTGTTATATTTGTACTCAAATTGGTGGGACCTACAGTTTATTGCCGAATCAGAACGGCGGGTGAGAACTTTTCATAGGCAATGTTTTACTCTCGTAGGTTTGCCATTTACTGCCGAAAGGTAGCGCGGTATAGAAAAATGTTTCTATGAAAAGATGTTGTTAGCCCCAGTCCAGGCTTGAACCGGGGACCTTTCGGCTCGCAGTCCAACGCACTAACCACTGAGCTACCGCGGCTATAATCAACAGATTTCAAATATTTAAAATGTCACATGAATTGCTTATTAATTTTTTATCTGTATCTAAAATTTAAAGACATTGTTTTGATTAGGACATTTTAAAAATGTGAAAACATTTAAACTAAGTTTAAACTTGTACTGAAAAACTACACCTAAGTCTCTTCAACTTAGTTCTGTAAATTTAAATTTGTTGATTGTCAATATTTCAATTATATTCAGGTTATTTATTAAATTCGAATCATATTTTTATATATTTTCATATATTTTTAATTCCTTTTCTAATTAATAAAATTATCATTCTAATACTTTGAACTTTGTCTATAGTTCAAATAACTGTACGAAAAATATTTTACACGTGTTTCATGTTTTATAAAAAAAAAAACAAAAATTTTGTTGGAAATTTTTGAATTTTTTAAGGGGTAGAACTGCCAGAAAAGGGGTAGAACTGCCAGAACATGTCTGAAAATTTTCAAAAAATCTGAGCTCATAAAGTCAGTTTTTGTTGAAAAGTGCTCGGTTTGACGCGGAATGGCCGATATGCGAAATTTCAGAAAAACAAAGGCATAATTTAGAATTATAATGATTTTTTTTTAATCGACGCACGGGCACGCTGATAGGTGACACGCAAGAGCACGAGCCCGACGAGTAAATTTACTGGCACGCACGAGAAGCACGAAAAAAAACGGGATTTTAAAAGACACGACAGAACACGGAAAAACACGACAAAACACGAAAAACGTACGGAAAAATATGAAAAAGCAGGCGAAACGTGAAAAATAAAACCGGAACTGTTGAGATTTTTGGAACCAGAATCGTTATTAAAAATGTGTTGAACCGGAACTGGAATCGGTAACGCTATATTAAAAATATCAGAACCAGAACCGGAACAGATATTATAGTCCTGTCAGGGCACGCAAAGAACCGGAATCGGAACCGTTATTAAAAATGTATGAAACCGGATTCGAAACCCATTTAATTTTTGGTTGAAACCGGAATCGGAACGACAATTTTAAAAATCTTGGAATCCGAATCGGAACCGATATTTCAATGGGTTTTAGTTCTTTTAAAAAATAATTCAAATTAAGTTTGATACTATTTATTCTCTTAAATCCATAAGTAAAACTAAAGCAAACGATTTTTAAGAAAAGGTTAAAATACCACGAAATTTTTATTTTCTGATGCTGGAAGTAAGGGTTTTTTTTTAAATGGGGTAGAAACTATCAAAAAATCTTTAATGGGCGCGTGCCTGATTTTGGTGGCACGGACCCGCGCGGGCACGACAGCAACTAGCAACAACTAGCACGGAGATTTGCACGCACGAACTCAGATTTGTGGGCGTGACACGAAAAAAGCACGGCACGCGCCCATCTCTACTATATGGTATAGTTATATAGTCCTAATTACTACAGGGCATATTTCGGCTATCGTTCCAATCTAAATTTATATTGAAATGATTTTAAAATAGTTTTTTTTTGTTTGTTCTTAAATGAATTTTTACCGCTAACATCCATTTTTAAAATAAAACTTAGAATTATATAATTCGTATCTTTCATACAAATCAATCAATCATAAGCTGAAAACATGTCTGTATTTTTAACTTTAAAATTGAATGGGCAGTTTTTTTTACTACGTAGCACAATTCATCTTTCAATTTTGTTTATCAATTATCACATTTGAACACAAACACACCTGCTAAACTCCGCGAATCACTGAAAACCGCCATCTGCGTGGGCTCTCCCAACTGTATAAGGCGTATCCTTCGTTTATCCTCGCGCAGCTCACGACTGTATTCGTTCGGAAAATATCCAAGACTATTTGTTGCCAACTTCCAGATGATCTTCGCTGCCTTGTATTTGATGCACGACACTAAATTACGAGACTCAAAACATTGTTGCTGTTTGCGCGCCACATATTCGTCCGTGTGCGTGAGAACACGTGATGTACGTTGCACGTTATTTACGTGATTTGTACTGGGTTCTGAATTAAAAACATGCTCATGCGCAGCAGCCCTCATACTGCTATCACCGTGCAGAAGTAGTGCTAACAAGGACAAAAGTACAATGCGTAATTGAGACATGTTCGTTTGGAGAACACGTACCGAGAACAACAATTTTGAAAACGACCGCGTACGATTCGGCGACACTGATGGTCACTATAGAAATGCGGCGTCTGATTGCGCATGCAACTCCTTTTATTGTAAGACAACGTCTGCCACAATCACTTGGACAATTGTTCCACACCGAACGATATATCGAAAGACAAACGAACCGACATAGTGACTGACTAACCGTATGTGGCTTTTATTGGCGCTAAATATAATTTTCAGCATTTCTAGGTCAATATTGCAAAAGCCTGTTTTTGGCGATCGTTGTTGTACGTCATTATTATGCGTCCGATTGCACTGTTTTCCGGCTGCAGTCACAATGATCAGACGATGAGAGTGAATTTTGCGGCGCCGCAGATCATAATCTAATAAATTTCCTCTAAGACAATTACAAATCATAGGAGTGAGTGAATAAGTGAATAGTTTTTAGATGGCGGCGATAGGAAATTGACGTTTAACTGATCTTGTGGCGTGGCTTCTGGTTAATGTCACAGTTGTTAATAGCAGATCTCATGATTATAGCAGTCATAATATTTTCTCATCTTGAAATTTGCATATAAATTTGAATTATTTTAAATGGGTTCATTATTTCTAAGGGTCGTTTTCGCCATCTCCGGTTAAAAACTTTTCTGATTCGAATTTTGCGATTGTACAAAAAAAGTGAGTTTATTATAAAAAATAAAATTTAAATACAAATTTTTCGTTTTTTTTATCGAAATATTTATGTGGAAAATTTCTTACTTCATTTATTTTAACTTTTATATTTTTACAGTATTATTTCTTTATCTCGAATATTATAGGTTGTTTTTTTATTTTCTTTTCTTTTTCTATTTACTTATTTATTTATTCATGTATTTATCTTATTTCTTTTTTATATTTCTTTATTTCATTATTTCTTTATTTCTTTATTTCTTTATTTCTTTATTTCTTTATTTCTTTATTTCTTTATTTCTTTATTTCTTTATTTCTTTATTTCTTTATTTCTTTATTTCTTTATTTCTTTATTTCTTTATTTCTTTATTTCTTTATTTCTTTATTTCTTTATTTCTTTATTTCTTTATTCCTTTATTTGTTTATTTCTTTATTTCTTTATTTCTTTATTTCTTTATTTCTTTATTTCTTTATTTCTTAATTTCTTTATTTCTTTATTTCTTTATTTCTTTATTTCTTTATTTCGTTATTTCTTTATTTCTTTATTTCTTTATTTCTTTATTTCTTTATTTCTTTATTTCTTTATTTCTTTATTTCTTTATTTCTATATTTCTTTATTTCTTTATTTCTTTATTTCTTTATTTCTTTATTTCTTTATTTCTCTATTTCTTTATTTATTTATTTGTTTATTTATTTATTTATTTATTTATTTATTTATTTATTTATTTATTTATTTATTTATTTTTTTATTTCTTTATTTTTTTTTCTTTATTTCCCTATTTCTTTATTTCCTTATTTCCTTATTTCTTTTTCTCTTTATATCTTTATTTCTTTATTTCTTCATTTCTTTATTTCTTTATTTCTTTATTTCTTTATTTCTTTATTTCTTTATTTCTTTATTTCTTTATTTCTTTATTTCTTTATTTCTTTATTTCTTTATTTCTTTATTTCTTTATTTCTTTATTTCATTATTTCTATATTTCTTTATTTCTTTATTTCTTTATTTCTTTATTTCATTATTTCTTTATTTCTTTATTTCTTTCTTTATTTATTTATTTATTTATTTATTTATTTATTTCTTTATTTTTATATTTCTTTATTTTCTTATTTCTTTATTTCCTTATTTCTTTATTTCTTTTTCTCTTTATTTCTTTATTTCTTTATTTTTTTATTTCTTTATTTCTTTATTTCTTTATTTCTTTATTTCTTTATTTCTTTATTTCTTTATTTCTTTATTTCTTTATTTGTTTATTTCTTTATTTCTTTATTTCTTTATTTCTTTATTTCTTTATTTCTTTATTTTTTTATTTCTTTATTTCTTTATTTCTTTATTTCTTTATTTCTTTATTTCTTTATTTCTTTATTTCTTTATTTCTTTATTTCTTTATTTCTTTATTCCTTTATTGCTTTATTGCTTTATTTCGTTATTTCTTTATTTCTGTATTTCTTTATTTCTTGCATGACTTCTTTATTTTTTATATATAATTTCCTTATTTCTTTACTTCATTATTTTTTGCTATTTTGCCTCTATTTGCTTTATTAAATTATTTTAAGAATAAATATTCTTTACTATTTTTAATATCATAGTAAAACTATTAAAGTAATAACCTCCTTAATATACCTACAATGACTTTATATCAATTTCCTCTAGAATTTATATGAAAGCGAAAATACTTCATATCATCTAACTAACAGCGGAAGTGTTAATTACAGCTTTCTTAGATTTTCCTTTTACTTCAAGACATGCTTCCCATCCAATAAAATATGGCCTGCAGCAGCAGCATCGTATTAGATTCAACAACCAACTAACAACCAAGTGATCTTTTATAATTGATATTAATCAAGAAATTTCAATGAAATTGAAATTATTTAATGCAATGAAATGAAAATTAAATAATAAAAATAATTGGAAAAAAATATGGCTTTATATTGAAGATGATTTGCTCTTCAATCATGTCTGTATCAATGTTTTAAATTAATTCGAACAGTCAAACAAAATCAAATATTTGTTTATATAAAATTTTGTTTTTTGTACGAAACTTTTCAATTTTATTTATCGTTTCATTTTGCTGTATTTGTATCAGTTTATAACAAAATTTTGGTTAAAATTATTAAATATTCGTTTGGATTTTAATCATTAGTTAAAATTATTAATTTTTGTTTATATTTTCGATAAAAAAAATATCTGTTGTTGTTACCAATTTTTTAATTGTAGTAAACATTGAAAAAAATGATGGACTTTTGTCGATTTGTGATAAATGAAGAGCACATATAATTGTGGTTGTCAATGATTTTTCAATTGCAATTCGGAAATTACTACTCTGTGGTATTTATTGCAATATGACATGGTTAGTTTACAATTAAATTCGCTTTCCTCGAAATTATGCCAGGACGTTTGTCGGCATTTTAATTTTATGTTGGGATCCGGATATTTGCAGCCTGTGAAATCAGCTGAACAAGCTTTAAAACTTAATTAAACAAGAAAAATATAAGTAAAACTTTTTGTGATCGCATTTTCTATGAAGCTAATTGTGAAGCTAATTAGTAGTGGAAAAGAGCCCTCTGTATAAAAAAAAATATATATTGAATGCGAAAACTGGTTCATCGCATGGATTTATAAAAGAAAAGTCAATTCTGTGGTCACGCTGTCGTCAGTCCATGCCATTTATTGAAGACATCGTTAGGATCTGATCAATGCATTACTGAAGATTTATCGATCTCTTTTGTATCGCACTGTGTGAACCTTTTCAATATCCATTCTGCTCATTCGATCTTTATCGATCAAGTTGTAAATATAATTAACAACATTTCTTTATGTTATGTTTTTGTGTCATTTCATCTTCATCATGGTTTTGTGTACTTTTTTCGCGATTAATTAATTAATCAAAATTTCAATAAGTCAAATATTTGATTTATCAAAGTCTTGATAAATTGATTAATCAATTATGCGAGTTTTCATATCAATCAGAATTCTAGTTAATTGATAAATTGAGTGAAATTTATTATTTAAATAATTAATAAATAGTATAAGGTGCATTAAGTGTTTAAAATGCTCAAGTATTCAGTGATCATGTAGTAAATCATTTAAAAATTATTCGCTACGATGAAGTTTTTAATTAAAAATTCTGATTATTCAATTAATAACAATTTTGATTAATCAGAACTCTGATTTTTAAATTAGTCAAGTTTAGATTAATCAAAAATCGATATTAATCAATTTATCAGAAATTGATAAATCATACAATTTGATTTATCGTTAAAACAAACCGCAAAAACAAAGTAAGCGGAATCTTAGAATTATAGATCTAGTTTTACATAATATAAATACTTATATTTATTTATTTATGAAAATAACAGATTTTATGAAATAAATAACAGGTACATCTCTCCACCCGAATTTCATTGTGTTTATTTCAAAATATTATCTAAAGTATTTTCAATCGAATGCAAGAGAAATGAGATAGATAATTCGAATTGCTAAGGAATCAAAGTATAAAAAATATAGAAAAACACAAGAATTTCTAATTTTTTTTACACAATAACTTAAAATATCAAAAATTTGACTATGAGGTATTGATTAGAATCTTCATCGGAAAATCATTCATTGTGCTTCGAAATTAAAAAAAAATAAATTCAATGAAAGTTCAACTTTGTATAACATTTTTATACCCTATACCTATGAGGGACAGGGTATATTAAGTTTGTGCAGATATTGTTGGTTTGTTCCGCATATCCGTATAAACGGCTTAGACAAAGGGGCGTGGCACCTCCCATATAACCTAAAAATTAAAAACACGTTGTATCAGCAATTAGGGTAGCAAATTTTATGATTTTGGCCAGCGTTATATTTAAATATTCTAAACGGTCTCGCGGTATATGGGCTGGATTGGACCACTGGGCGTGGCAACCCCCATATATGGTACATTTCCAAGGTAGTGTTGTGTCGACAGTTGTTATAGCGACATCAAGATATTTCACACCAGAGTATACCAACTACCCCAAATTATTTAAACTCATCACACATACACTCACCATAGTAAAACTCAGCACACTAAAACTCACCATACTAAAACTCACCATACTAAAACTCACCACACTAAAACTCACCAACATGAAGCTCACCAACACGAAGCTCACCAACATGAAACTCACCACACTAAAACTCACCACACTAGAACTTAACACACTAAAACTTAACACACTAAAATACTACACACTAAAACTCACCACACTAAAACTTCTACTGGGAAAAACTCTACGGGGAAGAAATCTTCCGGGAAGAATTCTACGGGAAGAATTCTACGGGAATAATTCTACGGGAAGAATTCTACGGGAAAGAATTTAATGGGAAGCATTCTACAGTGAAATATTCTACGGGAAAGTACTCTACGGTAAAGAATAGTCTGAGGAAGAATTTGAGAAAAGTTGTTTTAGCGGAGAATTATTTTTGCTATAAATCCTTGAATTCCCAAAATCTTTGTACGAGTCGTGCACGGATCCAGCTAGTATTAAATATTTTAAAGGGACAATTTTGTGCATATTTATAACATTGATTTCTAAATTTTATGTTGTAAATCCATCCTAAAAAATTTCAGTAATTTCTGTGATGATGCTGCCAAACCTCTGGTTGGTGGTTTCTGTAATTTTGTCGATTAATGTTTTCGACTCATAGTTTTGATTCGACGTCAAAATGACGCAATTACATTGCTGTTTGAATAATTTTGTTGACTGGACAATTTTGACGACACAGAAATCGACAATTTTATCGCTTGATATTTACCGTCATATATATAGTTGACTTTTTTTTATTTAAAGAAAAATAAGTATTATTATAACCAAGATTATAACTTTTAATTAAAACTTCTTCTGTTCTATGTTTTCAAACATTCTTGAATGTAAAACATTTCTAAATATCTACAAATGTTCATTAATATTGTGTTATTATTGTACTAGCTGGACCCGTGCACGACTCGTGCCAAGATTTTGTAAATGCAAGGATATGGAGTGATTTTATTAATATAAATAACATTTTTATTATTTATATCTTCTCCGTAAAACGCTTTCCGGTAGAATTCTTCCCGGTAGAATTCTTTCCCGGTAGAATTCTTTCCAGTAGAATACTTTCCCGTAGAGTTTTTCCCAGTAGAATTTTTAGTGTGGTTAGTTTTAAAGTGGTGAGTTTTAGTGTGGTGAGTTTTAGTGTGGTGAGTTTCATTGTGGTGAGTTTTAATGTGGTGTGGTTGCTTTTGTATATTTTTTTTGTACTTGAGTTTTTTGTTTCATCTTTTTAGCTTGTTATGTCGTTTGGAATGTTTAGTTTGTATGGAAGGTACCCGGCCCCTTTTTCCAATCGCGCCCATATATAGCCTATGACACCCTCCGGACTCCATAGTATCCTGTTACAAACTTTCAGTTAAATCGGTTCAGCAGTTTAGACGTGATGCTGGAACAAACAGACAGACCGACCGACATACGGACCAAGAGTTTTATATATATAGATAAGACTGCTTTTCTTGTATTCCTAAAATGGAACAATTTCCTTCCTAAAAACCTTCTACAGAGATATTTAATAAATCAAAAACGCTTTTTTAAATTTTATTAAATCGATATATTTATGCAAAGTAAAATACATGTTTACCACTAATAAACTAAATATGATACTTGCAAAATAATTTAAGTACAATTCGTTACTATATACTAATAAATGAAATATGGTAAAAAAATTAATTAAATTAATTAAAATCATTATGAAATAAAATACAGTAGTAAAAATGTATGATGTAGTTAAAATTCGTTAGTCAACATAATTCGTTTTATAATTTTGTAAATACATAAAATGCAATATATATATATATAATATTATAAATAAAAAGCCATATACGTTAGTGTAGAATAATATTAAAAACATATTGGAGTATTTTGAGAGTAAGTATTATTGTAATATTTTTGAACTCTATACATAATAGAGAAGTAGTATTTAATTTTATACCATTATTGCACCTGCATTGCACGCCATTTTGCTTTTTTTTTCTTTTTTTTTTTTGGTATATGTTTTATTTTGATTATTTTGTTTCCGTTTTCGTAAATTTGTTTTTGAGATTCCAATATTAATTTTGATTTTTATTAGTTTTAACGTGCAATGTTCACGCGTAATTGCTCGAGTTTCTACTTAATTGAATTCGTTTTAATTGTTTTTGTCACTCATCAACATTAGCTCATTTTTTAATACGTCCTGCAACGATGACATGCTGCCGAGTAGACTGGCCGACAGTGGTGACGACTGATCGCCCCTCAGTTGCGGACCTGCAGCGAATGAGGCCAGTGACAGATTGTCATGACTGACATCGTCGGCTGTCTCTATTGTTGTCGGTAAATCCAAAAGACGTTGTGTCTGTATGCCATCGCCCGGTCCCATGTGCGAGATGTGATTAAAGTTTGAGGGTGCTGATATCATCTTCGAACGCCTGTCAGATGTACGCACAAGTTTATTTGCCTCGCGCATAGAAAACCGTCGCTTCGTCTTCTCGTGGCCGCCCTCGCGATGTTCTATTTTATAAACACTCAGTAAATCCTTTGAGTACATATTCGAGAGATAGACAATTATCGGCACATCGTTGATGCACGAGAGCAAAACGTTGCCCTTGTCATTCAAGGGCTTCGTTCGCTTCAGGCCGATCGACTGTATCCATTCCGAGGACTGTGTATTGAAAATGTCCAGATGTGTCTCGGAAAACACCAGCAAATGATCGTCGAAATATGATATGAAAGTCGGTACCGCCGGATAGACTATTTCGCGGTCCCTCGACTTTCTGCCCGACATGTCAACGTAAATGGCAAGTGTCTGGAACACCAACAAGTACTCGGCAATGCCAGCGCCTCCATAGCCCTTTATTTCTACGACGCGTATGGCATCGACTCCGCAATAATTGAGAAAGACGCACAGTTGATTCTCAGGATGCACCAAAGAGAGAGCCTGTGCCTCGCCCTGCAGATAGTACGCCGTGAACCCGCTTTGATGGCCAATGGCCAGACGCATATCCGACAGAATCTGCAAACTCTGCACGTTGTAGGCAACCGTGAACTCGCACATCTTCTGGTGGCGCGTGCGATTTCTATTTATCTCGTAGACTACAACCTGCGACTGGTTGCCGGGCTTCTTCAGCGCAATGGCAAAACAATGCACAATGTACGGAGTCCTTCGTATAATTCCAGTGCAGGCTGCAATGCAGTTCTTCGAGTCGGCCACCTTAATCCATTCCACGTCCGTCGCCTCCAAGGCTCTAATCGGCAGAAGACGTATATGTCGTTGCTTGCCACACAGCACGACCAGTATGTGTTCCTCAGCAATGTGGAAGAGCTGTATGATTTTCTTCGCCTCTCCAATGCGCGCGATGTCATACTGTCCGAAGTCCAGGCAAAACAAGCCGTCCTCCGTGCCAAGCAGCAGTCTCTCGGAGTCGACAATAAGCGAACTCAGCACGCTGCGAATTATTGTCAAAGAATTGTCGAGGATTTCGCGCACGCGAAAGATGGCAGTGTTGGGCAAATTGTTGCGCTTTAATATGCGATGCAGTTCGTTTAGTGCTACCACCCACTTCGTCTTCTCCGATTCGCTCTCCGCCAGCATATATGTATTAAGCGCTGGTCCGCCATCAATCAACGATGTCTTCACGCGGAATATACACGGCACATCTCGTTTGTTGGCATGTATTACGTCACTCTCTCGCACTCCCGCCACCACAAATTCTGGATCCCGCATGTCCAGCACCTGCGAAGCATTGACACTCGGCAGCGCATTGTGATCCGCAGTCACATCGAACAGAAACAGTTTGAAGTCGCAAACCACTACAAATTGACGAAGCCATCCGCGCTTCACTGTGCCCATCTTGGGAACGCGAACGTATCCCTCATAGGCGGTGCCAATGCCACGCGTCGGATCAATGCCCAGTGGACGCTTGGTTTGGTTCAGCGGCACTGGACAAATGTTTGGCACCTTCTCGCAACACATGATGTGGCAAGCGAAGCCACACAACTCGCAGACCACGCCTTGTCGCGTCAGTCCAATCATTAGCGAAGTGCAGTGATTACACTTGGTTGGACTGCTGAAAGTGCGCACCAGGAACTGGTGATGTTTGGGTCGTGCCACACTTTTGCTGTGTTGATCGGCGGAGACCTCGCTGAGATTGCTCTTGGAGCTGTTGATGCTGAATGCAATGTTGTCGTCCATGTCCGCGCCGTCATTCGACATCGTGTTCTCGAGGTCTTCCTCCATGCGTTTCTGCAAATTATAAATATTTTGCTTGGGCACCAGACTCTGCTTGGATGGGTGGCCTACAGAGCCACTGCCAAAAGACTGTCGATTCATAGACTCGTTTGTTGGCAAATCTGCGCTGCCAACGCCATTTTTCTCATACGACTCCTTCAGAAAATGATCCAAGAATGACATTTGGGATGAAGGCCTCTCCTGGTATTTCTCCGTGGAATCCAGACGTTTCTGCATTTCGCGTATTTGCGTCTCCTTGAACTGCAAATCATAGACAGCGCCATCACAACGTTTGATGGCGTCGTGGAGATTCTTTTGTGTTGCGATCAGATCTGCTCTAGTCCGACTCAATTCCTCAGAAATGCTTGCCTTGGCCTGTATTTCGCTTTGCAGCGAACTCTGCAAATGCAGCAGCTCCATTTTGTCCAGTTTCTGCGATCGTCTGTTGCGCCAATTCTTCTCCACTGTGTTCTTGTAGATGGAACCAGAATGTTTGAGGTACTCGAGTTCCTCGGTCATCTTGCTAACGAGCGCCTGCAGATAGTTACGCGCATCCTTTTCATCAGACACCCACTGAATGATCTCAGACATTTGTTTCTCCCACTGACTGATGGCCTGTCGTTTGGTGCGCAGTTCCTCGTAGTCATTCTCCACCTTGTTCTGTAGCGTCTGCAGATTGTGGCATACGTCGTTCTGTACTTTGATTTCATTATGCAATCTTTGGTTCTCTTCGAGCAGACTGTTCTGTTCCTGCTCGAATTTCTTCTTGAGATTTGCTATTTCGATGGAAGAATCCGTTTCACTAAGCTTACTGCGCAATGAGGCAACATCGTCGTTGTAGCGACTGAGCTCTGAAATACCGATCGAACTAGATGAGCCGAACTCCGGCGAAAGTTTCGAGCGTACCTCGGCCTGCAGCCGTTTGCAGTATTCTTCGGCACGTTCGCGTTGCTTTCTTTCTGTGGTCGCCTCGGCAACCGCATTTTCCAGACACGATTCTGTTTCGCGTCGATTTTTCTCAGCTTTGCGCAGATCATTTCGCAGATTGTCCACCTTTTGCATGGCTGTTTCCAGTTCCTCCTCCTTGTCGCGTACCTGACGCGAAAACCGCTGCTTCTGAGTGCGTAGTTCTGACAACTTCTCGGTGCACTCCGTGTATTCAGCCATGGCCAAGTTGCGTTGACAAATTGCATCCTTTAGTTCCAGATCCTGCGACTTCAGCCTGTCGAAGGCATCATTACGATCTTTGCGTAGATTTTCGTTCTCGTGGTTAAGGTTACGTATTCGATTTTCGAGCTCCTTCAGTTTAGCCTGAACCTGATCGTTGTCTGCGTTGCTTGTGCCACTAGTCGTGCCAGTGTTTTGCTGCTCCTGCCACTCGTAGCTCTTTAATTGACTCATTAACTCGCTGTTTTTCTTGGTTAAGACGTTGATCTCATCCTGCAGCTGCCGCGTGCTGTCCGGACTTAAATGCTTCTCTTCGTAATTGTCTTCGATTTGTTTTAAATTCGTCGATTCATTTATTTGCAGACGATTGGGTCTGTCAAGTTTTCCCAGATCAGACAAGCAGCTGTTTCTGGTAAAGGTGAAGCCAATGAATGGCAAATGAAGTCCGGTAAAAGCGGGATTGCAGCTGGGCGGCACTGCATCTGACATGCGGATGCCGCTATCATCGACATCGAAATTGGAGGTGTCTGTTGGACTGGATACCTCTGGGTGGTATGGAGCTTGGCCGTGGCGAATGTTGCTCCAGTCGAGGCCCTGGAACCATGGGTGCTCCTTAAAGTCCTCAATGCCATTTTGACCCAATCGAAATTCCGGCGCACAGATTAGTTTGCGCATCAAGTCCTTAGCATTGTTCGATACCTTGTAGTCGGTACTGGACTCTGGTGGGAAGTTGAAGCTGTTTTTGTGGTTCATAATCTTGCCGTAGGTCTCCACGAGACTCTCGGCATAGAAGGGCGTCTCACCATAAAGCATCTCGTACATGCAGACCCCAAGCGACCACCAGTCGCATTCGGCCCCGTAGCGGCCCTGCCCATCTTCCATGGCACGCAGTATTTCGGGTGAAATGTAGTCGGGCGTGCCTACAGCTACATTTGACTGAATAAAGCCATCTGCCTCCAGCTTCAGACAGGAGCCAAAATCAGCCAGGCGAATATGGCCGTTGGCGTCCAGCACAATATTGTCGGGTTTTATGTCACGATGCACGTACTGCAGCTGATGTATGCTGTCGATGGCCAATATCATTTCGGCGATGTAAAACTTGGCCATGTCTTCGGGTAGACGATCCTCAAATTTGCTCAATAGCGTCAGTAAATCCCCACCGCAATAATAGTCCATGACAAGGTACAAGTTGGTCTCATCTTGGAAAGCATAATGCAGATTGGTGATCCAGCGTCTATCGCCGAACACAAGCACATCACGTTCTTCGCGAAAGCAGGCAGTCTCCGCTCGCTTCAGCATCTCCCACTTATTTAGTATCTTCATGGCCAGAATTTGTTGCGACGCAATCATGCGCACGACGCACACCTCGCCGAAAGCACCGCGTCCAATGATTTTCAGTATTTCGAAATCGTCTCGTGAAACGCGCAACTTTTTTATAAGTGTCACCAAGGGTTTTGCGTATTCGATGAAATCAGACACAGACTTTTCCCTCCGCAGCGAAGAGTTGCAACATTCTGCATGTAGCACCAGCAATGTATCCAACAATGTTTCCACTGACAGGGACTTGACGTCCACATTGCTCTGAGTCAACTCATTTGCACCCTGTATTTCGTTGGACAGAAATTTTCCTAATATCAAAGACTCCAGCAACTGCATCCGATTATCTGCTGGTTTGGCTAATGCCACATTGCTGGAGGACTTAGCCACAACATTGCACTTTTGCATCTTGTTGTGTTAATACACTAAGCACTATTTTTCCTTATTTAGAACACTCAGTAATGGGGTTAAAAGATACAATGCGTTGTCTGCTACACATCCAACATCCAAAATCTGCAAGTAACATAGAAAACCATGCGAGACTCTTTAAATAACATTATTATCAGTTAACTTACTCATTTAGGAGTGAAGAAATCTTAAATGCATTTTAATCGACCCGTGAGGTCATATTTAAAGTTAATTTTTATTCTCTTGAAAAGTCGTAGTAATTTTCAGATTGCAAAAAGTTCATCAGCTGTTTACGTTCTAGTCCATCAGGGTTGTATTTATGTTGGCAAAAAGTACTGACAGATACTATTTTAAAATAGTGGGAAATATATACATTCAATTTAGGTATTCATATCATTTAGTACCTACACTTTTCAAATTGCATACAATTCAATCTAATTTTCAATTAATGAAAATTAAATATGAAATATTTTCGGACGGAAAATGGTGACCTCTGTTACCACACACATTATAACATATATTTCGGGTATTTATAGTCGACTTAGTCTACATTTTTTTATTATTTTTACGACTACTTTAAAATAATCAAAAACTAGAAATCCGACTAATTTTTTTTTTTGATTATTTGAAAATAATCAAAAAAAAAGTAGTCGGATTACTAGTTTTTGATTATTTTAAAGTAGTCGTGAAAATAATCAAAAAAATGTATGTTCGTTATCGTACGTACGTTTCTACATGTAGTATATATACTACATGTAGAAATGTAAATTTCGTTAACGTTTTTTTCGATATTGGGTTTTCTCATTCCACAATTGATATTCCTATATTCTTACACACAGAAAAAGGTGTGTAAATATAACTAAAATGTTAATAAATCCAATTAATATTTAATTGAAACTTAGCCGATGTAACTTTTAGTAGCATTGAATTCCATATTCGTAATAACGAGAATATGATAATTGGAGAAACTTTAATTAATTTTTTTGTCATATTGATATTGAAGTTGTTATATATATTATATTTTTTATTGGGAATTTTTAAATCATTAATTAATTAATTAGTAACATCAATTAAAAATTTCATTCGATAGAAATTGGATCAATTAAATATTTTACTAAAAAATATTTGTCGAATAGAAACATATGAAAATAAAAATAATTTAATTCAATATATAATATAAAATAAATATTAAATAAGTATTTATACTGTTTTATGCTTTGGAAAATTCTTTCAACCTAACGAATGTTTTACCGAAATCAGTTTTCACTACTTCTACAGGTGGGCCAATTAATTGAGTCAAACATTAAATTTGATATTCGCTTTTTAATGATTCATTATGCAAAAAAATTAGCATCATAAGCTGTTTGTTAAAATTCTTGACAGCAAAAATAAATTGAGCCATTTAATGCTTTATTAACATAACATACACTAAATAATGCAATATCCTGTTTTAAAATAGCAACGTAGAAGAAAATAATGTTAGAAGAAACTGAACGACTCCGCCGACGCACGAGACGCACAAACAAAAAACAAAATGAAATCCAGAAGAAAAAAACAGTGTTGCAATTTAAGAAAGTGAATAAATCAAAAGTAACAAATAAAAGTAGTTAATACTATTAAAGATTTAGTTGTATTGAAATTATATTAAATTTATTCCTATTAATATTTTAATTAAATAATATGTAAATACAATTAATTAATTAGTAAATATATTCATATTTTTAATTGGAATACGATTTTGTTTTCTATTAATATCAATTGTTATATATACGTACAATATTTTTTTCTGTGTACTAAAGATGCGATTTTTCTGATAAATATATTTTTCATCATTGATGAAAATTAATATTTTGCTCTATGATCGAAATAATTCTCATCATTGATGATGAAAATAATTATTATTGTTGGAAAACAATATCAAAATTCAAATGTTGAATTTTCACAATTACAACTAGCGTATTCACAGTTTCATGGTATTGGTACGACATATTCTCATATTCTTCGATTTGAAAAGAAAAACAACCCAGCAAACATTTTGAGTCTTTTAAGACTCCTATGTCATATTTATGAGTGTTACCCTCATATATGAGCACTTAAAAGAGTTCAAAAATGCTCCCGACTCTTGGGTAGAGGGCCCCATTTTATGAGCCCAAAACCCCTCATATTTCTGACACTTTTATTAAACCTAAAACACTCATATTTGAGCACTTAAAAGAGCCCGTAAAGACTGTCAACCCCTGGGTAGACGACACCATTTTATGAGACCAAATACCCTCTTATTTTTGACACTTGTCTTACTCCTAAAACACTCATATTTGAGCTCTAAAAAGACCCCAAAAAGGCAACAGAAACTGCGCTTTAAAGAGCGCAAAAAACCGCGTATTTTTGATCATTTTAAAATATTCTTAAAACATTCACATTTTGGAGAATTTCTAGACACCATGGTGTAGCAATTGTGCACAATTGCTACATTTTTTGAGTTTTTCTTTTTTCATAAATATAGAATGTGTCTGAAATGAGTCCAACATAGTACATGTTTATGTTTATCTTAGTCGAGACATCCGTGAGAAAATGCAATCATTTCAAAAAATCCATTTAATATGTAGGTTTGTCTGTTGAATTTATAAATTCACTAATACATAATACACTAATATTTTATTATTTTCAATTTGATTTCCAAAACGAATATAAGTATATCAATTTTATTTAAACAGTAGGCTCCTAAAGCCAGCATAAATAAGATACTTTTATGACTCCCTTTTGATGATTTTATGAGTTTGATTTGAGGGGGCTCCTAAAGCGCTGATAAATGGGACTCGTGTATGAGTCAAATTTTGGAGCGTTCCTAAAACATTCTAAAATATAGAACTTTTATGAGTCTATTTTCTGAGGAGTCTAATTTATGAGGGCTCCTAAATAGAATCTAAATTAGAATTTTTTATGAGTACTATTTTTGAGAGCTCCGAAAACAGTCTTAAATGAGGTACTTTTAAGAGTCATTTTTCTGAAGGCTCATAAAACACTCAAAAATTGGTCTCCTTTATGACTCCAATTTCAGAGCGCTCCAAACTTGCTTAATGGGAAATAAATTAACGCACTATTTGTCTCCTACTTTGCTTCAATTTACAATATACGACAACAAATACAACACTTGTGGTATTTCACTTTTATAAGTGATGCGACAACAAATTGACCTTTCTGTGTTATAGTATCGTATATCGTGGTTATATAACGTCACCAAATACATTTTCAAAATGCCAAATATTCATTTACAAAAATCTTTATAAATCTGTCAATTTTTAATCGATGGTCTCAATTTTTTTACCACATGATAAGAAAATGTAAATCTATTAGTTGATTTTTCTACTTTAAAAATGCATCAGTTACTTTTTATAATATTAATCAATCAACAAACTCGAAAATTAAGTTTTTCATAAAAGTGTATTCGGTGACTTTTCGTACTACAACGATGATATATACTCAATGGTACATATACCATACTAAAATACGATGAACTGTGAATACGCTAAATATTTCATATATTATTACCACAAATTAATTTCAAAAAAGTTACTCTGTGGCAAGATTTATAACTTCACATATATCGAAGTTCGACAATTTGTCGAAAATCAGTATGTTATAACACTTTCGACGAGCGATATTTTCGATAAATCTTCACTTCAAATTTTGCCGGTGATAGAGAAGCGATAGCAAATAAAATGTAAGTATTAATGAATTAATTTCTTATACATATATTTTAAATATATAATTTTATCAACTAAAGGTATTATAAATATAATATATATAGTTAAATAATAATTTGCATATTTTTTCACATATATTTAGTAATATTTCCTAACCTTACTTTTAGGTCTTCTGCCAAAAAAATTACAACTGCCAATCAATTTAAAATGCTCTTATCATTTTTGGAGCAGAAATGAAATGGTCACTGGATCTTTTGTAACAACCAGCAAGTGATGCATGAAATGTGGTCGACCCTCACAGCCAAATTAAATGCGGAGGACCCCCACAAGAGACGAGGACAGCTGGAGAAAGGTATTTTATCTGAAATTAATTCCAAACTATATTTAAATATTGTATTTATTAATCATAGGTGTGGGTGGATTTAAAAAATAAGATAAAAAAATGAAATGCGTAAATTCCACAATGAAGCAGAGAAAACTGGAGGTGGAAGGAATCAAATGTCATTTTCCGCATTTGAAGAACGAGTTATAGCTCTCACGGGAATGTGCACATCGGTTTTTGGTTTGAAAGGAAAAGTGCTACAAATCATGGTGAATGTACAGATCATGATGGTGAAGCAGATGATGATGTTGCTCCAGAATACGATGCTGCTGCAATTGCATGTACACCGGAGTTGACAGAAGATTTAACAAGCGGGCAAATAGACAAATCTTCCTCATCAAACGGTGCTCGTAAAAAAAGATCTCGACCAACAACACAAGCATTAATTTTAAAAGAGTTGAGAGAACAAAGAAAAGAAAACGGCAAATTCCAGGAAAGCATTATTTCCCTAATGAGAGAGGCGAATGAAATTAATTCTAAGCGGCTTAAAGTTGAAGAAGAAATGATTGAATTGAGAAAACACAGGGGGTAACCGTTTACATTAATTAACTTTTTTATTGCCTAGTTTTAATTAATACTAAAACACAGAAACTAAAACATAAATTAAAACATTTGTTATTTAAATAACTAAACGAATAATAATCGAATTTAAAGTATTGGGTACCATTCAAAAATACAGCACTACTTTTGGACTTTTGACGTTTCAAAAGCAACAAAAGAAAAAACAAAACAACTCTACTTTCGATTTTTCACAATTTTAAGGCGAGCCAAATTTTGCCAAAAATTTATAAAAGCATTTAAATAATATTAACTACATAAATCCACTAATTACTTGGTGAGTTCTACAAGATATCTTTGAGGACTATTTAATTAGATGGCTCCTGTTTTTATTGCAGACAGTGGATATGATGATGTGACGTCAATTCGCAATTTTTTCATGCATACATTATTTTCTCTATGAACTGCGGCGGTTGGCCTGATTCATCAAATAAAATTTATAAATATTCACGATGCTAAAGTGCGATATTGTGGCCAAGTCCACAAATGGTGCGACAATAGTCGAACCGTGCAACAACCGACTTCAACTACTTGAGTCTTTGATATTAGGAAAATTTTTGTCCAACGAAATACAGGGTGCAAATGAATTGACTCAGAGCAATGTGGACGTCAAGTCCCTGTCAGTGGAAACATTGTTGGATACATTGCTGGTGCTACATGCAGAATGTTGCAACTCTTCGCTGCGGAGGGAAAAGTCTGTGTCTGATTTCATCGAATACGCAAAACCCTTGGTGACACTTATAAAAAAGTTGCGCGTTTCACGAGACGATTTCGAAATACTGAAAATCATTGGACGCGGTGCTTTCGGCGAGGTGTGCGTCGTGCGCATGATTGCGTCGCAACAAATTCTGGCCATGAAGATACTAAATAAGTGGGAGATGCTGAAGCGAGCGGAGACTGCCTGCTTTCGCGAAGAACGCGATGTGCTTGTGTTTGGCGATAGACGCTGGATCACCAATCTGCATTATGCCTTCCAAGATGAGACCAACTTGTACCTTGTCATGGACTATTATTGCGGTGGGGATTTACTGACGCTATTGAGCAAATTTGAGGATCGTCTACCCGAAGACATGGCCAAGTTTTACATCGCCGAAATGATATTGGCCATCGACAGCATACATCAGCTGCAGTACGTGCATCGTGACATAAAACCCGACAATATTGTGCTGGACGCCAACGGCCATATTCGCCTGGCTGATTTTGGCTCCTGTCTGAAGCTGGAGGCAGATGGCTTTATTCAGTCAAATGTAGCTGTAGGCACGCCCGACTACATTTCACCCGAAATACTGCGTGCCATGGAAGATGGGCAGGGTCGCTACGGGGCCGAATGCGACTGGTGGTCGCTTGGGGTCTGTATGTACGAGATGCTTTATGGTGAGACGCCCTTCTATGCCGAGAGTCTCGTGGAGACCTACGGTAAGATTATGAACCACAAAAACAGCTTCAACTTCCCACCAGAGTCCAGTACCGACTACAAGGTATCGAACAATGCTAAGGACTTGATGCGCAAACTCATCTGTGCTCCGGAATTTCGTTTGGGTCAAAATGGCATCGAGGACTTTAAGGAGCACCCATGGTTCCAGGGCCTCGACTGGAGCAACATTCGCCACGGCCAAGCTCCATACCACCCAGAGGTATCCAGTCCAACAGACACCTCCAATTTCGATGTCGATGATAGCGGCATCCGCATGTCAGATGCAGTGCCGCCCAGCTGCAATCCCGCTTTTACCGGACTTCATTTGCCATTCATTGGCTTCACCTTTACCAGAAACAGCTGCTTGTCCGATCTGGGAAAACTGGACAGACCCAATCGTCTGCAAATAAATGAATCGACGAATTTAAAACAAATCGAAGAAAACTACGAGGAGAAGCATTTAAGTCCGGACAGCACGCGGCAGCTGCAGGATGAGATCAACGTCTTAACCAAGAAAAACAGCGAGTTAATGAGTCAATTAAAGAGCTATGAGTGGCAGGAGCAGCAAAACACTGGCACGACTAGTAGCACAAGCAACGCAGACAACGATCAGGTTCAGGCTAAACTGAAGGAGCTCGAAAATCGAATACGTAACCTTAACCAGGAGAACGAAAATCTACGCAAAGATCGTAATGATGCCTTCGACAGGCTAAAGTCGCAGGATCTGGAACTAAAGGATGCAATTTGTCAACGCAACTTGGCCATGGCTGAATACACGGAGTGCACCGAGAAGTTGTCAGAACTACGCACTCAGAAGCAGCGGTTTTCGCGTCAGGTACGCGACAAGGAGGAGGAACTGGAAACAGCCATGCAAAAGGTGGACAATCTGCGAAATGATCTGCGCAAAGCTGAGAAAAATCGACGCGAAACAGAATCGTGTCTGGAAAATGCGGTTGCCGAGGCGACCACAGAAAGAAAGCAACGCGAACGTGCCGAAGAATACTGCAAACGGCTGCAGGCCGAGGTACGTTCGAAACTTTCGCCGGAGTTCGGCTCATCTAGTTCGATCGGTATTTCAGAGCTCAGTCGCTACAACGACGATGTTGCCTCATTGCGCAGTAAGCTTAGTGAAACGGATTCTTCCATCGAAATAGCAAATCTCAAGAAGAAATTCGAGCAGGAACAGAACAGTCTGCTCGAAGAGAACCAAAGATTGCATAATGAAATCAAAGTACAGAACGACGTATGCCACAATCTGCAGACGCTACAGAACAAGGTGGAGAATGACTACGAGGAACTGCGCACCAAACGACAGGCCATCAGTCAGTGGGAGAAACAAATGTCTGAGATCATTCAGTGGGTGTCTGATGAAAAGGATGCGCGTAACTATCTGCAGGCGCTCGTTAGCAAGATGACCGAGGAACTCGAGTACCTCAAACATTCTGGTTCCATCTACAAGAACACAGTGGAGAAGAATTGGCGCAACAGACGATCGCAGAAACTGGACAAAATGGAGCTGCTGCATTTGCAGAGTTCGCTGCAAAGCGAAATACAGGCCAAGGCAAGCATTTCTGAGGAATTGAGTCGGACTAGAGCAGATCTGATCGCAACACAAAAGAATCTCCACGACGCCATCAAACGTTGTGATGGCGCTGTCTATGATTTGCAGTTCAAGGAGACGCAAATACGCGAAATGCAGAAACGTCTGGATTCCACGGAGAAATACCAGGAGAGGCCTTCATCCCAAATGTCATTCTTGGATCATTTTCTGAAGGAGTCGTATGATAAAAATGGCGTTGGCAGCGCAGATTTGCCAACAAACGAGTCTATGAATCGACAGTCTTTTGGCAGTGGCTCTGTAGGCCACCCATCCAAGCAGAGTCTGGTGCCCAAGCAAAATATTTATAATTTGCAGAAACGCATGGAGGAAGACCTCGAGAACACGATGTCGAATGACGGCGCGGACATGGACGACAACATTGCATTCAGCATCAACAGCTCCAAGAGCAATCTCAGCGAGGTCTCCGCCGATCAACACAGCAAAAGTGTGGCACGACCCAAACATCACCAGTTCCTGGTGCGCACTTTCAGCAGTCCAACCAAGTGTAATCACTGCACTTCGCTAATGATTGGACTGACGCGACAAGGCGTGGTCTGCGAGTTGTGTGGCTTCGCTTGCCACATCATGTGTTGCGAGAAGGTGCCAAACATTTGTCCAGTGCCGCTGAACCAAACCAAGCGTCCACTGGGCATTGATCCGACGCGTGGCATTGGCACCGCCTATGAGGGATACGTTCGCGTTCCCAAGATGGGCACAGTGAAGCGCGGATGGCTTCGTCAATTTGTAGTGGTTTGCGACTTCAAACTGTTTCTGTTCGATGTGACTGCGGATCACAATGCGCTGCCGAGTGTCAATGCTTCGCAGGTGCTGGACATGCGGGATCCAGAATTTGTGGTGGCGGGAGTGCGAGAGAGTGACGTAATACATGCCAACAAACGAGATGTGCCGTGTATATTCCGCGTGAAGACATCGTTGATTGATGGCGGACCAGCGCTTAATACATATATGCTGGCGGAGAGCGAATCGGAGAAGACGAAGTGGGTGGTAGCACTAAACGAACTGCATCGCATATTAAAGCGCAACAATTTGCCCAACACTGCCATCTTTCGCGTGCGCGAAATCCTCGACAATTCTTTGACAATAATTCGCAGCGTGCTGAGTTCGCTTATTGTCGACTCCGAGAGACTGCTGCTTGGCACGGAGGACGGCTTGTTTTGCCTGGACTTCGGACAGTATGACATCGCGCGCATTGGAGAGGCGAAGAAAATCATACAGCTCTTCCACATTGCTGAGGAACACATACTGGTCGTGCTGTGTGGCAAGCAACGACATATACGCCTTCTGCCGATTAGAGCCTTGGAGGCGACGGACGTGGAATGGATTAAGGTGGCCGACTCGAAGAACTGCATTGCAGCCTGCACTGGAATTATACGAAGGACTCCGTACATTGTGCATTGTTTTGCCATTGCGCTGAAGAAGCCCGGCAACCAGTCGCAGGTTGTAGTCTACGAGATAAATAGAAATCGCACGCGCCACCAGAAGATGTGCGAGTTCACGGTTGCCTACAACGTGCAGAGTTTGCAGATTCTGTCGGATATGCGTCTGGCCATTGGCCATCAAAGCGGGTTCACGGCGTACTATCTGCAGGGCGAGGCACAGGCTCTCTCTTTGGTGCATCCTGAGAATCAACTGTGCGTCTTTCTCAATTATTGCGGAGTCGATGCCATACGCGTCGTAGAAATAAAGGGCTATGGAGGCGCTGGCATTGCCGAGTACTTGTTGGTGTTCCAGACACTTGCCATTTACGTTGACATGTCGGGCAGAAAGTCGAGGGACCGCGAAATAGTCTATCCGGCGGTACCGACTTTCATATCATATTTCGACGATCATTTGCTGGTGTTTTCCGAGACACATCTGGACATTTTCAATACACAGTCCTCGGAATGGATACAGTCGATCGGCCTGAAGCGAACGAAGCCCTTGAATGACAAGGGCAACGTTTTGCTCTCGTGCATCAACGATGTGCCGATAATTGTCTATCTCTCGAATATGTACTCAAATGATTTACTGAGTATTTATAAAATAGAACAACGTGATGGAGGCCACGAGAAGACGAAGCGACGGTTTTCTATGCGCGAGGCAAATAAACTTGTGCGTACATCCGATAGACGTTCGAAAATGATATCGGCACCAACGAATTTCAGTCATATTTCCCACATGGGTCCGGGCGATGGTATCCAAACTCAACGTCTATTGGATTTACCAACAACAATAGAAACAGCGGACGACATCAGCCATGACAACTTATCGCTTGCATCATTTTCTGGTCCTCAACTAAAGGATCAGTCGTCACCGCTTTCAACTAGTCTTCTCGGAAGTATGTCTTCATTGCATGATGTATTAAATAACGAATTATTATTATTAGGAGAATCGTTTTCGTAGCGGGAATGCTATGAATTAAATTGGCAATAAGTTGTTTAGATTTAAATATTTACAAAAATGTGGCAACTGATTTAAATTATGCATTATTATATACGTTTATAAATAAAGTTTCTCGAATTTGTATAGAATATTAATTGTATTTTTGCTTTCTTTTTCAATATAAAAATTATTGCAAAAAGATCGGTTCATGATTTATAAAGTAGATTGATTTGCATTGATATTGTGAATGTATTTAAATTTCAATTAAATCGAATATCCTTTTTTCTGTTCAAGAATTCGATGTTTTACCACAATTGCTCAAGTAACAGCATTCGGTTGTTTTTTTCCAAACGAATTCGAATTTTTAAACGAATGTATTAAAAAAGTCTCTAGATCGAATGTAAATATTTGGATTTGGTACTTTTAAGAGAACTACGACGTTTAATAATAATAGTTTGGTGCTACAGTCCTGAAGAACTTAGGCCGAGCTTTCTTCTCTCACCATTTGAGCTGTGCGTGTTATATTTGTACTCAGAGTGGTGGAACCTACAGTTTAATGCCGAATCCGAATGGCGGGGTGTGAGATTTTCCTGGGCAGTGTTTACTCTCGGAGGTTTACCATTGTGTGCCGAGAGGTTGCGCGGATTAAAAAAAATAATTTCTGTAAAAAGATGTTGGCAGACACTGGAATCTTACCTGGACTTTCGGCTCGTAGTTTAACGCTCTAACCAACACCAAAAATTAACGTTATCCTAATTCACGTTTCAATGGAATTTTTTCATGAAAATTGTGCCTATATAGAACCAATTTTCGCTAACTTGAGTTAGTTTGTTCGATAAAACAATGTATATCTGCCGAGATTTCGAACACCGGGAACGTAATTAGAAAGAGTACATGTAAATCATTTGAACCATTTTCAGACCTTTTCGTATATTTTCATTTACTTCTCATTTAAAAATGAAATAGAAACAAATGAAAATTCTTTAATATTTGTTTGTTTTCACTATATATAGTTCGATTTTATTAAAATTTCAAATGAATATCAACGGTCAAGTACAATGTGAATATTTCTAAAATGAGTAAAATATAAATAATAAAAGTACTTTCAAAAATACTTGAAAATTTATTAGATAAATGAATTAGTAGATCCATTGGTCAACTCTAAATATTCCAAATAATTAATGCTGGCAATGCTGTGCGATAAATATAAGAATATTTTGACAGTTCTACAAAGTGTTTATCCATTGAAACGGCACAATTAAAAATTTAAGAATTTTGTGCCTTTTCTAGAAGAAATACGATACCCGAGTCGTGAATTAAAACAACTCTACCGCTTTCATTTATTTAGCATATAATTTAAGTAAAAAACCTTAAACTTGACCACAATGATGCAGTGTTATAATCGTGGCTGCGGACAAACCTACGATCCGGAAACAAATAATGAAGGTTAAAGTACCTGCTGCATTGCTGTATAGATCAACTATTAATTAATAATGATTTAAATATAGAATCCTGCAGGCATCATCCAGGTGCACCATTTTTTCATGATGCCTACAAAGGCTGGTCGTGCTGCAACAAAAAGTCGGTTGACTTCACCGAGTTTCTGAGCATCAAAGGCTGCACATTGTCGAAACATTCGAACGTAAAACCACCAGAGCCAGAGAAGCCGGCAATAGATGAATGTGATGAAATCACGTTGCAAGAAGAGACACCTGTGCGTGCGCCCGTTAGAGAGGCTTTGAAGCGACCGGCCATAGATGAACCGCTGCAGACAATCGAAGCAACAGTGGCTGAAACTTTAAAAAAAACCATTGATACTTTAAAAACAAAAACATCCGCTGTGACAGAGAGCAATACACTAAAGCCAGGGTAAGTATTAACTATGATTTGTGTTATGAAATGCAGAACCTTATATTTCTTTTTCAACAGCGAGGTGGCAGCCGGCACCACCTGCAAAAATTCTGGTTGTACCTACTCGTACGCGGGCAGTGCATCAGACTATGGTGAGTGCATCTACCATCCAGGCGTGCCGATTTTTCATGAGGGCATGAAGTACTGGTCATGTTGTCAGCGAAAAACATCGGATTTCACTGTTTTTATGGCGCAGAAGGGTTGTGTCAATGGCGAGCACAAATGGTTTAAAGAGGTAACACATTCTTTTACTTGGAAAATACCAACGTTTTTATTACTTAAACCATTAAATGCTTAGAATGAGGACAAACAAGTGGTTAAGTGTCGCTACGACTGGCATCAGACCGCCAGCGATGTAATCGTTTCCATCTACGCCAAAATGTATCATTATGCGCAGAGCAGCATTGCCGTGAATCCGATACGTCTGCAGGTGGCGCTTGTGTTTCCCGAACAGAATGATGCAAAATTCACGATCGATTTGGAGTTGAGAGGTGTAGGTTTTAGTTGATTTACTGCCGAGATAAAACCCGTTTGATGAATTTTTATTCCCTTTATTTTGAAACCGCTATACCAAATATGTTGAAACATTACGTAAAACATTTAAAGTTGTGAAGATTATGAAAATAATTCAAAACATCAATTGTAATTCAGAAATTCCAAGACATCAACTTATATATCGTCGTTGTAGAACTAAAAGTCACCAACTTCCTTTTTTAAAATTCCAATTGTGTCTTTACAAAAACCTTTATATATCTTTCAATTCTTGATCAATGAGCTCAAAATTTGTACCAAATGATAAGAAAATGTTAATCTATCAATTGATATTTCAACTTTAAAAATGCATCAATTATTTTTTATAATATTAATCAACAAACTGGAAATTTAAGTTTTTCATTAAAATGTATTTGGTGACTTTTCGTTCTATAACGACGATATATAACTTTTCATTTAGATTTCAGAAAATTTATCTTGATTTCATTTAAAATTCAAAATATATTTAAAATTCACATTTTTCCATTTAGAAAATATTTATTTCAATTCATAACATCTGAATTACAACTGACATTACAAATAAAATCTCTGAATTACAATTGAATTGTTTTAAATTTCAATAGAAATTTCTGAATTACAATTGATGTTTTGAAAATGATGTACTTGAGGACTGTATTCATATATTTCGGTTCAATATTTTGACTGTATCCTTCGGCTGTATCTTCGGTTTCAATCTCTGTCTTCTAACCTAACTCCGTTGTAAAAAAATTTATTTGCCACAACTTTTAGATCATTGACGTCAGCAAAACCAGTGCGCAAATGTTTGGCACCAAGGTAGAAATAACAATGCCTAAAGCAGAGCCTGGCCTATGGCCAAAACTGGATTTTCCCAGTGCCAAACTGCCCCCAACGAAAACAACAGCGGAAGAGGCCAAAAGTCAAGCCAACAATGGAGATTCTGAGGATGATTTCGATCTAGATGATATCGAGTTTTCAAATAATGGTTTCAAATTGTCTGAGCTTGCACAGAATAAACACAACCTGGACTAGATGCATTTACAAAACCGAAAGTTAAAGCAAATCAATAATTTATGTTGTTGATGCTTAGTTCTTAATAACAAAAAATGTACGTTTTTCTAATTCGTTCTTTATAAAAAAAATACAAAACTAAAGAGTTTTATATAAAATTGGTTTTATTCGCACAATACTTCGAAACAATTTGAATGCATTGAAATAATTTTAATAAACATTTGTATTGAATATATATTATATATAAAGCATTTTATTATGCGATATTAAAAATAACCCGCATTTAATATCTAATCATCATCTTCATCATCATCACCCGGCTGCCAGTCCTCGTCGTCCTCATCCTCGGAGCCCATCTCCAGTTCGCCCAGATTCTGAAACAACGTCTCATCGATTTTCACATTCTCAATGGATTCGCCCACCTCCATCAGATACTTGATGTCCGAGTCGTTGAGCGTAGTGTCGCGCAAGAAGAGCTCTTTGCCAGTCAATTTCTTGCAATCGGTGATCTTTTCGCGTCTTGCCGCAACGCCTGTACTCTCCTCAAACTCAGTTTTCCACGTAAGGAACGATTCGACTGTGACGCGTGTACCCTCGAATTTCTTGAGTTCCAAAGCCTCCAGCTCGATTACTTTTCGCGCACGTTCATTCTCTAGCTCTTGTTTGTGCTCGTCCCAGCGCACATTAAGCCACTCTTGCGCACTGCTCACCAGCGAGAAAATCATCTCCATGCCGAGATTCTCCTCGATGGTGCTGCGCAAATGCTCCAGCACAGATGTCTCATACGAGTCTTCGAAGTTTACGGTGTCTTCGATTTCAACCGCAGGCGCTTCATCCGGATATTTGGCTGTGTAGGTGAAGAGCAACTTGCAGGCAATGCCGTTCTCCTCCTCATCGGCATAAAACTCCTCGGTAGCAATGGGAATTTTGAATTTGTGAAAAGGCTCCGTGGCCATAACTAAATGAAAGGAATTTTTGCAATTACCGCAGTTAATCTCAGTTGACTGACTTACTTTCCATCTCGCCACAGTAGATGGAGTCAAGTGCCTCCACCTCGTTCGTCTGATCCTCTTTGTAATTTCTGCTCATTTTATATCGTTTCTTTACAATTACAATTAATTAAACATAAAATTGGTAAATTCGCAAAAATGCTTGCAACGAAATAAACTCTTCAACGACGTTGCAGCTGTTTTTGTTTGAGGTTAATTTTGGCAGCTAAATGTCAAAAACACAAAAGAGAGTGTTACCATTCTTAAAAAATACTGAATTCGTTTAATTTATTACGGAAATATTACGTGTTTATTAATAAAAATGTTCATATATTTCGACAACACATTTCGCTTCACATTTTTCTGTTTAAAATTTTAATTTATTTTAATCACTTCATAATTGAAATGGTCAATAATTATTGAAAAGATTAACTTGAAAACCAAAACAATTATTTTTTTAAATACATACATGTAACAATTTTACGTCCTAATATAATATAAAAAAAATTATATAATTAAATTTAACTCAGTCACACTTTCTAAAAGTTTTCGGTTTTTAATACTAAAAAAATAAACTACATTTTTTTTATAAGAATTATAAGATTACGAAATACTTCATTGACTACTATAGTAGTATTAATAGGAAACACCCTGTTACAAAAATAACACGTTATTAAAATTGTTCTGTTTTAAATTTTAATTCACTTTTTTCACTTCATAATTGAAATAGTCAAAATTTATTTATTGAAAACAAAACAATGATAATTTTCCAATACAATTTAATGTCCTGATGTAAAATACAAAAAATAATTTATATAATTAAATTTAACTCAGTCAAGACACGTTCTAAAAATTTTAGATTTTTAATAATAAAAAAAAATATATTTTATTTTATAAGAATTATAATATTACGAATAGAAAAACAATAATTTATACCATTAAAATTGGTCAATAGGATGCGTCCCATTAGTTCAGTAATATTGAAACTGTTAATACAATGTGTGGTTGTATCATAAATTTTATATGTGATATTTTAATTACAATAAGAAATACCTATACAAATTTAATGATACGTATTATTAATTTTATGGTAAAGTCGAATTACATTTTCCTAATAATTTATTAAAACAAAAATGTATTTTTGTTAATTTATTGTATAATTTATTTTATTGAAATGTCGAAATTGATACTCACTTTTACCACACACACATAAAAAGACACTTCTTGCTGCAAAAGATTATAAAACAATTAATGTTTGCTTTGGTTTTCAATAACTGATTGTAGTACTTGAGTCTGCCGTTATTTTTGAGTCCGTTGCCATAATAGAAATTCGATGTATTTTATATTTTTTGTAATAAATAAAAATATAAATAAATATATAAATATAATTTATTTATATTAAATACATTGAATCCTTACCAATGTCGCGTTTAATAATGTGGATTATTACAAAAAAATACATGCGACCATTTTGAGTAAACACGCAGAATGAAGTACAAAACGAACATGTTTGTATTCGTTTTATGTTTTTTTTACACCACGTTTATTATTATAGGAGGAAATATTTAAATTTATGATAGTGAATTTTTCAAATACTATTGAATTAATTAAAAAACTTTTGATTTAAATATAAAAAAACTATAAATACATGAACCATAAGATCAATGGTCGTACCATAAAGTACTTAATGATACATTTTCTTCTGAGTGTATTAATAGGAAACACCCTTTTACAAAATAATTCATTTCGATTCACATTTTTCTGTTTAAAAATTTGAATTCACTTTAATCACATCATAATTAGTCAAAAATTATTGAGAAATTTCACTTGAAAACTAAAACATTGAACTGTTTTCCACTACATACTTGTATTAATTGTGTCATAATATTCAATATAGTAAATAATTTAAATAATTATATTTTACACAGTCAAGACACTTTCTAAAAGTTGAATTACAAAAAAAAGAAAATTTAAAGTTTTCTTATAAGAATTAAAATATTATGAAGTACTTGATTGACTACAATAGTAACATTAATTGGAGACACCTTGTTACAAAATGCGTTCCTACCTTTTTGTCTGCACTGTGCTGTCACTTTGACATTTTGGTCTGCCAATTTTCTTGCACTTTGAGGTTAGAATATTTTGACTGGAACTTGGTGAATTCGTTTAGTTCGCAAATTCCGTAAATTGTGGTAATTTTCCTTTAGTTTCATCAAAAATTATACAATAAAACTCAAATCAACTGCATTATAACATTTCATACAAACACGGCAACTGTTGTATGTGAAATTATAAGAATTGTTTTTAATATTTTGCAAAATTTTCAGATTTTTCGTTGCGCCGTACGAATTACATAACTACATACAAAAAAATGTCTCAAGCTCCAGTACGTGTCTCTCCACTCATCAAATTGGGCAGATGGTCCCTGCTGACAGTGGGCATTGCCTACGGCGCCTACCACCAGAACAGGCTGGGCAAGAAGGAGGAGAAGATTCGTGCCGTCGAAGCTCAGCAGAAGGTGGTGCGCGATGCCAAGTTGGCCGAGGAGAAGAAGAGGAGCGCCGAAGCTGAAGCCAAGGCCTTGGCTGAGCTCTCCAAACCATCAGTCAAACACTAAGTTCAACTAGTTTATTTGGGCCTAATATTAGATTTATCGAAATTGTAAAAAAATCCAAAACGAACCAATGTTAAAAACATAAATGTTTGTTGGCCACAGCAGTCGTACCCAATTCAATGCAACATGTCGGAAATTGTGTCAACTGTTGTTTGTTGCTGCGGCTTTGCTAACTATTCATGAAATACAACCACAATAAACATTAAACTAAAAAAAATATTTTTTTAAAAAGTGAATTCATTCTTTAAATAAGTTAAACATTACAAAAACAGAAGTTTAAACACATATTTAGTAAGGACAAGAAAAAAGATACTTTACAAATACTAAAAACACAGGTAATTTTTAAACTATAATTTTTAATTAATTTTAATGACAGATGCATCTTCAAAATATATTAATAAACTATGGATGTAATTGTTACCAGATTGTTAGTCTCACAAATGAAACCATGTTTATTGTTACAAATTTCGTCATTTATGCCGTATAAGATTTTCTACATATTTAAGTTGAACTCAAAATTCATTCTTTTACAAATCATTAGGCAGCCAATTGCTGTAATTCATGTTTTGTCCAGTCCTCAAAAACACAAATGAACGATTTTTCAGATCATTGGCGGAAGTCTTAAATCGCGAAGATCTTTGAAAATATATATTTAAAAGTACCAAAACCAAATTTTTACAATATTGAGTCATACCATGTCAGAAATATCAACATTGGTACGATGTCTTCCGATTTTGTTGATAGATAGTGACCAAAAAGTAAAGAATAACTGTGTACTTTTTTGAATTCTCAACTCCAACAAAGTTATGCGAATCAAAACATCAAAGTACTATATTAGATAATTTTGTATATCTCTGTGACTAATTACCATATTTTAATGAAACTAATGGTTTATATAGGCTTTATAATCACGCATTCCAATAAAAATAACATTTTAAAAAAATAAAATACATTTAACTTAGAAAAAGTTAAAAAAAAATTTTCAAATCCCTGTTACGTATACGTCCCACTATTTTAAAAATCAAAATCAATTTGGTTTTGAAACCATGGAGTTTTCCCCGTCGAAAAAAAAATAATTTAGATGGAGTCTCCCAAAGTTTCTGAACTATCAAGTTTTAAAGTTCAATTGCCGATTTTTCTCCATACGAAATTGGTTCTCTGCCACACTATTTCTGGTAGGAAATTATAACAAGCAAAATATGAAAATAAAGCAATGAGGCAAAAGCAATTTTGTATGGAGAAAAATATATATAATAATGTCACCAGTGTTCGTGAAACGTTTCATCAATATTTGTTTCGAAAATATATTTTTTTCAATGAAGCATTTTTTACTTTATTAACAGATCTTGAATACCTAATCCATAAGACAAAAATAGTAAAAGAATTAAAACTAATAATTAATCACAAAATTAAGTGGAATTAATGTTTATATTAAAATTAGAATTGAAACGATCTGATACATAGGCGAACCTATAGCTCCTATAAGAGCTGCTATGTTAGTGGTTGAAATCTTCGGATTGGTTGACATATATGATTCCGTCCAGGATCTTTGTGCAGAATTGGAATTTAGTAGATTGAATAGATATAGAATAGGGCTTTTCAAATATGTGACCTACAAATATGGATCGATCCTTTGGACATTTTATATAAATTTTTGAAACTTGGTCATTTTTTTGGAAAAAAGAGGTAATGATGAAGTGACCTCTACCTCGTCCAAGGTTACCATTCTGGAACTGGCCATACATACATGTGACATACATAGTTGGATATATCCATTGGACATATTTTATAAATTTTACGTTCACTAACATTTTTCGAAACAAAGCAATAATTGCACTTAAAAAGGATGCAGAACATTTTAAAATAATTATTTTAATACACTCAGAGAGTATATATTTGATATAGAATTACCTTTCGCTGTCAATTTTGTCAAATAAATTCAAACATTGGTTATGTGGAAATTAAAACGAAAATGTTGTCAACAGGCACATTTTCAAATCAATATTCCGATGTTTTCTGCCACATTTTTGGCCAGGGAAAATTTATAAGGCGTTGGATTCCAACATATTTTGGTAAGTTTGGTTGCAAATTATCCGCGGACAGATCCAGTTTTGTGCACTGTTTTCCTCTGTTAAATTCAATCTGTAAAATTCCACTTCTACGTAACCAATGTTTTCGGCAAGGTGTATTAAGGAAGGTGAGGAAAATTTAGAGAAGCTAGAAATTTGAGCGTAATTCTGTACACATATTTCAAATTTTGAAATATTTTTTGTATACAAAAGTCAGTGCGATATTTGTTTTCATTTAAGTTTTCTGCATGATACAAATATTTACAGGTACGATCACTCTGACATTAGGCAAGTTTTTTTTGACAAATTTTGAAATATTTTGTTTTGATTCAAATTCAAATTTTCAAAAATTGAAATTTATATTCAAAGAAAATATGAAAAATATTTTTCAGATTTTGTTTTGATTATAAAAATTTTTGTGAACATTTTTAAGTTATCTCAAAGCATACCTTGATAATTATTATTCATTTCTATGGAATTTTATATGAGATTTTTTTTAATTGTCGATTTTGTTTTGATTTTAAAACTAAACTTCAAAAAACTTGCCTAGTGTCACTAAAGTAAACATTGGAAAAAAATGAGAGAGTGATCGTACCTGTAAATATTTGTATCATGGTTTTCTGTATATTAAAGTCAATTTATTTGTTTTTGTTTACATTTGAAATGCTTTTTTTCTGATTTGCTTTTATTAAATAATTTAAATGACATACAATTTGTCTACAAACTATATTTTGGCTATATTTTTTAATAGAGACAACGAGGACAATAAGGCACACTCAGACCCGTCGCACATTTGAGCGAGGATGTACCCCTTGATGTGTGCAAATGTGTTAAATCGGTTATGCGGCGTTTAAGTACACATGCTCGAAATTTTTGAATATCCCTTCCTCTCGGCCAAGTGTGCAAGTGTTCATAATTAGTAAATCTTGGACAAGCTCGCCCACACTCTACTTGGCGATTAGCATGATTTTTTCATCGATATTTGTAACACTTCATTCAGGTAGTTTTAACATTCAAAATATTGGTTATATGGGATGTTCCACGCCACGGACATGTCTGAACCCCTACTTCAAAAGCTGAAGCAGTAGATGTCGTGGCAGTTGGGGGCATAAAAATGGGCATAAATGGGAGTTCCGGAACAGGTGACACGTCAACGATCATGTTGCTATTTTTGAGATGCAACTTTACTGGTGCGGTAGATTTAACATTAATATATTTGAGACACGCGACAATGAGGACAACATTTTGGTACACCAGACGGATATAAATGCAAACTATTTTTCCGGGGGTTGAATAAATTCGCGATGATAGTGTGCACCCCATATTTCTTCATCTGGATATTGCGGGAAACGTGAAATTTTCATTTACCGCAACTGGTCACAGGCAGAATAAGATGGTCTCGGCATTAGTTTGTACGCGATGTTCGTTTTTTAATTGTTTTCACAATTTTAATTTTAATCACCAAATTTATTAACCGGAAACGAGGAAAATCAACAAACGAATGTTTGAATGAATAAAAAATGAGAAGAGTGTTTATACTTTCCTCACCTTGTTAAATACACCTTGGTTTTCGGCAGCGACGCTAGCAAACTCGGAATGAATCTCTATTAAAAATGTATACTCTCTGATACACTACACATATCTTTTTATCCAAAATACCCAGAATAGATTTTTTGTTTACTTAAAATCTAGGTTTTACCATTTTCCAAACCAAATCAGAGACAAATTATGAATGGTTTGCGTATTTGCTAAAATAACATAGATTTTAGTACTGACAGATTCAAAAATTTTGTAATTTTTACTTAATTTATATTTTTTTTTGTATAAAATTTGGTTGATGGTTCATTCTTCATGGTTCGATGTTTACTGCAGTCATAGATTCGTGCGTGATGATATGAAATACAACTTTTCAGACGATGTGAGATCACTCATATGTGAGAGCTCTCACTCACATCGAGATATAATATCTGCACTAAGAAAACAAGATGTTTATGAAAGTCTTGCTGCAAATATACGCATTGTAGCAAATATTCAAACATCACAGAAGTTTCAATAAAGTTGCTGCCAAACTCTTAATATTTTTTAAATATGACATATAAGCAGATAGTTACGAGATGTTTGCCACAACAGCAATGAAAATTGAGATATTTACAGTTGACTGATAGCAAACATCCAGAGTTCTTGGACATTTGCAGCAAAACTTTTGAGGTATTTTGACATTTTTCTACTATAAAAAAAGGAAAATGGCGTATTTTTTTCTTTCGCTTGATTTATCCAGTATCCACAACAATTAAGTAAATCCAATGGTGTAAAAAATTGGCAACTCAAATATTTCATTTTAATGGTAAAAGTGAAAATAAAACTTTTTGGGATTGAAATTATCAACACGTGACGGAAAATACTTCTTTTCAGAGTTTACTTTGATGACAGCATCGCCGGTTCGGTCTTGGTTCTTCTGCGAAGAAGTATCAAGTCCGTGTACAATTTTACCTTCGAAGGATTTATAAAGACGATGACGATGTATAACCAGGATACTGTAAAACAGAATAACTGTAAATCTAGAATAAATAAAAATACATTTGATTAATTTTCTTTCAATTCAATAAAAATTACTCCGCGAATTCTAATGGAGTACCTTTTCCAAATATTCATCAACTATATTTTTATATGTCAGATGTTTAATTGATGGTTGCTATAGATAATCGTAAATTAGAAAGATGGTTGCTAGCAATATTTATTGTATTTGACGGGTGTTTGAGGGATGGTTGTCTTAAAGACGATCTAAGTAATTTGTAAATAACTTGATATTTAGGGCTGTGATATTTCTGGTAATCATCTTTGTTTTCTTAGTGTGGCTGTGAATTACGTTGATTACTGTATTTAAACTTCTGCATTTTATTCCAAAGTCTATTGAATATACAACAATATTAATTTTAGTTGTGTTTGGATATTTGCCACATTTGCTATATTTAAACTATTAGTTGCAGCAGAAGTGCAGGCCTTACTTATTTATCTTATCTTTATATTATACGTTGTAAGCAAATGTAGAACGACAAAGGAAGGAAACATTTCTATAAAAGACTAATTTTAAACAAAGTTTATTCATTTCAATTAAACTTTTGAATATTAAAGTGGTTCGTTACAATTAAACAGTCAAACTGTTTAAGAAATCGAGATGAAAACCAACCTGTTTTTAATTATAATAGTTACAACCGTATGCAATGCATATCCCTCTACGCGAACGGAAGTTCATGATGGTAACTGAAACTGATTATAGTTTAAATTTAATAATTCTTAGTTTTTCCACAGGAGTACCAGCCAATTATGATGAAAGCGTGCTTATGCAACCTTTTACAAAAGTTGGTAATAAGTATTAAAAAGTGATAAACGATCAGGAGGTAAATGAATAAATTTGTTATTCTTTGATTTAAAACTAATATATATTATTTTCATTAAGCGAAATTGGTTTGGTGCTGCGCTGCACTGTATATCGATCAACGCTCAATTGGTGTCTATTGAATCAGAGGAAGAGATGCAGGCTCTCACTGAATATCTTATGCCATTAAAAGGCAAAAATCCTTATTTGCATTTTTGGACTTCTGCAAATGATCTAGAAAAATATCGTTCATTTATGAATATGGGTACAGGAAAAGAGATGATTTACAGCAACTGGCTTCCCGGTGAACCCAACAATGCAGAAAATATTGAATTTTGTGTTCAACTAAATTATTTTAATGAAAAATTTGGTATGAATGACCGTCAATGTTTTTATAAATCTTATTATATATGTGAAGCTAAAAATCCGAAAACGATTGCAACAATAATTTACTAACATTTTTAAATACATACATATGTCGTAATATTTAAATATTCAAATGTTTTCTGAAATTTTAACTGACTTTACAAACAAATTATAAGGCAAATCATCCTAATTCCGCCATAGTGCCCAATTCCGACCAATAAACTAAATTTGCTATTGCATTGATATTTACGGATTATTCGAAGAAATTGGACATAGACATATTCCAGAGGCATAAATTATTAATAGATTAATCTGTAAACTCACCAACTCAAAATTCGTTATTACTCGAATTTAATGAAATTAAATTAATGCACAGGCGTTTATAATGAAAGTGCGTTGATGAAACCTTTTACAAAAATTGGTAATAAGTTTTATATTGTGGTGAACAATCAAAATGTAAAGTTATGAGTTTGTTGTTCTGTGAATATAGATAATGTATTTCATACTATTAGCTAAATTAGCTTCAAGTTGCACATTATTGTATTTCGAACAATGCTCAATTGTTTTTCGAAAGAAGAGTGGCAGGCACTTATTGAATATGCTCTGCCTTTAATAGAAAATGATAGATTATGGACTTGGAATGGAATGATCGGGGAACATATCGTTCATTTATGTTATTAGGTACTGGTCAAGAGATGATTTTTAGCAATTGGTTTCCAAAAGAACCTAACAATCAGGGTAAAATTGAATGCTGTATGGAAGTAAGATTATTGGATGGCATTATTGGCATGAATGACGAAATTTGTGCCAATAAATATAATTTCATATGTGAAACAAATAATACAAAAACAATTGCAACGGTAGTTTACTGATAATCTAAATAGTCATTCAGATTAAATAATAAAATACCAATATTCAAAAACAAAAGTCGTAACGCACAAATCGATTAATTAATTATTGAATACAATTTTCAATAAACAAATCAGGACCCTGGTTAATATAAATGATTATTAATTGATTAATCAGCGCTTTGATCATGCAATATTTTAAATTGCTATACTCAGCAGGGTACCGTGCTTTATCAGCGCCCCGGGGCGCCCTCTAAAAAAAATATCCACATCGATTAACACGAAAATTATATAATCGAATTTATGAACTTGACTTTAAATAGAGGACTGCAGAAACAATACACTTTTATTTAATTATAAAAATCATAGATATGCAATAAATTATTGGTACATTTTAACTGATTCAAATCAAAAATGTAAAATTTTTGAATTAACTAAAAGAGAGAACCATCAAGAACACCTGAATGTGTCTATACATTTTAGCAAATGTCAAAACTTGAAGCAAATGCTCCGAATTGTCAAAATGATTCGCATTTCATTTAATTAAAATAATAAAAACTATTTGCTAATGTTCAAAAATATAAAATTTTAAATTGGTAGGTATTAATAAAAACGTTAAACTGACCATTTACTATAAAAATTCTGAAATAAATTAAAAAATTAGCTAAAAAATATATCAGCTTGCTTAAAAGTTAATACTTTTTTTTATTAATATGGCCCATTGTACCTACTTAGTTAAAGAAAAACTTAATACAACACAATTAATATAAGATATTACCAATTTTTTTTTAAATTCTAGTACAACATTCCGCCCCTTAAATCGCAGCGCCCGGGAACAGGATGATTCACTATTTAAATACGTTTCAAATAAAGTCAAAGACTTTATATATATAAGATGGTTAAGTTTCTGGCTGGCTATGTTTTGTACTAAAAGATGCGGTTGTCATTTAGCCAACCATAATTTTATAGTACTAAATTATTCTGTGCAGCAAATAAAATGAGACAAACCATACACTTGTTGTAGAAACACTTGTCGTGCCCCTTTAATTTCTAATGTTACGGCTGCACAAAAAGCAGCAACAACAATAGTTGGAAAATAATTAATTTTCAACGATTTTTCCTGCATTATTTAAATATGCTTTATTTTATGAAAACATCAAAAGTTGTTGATTTTGTGTCTTCAATTTTTGATATAATCTGAAAAAATATTCCTATAAACATTTTTACATCATAATTCTGTTTCTGTTTTCAACAGACAGACATCTATGCATTTTTATACTTTTTTTCTTTTGCAGCAGACGGACGGACACCTACATTATATTGTAGTGTTGTCTCACTCTCTCTCACATGGCTCTTATGGCATGCGACCTGTCAAAGGTGAACTTTGAAGTTCACTTAACGTTGAAGACCACTTAAAAAAAAAAGGCACAATTTTACCTTCGAAGGATTTATAAAGACGATGACGATGTATAACCAGGATACTGTAAAACAGAATAACTGTAAATCTAGAATAAATAAAAATACATTTGATTAATTTTCTTTCAATTCAATAAAAATTACTCCGCGAATTCTAATGGAGTACCTTTTCCAAATATTCATCAACTATATTTTTATATGTCAGATGTTTAATTGATGGTTGCTATAGATAATCGTAAATTAGAAAGATGGTTGCTAGCAATATTTATTGTATTTGACGGGTGTTTGAGGGATGGTTGTCTTAAAGACGATCTAAGTAATTTGTAAATAACTTGATATTTAGGGCTGTGATATTTCTGGTAATCATCTTTGTTTTCTTAGTGTGGCTGTGAATTACGTTGATTACTGTATTTAAACTTCTGCATTTTATTCCAAAGTCTATTGAATATACAACAATATTAATTTTAGTTGTGTTTGGATATTTGCCACATTTGCTATATTTAAACTATTAGTTGCAGCAGAAGTGCAGGCCTTACTTATTTATCTTATCTTTATATTATACGTTGTAAGCAAATGTAGAACGACAAAGGAAGGAAACATTTCTATAAAAGACTAATTTTAAACAAAGTTTATTCATTTCAATTAAACTTTTGAATATTAAAGTGGTTCGTTACAATTAAACAGTCAAACTGTTTAAGAAATCGAGATGAAAACCAACCTGTTTTTAATTATAATAGTTACAACCGTATGCAATGCATATCCCTCTACGCGAACGGAAGTTCATGATGGTAACTGAAACTGATTATAGTTTAAATTTAATAATTCTTAGTTTTTCCACAGGAGTACCAGCCAATTATGATGAAAGCGTGCTTATGCAACCTTTTACAAAAGTTGGTAATAAGTATTAAAAAGTGATAAACGATCAGGAGGTAAATGAATAAATTTGTTATTCTTTGATTTAAAACTAATATATATTATTTTCATTAAGCGAAATTGGTTTGGTGCTGCGCTGCACTGTATATCGATCAACGCTCAATTGGTGTCTATTGAATCAGAGGAAGAGATGCAGGCTCTCACTGAATATCTTATGCCATTAAAAGGCAAAAATCCTTATTTGCATTTTTGGACTTCTGCAAATGATCTAGAAAAATATCGTTCATTTATGAATATGGGTACAGGAAAAGAGATGATTTACAGCAACTGGCTTCCCGGTGAACCCAACAATGCAGAAAATATTGAATTTTGTGTTCAACTAAATTATTTTAATGAAAAATTTGGTATGAATGACCGTCAATGTTTTTATAAATCTTATTATATATGTGAAGCTAAAAATCCGAAAACGATTGCAACAATAATTTACTAACATTTTTAAATACATACATATGTCGTAATATTTAAATATTCAAATGTTTTCTGAAATTTTAACTGACTTTACAAACAAATTATAAGGCAAATCATCCTAATTCCGCCATAGTGCCCAATTCCGACCAATAAACTAAATTTGCTATTGCATTGATATTTACGGATTATTCGAAGAAATTGGACATAGACATATTCCAGAGGCATAAATTATTAATAGATTAATCTGTAAACTCACCAACTCAAAATTCGTTATTACTCGAATTTAATGAAATTAAATTAATGCACAGGCGTTTATAATGAAAGTGCGTTGATGAAACCTTTTACAAAAATTGGTAATAAGTTTTATATTGTGGTGAACAATCAAAATGTAAAGTTATGAGTTTGTTGTTCTGTGAATATAGATAATGTATTTCATACTATTAGCTAAATTAGCTTCAAGTTGCACATTATTGTATTTCGAACAATGCTCAATTGTTTTTCGAAAGAAGAGTGGCAGGCACTTATTGAATATGCTCTGCCTTTAATAGAAAATGATAGATTATGGACTTGGAATGGAATGATCGGGGAACATATCGTTCATTTATGTTATTAGGTACTGGTCAAGAGATGATTTTTAGCAATTGGTTTCCAAAAGAACCTAACAATCAGGGTAAAATTGAATGCTGTATGGAAGTAAGATTATTGGATGGCATTATTGGCATGAATGACGAAATTTGTGCCAATAAATATAATTTCATATGTGAAACAAATAATACAAAAACAATTGCAACGGTAGTTTACTGATAATCTAAATAGTCATTCAGATTAAATAATAAAATACCAATATTCAAAAACAAAAGTCGTAACGCACAAATCGATTAATTAATTATTGAATACAATTTTCAATAAACAAATCAGGACCCTGGTTAATATAAATGATTATTAATTGATTAATCAGCGCTTTGATCATGCAATATTTTAAATTGCTATACTCAGCAGGGTACCGTGCTTTATCAGCGCCCCGGGGCGCCCTCTAAAAAAAATATCCACATCGATTAACACGAAAATTATATAATCGAATTTATGAACTTGACTTTAAATAGAGGACTGCAGAAACAATACACTTTTATTTAATTATAAAAATCATAGATATGCAATAAATTATTGGTACATTTTAACTGATTCAAATCAAAAATGTAAAATTTTTGAATTAACTAAAAGAGAGAACCATCAAGAACACCTGAATGTGTCTATACATTTTAGCAAATGTCAAAACTTGAAGCAAATGCTCCGAATTGTCAAAATGATTCGCATTTCATTTAATTAAAATAATAAAAACTATTTGCTAATGTTCAAAAATATAAAATTTTAAATTGGTAGGTATTAATAAAAACGTTAAACTGACCATTTACTATAAAAATTCTGAAATAAATTAAAAAATTAGCTAAAAAATATATCAGCTTGCTTAAAAGTTAATACTTTTTTTTATTAATATGGCCCATTGTACCTACTTAGTTAAAGAAAAACTTAATACAACACAATTAATATAAGATATTACCAATTTTTTTTTAAATTCTAGTACAACATTCCGCCCCTTAAATCGCAGCGCCCGGGAACAGGATGATTCACTATTTAAATACGTTTCAAATAAAGTCAAAGACTTTATATATATAAGATGGTTAAGTTTCTGGCTGGCTATGTTTTGTACTAAAAGATGCGGTTGTCATTTAGCCAACCATAATTTTATAGTACTAAATTATTCTGTGCAGCAAATAAAATGAGACAAACCATACACTTGTTGTAGAAACACTTGTCGTGCCCCTTTAATTTCTAATGTTACGGCTGCACAAAAAGCAGCAACAACAATAGTTGGAAAATAATTAATTTTCAACGATTTTTCCTGCATTATTTAAATATGCTTTATTTTATGAAAACATCAAAAGTTGTTGATTTTGTGTCTTCAATTTTTGATATAATCTGAAAAAATATTCCTATAAACATTTTTACATCATAATTCTGTTTCTGTTTTCAACAGACAGACATCTATGCATTTTTATACTTTTTTTCTTTTGCAGCAGACGGACGGACACCTACATTATATTGTAGTGTTGTCTCACTCTCTCTCACATGGCTCTTATGGCATGCGACCTGTCAAAGGTGAACTTTGAAGTTCACTTAACGTTGAAGACCACTTCAAAAAAAAAGGCACGCATACATTAAAAGTTTTGTGTATAATGCACCTATACATTCTTGAAATTTTCCAACTTACATTGTATATATTGGAAATCGTTCAACACATTCAAAGATTCTCAACACATCCAAACTTTAACTTTCATCAAAACAAATTAAATGAAATTTCTGTTTTCGTGATATTGAGCAAATTTTGTATGTTTCATGGGTTTTCAAGTAATTATGCTACGATAATAAATTAAATGTGTTGAATTATGTTAAATAGCTTTAAAAAAGCAAGAAAATATTAAATTCTATTTAAACATTTGAAATTTTAATATTTCTTTATATTGTATTTTTTATATTTGGTTACTTTTGAACTATTACAAAATATTAAAATTATTTAAATATTTAAAAACTAAAAAAATATCGTCACCGTATAATTCCATTAAAAATAAAAATAATATTGTTGAAAATATGTTTTAATTTTATTTCATAATACAAATGTTACTAAATTTAAAATATACACTTTGTATTGATTAGATTATTTTAATGTTTATTTATTTATATAAAAAATTTATAAACAATAAAAAAAATTTAAAAATATTAAAAAATAAAATAATAGCGTTACCTCATTATTCGTTTGCTCCATAAGATATAAAAATAGTATATTGTAAATATATATATTTTTTTAAACTCAATTTTTGATTATTAATTTTTGTTTTTTTTTTTAATTTTCAAATTTATTTCATAAAAAAAAAAATAAAAACATATAAAATAATAGTTCATTTTAAATACCTTTTTTTTTTTAAATAAATGTTATTATTTTTTAATTTTAAAATTTATTTCATAATACATTACAAAAATTAAAAATACGAAAGGAAATCGTCACATATATATGGTTGGCTCCACAAAACAATATAAAAAAACCTTTATTTTCTTAAAATCAAATAGTTTATAATATTAAATTAATATTATAATTAATAATTAAAACGCATAATAAATTAATATTTTATCTTATTATATATATTAGATTTTCTTTCTTTGAATTGCAATCATATTTTGTATTTTTATACATTTCCTAAATCTATATGGCAAACACTTTGGTTTGTCCCCTAGAGTTCATTATATTGCTCAAATCATATGAAAAAACCATAAATTTCTATGTTTTTAATAATTTTTGAATATATTAGAAAACCCTTAAAAAGACGCCGTTTTGCGTGAACATTAATATTGATAATTTAATTTATATGTTACTGTTTTTAATATAATTTAACATAATTCATAATAAAATTTACAATCCATGCAGAAAAGCAACATTTTTCTTTTATGTCACTAACATTTTTTTTGTTGGATTTACTTGCTTCCTTGTATACTTGTATATGAGTGGACTTGTTCTTTTAACCAAACAAAAAATGTTAGTAACATAAAATATAAATTTAAATGTTATTTTATAATTTTTATTTTATTCAATTAATTTCTTTGTTTTTTTAACCAAATATTTCTAATTTACAACAAAAATGTTACAAAAAATGTTATTATATATTTTATGTTTTTTAAAATTAAAAATTATACATTACCAAATTGTTTTTTCTGAAGACCACCTGTAAAATTTGTATTATATTTTTATAAAAACAAGAGATAAACACTGTAAAATTTATATTTTTTTTATACTTTTTATTACAATGAAAACCCATGAAACATACAAAATTTGCTCAATATCACGAAAACAGAAATTTAATTTAATTTGTTTTGATGAAAGTTAAAGTTTGGATGTGTTGAGAATCTTTGAATGTGTTGAACGATTTCCAATATATACAATGTAAGTTGGAAAATTTCAAGAATGTATAGGTGCATTATACACAAAACTTTTAATGTATGCGTGCCTTTTTTTTTTAAGTGGTCTTCAACGTTAAGTGAACTTCAAAGTTCACCTTTGACAGGTCGCATGCCATAAGAGCCATGTGAGAGAGAGTGAGACAACACTACAATATAATGTAGGTGTCCGTCCGTCTGCTGCAAAAGAAAAAAAGTATAAAAATGCATAGATGTCTGTCTGTTGAAAACAGAAACAGAATTATGATGTAAAAATGTTTATAGGAATATTTTTTCAGATTATATCAAAAATTGAAGACACAAAATCTACAACTTTTGATATTTTCATAAAAAATAAAGCGTGTTTAAATGATGCAGGAAAAATCATAGAAATTTAATTATTTCACACGTATTTTTGTTGCTGTTTTTTCTGCGCAACTGTCAATTGCTGTTTTTGTTGTACTTTTTGCGCAGCCGTAACAAAAAATGCATAGATGTCTGTCTGTTGAAAACAGAAACAGAATTATGATGTAAAAATGTTTATAGGAATATTTTTTCAGATTATATCAAAAATTGAAGACACAAAATCAACAACTTTTGATGTTTTCATAAAAAATAAAGCATATTTAAATAATGCAGGAAAAATCGTTGAAAATTAATTATTTTCCAACTATTGTTGTTGCTGCTTTTTGTGCAGCCGTAACATTAGAAATTAAAGGGGCACGACAAGTGTTTCTACAACAAGTGTATGGTTTGTCTCATTTTATTTGCTGCACAGAATAATTTAGTACTATAAAATTATGGTTGGCTAAATGACAACCGCATCTTTTTAGTACAAAACATAGCCAGCCAGAAACTTAACCATCTTATATATATAAAGTCTTTGATTTTTAAAAATAGTTATTAGAAATGAATAATTGAACAATTACTTGCGAAAGAATTAATCCCCCTAATTTATTTACACCACAAAATTATCTTCGAATTATAAATTTACATAGGTGTTTTCTTTTTCCGACAGAAAAATTTTTAACCATGGCAACTCAAAAATACTAAGGTTAATTTCCCATTGAACTGGCCACACTGGAATCTGTTTGCAACTTTGGATATTTTTTAGTAGTGTTGAACACCACTAGAAGAGCAGTAGTTTTAGTAAAGACAAGAACCATGAAACAAGAAAGTGAACATTGCCAGTTGCGTCGAACAATAATTAAGGGTGGCTGAAAAAAAAAAAAAAAAAATCTCCTATGGATGTAAACGCGATTTAGCTGATATGAAAGCTAGTGAGATTTTTTTGTAAGATTTTCTAAAGGTGCAGAATAAATTAAATTGTCAGAAGTTCCGATAATGCATACATTATAATTACAAGATAGACGTATAAGACAATAATCGGTCGCTTCTTGTCAAAAAAACTGCATTACCGGTAACCAGCATCCGGTAATGCAGTTTTGACTGCAAATTTAGACGGCTGCGACTGTTTAAAATCATCGGTGTCTGGAACTCGACCGGCGCAGTTCTCTGGTGTAACAGTTGGTCGGATGTGACAATAAACAATAACAAACCATTTGCCAAATAAATTCAAAAAAATTGTTTAATCGATGCCTCAGCATAGTAACACAATCGACATTATTGCATGCGAAAGACATGCAAATTGCAAAATATTTATAACTGGGTTAATAAAAGTTGCCACCGCATTAAGGGCTCAAAACGACACTACCAACCCTTTGTCAATATAATTGATATAAAGACATGACAAACTTCCTGGATGACCTGCCACAAAATGTGCGATGCTTGGCAGAACGGGGTAAATGATTTGCATAAAAAACAATTAAAATGATGTAGTATCTAAGTAAGTCAAACATTCCAACAGCCAATTTAACCAATCCACGCGTTGTTGTTGTCACCAGTGTAGCCCAACTTCTGGAAAGCGGTGGTACTGAGCACGACGTGCAACTGTTGAAGGCGGCTGCCGCTAAAATAGTGGCACAACGCATGCAGTACGGTTAGTATTATTTTGAAAGATATTAGCAAAACTTAAATTTATATAATTTTGTTATATTTCTCAATCGCTACAGCCAGTGAACTGTTGAAGACACCCTGGTCTCTGAAATGGTCTCGCATTAGTTTTGGTTGCGCTGCACTGGATCGTAGCATGCATGGTGGTCTTGTCACACGCGGCATCACTGAAATTTGTGGCGAATCAGGCGTCGGCAAAACTCAGATACTGCTGCAACTGTCGCTCATGGTACAGTTGCCTCCCGCTTTAGGTGGACTTGGCAAAGCGGTTGCCTACATTTGTACCGAGGATGTTTTCCCATCGAAACGCTTATTTCAGATGGCTGAGACATTTGCGCAGCGTTATGCACAACAGCAGATAAACTACTTGGGAAACGTCTATGTGGAACATGTGTTGGAGGGTGTAAGTCTTGGTTGTTAGGACTTCTTTTTGTTGCGGTTTAATAATATAGTATAACTCATTAACAGGCTGATCTTTTGAAATGCGTCACACAACGTTTGTCCAAACTCATGGCAACTGTTGATATTGGTTTGATTATTATCGATTCGGTGGCAGCTGTGTTTCGCGTTTATTCAAATTATATTGTTCGAGCGCGTGAGATGCGACAGTTGGCCAATCAGCTGCTGCACTTTGCGGACAAGTACAATTGCGCGGTGATGTGCGTAAATCAGGTACATTTTTGATTATATTTATATTTATATATCGTCGTTGTAGAACGAAAAGTCATCAAATACATTTTCAAAATGCCAAATATTCATTTACAAAAATCTTTATAAATCTGTCAATTTTTAATCGATGATCTAAATTTTTTTACCACATGATAAATAAATGTTAATCCATGGTTGAAGTATATACAGGTTAAGTCATCTTTCAAATTCAGACGCCATTTACTTTTTTTTTGAAAACTGTTATAAAGTCTCACCATTTATATACGAAAATTTTAAAACAGAACATCAATGCTTTGTTTACAAGTTCAGAAAATTAACAAAAACTCAAAATTTCAACATCAACAAATCTCAACATTTCAAAAAGTTTTAAGATCTCCAGGACTTCAAAATGAACCATCGTGTATTTAAAATGTGAAATAGTTAATGTGTGAAGTAAACTTTAATAAAATAGTGAAAATTAAATGCAAAAAACATAACCTTTATTTACAATATATATATTTTGTTCAATATTTTATTTTCAATATTTTTTTCTTGACATTCTCAACATTCTGTATGCCAACTTCTGTCTAGATGAACTAATCTGTATATACTTCAAACATGAATAAAACTGATTTTATGATTGTTATGAACGTTTAATGATTCTGAAATTAAACAGGCCAATTGAATGAAAAACGAGAATGAAAATTAATGTATTTTCAATACATGTATCAGAACATGAAAACTATGAAACAACGATTCTTAAATATACATTTTGTATAACGTAAATTCGGCTCTAATGATTTAAATAGTCGGGATTGATTGGGAAGCAATAACATGGTTTATATACTCGTTCTGGGTAAATAGAGATTTTCGGATCTTGTTCCCCGGATAGTAGCTATGTAGCCAATTGTGTAACTTTCTTGCTAACATTTTTAAGGAATATAAAACATCTTACGAACATAAATGGCCGATTAAAACGAATACTTTATTATTTTGTATGACCATGAACTAGAAAATTTATCATAAATGAGTGGTTTTTGATATCTCGTTACGATGAACAAATTAATAACGAAACTGTATGCGTTTTCGTATCATTTACGATTATTTTATCTCTTTTCTAGTATCGTTTATGCTATTTTGGCCGACTGTGTTATATCTTTTTTTCTATTAATTGGCTTCCGAGTATTGTTTTAAATGTTTTTCTCGATTCTATTGGAAGTTTTTATTTAATTCTATTATAATCTATTTAATATTATTGATGCTGCTAATATCTATTGATTTCATGCATTATATTGGATCCATTGATTATTTTGATTCTATTGCTATTGATACTATTGATACTTTTGATTTTATTGATTCTTTTCATTTTACAGATTTTATTGACTTTGTTCTTTCAACGGATTTCTTATTAAATTAATTCTATTAATTATATGTGTTCTATTTAAACATTTCATTATACTGATTATTTTGATTCTATTGTTTCTATTGATTCCTTTTCTTTTTGTTCGATTCTATTCTATTGTTTCTATATTTTCACTGATTGAATTTATTATATTGATTTTAATGCTTCTATCGCTTTGATCTACTGTTCTACTGAATTTGGTGCTAATGCTTCTATTTTGTTGTTTTCTATTATTGTTTGTGTTTTTGTTGTTTTTATTGAATATATATTTCCCTTGATACACCTTTTATTTTTCTACACTGTAAATATATTCTCTTATGCTGTAATTACCCTACTGATCTTCTGATTTTTTCGTTTCTCCAATTGGTTTTTTTTTTTTGATTTTATTGAATCGTCCATATTTTAGGTAACCACATTCAGCGACACCAAACGCGCTGTGCCCTGTCTGGGACTCGCCTGGGCGCATCTGGGACGCACGCGCATCAAAGTCTCCAAAGTGCCTAAAGAGTTCAAAGTCAATGACATGCTGTTGACAGCGCGTAAATTTGAAATTTTATACTCGCCAGAGACACCCAATGAAACAGCAGAGTTTCTCATAACCGAACAGGGCGTAGTCGATATAAACGACGCTGTTAAAATTTCTAATATATAGTGCTAACTTATTTAAGATTTTTTTAATTAGTATTTAAAATAATTACACTAAAGTGTTGGCAATGCTGGCAATAAATAAAAATGCCATTTGTAGTATTATTCGAGAAACATATGCAGTTTATTAATTGTTGAATTAATTTTTTAATAGTTGGTATATATAATTGTTCTTTTTTTCTTCTTTGTACATTCAATAAATATTTGTTAGTAATTATAGCTTAATAATAAATGTTTTGAAATTAAAATTAAACTTAGTTACACTTTATAGTCTGACTAAAGACAAGTATTGAGCTTATATAAATATTTTAAATTTTTGTCTGTTGTGTAAATATAAATGTTTGTTGGCGCCATGTGGTGTGTATTTGGAAACCAAAAAAAAAAAAAAAAGAATCGAAAATTTTCGTATACAATTTATAAATTTTTATCACAATCTAATTAACTGGGTTGCTGCAAACAATTTGATTCAATTAATTTGCAATGTGTGTTTTTGAGTTTTATTTTTTTTTTTATTTTTTAGTTTACAAAATTTTGTGTTTAAGCCTTGCACTATTTTTTATATGGCACAAATGCGACTAAAACTTTTAATTTTTTTTAGTTGTAATTGTTTTGTTGGTTTATATCTATAACAAGCGCTTATGCTAAGGTTAAACTAATTAAATTTTAATTACAAACTGTTTTTTTTTATTTCGTTTTTGCGTAATATATTTTTGCAAATTTAAAAATGAAATAAAGTGATTTAAGTTTAGCATTTAAATTAAGTTACAGCTGCATTAAATAGTAAATATTAGCATAAAAGTCAAATGTATATTTTATATGTTTTAAACAAGCTGGACTTAGTTGTGTTTGAAGTTTTAGTTTTTTTTTGTATAATTTTTTTAAATTCTTTACATTATTTGGCACACTTAACACTGCAGCTTGACTGGCTAGTTGTAATTTATTTGTTCGACTTTAGCATAGAGGAAGTGCGTGTAATATGCAGCTATGATTTCTATAATTAGTGAGGCGCAGTTAATTTAATAGAATTTCAAATAAAATGTTCATAAATTTAAATTCAATTTTTTTGTATACACTCAGATACAAATATCCCATTAAGTGCTTAATGGTACGAACATTCACGATCAGCTTATGCTTCATGTATTAATAGTTTTTTCATATCAATTCAAAAGTTTTTTTTAATTAATTTTATAGTATTCAAAAAAGTGTGTACCATTTATTTAAATATATCAATATTATTTTTTTTTAATAGTATAAATACTATTGTTTTAATGGTTTCCTCCTATAATTATTAACATCATCAACAATTTTTCCTTTGTTATTAAAATACCATTAATTTACCAGGATTTTTTTCTGGGTGTATGTAATTACAAATTTTCAATAACGATTTAATCTATGGACATCCCATATAGTAATTCCATGGTTGAAGTATATACAGGTTAAGTCGTCTTTCAAAATTCAGGCGTTATTTTTTTTTAACTGTTTGAAAGTCTTAACATTTGTTTACGAAAAATTTCAAACAGAACACCAATGCCTTGTTTAGAAGTTCACAAAACTCAAAATTTTAACATCAACAAATCTCAACATTTAAAAAAGTTTTCCTCCAAAATGAACCATCGTGAAATGTGAATAAGTTTTAATAAAATAAAATAATGAAAATTAAGTGCAAAAAACATAACCTATAAATAAACCTTATTTCAACCTAAATTCAACCAGTTGGGAAGGTTAGATCACATGGGAAATTTTAAATTTGGTATTATTATTATAGTTAGGATTATCAAAATTATAGTCGGACTAAGCCGACTATAAATACCCTACACATATGTGTGGTTACCATTCAAAGTGGTATATTGGTCACCAGGGTATACGAATCCTAAAAATAACTACAATCTTTCAATCTCTGAAGAATTTTCATTCATTTGATACCCATATTTACAAATGGGTACACCCAGAAATAAATACTATATAAATAATAGTTTTTTACTATTAAAAATATTCAATAGGATAAATTATTATTGGAATCGGAAAATACCATTAAGTACTAGAAAATACCATGACATTGCCATTGAGTTTATATGAAAAGATTTATTTTTTGTATCCTATTAAATCAATAATTGTCCCATTGACCAATTTTAATGGTATTTGAGGGAATTTTTTTCTGGGTGTGGGATATACGAGTTATATGTATATGGTTTTTTTACCTCCTTTTGTTGAGTAGTGTAATGATTCTATTAATAGAGTTTTCGATAAAATCCAATTTATTTGGTATTATTTCACTATTTAAACCTACTGAATATAAAAAATAAATAAAAAAAATTAAATCTGATATTTGCACCGCACTTCCTCCACAATTTGTAAGTTATCGATAACAGTCATGAAAAGCAGTTTTTCTTATTTTTTATAATATAAAAACCAATACATTTTTTTTTAATTTTAAAATTTACATTTCTCGCATCTCTTGATCATCCTCATTGTCATAGCTTCCATTGCTGCGCCGCTCCGAGGCGTCACCACTCAATTCGGCCTGTTGGGGTTTCGGCAGCTCCTGCTGTTGCAGCTGTTGCGCCTTTAGTTGCTTCGACATGTCGACATCGTGCTGTTGCAATTGCTTCAGTTCCCGCAACTCTTGCTTTTGACCATGTTTGACCACTGCCTGCGCATTTGTAATTTTCGATGCAGCCAATTTAGCCTCAAAATCCATTTCACTAAAGAGCGCGGCGGCAGCAGCGGCACTGTCAGCCAAATTATTGTTGTTGTTATTATTATGGTTTATGTTGTTGTTGACGCGCAACAGTTTTAGCTGCAACTCGCGATGTTGCGGACTTTCCTCGAGCTTTATTTCCAACTTCTCTGTTTGTTCCAAAGGCGCAGCCGGCTCCACCGTCAAGGCGATCGCATGCGTATGCGCGTGGATATGATGTTCTTTTGCAGCAGCCGAAGCGGCAGCAGCAGCAGACATGTTGGCTGCAACCACTTTGTTGCCAGCTGCATTTTTCACTGTCTTCTCTAGCAATGCGTTTAGTTGTTTTTTGATTTTTGTTGCTTGTTTTGCGCTGATCTTTGCGCTCAAATCACCAGCAATGCTGCGATTTTTTTCCAAGTGATTGTTGTTGTTTTGTGAAGCTTTCTTTGTTACGTTATTAGGTGTGGTTGTCGCAGTTGCTGTTGCTGTTGTCGTTGCAGTTGATGTTGTTGTGGTGGTTGAGCCTGCTGTTGTTGACGATTTTGCATTTTCCTGCGTTTTAGCTGCTGCTGTTGCAGTTTTTTCATCACTTCCGGTAGCATCTGACCACTTTTTCCATTTAGTGCGTCGGTTCTGGAACCAAATTTTTACCTTAAATGAAAGAAAAAACAGTTGGGAAGGTTAGATCACATGGGAAATTTTAAAGTAGGGACATTTTATAGTAGGTGTAATTATGCTAGTTAGGATTATCAAAATTATAGTCGGTCTAAGCCGACTATAAATACCCTACACATAAGTGTGTTTACCATTCAAAGTGGTATATAGGTCACCAGGGTATACGAATCCTGAAAATAACTACAAACTTTCATTCGCTGAAGAATTTCCATTCATTTGATACCCATATTTAAAAATGGGTTGGTGTACCGAATTTCGATTTTTTTTGTAACCACAAGTCGTTTCGCCGGAAAACATTACTTTCATGTATTTGAGCATGAGTCAATATATATTTGACAAAAAAAGTTTACCTAAGCACGTATACAGTAATATTGATCTGTAGATATTCATTTTATATGAGGTATTTGAACATAAGTGGTCGCTCCTCAGGTCACAATAAACCGATGATGCCAATTTTCTTTTCAGACTGCTTAGATATATAAGTAATCTAAATCTATAGTTTGATCTCTTCTACTTTTTCTGTAATTGTGATTTCAACAGACAGACAGACAGACAGACAGACAGACAGACAGAGGGACAGACAGAGGGACAGACGGACATCGTTAAAACATCTTAGGAGGTCATGCTGATCAAGAATATATAAACTTTTCCATACCGGAGATGCTTCCTTCTGGGTGTTACAAACGGCGTACCAAACTGAATATACCCTTTCACTCTTAGTGTAGGGTATAAAAGTGGGAAAATAATGCTCAGTTATCGGTATTCAATAATTATTTGGTTTGTACATTTTAATGTCTAGGGTGTTATTATGTAATTTTTCAAAAATGTTTCATATACATTTTTTTTCAAATATTTCGTTAACTAAATTTTTTGCGCATTTTTTTTTGTTTTCTTTTTTTTTTTTAATTTTCTGTTTAGTTAGAGAGTAGGGGTAAAGTGGACCATGGGGTAATGTGAGAAATTGCAATTTTTGACATGTTTTTGCACATAGAGAATGATTCTCAATATCGACGTTCATATCCATGGTTATAATAAATTAATGCCTTTTTATTGCATTTCAAGAACAAGTAGAAACAAATGTTTTTGAAAGTTTTTTTTAGAGTGCTCTTTTTTTGCTATCAAAAAGTGTGAATTTTTGTCTGTTTTAATAAGGATGTTTAAAATGATCGGATGTTCTATATCTTATGAAATACAAACAGACGGTTCATATAATTCAACATCGCTTAAATGGTGCTACATTATGATAAAATTGCGATATTAGGGTAAAGTGGGAAACACTTTTTGGTGTAAAGTGGAAAACATAATATAAGCAATGTTTGTTGTAATTTTAGTGAAAATATTGTGATATATGAATTATTAAAATGGTTTAACCAAGAAAAAACTTCAATCGTGGCCACAAACGAATGAAAAGCAACATTTGTGAAATCACATGAGATAAGATCTGAAGAAAGCCGAGAAGGGAACCTTTAACAGTAGCAAAAATAATACATCGGGTAATATTCTTCAACTTCTTTAGAAGAAGAAGAATTTTGTACAATTTGTACCTATTAATTAAATGTCAAAGAAATTATATTTCAACAATTTAGTGGACTGCAATATCTGCAAACGGCCTGTATGCTTGAAATGTGCGAACTTAACGACGAGCAACTATATCTCCCTCCATTGCCACTCAGAATATTCTGACTTGGAGTAAATGCACATTACCATTATTTTTATTACCTTCTTGTAATGTTTTTTTTTTATCTTTAATATATTTGACTTTGTTGTGAATAAAACAAAACACGAAAATGAAAACTATTATAGCATTTTGCTAAAATTTTTGAAGTATTCCACTGTACCCCAACATTTTCAACCAGTCCAAAATTGCGCTGTGTTGAAAAATCGCTCAAAATCAATTAGAAGTCCCATAAATGGTATTATGTTAATGCAAAAAGGTAGATCATGAATCAGTCTATGGAAAAGACCCTTCAAAAGAATTTACAAAATTATTCAAATGTACTTTTAATTCATTCAAAAGAAAAATTTAAAAAACTTCGTCCGTACACAATCATACACATATTCTACGTAGCGAATATGTTCATTTGTTTCCATTTTTATAACTATAAGAGTGACCTATAAGGAGGTCAGAAGTTTCAGTATTTTTAAAGTTATGGATATAATAGAGGTGCCACTTCCCCCCCAAATTTTGCAAAAACATAAACAACTACAGTATACATCATTGAGCTAAATTTCATGACTGTGGCTGCCTTAAGTATACAGGTTTTTCGAATTAAAAGTTGAGTTTTGCCACGCCTTATTTGCTTTATTGTTGATATTAAATGTTCGGAAGAGGTCCTCGGTATCTTTCATTTGATACCTACATGATATTTATTATTTCATATTTATCATTAAGTATAAGACAATCGATTTTAGCTATTCCAAAATTTATTAAACAGTATTCGATAGATGCCAAAGTATTATTTATTAACGATTAATTAAATAATTAAGTTTTTTTTTTTTTTTTTATTTTCAACAACTTAATACTAAAAATAACATATCGTCACTGTCATGCCAAAGGGGCGAATGTGCATTTTTAAAAATGTTGGGAAATAAAATTTTAAAGTTTGAAGTGCTTTAAAAATTTGCAAAATTTATATTTTTTTCAATCTTCTATTTGGACAACCTACTGAATTATAAATACGGATTTTGTGGGACTATATCCTGATCAAAACGCAAATATTTTTGTTTTTTATGCTATAACTTTTTATTAGCTGAAGATAAAATGGTAATGTAAAGGCATTAATTGTTTGATTTTAAAGCACCTATCTATTGGCATCAATTATTAAAAATATTTTGTCAAACATTAATTTGCCATTTGTTATTTGCAGAAAAAATGTTTGGAAAAATATTTTTAAATAATGATGCCAATCGATAGGTGCTTTAAAAACAAATAATTACTACCTTTACACGACTGTTTTATCTTGCACCAATAAAAAATTATAGCAAAAAAACGAAGAAATTTAAAAATTGAAAATCTTGTCATGCCAAAAGGGCGAATATGTTCGTTATTTTGCTATAACTCTTTAATGGTACTAAATAAAATAGTGATATAAAGGCAATTATTGTTTGTTTTCAAAGCACCTATCGATCTTCATTATTAATTACAAATATTTTGTCAAAAAAAAATTTGCAAATAACAAATGGCAAATTAATGTTTGGCAAAATATTTTTAATTAATGATGCAGATCGATAGGTGCTTGGAAAACAAACAATATATGCCTTTACACCACTATTTTATCTTATACCAATAAAAAGTTATGGCGAAAAAACGAAAAGATTCGCCCTTTTGGCATGACAAGATTTTCAATTTTTCAAATTCGTCCTTTTGGTTTTGTCTTTTGTGGCTAGAAATATCCAACAAAATGACACGCTATTTTGGCACAGCATACTTGAGGATAAACTACATTCAAAAATGTAAAAAACCACAAATGTCAAAAATTGCACATTCACCCCTTTGGCATGATAGTGACGATATCTAGTTTTTATGACACTACATCAGAAACCTCACTATATCAGCAAATTTAAAATTAAACATCGATTAAAAATTGCTCACATTAATGCCCAATCAGTCAGCCATGAAATTAAATACGTGGCAAGTAGAAAATTAATAACACGAAGCACTGCAACCGAAATCCTTGTATTTTTTATACCAAAATTTAGAAATCATTGCAGTCTCATTTGCACATATCTCTCAACTGCTGCAACATTTTGGCACTCGAGCATAAAATGAGATAAACGCACTGTGAGATACAAATTGCCAAAATCATAAGACACACAAAATTCCTTCCATATTCCGTTCAAAACTCTTGACAAAATTATATAAATTTGTGCTGAAATGAATGTTGTCTATTAAAACCAGCACCAATAAACGCATATGAAAATAAAAATTAAAGCGAAATAAATACAAAAGTATCTCAAAGATGCACAGAAATTAATTTCGTAGTTTAATGCGCTGCGATTGAAGCAGCGAATGAGGCAGCGACGGCGGTCACAAAGTGTGGCAGGCCTAGAGACTGAGTGCATTGGTCCGTCGCCGCCGCCAACAGCATCATTATAGTCATCATCATTATCACCAGCAACCTCATTATCATTATCTTATAAAGCATGCTCATCGCCGCTTATACCACATCTCTTTGCCATCATTTGGTTGCTAAATTGTTGAAGTTCCTTCATGCTTCTGTGCGTTTTAATTGCCTGCCTTTGCATCTTGTGGCCTACGAATTGCTTTAAATGCATTTTCCTTCTGCCAAAGTTGTTGGCAACGCAACGGCAAAGGGCGACGGGTTTTCAAAAAACAAGGCCGAAAAATCATGCTATTAATGAGCGGTGACATTTGCTCTACGGCACAGTGACAGCCACAGAAATTGTGCTGCAATAGTTTTGACTTTTCTGCCGCTGGTTCTTGGCGTTTTGGCAGGCAAATTATTTAAATATTCCCAGTTTATTTTTGTCATCTACACAATATACGACACTGCACAATGCAAATCATTTTGCAATTGAATTCATTGCATTTTGAATTAAATACAAATTTAAAATAAGTTTAATTTGATTATTGGCACATACGTTGGGGCCTTTGGCCTTCCGCGCTAATATTATTATTACTCATTGAATTAGATTTGTTAATCTGGCAAATAATTTTGCAGTTCTTTGGGAAATTTTTTAATTGTATTTCTATTTATATGAATTGTGTGACTTTTACAAATTATTAAACATTAACGAAAAGTACATCACATGTAATTAATTGTTAATGATTTTAGAAAAGAATTGTGTATCATTAGGCTACAGTGTTTAAACAAAAAATCGACTCAAATATACACAAACTATACATATCTTTGGCCAGTATTCGAATAGATTTGAACTATAACCATTCCTTTAATAGAGCACTAAAGATGAAGAATTAATGGGAATTTTTGTGACTTAGAAACATGAACCTTATGAAAAAGTATTTGTAACTTATGTATAGCCTAAATTCGTAAAAAAAAACATTTTTTTAACTAAGTATTGCCTATCTTTAAAAATGTTCTGTATATTTCAATATTTGGAATACATACCAAATTTCGAATAATCAAAAGTAATACTACGCAAACGATTTTTCCTATCGGCATCACATACATCATGTCGAAATTCGTTCTCTAAGATACAAAAATGGTCGTGGAAAAACTGAACTTTTAATTCAAAATATCTGTGTATTTAAGGGCTACTTTTTCAGTGATAGTTGAACTCCATTTGTAGTTTAAACTTAGTTTAAACTTAGAATTATGTTTTTCAGTGAATTTTACAAGTAGTTTAAGCTTATTTTAACTAATATAGGTGGGTTAAACTACATTTAAACTCTCGTTGATTTTGACGGAAAAATGTGAGAAGCGAACTACCACTGAAAAATTGGCCCTAAGATAGTCACAGTCATGAAATTTGGCTTAGTGTTGTAAATTGTAGTTGTTTATCCTTTTGCAAAATTTGGGAGAGAATGGATAAAAGGGCGTGGTACCTCCCATATAACCATATCTTTAAAAATACAATAACTCCTTACCTCTTAAGAGCAGAGTTATAAAAATGGAATTTCGTCGTGATTTGATAGGTATAGGAAATCGGATAGGTATAGGAATAGAAACAAAGCGTCATAGAGGGATCAAACTTTGCACTATTTATACTACACACAAAAAAATAGCTTGTTTGGTGCAAACAATAATGCAAATAAATACTGCAAGTGTTTGGAATATTATTTGCAACAACAAATTTAAATGATTTGCAGCAAATGCTTTAATTATTAATCTTAAACAACTGTAATATTTGTACCAAACTATATAAATTTTCATCTCTTTTGCTGGAAACACTTTTGATTACACAAAATTGTTTCCCATAAATACTTCTATTGCTTCCAAACTGAATCCACATTCCACACAGACACATGCATTGAACATATTTTGTTGTTACTCATTTAGCCATGGAGTGAATTTATCATTAAAAAACTTAAATAAAATCGAATACAAATATTAAACGAATTTTATGATTAACTGCTTCCAACTCTATGATCTCCAATAAGTATTACATAAAATCTGTTCATTTGTCTGAGTCGAATATGAGTTCTGGCGATAAACGTTGCACCTTGTGTGAGGTTCGGCACAACACTAAAAACGACATGGTTGCTTTCGGAAATACTCGGGCAAATACTTCTTCTTAAACAAGTGTTTCGAGCAAACACTTTAAATAATTAATATTTAAGGCAATTGACAAGTGTTTGTTCCAAACACTAATTAAAATTTACCATTTAAGACAAATAGATGCAGTAGTTAACAGAAGTATTGAATGTGTTTAGGAGGAATGATTAATTGAACACTTACAAAGTGTTTAATGTAAACAATTAAAGTGTTTGCGACAAATAAATTACTTTATGTTACAAATACTAATAATTTGAAGTGTTTGCAGGAAACAGTCATTATTTATGACAAATTATATAAAATTGTAAGTATTTCATAGTAACAATAAGTTCTCACTACAAACATTCGATTGTTTACGGCAAATAATTCTTAAACAATCCATTTTATGTGTGTGTGCATTGGTCCAGTTAGTAATCAATAATTATGAATAATAGTAATGAATAATAATGATTAACATATAATAAATAATAATGAATATAGATTTATTTAAATCATAAAGTCTTTAACGCAGAATTTAATTTCGCTTTAAGTTGTACAAAATTTAAATACTAAAATCAAAATCGCACATATTTTCTCCAAATGCAACATACAACATTAACTAATTTGCAAATTGTTTAGCTCTTAAAATCCTACTCAATACTACCTACTATATATACATAGTTGGCATTGCAATCAACCGTAAAACGTTGTTGGTACTAGCAGGCAACAACATCTATGCGGATGCTGCAGATACTGATCTGTGGTATTTGTGGGCGTTTTGTAAACGTTGGGTTGTGAAATTCCAACCTTGCAACGGCTACTAATTAACATAATGTCATGCAGGACAATGTTGAAATACTCGATAAAATTGAATTAAATTGTATTATTTTTAGTGTTGTATTTAAGCCTTTTGAATGAATTGGCCACAAAATTCTTTTGTTGGCATCCAATTAAAAATTAGCACATGGCAAATTTTGCCAGATTTATTTAGTACCTACTTGTGCACTTTATAATTTTGAAGTGTGTTTGCATTTAAAATTCATGAACTGCAGCAGGCAAAACCAACAAACATTATGAAAATGCAAATCAATGGCAACATTGATAAGTGTGTGAGTTCGTGTGTGTGTGTGCGACAATCAGTGCAAATGTGTTGCCAGTAGTAACAAAAACAACAAAAACAACTCAATAATAACATTTGCATTAAATTACACAAGTATTTAACAGCAACAACAACAACAACACCAACAATAAATAACAACAGTAGCTAAATGCATAGATTTATAGGATTATAGATTACAGCATCATTACGTGTAAAATATGGCAACGCTAACAGACAATGAAGTTGTGATATGTTGTTGGCATTTGCTATTGTTGTTGTTGTTGCTACTGCCATTGTTCCAGTTTAATTTCTACTGTTGTTGTATCCAATTTATATTTAATTAATGAGCACAGACTGTGTGTGTGTGTGTAGCACTAATGGTAAATTCTGTAGTTCGAAGATAATTTAGGTACAGATAATTATTTAAATAAATAAATTTTAACAATATTATGTATATTAAAAATGTTTCTGAAATTAATTTAGAAGAGTATTTTTAGTAGAACATATACGCTAAAAGTCAAATTGCTAAAAGTCAAATCTCACTTTTAAATTATTACACAGTGCGACACTAAATTTAGTGACGGAGATTTGACAATTTTTTTAGAATCCTTGAATAACCTGACGAAATTTCACCCAAAAAAACTTATGTCCTATCACATCAGGTTTACGAGATATATCACCATAAAGGTCCTAAAGTTTGCGGTCACTTTATTACCGTTGATTTATCGAGAAAACTATAGTAGTAATGGATTTGTTGTCTGAGAACCAAATGTAGACACTAGCTAATGCTTCATATCTGTAGTACATATTAAATTTCTATCTCGTCCTTTTAATATCAATATTAATGATTTTCAAACAATCAATCTACACAATCGACTAATTTCATATTAAGGAGTGACAAATGTATTATACTGTCCATGGACAAAATAATCAGCATAAAAAAACATAAAAAGTGGCTAAATATGTCAAAGCCGTACGAGCTTTGGCTTCTCTAATACTGCGAACTGCAAAGTATTTTTTTATTTTATATGAAACTGCAAAATACTTAAGTTTTTCGTAGCTTAAAATCGAATGATCCTTTAGCGATGCCAAGGATTTGGCTTTATTTTTAATATCCTGAATGTGTCAAAAATTTAATCATACCATAAAATTATGTTCTAAGTATCACGTCAGGATTTCGAGGTATTGACCCCCAAATATCTGGGGGGTATCGCGATTCGAAAGTCAATGCGATACGAAAGTCAATTTAAATCGAAGAACAAAGCGTTACGAAGGCAAATTCATACAATATAATTTAATTGTGAAGGTAGCCGTGTTGTCACTTTGTGAATTTGAATACGAAAGTTTCAAATTTGAATGCGAAAGCCACACTACCAAAGTACCATTTATTAGAATGCGAGTAATATCACTTTCGAATCGTATTCCATAGTAACCCCCCTGGTAAATCCTTAATTTTCATAGCTACATTTCTGGAAAACGGTATTAAAGGGTTTTTCAACAAGGACGCTACAAAAGTAGAGCGACAGGGACAGCAAACAACGCCATATTTCTTGCCGCTCTTTTGACATTTCTATTCAGTAAGGTTTGCCATTTCATGATGGAAAGATATACGAATTCGAAATTTGGCTCGAGCGGCAAGAAATATGGCGTAGTTTGCTGTCGCTCTACTTTTGTAGCGTCCCTGTTGAAAAACCCTTGAAAAAAACTTTCGTAGCGCTCTTATTGAAAAATGGATATGGATTTCTTGACTGAAAACCAAATGTTCGCATTCACCTAAGTATTTTTTCTGTAGTACATTTTAATTTTCTATCTCGTCCTTAAACCATCAATATTAAGGATTTTCAAAAAATCTCTACAGATAATCAACAGTAATATTGCTGTAACCTGACATGATAGGACATAAGTTTGTTAGGTGAAATTTCGTCAGGTTACTCAAGAATTCTAAAAAAATGGGAAATCTCTGGCACCAAAAAAAAAGTGGGCTTTTTCTGCACTGTGTTATTAAATACATATCTTTAAATATATTTGATTTATATGCAGAAAACCAAAACGATATAAATTAAAAGTCCAAATTGTCGTTTTTATTATTCTATAATGATACCAAAATAATAGTGTTTTCGAAAATTTCAAACCTATCAGGAAAGACATTGCAAAATTTCGTCAACATAGACAAAAAAAAATCTACATCATATTGATGAATTCCGTTCTTAAAACCATAATTTATTGTATTGAAAAATCATTCATATTATTAATGACTAACGACATCAATGTTAAAAATGCGATTATAAATATGATGACTGTCGAAAAAGTGTTCTTCAATATGATGAACTGTATGTGAAGAATATGTTTCATCATATTTATGAATAAATACATTAAACATATATCATATTGAAGAATGCTTTTCATCAAACCAAATTTCAATCAAAATATTTATTTTTTGTTCATTTTTTGCCGTTCTTCTCAGTTCTTAAGTAGTTCTTGAATGTTATTTCTTATATAATGCTTGCTCGACATGCATAACTTAGGAAAATGTTTTATAATATATTTATTTATAATTACAACTAATATTTATAATTACAACTAATATTTATAATGACAACTAATATTTATAAAAAGTTTTTTTTCTAAAAAATACATTAAAAAAAAAAGAATTTCTTAAAAAAATGTTTGTTCGTAAAGTTTTTTTCGATAAATTTTTTTTTCAAAATAATTTTTTTTTTGCAAAAAAGAAAATTTTTCGCAATTTTTTTTTTCGCAAATTTTTTGTTTTTTGAAAAAAAAATTTTTTTTTCAAAAAAAATGTTGTTTTGAAAATTTTTTTTCTGTTCTTTTTAAATAAAATTTTTACAATTTTTTTTGAATAATTTTCCAAAAAAAAAAAAAAATTTTTTTTTTTAAATTCGTAAAAAATATTATATTTATTCATCAATATGACGATTCAAGTTCTTTGTATTGAATATTTCGTTCTTCACTATGATTGGTGTAAAATAAATTCGTCGTATTTATGATTTTTTTTTGTGAAAGTACCGATTCGATATTGGACCTGTTTTTATTTTTAAAAAATTATTTTTTTTATTCGAAAAAAATGTATTTTTTGAAAACAATACTAAATATAAATATAATATATTTAGAGTATCAAAAAATTATTATTTTTGATCGGATAATAAAATTATAATATTTCATTTAAAAAGATACTAAATCGTTTTCAAAATTAGCATTTCTGAAACCGTTCTAATTGTGCATGACTATGTGACTAATTCTGTACGTCTGTTAACCTGTTAACCATCACATTGTTGCATCCAACAATGAAAACACTTGCATCCTCATCAGTTGCGATAACATCCTATTCTAGACTGGACTGCATGTTTCGGTACAGCATTACATGTCACACACAATGCAATGCAACACAACTGATATGTAGCAGCAACATTTGATTAAGTGATTATCAATTGACACTGACGTAGAGGGTAATAAATGCCTGAACGGTGATAGTGGGTCAAATTTCAAATGATAGTGGCAGCAAGTTTGGCAAATAAAGTGCTTTTTGATGTAGTATTTTGGTAATATGACAAATAGCTATCTGTATATAGAGCAATATTTGCGCCACGTAAATTCCAACTCATCGGAAACACCAACACAAAATAGAATAGAAATCCATAAACATGGAAATGAAAAACAAAAGTTGGAATTTCCCATAAATAAAACATTCAATAAAATCTAAACTATGCCCGCGTAGATAAAGCGCCAAAAATAAATCAAAGCCACATCTAGAACATGCAACTAATTGAATGTGAAGAGATTATGATTGATTTGATCACAGAAAATGCTAGGGGGTGTGTTTTATTTTTGATTTTCTCATTCCAAACGTGCTTCATTCAGCAGCTATTTAAAGAATACACTTCATGGAATAATAGAGCCACATGAAGCAGCATAAAACTGTTGTGTGTGTGTGTGTGTTGTAAAACTACTAAAAGTGAAAAATTAAGCGCACAGTCAGTCGACTTTAAAAATGCATTAAAAATAAACAAATTAAATGCAGACCCCGTCGTCGTCGTCGTCTTTTTAACTTCACTCACGCCTCATGCATTCCAATCAAGATTTTTCATAATTTTCAATACTATTACGGAATTGATGAGCCATAAATAGAGCTGGCCGGACGGACGGCCATTCATACATATTTCATAGTCAATGCTCTTAACGGCAACTACAGGCTTCATGCCACTATAATAAAACAACAAAATTAATTTATAAAACTATATAATAAAAAATATATATGTATGAAAAAGAAAAGCACAATTTAACGCGCACCCTGTATGCAATGCATCGCTGCACATTGCGCTCGTAAACGGGATGCGGACCATCGCCAAGCGCGATGTTGTATTTCAATCAACACTCCTATGTTTCTCTCTCTCTCTCTGAAAACATTTGCACTCATCCTTAAATTGATTTAGTCTTTGCCGCGACTGCCGAGTAGGAAAACTATGATGCAATGAGCAATTCAATCCATTTCAGATTTAAACCTTTAAAAATTATTCAATTTCTAGCAATATTTATACATTTATTTGTGTAGTCTTTCCCAATAGTTTTAGAAAACACAAAAAAATATATACTTTTATGTCGTCGTTGTAGAACTAAAAGTCACCAAATATATTTTTATGAAAATATTAAATTTCAAATTTGTTGGGTATTATTACAAAAAGTGATTTATAGATTTTTAAAGTTGAAATACCAATTGATAGATTCACATTTTCTTGTCATTCGGTACAAATATTGAGGTTATCGATCAAAAATTGAAAGATATATAAAGATTTTTGTAAATGAACAATTGGCATTTTGAAAATGTAGTTGGTGACTATTAGTTCTACAACGACGATATATTCTATTATTAATAATAGGTTATATTTAATTATTAAGGTTATAATATTAAGGTTATATTTAGTTTGTCTTTTTTGATAACAGCAAATTTATCCGATATCTTAGTTAGTATACTTTTTCCAAACACTCTTCAATTTCTGAGTTTCTTAATTCTTCTGGTTTACTTAAATTACTGTTGGAATTTCTATAATTAATTTAAGGAAACAATGTAAATTATCGTGTGTCTTTAATATTAGGTCTTAAAAACCAAGAAAAAGGAACAGATCTTGTTTTATATATAATACATACCTTCATTAAATTATCAAAACCATATATGTTATGCAATAAATAATAAGTTCTCCTTCAAATTTATATTTTTTGAGTTTAACCGGTCATAAATTTGGTCAGATCCTCGCGAATTTCATTTGGATAATTTAAAAAACGAATAAAAAATTAATCAGATATGAAACTCGAATTTGTATAAATTCAAAATCGCAATTTTGTAATATCTTAAGTTCATCGGAATACCGAAATAAAATCGTGGATAAATAAAAAAAGTCCTTTATTTGTTGTGTAGTGTAATTATCTTTTATACACTTTAACTCATGGTTGAAGTATATATAGGTTAAATCATCTTTCAAAATTCAGTCGCCATTTACTTTTTTTAGAAAACTGTTTGAAAAAACTCAACATTTGTTTACGAAAAATTTAAAACGAAACATCAATGCTTTGTTTACAAATTCATAAAAAAATTTAAACTCAAAATTTTAAAATAAATAAATTCAACACATTTGTAATTTTCAAGCTATCTATGGGCTCCAGAAGAACACCGCAGTGTATAATAAAAGTGAAGAAGTGAATTTCTGGTGTGAAATTTTAATAAATTATCCAAATTAAAGTGAAAAAAAACACAACCTTGATATAAAGTTTAAATTGACAATTAATTGTTGTATTTTTTTAAATTTTCTTATTGATATTCTCAGCATAGTGTATGCCAACTAATTGTCTAGGTAAACTAACCTGTATATACTTCAACCATGCTTTAACTAATTCTATGATAATTGAACTTTTAAATCTGTTTTAGTCATGGTATTTTATAAAAGCTATTTAGGGCAAATTTTTCAGTGCTAATTTAAACTTAGTTTAAATTTAGTTTACTTAATCTTCTCTTTTAATTAAACAACGTTTGTTCGCAGTTTTCAGTGATAGTTTAAAATGTCAATACATATTTCAAGTCAATAAATACTGCACCTCTGGCTAATGACAAAATATGTCTCTCGATTTTGACTTCTGATATATGTATGTCATTCAAAAATTATATAAACAAAGAAATGAAATAAATGTTTCAGAAAAATTCAATGATTATTATTTGAAATATTAGCAAAATATTGAGCAACTATGTATAGTGGACGTGAGGATTAATTTTTATTTAAAAATTGCAAAAAAACAAAGAACAAAGAAGCGTAAAAGTTTTGTGAGATAATTTCCTCTATTTTCTCTTAAAAGTTTCAATGAAGTTTAACCATTTACCATCGGTCGTTTAAACTACAAATAAAGTCTACTGAAAAATTCGATTCTGTTTTTAAACAAAGTTTAAACTGCAAACCAAATTCAACTAGAACCGAAAAACAGGCTCTAAGTGTTTAAAAGAAATGTAACACCCTAACATTAATTAAAGAAGTTTAAACTACGATTAAAGTTGACTGAAAAATGTTATTCTAAGTTTAAACTAAGTTTATACCAGAAACGAAGTTTGACCTTAAGGTACAGTTTCAAATTAAACATAGTTTTAACTAAATGTAATATTACTTATCTATCGTCAAAAGATAACAAATATTTAAATTGATATATGAACAAATTACTAATTGTCTGTCTATCTGTCTGTAAAGTTTAAAGACATTCTGCCATTTTGATTAGTAGCCTGTATTGAAATACTGGACCTTAGTGTCTAAACAAAGTCTAACTACCCGATTTAGAGTTTAAAGTAATGTTCTTAAAGTACCACTGAAAAACCCTTATTATTAATATCTATCAATAAAAAATTCAAAATCTCAAATGTACTTATTGCACATCGATCTCATTTATAATTATTACATACAATTCCTACTGGGCTCACAGTGGTGCTACGCACATTACAACCAATAAAGAAAAACATTTAATTTTTCATAAACATTTTCGTTTCGAAATTGTTTTGGCGCACATAATTCATGCTGCGTTTATTATGCGTCTGTCTGATGTGTGGTGAGTATGTAGTGGAGTGTATGAATGTTTATGTCTCGCTATGAATTTATAATAAAATTAATTTAATTTCATATCAATGCTTAAATTATAACTGAAAAAACACACATCAGTATTATGAGTGCGTAATGTTCTGAATTACGTTGTGTTGCTTGCCAATGAGCCAGGCACCCACAGCGAAAACAATTCTAATGTTTTGTTAAATATTTATAGAATCAAAATCAGTCAGGGGTTCATATAATGCTAATTATCAAATACTTGTTTCACGCAGTGTTTTTTTTTTACACAGTATTTAATCTATCAGATATAATCGGTAGTAATAAACATCGACATTTTCGATTGCGATAAGACTAGATTCATATTTCTGTTTAAGAATGGTTTACAAACTTGCACTAGAGCCTTGGATAAAAATTATAAATTTTTTCAATTGAGTATTCATTTCGGTATAAGTATCAATTGATGGGACCAAATTGTATCTATTGAAAGGCATTTAGCTTTTAGATTTCATGAAGTACTTTTTATAATATTCATTAACGGACTCAACAGGACCGGCTTTGCCTAGCGAATGGACCGGACCCATAACCGAAATCGATATTTGTTTAAAACTATTTTTATTTAGTGTATGTACTAAAATTACATTTTTGTAATAACCGAAATCGAAACAAAACCCATATCGATTTCGCCAATTATAAAATTTGATACAGAAACCATAACCGAAACCGTAAACTAAACGAGAAAGAAACCGAAACCATAATGGAAGCAATTTGTGCGTTCCTGTTTTATTCCCTGATCTTCATACCCTGATCAAATGTTTTTCCTAAAAACTAATTTAGAAAGATTTTTTAAATTATAATCAATTTTATTATAATCATTAATAAAATTACTCATTTACATCCATAATTAGCTATTTTAGAACTACGATGATACTATGATTATTAAACTATGATGATGTCAATTAAAATTGACTTATTTGACACTTACCATTAACAATCATAAATCATTTAAAATGGTCGGCACAATCATATTATAGAATTAAGTTTGTTGTTACACAAGCATAATCTTTATTAACAAATTATGGTTGCCGAAATCATAACTCACAATTTTTTTGTTTTTCACAATAATATTATTATCATATAAAACTATAATGTTGCCAATTATATTTGATATGTTCACTCTTGACATGTTTGATACAAAAACATTAACTAGAACAATCATAGCAAATCTCAAATATCGTTTACAAAGTACGGCACAATCATTTTAAATACTGTATATTATGTTTTTACACAAGTATAATGTTAATAAACAAACTATGATTGCCGAAAACATGCTTTAAACATATGCAGAATTGAAATAGACAAGAAATATATAATCATTGTCGGTATTTTTCATTGTGAACAAATTGATCATACAACCAAACCTCATAAAATTTTTGATTGTCATGATGATATTATAATTATGATACTATAAGCTGCCAACTATAATTGATAATAATAATAATAGTTTGGCGCTACAGTCCTGTACAGAACTTCGGCCGAGCTCTCTCACCATTTTGAGCTGTGCGTGTTATATTTGTACTGAAAGTGGTGGGACCTACAGTTTATTGCCGAATCCGAACGACGGGTGAGAGCTTTTCATAGGCAATGGTTTTACTCTCGTAGGTTTGCCATTTACTGACGAGAGGTAGCGCGGTATAGAAAAATGTTTCTATGAAAAGATGTTGTTAGCCTCAGTCCAGGCTTGAACCGGGGACCTTTCGACTCGCAGTCCAACGCACTAACCACTGAGCTACCGCGGCTTTTTTGATACAAACATTAACTAGAACAATCATTGTAAAACGCAAATATCGATTCGATTTGATCGATCGATCGGCACAATCATTTTAAAGACTGTAAATTATGTTTTTACACAATGATAATCTTAATAAACAAACTATGATTGCCGAAATCATGTTTTATTCATATGGATAATCCAAATAAGTAGAAGAAATATATAAGAACTATCTGTATATTTTCGGTATTTTGTACAAATTGATCACACAACAAATTTTTGATTGTCACGATGATATTATAATTATCAAATTATAATGCTGCCAGTTAAATTTGATGGGTTGACTTGTTTGATTTAAACATTAACTAGAACAATCATAGCAAAACGCAAATATCGTTTATAAAGTGCGGCACAATCATTTTAAAGACTGTAAATTATGTCATTCCACAATTATCACCCTACTTTGATGGTTGAAATCATGCTTCAATCATCTGAATGATTAAAATAACCAAAAAATATCGGTATTTTTCCATTTTTAAAAAATTCATCCTACAATCAAACTCATGTTTTCTAACTCATAAAATTTCTGATTTTCCCTTAGCATAAATTATATATGTAGTTGTAACAAAAATGATGAAAACTCATACACAAATTGTTTAGAATTTGATTTTTATTAACGCACACGCACACCACGACTCTTTTGGGGGCCCCAACGTGGGTTTCCCGCAACTCGTAGATGTTGTGTTTACGTTTAATTAGACCGAAATCTAGATGCCACACGCCATTAAATCTAGTGCCCGGCAATTTGCTGTTGTTGCTGCTGCTGTTCTTTTAATTTTTATGAGCCATTCTGAAAGATTTAACAATTTTAATAAAGTAAACATTTCGAACGAAGATGATGTAGACGAACTTTTTATTGTTTATGGCTAACAAATGTATATTAAGAATTAAGAATAAAAAATAAATAAAAAATAATTCTTAATGTATGCATGTGGTGATAATGCTGATAGTGCTACCAATTGACCCATAAAAAAATCTAAAAATATTACGAAATATTACGAATTAAAAAGACACAGCTACTTTTTAAAAATTTCAAAAGCATTTCGTTTTTTTCTGGCACAACTTTGCAATCGCAGCATATATCATTTATGTCCATCAGCAGTGATCCGTGATGAGCAACATCATCATCATCAACACTTCACGGTTTTCCATCTTCATCATGTAATCAACGCCTTACTTCCGCCTGCCAACGGCAGTTCTAACTAAATACTTGGCTACTCATCACTAAGTTTGAGTTTTTAAAAACTAATTACTATCGATCGTAATGATATTTTCAAAAAAAAAAAAAAAAAAACTCATTGTGAAATTGCGCTATAATTGCGCGGCAAAGGCAACAACTACAAATGTTGAAAAATGTTTTTCGAATTTTATATTTTCAACAGAGACCGACAGCACTGCCGAAATGGTCTCCTACACGGTTGAATTTATTAATAAACCATCTGAAGTTTTGCCTCAAATCAAATTCGGTTTTTACAATTTACGACAAGACCACACTAATGAACGAGGGTTGTGACAACTTGTCGATGAGGCAAAAATACTAATTATGCGTAAATAGATTTCTCATTTATTTCGACTTTTGAAATTAAAATATAAAAAAAACGGAAAGGAAAATAAATTCTACACATAGAACAGAACATGTTGAATCTTACAGTATGGTAAATGTTGCCGCTGCCATTTCTTAAATTCCCCCCCCTACAAATCTTCTACGATATGTGTTCTGACACTCTGTGTTCTTTCTTATGACAGACATTCATCATTTCTGTTTGATTTTACATTTGATTTGTACGTTGTGGTGTTCTCTTGACAGGAAGTGCTTGGCGGCGACGACTGTATTTTTTCACTTGTTTTATATATTTATACATTTGAATGGTTTAACAGTTGTTGTGAGCATTTTTTTGTTCAGTTTATTTGTGTTTTTTATTATTATTTTTTAAAGAATTTCCATACACGCACAGAAAATATATGATAGTCACAAAGATGTTTTAAAGAAAATCAATTGATAGAACAGTTCTGAACATGAATATGATTAACTCAATAATAATCTTAGTTGGCACGATCGTATAAGATTGATACCTAAAATTAATAATAATATTGGTTGGCACAATTATTGGTTGGTATTATTATTGTGGCAACAAAAATGTACCCAATAATGTTTATAGTTGACAACAATAATATGTTTCTGATTGGCACAATCATGTAAAATTGATTTTGTTATTGTAGCAACTAACATAAACCCAATAATAACGATTGGCATAGTAATGTAAAATGGTTTTATTATAGCAATATAAATTAATGATCCTGTTTGGTATAATCACATAATGTTGTTGTTTTTATTACAGCAAATAAAATGAACTGCAGCAACCATGCTAAACCATGTTTATTATAATAGTTAAACTAACTCAATATTTATTATAGTTGCCACAATCATGTAAGGCTAATTTGCATAATTTTAGACCTTAATTTTTCTTCATATTGATCGTGTTTGACACCATCATTTAAGGTTGGTTTTATTATTGGAACAATAATGATAGCAATTATAATTGTACCAACTAAAATAAATGCAATAATCAATAATATTATTTGGCACAATCACATTGCAGCAACTAAAATGTACTCAATAATAATTTTAGTTGTCACAAACACATAAAGTTGATTTATTTATTTCAGCAATTAAAATGTTCACAAAATTAATAATAATAATAGCGGTTAGGATTCATTATTATAAATTTAACTCATTATTAATTTTGGTTGTCAGAATGTAACACAGTCGATTTCATTATTGAAAGTTAACATTTTTCCACATTCGTTAATAAAATTTAACATATTAAGAAATAAACTAAAATAGTTTCATAATTTCATAAATTATATTTTACAATATTAAATTTACTATAATCAAAATATATTTGTAACAAACATATTTTTTCTTTTTGTGTACTTGAAATTGTTTAATTTTCTTAGAAATATTTTATTTTTATATTTGTATATTGTGTTTTTGTCGCTACTAATTAATTTATTTTCGTAATATGTTGGAAAACACTTTGCGCCAATTAATGTGCTTGTTTGTCGCCGCGTAATATTTATTTTTATATATTTCACCGAGTAAACCATGACAAAAATGCTCGTTTATATTTTCACACTTGTTTCCGAAATCGATCTCAATTAAGATCGCAATGCTTTTCAGCAGCAATTTCTCTGAAGTCATTTAAATAAAAAAAACATGAATTTTCCGTATTTCACAAATTAGCAAATGTTGATTGGTTATTTATTTTATTTTTTTTTTATTTAATACTTATAATACTTTGAAGTTTTGCTTCGTAGAACGGGCCAACGCAAGAAAAAAACACAAATTAGGCAATGCGCATTTCGTAATTTGTTAAATCTGTCATAGGATGTTTTTCTAACAGACGTTTTCTCTGAACTGAAAACTAATGATGAAACGTTCATTAATCGTTATAATTGAATTTTATTTTTAACAGAATAATGATAAATTAATTTAATTCAATATTTATTTATTTATTTATTTATTTATTTTTAGTGTAACAAATAAATGGAATAGCTTTCTTAATTGCACATCGGATATGCTACGGTAAGTGTTTTTATAGTACTTTTAATATATATTGAATATCAGGAAACTAAAGTGTCTATAGTACCTTCAATAAATGAAAATTGAATGTAGGGAAACTAATGTCCCAGATTAGAATAGTCAGAAATGATTACTTTTTAAAAAGTGAAGTTTTGTGGTACACACCAATTTGTCCAATCATGCCCAGATTTTACTTGACGATGAGAATGTTAAATATGATTCTTGGATTCGATAAAAAAAATTAAAATTAATAGCACTCATTTATAAGTTAGCAGTGATAGCATTTTAATAGTATGAGATGTTATCCCTTTTGGTTCAAACACGCGCGAATTCAGCACGATGATATATAACGTAATATATCATCGATGATACTGCAAAACCCCTAACTGCATGTGAAAATTACGCCTAATTTTGTGTTATAATCCGATTTTTAATGATATGTTGATAGGATAAATTAGATAAATGCCATTATAAGTTATGACATACATAATTTTGTATGAAGTAAGTGCAGAATTGAGACTAAAATAGTTTTATATCTTCTGTAAAATTCATTTTATAAGAGGTATTCGAAAATGTAGTTATACCGTTTTGCAGTATCATCGACGATATAACACTGAGCCTAGATTATTGGCCATATAAAATTAGGCCCCAGGAAATAAAGTTTCCCAAAATTGTGTCATCCTTAGTGTCGTTAGGTCAAGGTTAGTGCGTTGAAGTGCGAGCTGAAAGTTCCCAGGTTCAAGCTTGAACTGGGGCTAACAACATCTTTTCATAGAAACATTTTTCTATACCACGCTACCTCTCGGCAGTAAATTGCAAACCTACGAGAGTAAAACATTGCCTCTGAAAAGCTCTCACCCGTCGTTCGGATTCGGCAATAAAACTGTAGGTCCCACCACTTTAAGTACAAATATAACACGCACAGCTCAAAATGGTGAGAGTGCTCCGCCGAAGTTCTATACAGAACTGTAGCGCCAAACTATTATTATAATAACTGCTACTATTCAGATAGGTTTTTAATGTATCGATACCTTTCAGGCAAAATATCGTAATAAACAAAAAGCAAATTTCAAATGGGTTTAATATATTAGTGATAACACACACAGTTCAAAATGGTGAGAGGGATATTATATTAAATTTGGGACGTTATTTAAGTCAAAATTAGTCAAAAGAAAAATGGAAAATACAAATAAATTACTGAAAGTATTTGTCAAAATTAACCAAAAAAAAAAAAAAATGCTAAATACAAATAAATTACTGAAAGTATTTTGCCAAAGTTTTTATATCTTAAGGGGTCGTGACTAAGGTAGGAAAACGGGTATGAATGGACGTTAATAGATCTGTAAATCAGTCTTTTAGTCACTGAGGATTTGTTCTTTTATATATATAAAGATTATAATGTTATGCCAATATTTTAATACTTCTAATTGTTTTTGTGTTCAGAGATTAATTGTAAAATATCGCAGGTGTAGTTTTTGTAGTACATTATAACCCTTTAAAACTCTTTTATTCTGTATCATTTTAGGCCTAGGGTTTGTGCTAAATTTTGTCGGTAATGCAGGAAATTTAGGAAATTTTCGAGCAGACTAAAATTAACTAAATTGGATGACAGACATTTGATAATGGATTGATTATGGACTTTAACAATTACCGGCAACGAATAGTCGAAATCGCACACACCATTAATATGTATTTATTTTCGAAAAAGGATCAAATAAGACCCAAATGAAATAAATAATTCATCTAATTTAGATGCTAAAATAGATTCCACCGTAAATTTTAATATAGAGTGATATAAACTTTCATTAATTGACAGAAAATTAAAATTTTTAAAATGTTTTTCACTTGAAACAGCCGGCAATCACCACTGACAGCGATTTAAATGTACAAAAAAATATAATTGTAAATTGCATCAAGATAAACAATTTATATAACAGCAAAACCACCAGGTGGCAACACCAAGCATGCCGCCGAACGTGTCAAGTATTTAACAACTAGTTTTTTTTTCTTAGTTTTTGTTGCTCCGCCCACCAAAATATTTAAATGCCAACAACTATTTGTTAAATGTGTGTATGTGTGAGTGTTTCCAATGGCCAATAATAAACGTTTGTGCGCGTTGTGTCTGTGGCTTAAAATGCCAAAATAAACAAATTGATTTGCAAATAATAGCCGTCAGAAATTAAGCATTATTTATGCAACAAATTCTCATTAATATGTATTTCATTTACACATCTACTACATATTATATGTATTTGCAATTAAATGTTGTGCGCTTTTTGCGCATTTCTATATGGCTTTTGGTTGTGCGATGTGGCGCGTTATTTTCCACATAATAATTACAATTTATGGCGTTAACATTATTCGACTTTGCAATGTGGTGTAGTGTGAGGCTCTATTAGCAGCACGACAGCAGCCTGATGCTGATGATTTCGTAATGAGTTTCGATTTAATTGAGTTGTGGTTGTGAATGTATTTTATTGATTGAATAATTCAGAAAATTCATTGGCATTTAATGATTGTTGTTTTTGTCGTACAAAATAGTAGCAGAATTTGTGATAATCACCAGTTGTATTATCGGCAGTATTTTATTATTCAAAATATTTAATGTGATGTGTTATATTAATTCAATAGTTATTAATACTTTAATTGCCATAGTACTACATTCAATAGTTTATACTATTAATTTATAGTATTGTGTTTAATTGTTATACTATTATATTATAGTATTGGTTCCATCAGTGTATACTATTACACCCAGAAAAAATTCCCTCAAATCCCATTAAAATTGATTAATGGGACAACTATTGATTTAATAGTATACAAAAATGGGACAACTATTGATTTAATAGTATACAAAAAATAAATATTTTCATATAAACTCAATGGAAATATCATGGTATTTTGTAGTATTTAGTGGTATTATCCGATTAAAATAACAATTTATCCTATTGACTACTTTTAATAGTAAAAAAACTATTATTTATGTAGTATTTTTTCTAAGTGTAGTATTATGGTATTTTTTACTGTTAATAATATTTTTAATAAAATCTATTTTTTTTGGCTATATTTACTATTATAGCCATGCTTTCAATCATTTATAATATAAAAAGATGGTATTCTTGACGTAAATAGTTTATACCATTGATATCATAGTATCATTTATACCACAATGTAATTATTAATAGTTTGTATTGTTGATAGTTATTTTATTGCTTTGGAAAATGATCAGGATTTATCCATTAATAAATAATCAGGACTTCATGGCAACCGCGAAACATTATTCCTTCAAACAATTCATTTCCGCAAAAAATCATATTGAAGAATAAAAATAATTTTATTTCTTTTCGAATGCTATCCGTAGTTTACGATATGAAACTCAAAATATTTTGAAATTGAATGGTGTGATTTTGAAATTATTACCCAAAAACAAAATTTTCTGAACGATTAAAATTTTTTTATCGAATATGAACACTTTTTCGATATCGACTCGATATCTATTCACCCGAAAAACTTCCAATGACGCACCTGGTTGCGTATCTAGGCCCGCAGGAAGCGATCACCCGAAAAACTTCCAATGACGCACCTGGTTGCGTATCTAGGCCCGCAGGAAGCGATTCACCCGAAAAACTTCCAATGACGCACCTGGTTGCGTATCTAGGCCCGCAGGAAGCGATTCATCCGAAAAACTTACAATGACGCACCTAGATGTGAATCCATTCCCATTGGAACTTTTAAACGGAACGAATCAATCGTTCTTCATCGGAACGTTCTTTGTCGGAACGATTCAAACGTTATTTGTATGCAAAAGTTCCGAGCGGAACTTTTGAGCCGGAACTTTTGAGCAAAAGTTCCGATTGAAACGTTTGCGCTCGGAACTTTTGCTTTTCGTTCGTTCCGTTCCCAACCCCTGGTATTTAATGAGATTTACCGTTTGAATTAATAGTTTTTACTATTAAATTAATAGTTTATACTATTGAATTAACAGTTTATACTATTGAAGTAATAGTTTATATTATTGAATTAATAGTTTATTCTATTGAATTAATAGTTTATATTATTGAATTAATAGTTTATACTATTGAATTAATAGTTTATCCTATTAGTAAAAACTATTAATGTTATAGTATCTTTTTCTAAGTGTAGGTTCGTTTACATCGAAAACCCTATATAGTTTTAAAAATATGAAAACTTTAATTTCTCAAAATAACTAAACTATGTAAAAATATAAATGTTATTGATTAAATAGTTCCATAAATATCATTGATTTGTGTTCAATAAAATGATGACTATTAAATATTCATTTTCTGATTGTTGTATTTAGAATGTAACATTTAATTATCGTTCCCTCTCCCTCTATGTACAATATGTATGGACATTGCTGAAAATCAATCTTAATGGTTTTTAACATTTGACTATTAGTGCAAATGCAATAATTAATATTGATTTTGATTCTAGTTTTGTTTGCCTTCTTCGTCCTTTTATTCCTCTACTATTTCACCAACTACTGCTTTATGTGTTTCTGTAGTAATTACATCTCCTACTTCTTGTTCGCCATTATCATCATCATCACCATAAGGATGGTCATTATTTGGTGGGTGGCAATTATTTAATTGCTTTTCTGCACAGAGTGCCTGGCACCACATGACGTATGCGTGACAATTAATTACATGCACTGCCCGATTTCTGCTTAATTAATATCACACACAGGCCACATGAAATTCTATGAAATGTGGCAGCGTTGTAGGTAGTGCAGAAAAGACAGATATTTGCAAATGGTATAAGTAATTGGTTCAGTTTGTTGTGCACACAAAATGTCAGCTGGTTGAAAAGTTATTTTGCTAAATGTGTTTTCAATGATTCTGTGCTGCATTATTGACTTTGTTGGAAAATATGTTGAAAGTTTTAATAAATTTTCGAATATTTATAAAACATTTCATATATGCAGCACTATGATGACAATTTTTGTCCCGATTTTATACCCTAGGCAATAAATATCTGTACCAAAATAAAATTATTTTTCAAACTCAATTTTATTCCGAAATAAAACAATGCGGTAAACAAATATTCATTATAATGCTGAATATATACACAGAAAAATCATATTGATGAATTCCGTTCTTCAAACCATGATTCATTGTATTGAAGAACCATTCATAATATTAATGACTAAAGCCATCAATGTTATGAATACTATCATAAATATGAAAAACGCTTGGTAATTGTCGGAAAAGTGTTCTTCAATGTGATGATGTGTATGTGATGAATACGTTTCATCATATTAATGAACCAAAATATAAAATACAACATATATGTTCTTCATATTGAAGAACGCTGTTCAATTAAACAAAATTTCAATCAACATATTTTTTTTCGGACAAATTGTTTTTGTCCGAATTTATTTTTTCGGAGCAATTTTTTTTGTCCGAAACATTTTTTTTTTGAATTTTTTTTTTAAATTTGTTACTGTTATTTTTTAAATAACATTTTGACAACACTTTTTTTTCGAATTATTTTTTTTGAAAAAATATTATGAACAAATTCATCAATATGACAATCAAAATTCATTGTATTGAATATTTTGTTCATATATATAATGAATGCATTCACAAATATGTCATTTAATGAACGGAGGTATCAATATGATGAATCTGGTAGTTGGTGAAAAAATTCATAATATTTATGAATAAATTCATCATATTAAAGATTTTTTTATATTTAAAATTTGAATTACATTTTAGGCGATATATGTATGAGGGTTCAATAAAAATCTGAGTTATATTTTTGATACCATATTTTGATAATTTCTTCTCATTTTTAAATACAAAATTTATATATGATTAAATATATATTTTTTCGTATTCCATTTTATAATATAAAAAATAATTGTTCTATTGATAGTTGATATTTTCGCATTTAACAAATACTGAAATTAGTCAATAGGATAAACTATTAATTCAATTGCTAAATCCTATTAAATACAGGGACGCTACAAAAGTAGAATGACAGGGACAGCAAACGACGCCATATTTCTTGCCGCTCTTTTGACATTTCTCTTCAGTATGGTTTGCCATTTCATGATGGAAAGATACACGAATTCGAATTTCGGTAGTAAATTTTAATAATTTCGACTCGTTGTTGGCTCGTATATCTTTCCATCATGTAATGGCAAACCTTACTGAAGAGAAATGTCAAAAGAACGGCAAGAAACATGGCGTCGTTTGCTGTCCCTGTCGCTCTACTTTTGTAGCGTCCCTGTTGAAAAACCCTTGAAAAAAACTTTTGTAGCGCTCTTATTGAAAAACCATTTACAATTATTTTTGAATTTGTATGAACATTTATATTTTTTTTTATACTATTAAATCAATAAATGCCCTATTGACGAATTTGGATGGTATTTTATGAGTTTTTTTTTTCTAAATCTTTGAAAATAAAAATTGCTACAATTGCTTCCACCGCTTCGTATAAGCAACAACAATTAATGCAACATAATCCACACTGTAATGCAAAGCACATGTTGCCACCTACGCCGCCGTCTGTTAACGAATTTTATTAATAACTATGACCTCTCTGGCTCTCACTCCGCCCTCAATGTTGTCAACAACAATGGTAGCAACATCTTTAAATACAATTACGTGTATTTTTATCTGCGGCTTCGAAGATGTATTGTCATTTTATTTGTTGTTTGTCTGCTTGTGGCGGCAATTAAATTAAATTATTTGTAATTTGGCCAACTGCCAAACTGGCTTAAACAACAGCAGCAGCAGCACACACTCACAATGTTGCCGGCAGTTGTGTGTGTGTGTGTTGCTGCTGCTGCTGGCTGTTAGTTGATTGGTTGCCAGGTTGTTTTGCTGTTGGCTGCTGCTACCGATGCCACAGCCTCCCACCGCAAAGCAGCAGCCAAAATACATTGTTGCAGTTACTATATGGTTGTTGTTATTAAATAGTTGTTGTAACTATATTCTTGTTGTTACTATATTGTTGTTGTTACTATATTGTTGTTGGTGTTGCTCATGTTTTGCAGCAATTTAAGCCACCGCAAACTGTGCAGCTGTGCTGTGAGGTCAATCTAAACGGTCGCAACGCCAAAAAATGTCTCTGCTGCTTAGCTTGCAGTCAAGTAATTTTGTTGACTATATATCTGTCTCTTTGACTAAATGTCTTTGGAGCTATTTAGCTGCACTGACAAAAATTTTAAATAGTGCAGGTATATCTTTTATAATTTAAGATTTTTCTAAATATAGCAAACTACGCGCACATATGAATTTTTCTATATAATCAATTTTCCAACAATACATTTTTTATAACCAGAATATAAAAAATTTAGCACAGCACTTGTTACATTAACAAATTGCATTCAATTAAAAGATTTTCGTAAATTAAACAAGCAATCTTGCTGTACTAATTAATGCACTTCCTTGATACATTTACAAACAACTGCATTCAATTAAATGATTTTCATTATTTTAGCAAACCATTTTGCTGTATTAATTAATAATTGTCGTTGCTATATTGAAATGACTTGCTTAAGTAACAAACATTTTCGTTGTGAAAATTAACATTATTTGTCTGTGCATCGTATTCTTAACGAATCAAATTAAATATAATATAATCAATTTTTCAACAATGAATTTGATATACCCAGAATAGAGAAAATTTAGCACAGCACTTGTTACATTTAAAAATTGCATTCAATTAAAAGATTTTTCGTAAATTTAACAATCAATCTTGCTGTACTAATTAATGCACTTCCTTGATACATTTACAAACAACTGCATTCAATTAAATGATTTTATTATTTTAGCAAACCATTTTGCTGTATTAATTACTAATTGTCTTCGCTATATTGAAATGACTTGCTAAAGTAATAGATATTTTTGTTGTGTGAATAAACATTATTTGTCTGTGCATGACGAATTGAATTAAATTGATATTTTTATTAACATTTACAAGTATTTTTAATATATTAGCAAAAAAGATAAATGTTCATAGTTTACTCTGAACTGAAATTTAGATAGTAAAAACAACGAAACATTTTTGTGGAATTTTATAAATTATTTTGTCAAATTAACATATGGTTTGTAAAATCTACAATATTTATTAATTTTTATAGTATTACATTTTTTACGAAGATATTGTTGAATAAATTTAATTTTTTTTTTCAAATTGAAGAAATTTATCGATATAACAATTATTCTTTAATCTGAAAAAATATCTTCAATCTTTAAATTTCCAAAAAAAAAAAAAAAACAGTGTGAATATAACAAACAGCTTCTGATGACCGTATAGTCATTACAAATTAATAATACATCTCAGTTCATTTAAACTTTATGCTGTTAAGCAAATGCATTTGTTATACTAACATACTGTTCTATTAACAATTTTCTATTTTAAGCGATCGTTTTTTATTTTCAAGAGTTTAAATGTTTTTATTTTGTTATACAAAATAATATTTCAATAATTTATTATTTGAACATTTTGTTATTATAACATTTTGTTGTGTTAACAGTTTGTTCTATTCGGAGTTTGTTATTATAGCAGCTTTTTATTTTCACATTTTGTCATTTGAAGAGTTTGTTATTTTAGCAGTTTGTTATTTTAATAGTTTGTTATGTTAACAATATGTTATGTTGATAGTTTGTTATATTAAAAATTGGTAAATTTAACAGTTTGCACTATAATCAGTTTGTTATTTTCACAGTTTGCTATTTTAACAGTTTGTCATTTTACAGTTCATGTTATAAACAGTTTGTCAACTTAACAGTTTATAGTATTATCAATTTGTTGGTATAATAGTTTGCTATTTTAACAATTTATTTCATTAACAGTTTATTATTTCAAAAATCTGTTCTATTAACCGTTTGTCATATAATTTGTTTTATAAACAGTTTGTAGAATTAACAATTTTTCATTTATAACAGTTTGTTATTTTAATAGTTTATTTTAGTTAAATTAATAATAATCTATATACATTTTCAATGTATCGTTGTATATAGAATATTTATCTCCGTGTATTAGTGCTAATAAGTTTGTACATCCCTTTTGATCTTTAGCTTTTATATATGTCTGTCTGCTATCTTGCTGTTAGTCTGTCTGCCCCGCCGTCTGCTGTGTTGTGTTGTTTGTGTGTCAATAATATCTGCGTATTGTTGGTTGTTATTGCTGCTGCTGATGTCCGGCAACATTGTCGCCTTACATGCAACGTGTTGGCCATGCTCACTTGGTCGTGCTGGCTGTATATCTCTCCGTCCGAACGTTCGTCCGTCTGTTGCTTGTGTTTGTTGTATACATTGTTTTGGCCATAAATGCAAATTAATTGTGAAAATTACACTCAAAGCACTTCTGACAGAGATGGCTAAATCCCTGCATTTCATATGCAAATCGCATCACAATTACATTGTTGCCAATTTGTGTCGTTGTTGCTACTGTGTATTGCTGCTGCCGCCGTTGTGGCCCACATTGCATTCAACACGAATGCGGGTCTATTTTATAGCAATTAATTATTGCTAAATGCGTTTTAAATTGAAATAATTTTGCTACAGTTTCCTAATTGAATTCGTTGCAAGACGTGTAATAATTTTTTTGTTTTTAATGTTTGCAAATATTTTCAAATAAAATGCAGTATTTAATGGCTACAAATATTTTGTAGACACTTTGCATAATTGCCACTTATATTTACATTTTATATAATAAAGCTTTAACAGAGTTGTTCGAGATAAATATAATATAATAATATTTTGTAAATAGCTCAACTTTGCAGATTTGTCAGCTAGGAATATTTTTGATATGTCATCATTTTCGTGTCACTTTTTGTCCATTTTGTATACTCAAAATAAAAAGTTTGTAACTGTAGCAAAAAATGTTGCTAAAATAGCAAAAATGTTTGCTGAAAAGAGGAAAGCGCCGTTAAACTGGCATTTACTGTTTGTATGCTATTAAAGCAGTCAATTCTTGCTGTTTTAACTAATTTTTTACTGTTAACTCCAATTTATAATAAAACAAAAATAAATTTTTTTTGTATTTTAATATTTGTTTCTATATACTGTTACTTTTTTTTATATATTATTGATTTTATTCATCTTATATGCATAATATTTATTTTATATATTTATTTTATTTACCTTTTCCCTCGTGCATTCACATTTCACTCTTGCATGCGTGCATTCTTATTACGTAGACCAAATTAATGTTTTATATAAATATGTTGTCAAAAAAGAGGCTACGAATTATAGACGCATCTACTGCAGCGTGCAAATGACTTTAGTGACTATGGCGCCATCTAGTGCATGTTAGATTTCGATATCATTTGTTATATAAAACAAAAGTGAAATGTGAATGCATGAGGGACAGGTATTTAAAATAAAATATATGTTACAAAATAAAGAATATTAATAATGTAAGAAATAAAAAATATTAAAACTAAAATTATTTTTTGTTTTTTTTTTATAAAACGAAGTTAACGGTGGAGTTAAAATTAGTTAAAATAGATAAAATAGCATAAAAAAGTTTGCTGAAATAGAAAACTGTCATTTGTTGTTTCAGCAAAATGCATCGCTTTCCTCTTTTCAGCAAACATTTTTGCTATTTCAACAATCTTTTTTGCTAGACTTTTTTTTGCAGACTTTTTATTTTGAGTGTAGGCTTGTACAATTAAAGTTTTTGATTGATCAAAATTGTAATTAATTGATTAATTAACATGTCAACTACGACCGAAAACTTCAAAATGTTCAAATCTTTGTAACAAGGATGGATTTTGAATCTTAAATATCTGAATCTAAATATCTGAAAAAAAATTACTATTCCGTTAACGGTAACGTATAAAAAAATACTCATAAAGTTACGTTACTATGCAATATGTAAATTTACCAATTTTTCATGTATGTTGAGTAACCAAATTAAATAATTTGAAAGAAATACAAATACAAATGAATATTTTCTGTTTTTTCAGGTAACATTAATAATTATTTCTAATGCATAAAATAATGATCCAAATTAAAATAACGGAAAATTTTTGATTCTAAAAATTTTTGACTATATCAGAATTTTCTCGCCATTTCCAAAAATGTAAACATCTTATTCCTCGTAATTCTAGAAAATGTTTGACAGCTAATTGAAATCTGTCCCGTACGGAACTTTAAGTACCAAAATTGTAAAAAAACAGTATAAATAAATATCAAAAAAAAAATAATAAAATAAAAAAGTTAAAAAAAAATTAAAAAACTTAAAAAATCTGGAAATTTGAATAGTACATCACTTTTCATTTCGTAATAATGATTATAAATATTGTCATATTAAAGGTTTTTCAACAGGGACGCTACAAAAGTAGAGCGACAGGGACAGCCAACGACGCCATATTTCTTGCCGCTCTTTTGACATTTCTCTTCAGTAAGGTTTGCCATTTCATGATGGAAAGATATACGAATTCGAATTTCGGTAGTAAATTTTAATAATTTCGACTCGTTGTTGACTCGTATATCTTTCCATGGCAAACCTTACTGAAGAGAAATGTTAAAAGAGCGGCAAGAAATATGGCGTCGTTTGCTGTTTCTGTCGCTCTACTTTTGTTGCGTCCCTGTTGAAAAACCCTTGAAAAAAACTTGTGTAGCGCTCTTATTGAAAAACCCTTTATAAAATTATGTCCGGAATTATTCTGCGATTTATTACGAATGAACTGTAAGCTTTAGGAACAAAGTGCTTATATATTATATATACTATATACAAAAAAAAAGTAAATTGTCTCAGCTATGTTCAGAGATAATTCAAAAAAATATATTATATGTAAAAAGTATTTTTAGAATAAAAATCGTACTGATAATTTCTATACGGAATATTTTGTTCCGTCCGGAATTATTCTGTGATTTATTATATAAAAAACTATAAACTTTAGGAACAAAGTGTAAATATACAAAGAAAGCACGTTATTTCAATTATTTTTTAAAATATTTCGAAAAAATCATTTGTACGCAAAATTCACCGACTTTTTAAAATATCCGTGTGAACATCGATATTTACTTCCGTTTTTGTCCCGTCCGGAACGCACATTATTTTATTTATATCTTTAGAACTACCGTATAGAATTCTATAATTTATTGCAGATGTTTAGACCTATATAAATACTATATGCACAAAAAAAATCAAGTAAATTCATTAATTTTCCTTCGCGATATTAATGTTTTAAGCGTACGAATGTTCCGTCCGGAACCCCAGGAAATGCCTATATGTGATTAATAAATTTTACATTTCTAATTATTTAAAAATACTTTACCACATGGTTCAGTAAACTTGATTGATTAATCAATTTATCAGGATTCTGATAATTCAAAATTGATTATTCGCACAACCTTAATAGAGAGACCTTATTAACAGAGTATTATATTAATAGACTGACTAATTGCCAAGGTGATACCAGTCTGTTTAAATAAATGATTTAGAATTATAAATAGAACTTTGACTTTTAAGAGCTTCATTAAATCATGATTACCAAAGTACCAGTTCAAGAGACTCAGAAATTGTAATTTTTCAATAATAATTTGCGCATTTAAATTCACATTAAATTTCAATTAAAATGCTTATCGCATTTTAAGTCCTTTGCATACCACACTCCCACACACACATCAACAATTTCGCCTGAAAGCATCATTAATAAATTTCAAACTCACGCATAGCTACTTAAAAGCTCACATACATATACAAATACACATGAGTGTGTGTGTGTGCATGTGCATATGTATGGATGAGAGCGAGTCACAAATAGACCCTTTGTGCACTCGAATATGTTGTCAGCAGATGCAAATCCTTGCGGCTTTTTAATAAAGCCAAAAAGGGAGCTTTTATTGCAAGCTTTTGCACGCGTGTGCATGATATATGTATGCGTGTGTGTGAGGATGTGTGTGTGTGTGTGTATGTGTGTGTATGTGTATATAGGACAACAACAGCAACAATGTGCACACATGCTATTAATTAAGATTTATTGACTAATTAGAATAAATTAACATTGCAACAGCAACAAATTTCTGTATGTGTCTGTCCGTCGGCCAACACATATTGCAGTTGGCATTAGCGATGCATGTGTGTGTGTTTGTCTATGTGTCTATGTGTGTGTTTATGTATGTATTGCCTGTTTGTATTGCATAATCAACTGTAATAGAGTCACGTGTTAAGGTTGCCAGGATGTTGCCGCATTGAACGTTTTTAATGCATTTTAAAAATATTTGTATTAAATTAGAGCGACAATTTAATGCATTTATATGAGTGAAATTGAAAATATTTAATTATCTAATTGCAGCAACAATATTTTATATATATATATATATAGTTTGGCGCTACAGTCCTGTATAGAACTTCGGCCGAGCTCTCTCACCATTTTGAGCTGTGCGTGTTATATTTGTACTCAAAGTGGTGGGACCTACAGTTTATTGCCGAATCCGAACGGCGGGTGAGAGCTTTTCATAGGCAATGGATTTACTCTCGTAGGTTTGCCATTTACTGACGAGAGGTAGCGCGGTATAGAAAACTGTTTCTATGAAAAGATGTTGTTAGCCCCAGTCCAGGCTTGAACCGGGGACCTTTCGACTCGTAGTCCAACGCACTAACCACTGAGCTACCGCGGCTACATTTTATATATAAATGTTTATTTAATTAGGAATAATGATGGCAGCTAATATTGTCTAAAAGTGCACGCTCAAATTATTCTAATTGGTTTTAAATGTGCGTATTGCAAAATTAAATATTTGACTAATAACTTGTCGGATTTGAATAGATTTATAACAGATTTAATAAATACACAATAATAGTATTTAATTAGCAAATTTTCTGCTTTACTTAATTTTGACAATTAACAGACTCGTAATAGAGCGAATTTAACAGATATAATTCCATTCAAATTGACAATTAATAAATATGTCGTATTACATTTAAACTGAAGGGTTTTTCAATAAGAGCGCTACAAAATTTTTTGTCAATGGTTTTCAACAGGGACGCTACAAAAGTAGAGCGACAGGGACAGCAAACGACGCCATATTTCTTGACGCTCATTTGACATTTCTCTTCAGTAAGGTTTGCCATTTCATGATGTACGTCAATGCAGCAAATAATATAGTCAGCGCAGTTTTAGCAAATATAATTGCTGAAACTGCGCCGACTTATTAATTTGCTGCATTGACGTATAAATATTTATATTAGCAAACGGAATTGCTGAATTATTAGGGAATTTTATTGTTAATTGATTAATAAATGTAATTAATATCGGCGATATATTTACGTCGATTATTTTTTTCTGTGTAACGAGTGAGAACGGCTTAATATTACAATTGCAATTTTCTGTAAAACGTAACGTCGTAGTAGGAAAAACTGAGTATGCACACAGAAAAAAAAAATCATCATAATATTTATGAATTTCATTCTTCAAACCATGATTCATTGTATTGAAAAACGATTCATAATATTGATAACTACAAAACATCAATGTGATGAATTCATTATCAATTTGATGAAAGACCGTAAAAGTGTTCTTCAATATGATGAAGTGTATGTGAATTATACGTTTCATTATATTAATGAACAAACACATAAAATACAACATATTTGTACATCATATTGAAGAATTCTGTTCATCAAACTACATTTCAATAAAATATTTGTTTTTCGTTAATTTTTTGCCAGTTCTTGTTTGTTATTTCTTATATAATGCTTGCTCATCATGCATGAATTATTAAATTGTTTTATAATATAATTAATTGTTTTTATTTTACGACCTCTTTTGATTATTTTAAGATATTGTCTTAACGTGCTCAAGGTCCAGTCGGTACAAATTGGGTGTTTTGTACCAACAAATAAAACCACAAACAATTGGCTAAATCCATTGAGTGGCAGATCGAACAGCTGTATCAGAGGCAGCCAAGCCCCTTCATCAGCGATCTTTCTCTGCAGATTCTACATTTCAAGTCGCTTAAGTTTTCCTTCTCCAATAAACACAATAAGAATTATGTGCATTGAAGAAAGAACCAAAAGCAAAAGTGCATAAATGCATCAACTCCAGATTTTGCCAAAGTTGTTGTTGCGTGCAGCAATTTGCTATCTATAGGCTGCAGAGTTTCCACAGAATCAAATAAAGGGTTTTTCAATAAGAGCGTTACAAAAGTTTTTTCAAGGGTTTTTCAACAGGGACGCTACAAAAATAGAGCGACAGGGACAGCAAACGACGCCACATTTCTTGCCGCTATTTTGACATTTCTCTTCAGTAAGGTTTGCCATTTCATGATGGAAAGATATACGAGCCAACAACGAGTCGAAATTATTAAAATTTACTACCGAAATTCAAATTCGTATATCTTTCCATCATGAATTGGCAAACCTTACTGAAGAGAAATGTCAAAAGACCGGCAAGAAATATGGCGTCATTTGCTGTCACTGTCGCTCTACTTTTGTATCGTCCCTGTTAAAAATCCCTTTACGTAGGCTGCACTTTGTATAAAAAATGTTTTTTTTTTATTTTTTTTTATATATAAAAAATCCGACTTGAAATGTAGAATCTGCAGAGAAAAATCGTTGATGAAGGGGCTTGGCTGCTTCTGAAACAGCTGTACGATCTGCCACTCAATGCATTTTGCCAATTGTTTGTTGTTTTATTTGTTGGTACAAAACACAGACTGGACCTTGAGTACGTTCAGACAATATCTTAAAAGTTTTATAATATATTTATAATTAACACTTTTTTTAAAAAAATTTAAATTTACGAAAAAAATATTTAAAAAAATATTTAAAAAAATATATTTCAAAAATAAAGTTTTTTTTTTAACAAATTTTGTTTTATCAAAAAATAAATATTTGTTGGTGAAAATTTATTTTTTTGAAAAATTATTTTTTTGGCCAACATTTTTTTTATGAAATTTTTTTTCTCACAAACTTTTTAAATTTTTTTTTTCAAATTTTATTTTCAGTAAATTTTTTTTCGAACTTTATTTTCGAACACATTGTTTTTTCGTAAATGAACATTAAAAACATCATATTGAACATTCAATGAATAAAATCATGCATATGATGAATCTGGTAGTTGGTGAAATAATTCATAATACTTATGAATGAAATCATCATGTTGAACATTTTTTTTCGATAATAATTCTATAATTTTTCATATAAACACACACACATATTTCGACAAGGTAAATGTTAAACCTTTTAGTTAAATACATTCCTCATACATAATACCTTCTAGATCCATTTCTACCAACGACTAACACTGTTATTACAATTAACTTCAGTTATTATTACTGAATGAACAACACTGATTTTCAATTATTTCAATTGGTATTTACGGGCTGTACACCCATCACCAATCATTCTTCATTTACATATCTTGACTTTTACTCAATGCAGACATTATCTACTATAATAAATATATATCATATGTACTCATTAATCTAACCAGACTTTATTACAAAATAATTATCAACACTGAGTATTTAAATTTAATTTTATTAGATAACTAATACAAAGTCAACTATGAATTTAATAAATGCAATAAAATGTTTATTTTATTTTCTGTTTGAATAACGATTTTACTCGCATATACAGTCAGGGAAAAACATTGTAAAATCAAGCAAAAACAACCTTAAATCAAGCAAAAGCCGTCATGATAGTCGAGTAAGGTTGATATTTTTTAATTCACAACGAGCAACGTTGATTTAAGATTGAAATGAGAACGCGTTGCATTTTTTTTTTTTTTTAAGTTGATATAATCTTAAATCAAAGTTGGTGCAATCTTGATATTAGATTGCTGCAACTTAAAATTGGAAATGCATTTTTAATTTAAAGTTGTAATTTTTGATTCGATGTATTTCAACCTAGTATTAAAATTTTGCATTGTTAAAACATGGTTGTATGATCAAAAGTTGAAAATTTTAAAAACAACTATGACTGTGCTTGATTTTAAAATGTGTTTTTCCTCTGAGTGTAGGTATTATGCCTTATTTAGAAACCTCCAATTCTAAATTAGTAATAATAATAAAACTGTTAAATTTAAAAACAATTATAATCACATGCAGTGCGCTCATTTTGGCCTAATTAGTAAACAGAATTTTGGCTTGCGGTCATTTTTAACAACGGAAATTAAATGCACTCGACGTCTGCATTGGCGGTTCATGTGCAATTTAGCTACAAATTATGACAAGTTATGTGTGTGTGTGAGTTTGATGATATATCACAGGTTGCAATATGTGTAATTTGTGCATTTGCATTGGTGTGATATATGATTAGCTTTGTGATTTAATCACTGAGTATAATTGAAAATACATTTGCATCACAAAGGCTTCACATTCAATAAACAACATTTTAAAATCATGTCAATCATTTTATTTATATTAAAAAAAACAAAAAAAACCTTAAATACTAATGAAACGAAATTCGAAGTGTTTATGGGAAATTTATTCATTGATTGAGTGCATAATTGATTTATGTTATCCTTAGTTACATAATTGATTTGTTGCAATAATCAATTCATTATATTGATTTTGAATAATATTTTAAACTTTTATTTATGACAGTGACATATGTTAAAGTAGTAACATTAAGTGCTGTATCAATGATATTTGGCATTCTGTTCATTTGCTTTAGAAAAGTATTTATTAGAGAATATTAGCTGCGTTTTTTTCATAATTTGGCTCAAATTAAATAATACACAAACCTTTCTTCTGAATGAAAGGTTTGTGTCTTTGGTATGAGACTTAAAATTTTAATATTAAAAAAAAATAAAAAAGAAGCAGATTATGCAGATTATGATACAACGGGCATTTCACCAAGAGGTGGGAGTGATGGCCACATGCATGTTTCATTGAAAATGTTCTTGCAGCACCTCAAATGGTAGCTACGACGGTGACACTAACATACACTAAAAATCACAAATACAGCACATTTTTTTTTGTGGATGCTGGGGAAGACGCAGATTCTCTAACAGCAATGGTTCCAAGGTCTAGAAATCTCCGATATCATTTCTTTTTAGTCGTTGGAGTTGAGGTTGTCGTCACCAAAAGAAATTTAAGCTAATTTTCAAAAAATATTTTTTCTTTACTAAAATTTTGAAGTTTATATTATGTCAAATTTTGTCAGCAACATTCAGCAATCTTCGCCGCATATGTTATAGTCAGAACACATTTTCAAAGAGTTGAGCCGGATAGCTACACCAGAAATTTATCTGGTTCAAATGTTGTTTTTGTTTTGCTTATTAAATTTGTTCCAGCTTAAATTTAAATTATGAAAAAACGCAGATATTATCTTCAAAGACATTTGTGTAAAAAAAAATTTCGGACAAATTTGTTTTTCGAAAAAAAAAATTTTTTTTCGATTCGCACAATTTCTTTTTTCGATTTGGACAATTTTTTTTTTCAAAAAAAATTTTTTTTTTCGGATAATTTTTTTTCTGTTCTTTTTTAAATAAAATTTTTACGACAACACTTTTTTCGAATTATTTAAAAAAATCATTTTTATTATTTGAAAAATTCGTAAAAAAATGTCATCAATTAATGTATTTAAAAAAAAAACTTCACTTAGTTCAAATACTATTCATCATATTGAATATTATATTCATAAATATAATTCATCAATAAGTATGTCTATTCAAATTCATTGTATTGAATATTTCGTTCTTCACTATGATGTTCGATAGTACGAATAATTTCATATATACAGGGTGTTTGGTTCATCGATGTCAATAATTCAGGGAAACATTCTATGATTCAAAAAATACGAAAATGTAAAATAAAATTATGTCTTATTTTGTATGTTTAAGATACAGAGTGTTTAGTAAATGCATATTACTGACATAACCTAGTCAATAAAATTGGTTATAAAGTATAATATGATAATAAATGAATAACAATTTTTAATACAAGTTTGGTATATCACATCTTTGAATCCCATGATTTCTTCATTTTTTAAAACGTACGTAAAGTTGAAATTTACAAAAGTATAAATTAAAATTTTTACTTTGCCATTGAATTTCTCAAAATGTTGTTATCGATCACCCCATTTTTTTCTAAATCCCTTGAATTATTGACATCGATTTTCTTATTTTTTTGAGTCATGATGAACCAAACACCCCATATAATTATTGTATTCATCAATATGTCATTTAATGAACGGTAATATCAATATGATGAAACTAGAAAAATTCATAATATGTGTGAGTTAATTCATCATATTGATGATTTTTTTTCTGTGAACGCACTAAACACTGAGCTACCGACTAGATATCTTCCCTAATAGGTCATATTAATATTTATTAAACTTTAACCTTTAGACTGACTCTAATGTGTAATATTGTATTTATCTATTTTCTTCGTGAGTTTTTCTTTGTAATAACCAGACCAGCTACATGAACAATATGATTCTACATGGGGAAATCTCTATTATTCTTATGCCCAGTTTTCCAACGTAAGTTTAAACATGGTTTTTACTTTTCCACATTTTTAAAACGTATATAGTACCTAATCAAAATGGCCGAATGCATTTTAATTTATAGACAGATAGATAATTAGTATTCAGTTAATATAATATTTAAAAGATTTGTGTTATATTGACTATGGACGAAATTACATCTAGTTTAAACTTAGTTTAATTTGAAAATGTTATAGTCAAAATGAAACTTACACTTTTTTGTTTTTTATAGATTGATTTGTGTTTTTTTTTTTGATTGATTTAGTTTAGAAAAAATTGAAGTTTGGGGGATCTTAGATTATGCGGACAATTGTGGGTGCAATTTTTTTTTATGTAAAGTTACAGGGAGATTAAAAAACTTCTCAAACCTGAGCGAATACAAATTAGAAAAATTTTACAAATATCAAAAGAATTCTATTAAATTCCATTTTGTTAATATATCATAAATATATTATTTTCTAGAATTAAGTTATATTTACATCATATTCTTCTTGATACCAAGAAGTTAATTTCAGGACTATACAAAAATCGTTAATATTCTTGAGTTGAAGAATTTTTCTAATATTCTTACTGAATTTGTTTTTTTTTTAATTGATTTGTTTGTATTAATTGATTTGTTTAGAAGAAGTTTGGGTTTGTAACAACAAAATAAAAGCTATGTGGAGGATAATAAACCGCTGGAACCTATAAAAAATTCCTAACGAATTCGAATTAGTCGAATTTCATCAATATCACGAGAATTCTATTGAAATATTTAAATTCCTAAATTCATTAGTTTCAAGATTTGAGATATATTTAATTCGTATTCTTCTTGATTTAAAGAAGTTAATTTTGTAGTCGAAATTCACCAATATCACGAGAATTCTATTGAAATATTTAAGTTTCAAGATTTGAGTTATATTTAATTCGTATTCTTCTTGATTTAAATAAGTTAATTTTGTGGTCGTAAAAAAAAAATAATCATTAATATTCTTCTTGAGTCGAAGCCTTAGATTTTGTGGTTATACACAAATCGTAAAGAAAATCAAATTTTTTGTAATAATCGAATGAATTCGCTTGATTTATAGATGGGACACTGTCATATTTGATTTTTACAGAAAAAATATTATAGCCATAAACCAAATTGTTCTCGAATTTAAATTCCAAACACTAGTTTACTTGTTTTGAACATTCACTCATTCCCTCAGTGGTTATAAAAAAATATATTTATCATTTAAGGGAACCATCGTTGGTTGTCGCAACAAATTAGTTTTCTACATGTAAGTAATGAACTTGTTTATTAGAATTAATGAATATATTATTCCAATAATTCGAGTGTTCTTCAGAACCCTACGAACCATTTGACAATTACTTTTATATTTCTTAATATAATAATAATTTTTGGATATAAAAGCATCATATTTTATAAGCAAATTTAGTATTCGTCTGAATTTTTGTTGAAAATATAATTTTTCGGAACAAATAAAATTGTTATTTATTGAAAATGAAAACTATTCAGGTATCTATTATATATTTACAACGACAAAAGTAACGAGTTCATTCAAGATTAGAGTCTATGATATCGTTAAGATCACTATTGGTTTACTGGAAAAAATAAAAATATTTATTGGTCTAATATTTGAAATAAAAAATATTTATGTAATATGATGTAATATCATGTACATAACTTGTACATATAAAAAGTTATAGCAAAAAATCAATACCAATCATATCATTTTACACAACATTTCAAAAATACCACAGATGGGAAGATTACAACGAAATGGCAACAATGATCTTACACTTTTCAAGCCTGTACAGTGAGTAGATCAACGCATTCTCTTTGTCCTTGAACAAATATGAGTTGTAAGAGTTTGCTTGTTGCACTCTTTCATGTGTAATGATGATGGAGAGATGAAACGCAAAACTCTCTTGTGAGTAGCAAAATCTCTACTCACAAATGCGACTCTCTTATGAGTTGTGAGCTTGCCGTATATTTTCTGCCTACTCACTCATGAGGTGAGTAGCAACGAGAAAAAAATATTTTTCAAAACTCATGAGTGAGTGTGAGTGAGGATTTCCGAACTCTGGTAATATGTAATATTTTTTTTATTCGTCTAAGCAACTCACAATGAAAATTGAATATAATAATTTGATACGTTGTAGTAGGGATGTCGATAATATGTTTGCAGTAAACAATATATATTAAAAAATTGGACTCACCTGCGTCTCGGTGACATTCAACAGCTTGGCCATGTCCGTGCGCTCACTTGAGCTCAAATACTTCTTAATCTCAAATTGTTTTTCCAATTCGAAGATCTGGCGGCCGGTGAATGTTGTGCGCGCCTTTTTCTTGCGCCGCGCATCCGAAGAACCTGAATCTGAATCGTCTTCCGTGGTCTCGACGGTGGTGGCCAGCGATGCTGGTGGCGTTGCCAAAGCGGCGAGCATTGATTTCTCGCGCATCAAAGAGTCGCTGCCGGCAGGACTTACGGCGGTGGCAGCGGCGACGGTGACAACAGGAGCAACGGCAGCTTGTGTGTTGTTGAGTTTTTTCTTCTTGGCATTGCTGGATTTGGCGGGATGGCTGGCATCTGCAAGTGAGGCAACAAATATTTGAAATCAATAAAAAATGTTGAATATTTTTAATTAGTTATTTCATTGAATTGGCGTTGCAATTAATAGACGCATAATTAAGCAATAACAAGTCAGCACAACCACAACAACAACGGCAATATGAATTAGCAGCAACAATTGCTGTGCTGTGCATTAATAATTGTGAAAAACAACTGGAAATTTTAATTGATTGGCAGCAAGTGTCGCGCGAATTATTAATGAAAATTCCATAACATGTTGCTGTGACTATTATTGCTATTGCTAATTGTTTGTTATTTTTATTGATGTTTCTATTTCTGTTGTCGGTCGGTTGGTCGCCGCTGTTTTTATGGCATTGCCAGCATTTTTTAGACGTGATTTAATTTGTTGTTGTTTCGCTGCAACGCGTAACGTGGCACAAAAAAATAAACTCTACATGAGCAGCAACATGAAGACTAAATACTTGACACTTTAGTCGACACGGAACGTAGACGCTGTCGCCAGCAGTAACAGTGTTACCAGCCAGTGTTGCCATATGTAAATGCTAAGTTGTTCACTTGTGTATGGCAATGTTGCACTAAATAAGGGCAGCGAAAAATCAATTTAATTGAAAAATGTTATACGTTGCACAAACATTTTAATTCTACAACTGAGAATTACATTAATGAATTATTTCGTGATGATTCTACGTTATATTGAACACTATATGCCGGTATTACAGATGTAGTTTAACTCGATTGTAGGTTAAACGTAGTATATTCTCAGAAATCTGTTTAACAGTGACTTAAGCTCATCGTTTAAATTAACAAATATTTAAAATGCCATAATAACTAATAAGTATTTCTCTTTCTGTCTGTAAAATTTAACATTATTCAGCCATTTTTATAGAAGTTTAAAAAATGTGTAAAAGTTTAAACTAAGTTTAAACTTGAATTTTAACATCACTTCGATAACCAGATATCAAAAATGAAACGAAATGTCCAAAGTGGTTCAAAAGCGGATTTTTCTGACTAATCGGACTAATTTCATCTTTATATTTTACAAGGTCTATACAATATAAATTCTCGCCGTGTACTTGACGGTCACAACCAATCAAAATTAGTCAACATTTATGGAGATATATTTTAAAAATGTTTTTAATTTTTACTTCACACTGTCATTCGTGGTAATAAAGCATTTAAGTCGATGTGTCTGCTGCCAACAGACCAGAAAACTATTTGACTCATAATTATAATATTAAAACAACAACAACAATATCATCATCAACAAACACAAATCAGCAATTTGCAACAACATTTTTAATTGAAATGAATACAACAACAACAAAAGCAATTAGTTGTTTATTTCCATTGAAATGAGTCGACAATTACAACAACATTACTACGCGACTGTATTACACAAACAAAATACATTGGAACAATCGACAAAAACAACAAACAACATAACTTGCATCAAGTGCTAAAAATAATATGGTCAGCCAGTCAGCCCAATATCACTTCAGCCACATTGAAACGTTTTCCATCAATTGTTTCTATTTTCAATTCCTCTTTTTTTCATATATATTTCTATTGTTGTCGAACACCATTAGTTGTTGCCTTATTTAATGGCTGGAAATTTTCTTTGAAATCGTTCAAAGTTTCGATTTTATTGATCGCTTTATTCAATTGATTGATTCTTTCAAAATGATTCGCACTCAAATGCATAGCAATTGGTTCTATTTTAGTTGTGTTTAACGTTTGGGGGTTGCCAGATATTAATAGTTTTGGTTTTTTTTTTTCGTAAAACTTGTATATTTTCTGTAAATTACTTTCATTTGAAATTTACATTTTAAGCAAGCATTAATAATTAATTTGATTTCATTTAAATTTTAATAAAAGTGTTTTAAATTTGATCAAAATTTTTGATTGGCATTAAATAGTATACATTTTTCTTTATATTCCGATAAATATTTATATAAATGTTCTGAATAATAATGATACTGAGAACATCCCGAGCAGTGTTCACATTCTACTCCGATCGGCGTAAATCTACTCCATTTTATTTGTATTTTTAAAATTTACTTCTCTATTCCCGTAGTATGATTTTATACACTTTTCTCAAAATTTTCTACAACTATTTACTGAAATATACTTCCTTTGCAAATCTGCTTATATTGAATTCTTAATTTTATGGTTTTCTATTTTATGGTTTTTCGCTTTAGGGTGCAAAAGATTTCTTAGTTCATTTCTATAAAAATAATGTTCTATATTTGGGGTATTCCAGAACACCTCATGTTTTTTAATTTACTTTAGAAAAGTTGATACAAACGAAAGTATATTTAATTATTACTTCATCAGTTTAAAGCCCATTTTACAGATAATCGATCATTCACTCAGAAAAAATATACCATTAAATTAATAGTTTATACTATTTAAATTAGTCAATCTTATAAACTAGTAATTCAATTGGAAAATCCCATTAATTACTATACAATTTTTTTTTGGAATTTCTATGAAAATAATTATTTTTTGTATTACTGTCATATTGATAAATTTTAATTGGATTTTTATGAGATTTTTAAAATTAAAATCTTTAAAATGAAAATGAAACTTTTGTGATAATATTAAATTTGTCTACTCGTTATACCCCACACCTATGAGGTACAGGGTATATTAACTTTGTGCATATATGGTAACGCCCCTTAGGAGGCGTGTCCGGTATGCAAAAGTATATATATATATATTACTGATCAGCGTCACTATCCGAGTCCGTTTAGCTATGTCCGTCTGTTTGTCATGCTGTCCGAATACAGAAAAATTGAGAAATACTGATCAGAATGCTATGATATTTCGTCAGATTATTTTTTTTTCAAACGAAAGTAGGAAATGAGTTTGAAAATGAACCAAATCGGTCAACGGACACGCCCACCTCCCATACAAGTCATTTTTATATTACTCTTTAGGAACTAATACCTCGAAAACTATTCAAGATATACATATAAAATTTAAAACGCATTGTTGGAATTCTCCTATAAATATGTGGTCCAAAAATGGGCGTGATCCGCCCACATTTTTTTCATGTTTTTCCGTGTTTTTATAGTGGAAATTTTAGCCGTAAATTATTAAATTAAATCTATAAAATATAAGTCTTACAAAATTGTAAATAAAGGTGTGGTCCGCCCACTTTTATGTTTCTAATTTTTTTATTAGTTTTTTTTACACTTTTATATAAAATTTTTAATTTATGGCGATATAAGACGTAAATTTCTGATATGTGAATAATATTATGAGGGTGCGGGTTCTGCATAATTGTGAACTTTAAAATTAAGGTATACAATTAAATTTCTCACTTTAAGGTGTAGTGTATTCCATAGTCGGGACCGACCGACTATAAAAGTCAGTCCCATGTGATCGAACTTACTCATGTGATCTAACTTTCCCAACTCGTTTTTTATTAAATTTACTTTTTTCTATAATTTTGTACATGAAATCTTCCACACCCAGAAAAAAAATTCCCTAAAATCCCATTAAAATTGGTCAATAGGACAATTATTGATTTAATAGTATACAAAAAATAAATCTTTTCATATAAACTCAATGGCAATGTCATGGTATTTTCTAGTATTTAATGGTATTTTTCGATTAAAATAATAATTTATCTTATTGACTATTTTTAATAGTATAAAACTATTATTTATATAGTATTTTTTTCTGGGTGCAGTATTTTCAATACTACTCCGTTTTACTTATTTCTTCTACGAAAAATGTGAACTGAACTCTCATCCCGAGTCAATATTTATTTCAGGATTAAACGATTGTCTGAACAGGCTTGACTGACTTCAAGTAATTTTTCCACATCAGTACCTGCTCTAAAACGAAATTGATATCCTAATAAGATTACCTGATCAGGCTTCTTGTACTAACCCTTATACTGATCTTCTTCCATTCGATATATATTTTAATTATTTTGAAACACCTTTTCCTAAATTCAAGCTCATCAAACAATAAAATATTTTATTACCACAAAAAGTTGTCTAAGTGATAACTTATTTATAACTTCTGCAATGACAAAAGGTCAACATTTTGTGTGTAAATGATATATTTAAACTTTTTAAGTATGTACAAAATTCGAAATACTTTTACATTTATTTATGTGAATAACTTATTAGAATAATTTTTCTACCCAATTTTATAATACAAGATTTAAAACCTTTTACTTAGATTACAACAATATTATTTTCAATAAGGTTGTCAGATCAGGTTACGTTAAGTATGCTTTAAATCAGTTCTCTTAGTTCACCTGATCCGCCTTATGTGGATAAAGATTACCCTAATTGAGCATAATGAAGATTTCAGGTAGACTTTGGTAGGGATGCCACATAGTTTTCATATCAGGGACGAATGTAAAATAAGGGTACACACATCCAGAAAAAATACTATATAAATTATAGTTTTTTATTATTAAAAATAGTCAATAGGATAAATTATTATTTTAATCGGAAAATACCATTAAATACTAGAAAATACCATGACATTGCCATTGAGTTTATATGAGAAGATTTATTTTTTGTATATTATTAAATCAATAATTGTCCTATTGACCAATTTTAATGGGATTTGAGGGAATTTTTTTCTGGGTACATAAGCGTCAAAATATTATGTCAGGTCTAACTAATTTTGATATATTATTTTTTTATATATTATTTTTTTATATATTATTTTTTTATATATTATTTTTTTATATATTATTTTGTTATATATTATTTTTTTGTATATTATTTTTTTATATATTATTTTTTTATATATTATTTTTTTATATATTATTTGTTTTATATATTATTTTTTTATATATTATTTTTTTATATATTATTTTTTTATATATTATTTTTTTATGTATTATTTTTTTATATATTAATTTTTTATATATTTTTTTTTGTACCACGTCCTGTAATGTGTTAATTGTCAATACAGATAAAAGAAATGATCTGACCAATTTAAAAAATCGAACAGATAAAAAATAAAGGATCAATTACATTATTAAATTAAATTACTTAGATTAATCTAACTATTTTTTTAACTTAAAGATTTTCAATGTAAATGAGAATTTTACAACATTATAATTGCTATTTTAAATTCTTACACTCTAATAAAATTTTTTACAACATTCATACAAGCTGTTCACATTACCCAGGCAGCCTCTTCGGGTTAAACAGTCTTTTTTTCCCTTATCAAAACCTTCTACACAAACTATGTCCCAATTATGCGCGCCGATAATAAAAAGCAACAAAAAAAACATAGAATCATAGACATCCGTTACGCAGTCGCGCTATGCTTTGTTGTTGTCTGCACTGCTGTTCAACCAGGTTCTAATTTCTACTACTATTCTTTATGCCTCACTGTTCTAAAAATAGAATTTCTCGCACATACAGCGTACTTGGCGCGCAATTCGCATGACTCGTTGGATTTGTAAACATTTGCGCTCTCTTTCGAGCGCTCTCTCTCTCTTTTGGAGGCAGCGACTCGCACCAGCTGAAGTAGACGTTTGGCCGCGCGTAAAGATACCGGCTCGTTGGTCTAGGGGTATGATTTTCGCTTCGGGTGCGAGAGGTCCCGGGTTCAATTCCCGGACGAGCCCAAGTTTGTGTATAATTTTTTTTTATATTTTTTTGTAATTAGTAAAAATTTTGTATTTTTTTATATTGTTTGCTTCTAAAACATTTTTACATATTAGACAAAATATATCAATTTAATTAATATAATTACTAACAATTTAATAAAGTTTAATTTTTAGTTATTTTTGTTAAATATTTTTATATTAATATTTTTTATAATATTTCTTTTTTTATATTTTATATCTTTATTTATTTTTTAAGTTATTAATTTTTTAATTTTTTTATTTCCTTATTTCTTTATTTCTTTATTTCTTTATTTCTTTATTTCTTTATTTCTTTATTTCTTTATTTCTTTATTTCTTTATTTTTTTATTTCTTTATTTCTTTATTTGTTTATTTATTTATTTCTTTATTTCTTTATTTCTTTATTTCTTTATTTCTTTATTTCTTTATTTCTTTATTTCTTTATTTCTTTATTTCTTTATTTCTTTATTTCTTTATTTCTTTATTTCTTTATTTCTTTATTTCTTTATTTCTTTATTTCTTTATTTCTTTATTTCTTTATTTCTTTATTTCTTTATTTCTTTATTTCTTTATTTCTTTATTTCTTTATTTCTTTATTTCTTTATTTCTTTATTTCTTTATTTCTTTATTTTTTTATTTCTTTATTTCTTTATTTCTTTATTTGTTTATTTATTTATTTATTTATTTCTTTGTTTCTTTATTTCTTTATTTCTATTTCTTTATTTCTTTATTTCTTTATTTCTTTATTTCTTTATTTCTTTATTTCTTTATTTCTTTATTTCTTTATTTCTTTATTTCTTTATTTCTTTATTTCTTTATTTCTTTATTTCTTTATTTCTTTATTTCTTTATTTCTTTATTTCTTTATTTCTTTATTTCTTTATTTCTTTATTTCTTTATTTCTTTATTTCTTTATTTCTTTATTTCTTTATTTCTTTATTTCTTTATTTCTTTATTTCTTTATTTCTTTATTTCTTTATTTCTTTATTTCTTTATTTCTTTATTTCTTTATTTCTTTATTTCTTTATTTCTTTATTTCTTTATTTCTTTATTTCTTTATTTCTTTATTTCTTTATTTCTTTATTTCTTTATTTCTTTATTTATTTATTTATTTATTTCTTTATTTCTTTATTTCTTTATTTCTTTATTTCTTTATTTCTTTATTTCTTTATTTCTTTATTTCTTTATTTCTTTATTTCTTTATTTCTTTATTTCTTTATTTCTTTATTTCTTTATTTCTTTATTTCTTTATTTCTTTATTTCTTTATTTCTTTATTTCTTTATTTCTTTATTTCTTTATTACTTTATTTCTTTATTTCTTTATTTCTTTATTTCTTTATTTCTTTATTTCTTTATTTCTTTATTTCTTTATTTCTTTATTTCTTTATTTCTTTATTTCTTTATTTCTTTATTTCTTTATTTCTTTATTTCTTTATTTCTTTATTTCTTTATTTCTTTATTTCTTTATTTCTTTATTTCTTTATTTCTTTATTTCTTTATTTCTTTATTTCTTTATTTCTTTATTTCTTTATTTCTTTATTTCTTTATTTCTTTATTTCTTTATTTCTTTATTTCTTTATTTCTTTATTTCCTTATTTCTTTATTTCTTTATTTCTTTATTTCTTTATTTCTTTATTTCTTTATTTCTTTATTTCTTTATTTCTTTATTTCTTTATTTCTTTATTTCTTTATTTCTTTATTTCTTTATTTCTTTATTTCTTTATTTCTTTATTTCTTTATTTCTTTATTTCTTTATTTCTTTATTTCTTTATTTCTTTATTTCTTTATTTCTTTATTTCTTTATTTCTTTATTTCTTTATTTCTTTTTTTCTTTATTTCTTTATTTCTTTATTTCTTTATTTCTTTATTTCTTTATTTATTTATTTATTTCTTTATTTCTTTATTTCTTTATTTCTTTATTTCTTTATTTCTTTATTTCTTTATTTCTTTATTTCTTTATTTCTTTATTTCTTTATTTCTTTATTTCTTTATTTCTTTATTTCTTTATTTCTTTATTTCTTTATTTCTTTATTTCTTTATTTCTTTATTTCTTTATTTCTTTATTTCTTTATTACTTTATTTCTTTATTTCTTTATTTCTTTATTTCTTTATTTCTTTATTTCTTTATTTCTTTATTTCTTTATTTCTTTATTTCTTTATTTCTTTATTTCTTTATTTCTTTATTTCTTTATTTCTTTATTTCTTTATTTCTTTATTTCTTTATTTCTTTATTTCTTTATTTCTTTATTTCTTTATTTCTTTATTTCTTTATTTCTTTATTTCTTTATTTCTTTATTTCTTTATTTCTTTATTTCTTTATTTCTTTATTTCTTTATTTCCTTATTTCTTTATTTCTTTATTTCTTTATTTCTTTATTTCTTTATTTCTTTATTTCTTTATTTCTTTATTTCTTTATTTCTTTATTTCTTTATTTCTTTATTTCTTTATTTCTTTATTTCTTTATTTCTTTATTTCTTTATTTCTTTATTTCTTTATTTCTTTATTTCTTTATTTCTTTATTTCTTTATTTCTTTATTTCTTTATTTCTTTATTTCTTTATTTCTTTATTTCTTTATTTCTTTATTTCTTTATTTCTTTATTTCTTTATTTCTTTATTTTTTTATTTCTTTATTTCTTTATTTCTTTATTTCTTTATTTCTTTTTTTTCTTTTTTTCTTTATTTCTTTATTTCTTTATTTCTTTATTTCTTTATTTCTTTATTTCTTTTTTTCTTCATTTCTTTATTTTTTTATTTCTTTATTTCTTTATTTCTTTATTTCTTTATTTCTTTATTTCTTTATTTCTTTATTTCTTTATTTCTTTATTTCTTTATTTCTTTATTTTTTTATTTCTTTATTTCTTTATTTCTTTATTTCTTTATTTCTTTTTTTTCTTTTTTTCTTTATTTCTTTATTTCTTTATTTCTTTATTTCTTTATTTCTTTATTTCTTTTTTTCTTCATTTCTTTATTTTTTTATTTCTTTATTTCTTTATTTCTTTATTTCTTTATTTCTTTATTTCTTTATTTCTTTATTTCTTTATTTCTTTATTTCTTTATTTCTTTATTTCTTTATTTCTTTATTTCTTTATTTCTTTATTTCTTTATTTCTTTATTTCTTTATTTCTTTATTTCTTTATTTCTTTATTTCTTTATTTCTTTATTTCTTTATTTCTTTATTTCTTTATTTCTTTATTTCTTTATTTCTTTATTTCTTTATTTCTTTATTTCTTTATTTCTTTATTTTTTTATTTCTTTATTTCTTTATTTCTTTATTTCTTTATTTCTTTATTTCTTTATTTCTTTATTTTTTTATTTCTTTATTTCTTTATTTCTTTATTTCTTTATTTCTATATTTCTTTATTTCTTTATTTCTTTATTTCTTTATTTCTTTATTTCTTTATTTCTTTATTTCTTTATTTCTTTATTTCTTTATTTCTTTATTTCTTTATTTCTTTATTTCTTTATTTCTTTATTTTTTTATTTCTTTATTTCTTTATTTCTTTATTTCTTTATTTCTTTATTTCTTTATTTCTTTATTTCTTTATTTCTTTATTTCTTTATTTCTTTATTTCTTTATTTCTTTATTTCTTTATTTCTTTATTTCTTTATTTCTTTATTTCTTTATTTCTTTATTTCTTTATTTCTTTATTTCTTTATTTTTTTATTTCTTTATTTCTTTATTTCTTTATTTCTTTATTTCTTTTTTTTCTTTTTTTCTTTATTTCTTTATTTCTTTATTTCTTTATTTCTTTATTTCTTTATTTCTTTTTTTCTTCATTTCTTTATTTTTTTATTTCTTTATTTCTTTATTTCTTTATTTCTTTATTTCTTTATTTCTTTATTTCTTTATTTCTTTATTTCTTTATTTCTTTATTTCTTTATTTCTTTATTTCTTTATTTCTTTATTTCTTTATTTCTTTATTTCTTTATTTCTTTATTTCTTTATTTCTTTATTTCTTTATTTCTTTATTTCTTTATTTCTTTATTTCTTTATTTCTTTATTTCTTTATTTCTTTATTTCTTTATTTCTTTATTTCTTTATTTCTTTATTTCTTTATTTCTTTATTTCTTTATTTCTTTATTTCTTTATTTCTTTATTTCTTTATTTCTTTATTTCTTTATTTCTTTATTTCTTTATTTCTTTATTTCCTTATTTCTTTATTTCTTTATTTCTTTATTTCTTTATTTCTTTATTTCTTTATTTCTTTATTTCTTTATTTCTTTATTTCTTTATTTCTTTATTTCTTTATTTCTTTATTTCTTTATTTCTTTATTTCTTTATTTCTTTATTTCTTTATTTCTTTATTTCTTTATTTCCTTATTTCTTTATTTCTTTATTTCTTTATTTCTTTATTTCTTTATTTCTTTATTTCTTTATTTCTTTATTTTTTTATTTCTTTATTTCTTTATTTCTTTATTTCTTTATTTCTTTTTTTTCTTTTTTTCTTTATTTCTTTATTTCTTTATTTCTTTATTTCTTTATTTCTTTATTTCTTTTTTTCTTCATTTCTTTATTTTTTTATTTCTTTATTTCTTTATTTCTTTATTTCTTTATTTCTTTATTTCTTTATTTCTTTATTTCTTTATTTCTTTATTTCTTTATTTCTTTATTTCTTTATTTCTTTATTTCTTTATTTCTTTATTTCTTTATTTCTTTATTTCTTTATTTCTTTATTTCTTTATTTCTTTATTTCTTTATTTCTTTATTTCTTTATTTCTTTATTTCTTTATTTCTTTATTTCTTTATTTCTTTATTTCTTTATTTCTTTATTTCTTTATTTCTTTATTTCTTTATTTCTTTATTTCTTTATTTTTTTATTTCTTTATTTCTTTATTTCTTTATTTCTTTATTTCTTTATTTCTTTATTTCTTTATTTTTTTATTTCTTTATTTCTTTATTTCTTTATTTCTTTATTTCTATATTTCTTTATTTCTTTATTTCTTTATTTCTTTATTTCTTTATTTCTTTATTTCTTTATTTCTTTATTTCTTTATTTCTTTATTTCTTTATTTCTTTATTTCTTTATTTCTTTATTTCTTTATTTCTTTATTTCTTTATTTCTTTATTTCTTTATTTCTTTATTTCTTTATTTCTTTATTTCTTTATTTCTTTATTTCTTTATTTCTTTATTTCTTTATTTCTTTATTTCTTTATTTCTTTATTTCTTTATTTCTTTATTTCTTTATTTCTTTATTTCTTTATTTCTTTATATCCTTATTTTTAATGTTTTATTTTCCTTTTTCTGTATTTATCTTTTTTATTTCTTTTTTTTAGTTAATATTTTTATTTTATTTTATATATTTATTAATTATTTTTATTTTTTAATCTGTCATTTCTTAATGTAGATCGTATTAATTAAAAAAAAAAATTTTGAACTGTAGTAATTAAATTTTATTTGTATTTACTTTTCCAATAAAAAATGTAACCCTATAATTATCTTTAATTGCAATAAATTACATTTGAATAAATTCTACAATCGTTCTTTTTATTTGTTTTCCACTGATCGTGACTCATTCAAACAAATATCATTAAAAACTGATATTTTTTTTATGACAGTTTAAACAACTTCAGTGAACTGCAATTATTATTTTTTCATTCTCTTCAGTTATTTTGTTTTATTGTAATATTGCCGTGCGCTAAAAAAATTACACACGACTTGGGCTCGTCCGGGAATTGAACCCGGGACCTCTCGCACCCGAAGCGAAAATCATACCCCTAGACCAACGAGCCAGTTATGTGTTCTCGAAATAAAACTACTTTCGTGGCGATTGCATTCCTTAACAATCTTTCGTATAATGTAAAAGTTTTCTTAAAAAAACAAAAATATTTCAAATGTGGGAAAGATCATGGGTATAAACAATTATTTAGTAATTACCTTACTACTTATTACTTAACCCAGAGAACATTTTTGACAGGGTCGAGGAAGTTTAGAAACCTTTTTTTTCGACATATTTCAAATAAATGTTCTGTATCAAAAACTGTACCCAAAATATGCCGTGAATCTGCCCATCAAATTTCTCAAGATATGACAACCTGCTATACATGTCACAAAATATTCCATTTATCTGTGTGTTTGCCGGAAATAAGTCCGAAATTTTACTGAAAAATGTCCGAAATTTTGTCTCGGGTAGACACTACGAGTCGAGTCTAGAATAAATTTAATCTGTTCTAAATTTATTTTAAGTGATCATTAAAATCGCATAATTGTGATAAGTATTATTTTAGTTTATTTGTTCATTATATAGAAAGTCATAGACGTATATTCAAGGACATTAATTAAATGAATATTCATTCCAATCATTTGATTCGTATCTTTGATCGCAGTACGTTCAACGTCGCCTCGTCTGATTGATGCATTTAATTTACGCGCGCAATTTACATTTTTATGGCATTCAAATGATTTTTTTTTATTATTATTATTTTTCAACTACTATAAAATATACTTAACAATTACAACAAGTGTTCAATCCGTTGCTTTTAATAGTTTCCATTTAAACAATAAAAACGTCTGTCTGTCTGTATGTCTATCAGTCAGTCAGTCTCATAGTCACTTAGGCGTTTTCATTTGTTCGTAATAAAAAAATTATAATGTTGTAAAAAACGAGTCATTTATATGGCTTTTGTGGCAATTAATGCTTTCAGTTGAGAGCTTGTCGTTTGTTTCATTGGAGGTCAGTAATGGGTCACATCGAGTGGACTTGAGTTGTATAATGCTTGACAGTTGGACTTTTACTATTCATGATTTGAGAAATTTGTTTTGTTAAATGGTTTAAATTTTGAGTTATTATAAAAATAAAACAGTTTTTATTTTAATTTAATATTTGAAAATTTAATATATGTGCGATTATACACCAACCAGGAGTTTGAACTCTCACCCTCTTTGATTTCGAAGAAATTTGGGCAACTGATATCGATATTCAAAAAAGTGAAAATTTTACCGATACTTTCATAAATTTGTAACGCTGATTTTAAAAATGAAATCAGTTTTGTCAGATAACCCAAGACAACATTCATTTTTTTAGGAATATTTCGGCCATATTTCTGGAAAACACACAGATAAATGGAATATTTTGGGAATTGTATATCAGGGTGTCAAATTTTGTAATTTAAAATGCAGATTCGCGGCATATTTTAGGAGGGAGCATAAAATAGGCCGCTTTTGATACACACTCCGTCTGTTGTGACTGCATGAAATCTTTCAAAAAAATGTTTCAGAACTTTTTCGACCCAGCCAAAAAAAAATTCTGGAAGTTTTTAACATACACGCCTGGCCTGAAACACTTTCAAACCAAAAGTCGTTGGACACCATACATTTTTCAAGAATATGTTTCGGACCTTCTCCCGAGTATTTTAAGGCCAAAATGAAAAAAAAACGTTGTCAGGTTTTTTTAAAATATCGCGTTTTAAAGGTTTTTTTTTAATATTTTTTTTTTAAATAACTTAAAGTTAATTTTTTATTCTTACAAAAATTTATGGTGTCCCACGACTTTTGGGTTGAAAGTGTTTCAGGCTATGCGTGAATACAGACACGTTTTAAATTTAAATAAAAATTGTCTATATCTTAAAAAATATATTTGATAAAACTGATGCCCTTTTCAAAAAAAGCATTACAAATTTATCTAAGATTTTTTTTTAGGAAAAATAGAATAACACCACAAATGTAGTAACGAACAAAAAAAAACTCTTCTCAAAAATTATTCATTCTCGGCAATTCTATTTTTTTCTTTCTAAAGAACATTATTTTCCGGACTATTCGTTTCCACCAGTGTTCTCATTCTACTCCGATCGGAGTAGATCTACTCCATTTCATTTCTATTTTTAAAATCTACACCTCTACTCCGGTAGTAGCATTTTATACTCCTTTCTTAATTTTCTACTTTTCTACATTTTACTGAAATATACTCACTCCCTTTGCAAAATTTGCTTACATTTTTTTATAAATTGTCAATATTATAATTTTCCTAATAATTATAATCAATTATCTATAAAATAAATGTAATATTTTATCCATTTAATATTTATCCATTTTTAGATTTTTTTTTGAAATTGTATTTTTTACTTAGTATTGCATTTTTTTATGCATTTATGAGTCATCGATGAATTGTTGCTGTTAATGTTGCTAGTGCGCATTTTCGAAATTACGCTCAATTGCAATTTTATATCGAAGTCATGTTCAATCGTACAATATAATTGAATGTTGTAATTGTTGCCTTTGTTTGCAATTTGACCTAATTTTTAAATGTGCCGAATGACGTGCCTTTTGTTGTTGCCGTCGCGCAAACTTTTTGTAATTGTTGTTGCAATTATGACAGCATCGTACGCTGTTGCAACTTCAATTGTTGGCACTGCTGCCATTTACTTTAAAATTAAATAAAAAATGTGAATAAAAAAAGTTACTCCATTATACGATTTATTGAACTCCATTACTAAATACAGCAGCAAAATAATTTATACAACAAACTGTTTAGTTAAATATATTAAACATGTTCAATGTTTGTTTGCTAATAGTGAAAAATGTTTGCCAAAACATTTAAATGAACTGAGTTTTCTTCTAATTAATTTAACTATTTGTCATTACACTTTTACAATTTTTTTTCTAAAACATTTTTTTGCCTATCAAATTATTTTTTCGAAAATATACATTTTTTTAATTTTTTTTTATTTCGGGATATTTTTTTTAAATTTGTTTTCTTTTAATAATTTTTATTTAATTTTATTTCCGAAAATCATTTTTTTTTTTTTAAAAAATCATAATATTTATGAGTGAAATCATCATATTGTAGTATATTTTTAGTGTGTGTGTACTTACCCTTCTTATTGCCTTTAAGCGCCACCTTCGCCGTCTGCTGTTCCGTTGACAGCTGCTGTTGTGGCCGCTTGACATTGGCCGTTGTTGTTGCATTAGTTGCCGCCGCAGCTATTGCTTGCGGCGCCGACGCAATAACAGCCTCTTCGTGTGACTTCTTGGCCACGCACAGATTCAACGGCTGATCGAAACAGACGCCAGCCGTGCCAGCGGCATCTTCTTCGCTGGTCTCGCTCAAGGACGGCGTGCGTGCAACATCATCAATGACCTGTTGTTGCTGTTGCTGCGCCAGCTGCTGCGAGTATTGTTGCTGAAAGGTGCGCAGTATGCTTTTCGGTGATTTGGGCGGTGCGGGTGGTGCTACCAATGTTGCCACCGTCGAAAGCGAAGAATTTGAAGATTCGTCAAAGGCCGCTGCAGTAGTGCCGACGATTGTGGCGGGAGATGTTGCTGATGTCAAAGTTGTTAATTGTTGCTGCAATCGCCAGCCTAAAATGTCGGCGATGGCATGCGGCGTTGGGTGGTTGGGCGGATGAGCATAAACGTGTGCATGCCAGGAGGCAACTTTTGCAGCATCAGCATCGAATGAGGCGACAGCAGTAGCAGCAACATTTGTAGTTATTGCTGCTGTGAGGTCGCTACCTAAACGTTGGTCATGTCGCTTAGGGTGCGGTGTCTTGGCACGCATCGGCGACGCCGGTGGCGGCGAGAGCGTCTGATGTGGCGGCGGCGGCGCCGACATGCGTGACAAAGCATTATTGGGGTTTTCGAGGCTGCGCTGCAGATACGAAGTGGGTGTAGATAGTGGGCGTGGCTCAAGACAAGTTTCAAGTGGCTGTTGTTGGAGAGTTTGTTGTTGCAAAGTTTGTTGTTGCAGAGTTTGTTGTTGCAGAGTTTGTTGCTGCTGTTGTGAATCGCGCACTTTTAGTAGCTGCGCCAGCTTCTCTTTGCTGCTGGGACTAATGCTGCCGGCGCCATTTTGTTGTTGACTAGTTGTGTGTTGGCTGCAGCTGCTACCGCTTTCGCTGTTGCTGCTACTGCTGCTGTTGTTCATGTTGCTGCTGCAGTTAAAATTGTTGTTGCTGCTGTTAAAATTGTTGCTTCTACTGTTAAAATTGCTGTTGCTGCTACTGTTTAAATTGTTGTTGCTATAGTTGTTACTGCCGCTGTTGCAGTTGCTGTAATTACTGCTAATGCTATTTAAATTGTTGCTGCTGCTGCTTATCGCTGTCAGTCCATAATAGTCCAGCATATATGCCGCTGTGTTGTTGTTATCGTTGCTGCCGCTATTATGTCCCGCCGGCGGTATCGTCAGCGGACTCTGATAAACATACAAATTTGACGCCATATTCAAGTCGCTCTCTGCAACGGCAGCCTGCAATTTGTTGCTCAAACGTGGTTGCTCGCGGCTCAGCAGCGCAGCTGTGTCAAAGCGTGGCGCATGCGCGCCGCTCAGCATATCTGTGACGGTGTCGCGATCGATTTCAGGCATCATTTAGACAGTAAATGGTAGTGACAACTGAAAAAGAAGAAGAAAAAAAAATAAATATTTTTTCGTTTAGGATTTCTTACAATATATCTACACAATAAAATATTTTTGGAACTTTGCACGACTAAATTTGAATATCAATATTGTAATCAATATAATTAATTTGAAAACATTACCAAGAATAGATTTTAGAAAAACCAGAGAGGAAGCAGATATCGGTTATTATGTTCTTCTACTTTATTATATTGCTTCAACCATATGACTGAATTTTAATGACGAAATGGTTAAAAGGCAGACAGTTCTTAAATAAAGCAAGCGTCCCGAGAGGGACTCTGTTTGAGACAATTACCGATTGATTCCGATTGATTCAACAATTTTACTATATCTCCACAATCATCTTTTACTCAGTCGTCATGATTGTTGTGATTATGTTTTGTCTCTGTATGGACAATCAGAATGGTATTTCCACGTCAATATAATATAGTGAATTTTGGGATCACCAATGGTGACTGAATGTCGGACGATTACAGGAAAAGGATTACAGGAAAAGAAGAAGAAATTTGATAAAATGGTCCGATAATGCTTATGTAACGAGAAATTGTCCTACTATCAAAGTGTCCCAATTTCAAAATTTTCCATGTGACCTAAACTTCCTCACTGATAGTCGATGCCAAAACACGACATATTTTTCATTTCAATTTTTATTAATTTTTTTGCAAAACGATACTCGAATCCTGGATTTTCACGTCATTAAAATTGTGATTGTATAAATTAATTTTAACTGCCTTCATCACCGTTATTTAAAATGACGTTTATTAAAATGACCAGTTTATATTTGATTCACTGCAATGCGCAATCTCTCGCTTCCACACATTAGCAACATCTCAAGCTGTCTCATTCTCTAAAATAAGAAATTGCAATCTTTCTCTCTTTATCTCTCTCTGTACTTGCAAAAAGTACACTTAATGTGACTTCATTTTGAAAATTGTTGCAGCAACAACCAACATAAAAATCATATATAATAAATTGTATCAAATTTTCTTTGTTGACTCATCGTTCGCTTTCACTTGAATCTCAATTCGCACGAATGCATTCGTGGCGTCGGAAAGCCACAAAGGGCCAACATCGCAAAGTTCGCACTGAGCGAGACAGACATATAGGAAAACAGGATTCATGTTATTTGTGTTGTTGTGCAGAGTTACCACTGCAATCGGAATATATATTTTTTTTTAAAATAGTTTTTCAAACATGTTCTTCCAAAAAATATTAAATTTGATATTCGATTCGAGAATATCAAGTTAGAGTCCCTCGGTAGAACGGTTAATAAATATATAATTTATCATCGAGTCAATAACCATACCAGATCTCGTGAAATATACTAAAAATACTAATGCCAAAGTGGATTCTAAACTTAACTGGAAGGCACAAATAGCTAGCAGAGTCACAAAAGCCGTTAGGGTTTGGGCAACCTGCAGAAGATGTATTGGTCCTACATGGGGACTTCGACCAAAGATGACCCACTGGATTTTCACCAGCGTTGTACGACCAATACTCACATATGCGTCACTTGTATGGTGGACAGCTTTGGGACGAAAATGTAACATCAAACCACTCGAAAAAGTGCAACGGGCGTGTTGTCTCGGCATTTCAGGTGTGATGTCTACCACTTCGACCAAAGCAATTGAGACTATTCTAAACATACGCCCAATACAAATTCAAGTTAAATATTAGGCCGCGGTCGCAGCGGCTCGACTAAACATCCTTGGGGGATGGCTCAATTCCGAGACATTAACCAATCACCAAACCATAATTAACTCAATTCCTAATACTGTTTCTACAGGTAATTGGAACTGTGACCGCATCACGGAGGAAACCAATCATACCGCCACAAAGTTCACTTTCCCGACTAGGGAGGAATGGGACAACGGTCAGGTATTGTCTAGCAATCCGGGGATCCATCTCTACACTGACGGATCAAAACTAAACGGTCACACTGGAGCAGGCTTTTTCTGCAAAAGAAAGCCTTCGTCTGCATGACCACAACACCGTCTTTCAGTCGGAAGTAGTGGCTATAACAGAAGGAGCTAAATTTATACAAAGTACTAAAATTTTAGTATTTAGTAAAATTTTCTCAGACAGCCAAGCTGCCATTAGAGCTTTATCGACCGACAAGGTAAAATCCAGAGTGGTTCTACAATGTGGGAAGCTTGGACTGGAAAGTACTAAGAAAATTTGTCAAATCCACGGAATTTCTAAACTCCACTGAGTAGCATAACAGCTACAACACATTACAGACGACTCATGATCCGAGGGGTCTTAACGGGCCTACTTTATGGCCTAGGTGTACTCTGTGGGATGCACAGAGGGGTTCTTCCCCCTCCTTCAATCAATCAATCAATGCTAATGTTTAGTCCAGACGTAGAGAAGGTCAACATTAGGGAATACAATGTTTTCCTGTTTTCGTAATGCCGTAATCCCGAAAATCGCGGGATTAGTACTTTTTAATCCCGAGATTTTCGAGACTAGAAAAAGATCGGGATCCCGGGATTGTATTCCCTAGCCAACATATAATGCACCAGTTTCAAGCGTTCACGAACACGTTCATTTGTAGTACCTACACTTTAAAAAGGTAATGTTTATAAAATACTTGTGGGAAGATATCGGTTACTTCTGGTAAATACATATTGGCTGCCATAAATATTTATTGTTAGTCGTAAATAATAATGGCTTATTGCAAACAATTACACAATTCTAGTGTTTGAACAAAACAATATCTACTTTCTTAAAAACATTTAAAACATTTCTCAAGAACATTTTATTAAAGTCACTTCAATTATTACTCCCAAACACTCATTTGTTACCAGTAAATAATGAAAATGTTTAAGATAAGTAATAAATACATGATATTTCTTTGGGGCAAACACTAAGTGTTTCCCAGAACGCAATCTATTTTAAAAGTGTTTTCCCTTAATACTAATAGCTTCTCGGAAAAAATGCTTCATTGAAAGTGTTTGCCCCAAAAATCGTACAGCTTGTCACAAAAGATGCATCACTTGAACAATTGAACTTATCCGTGTCATGCAACACTTGCACGAATAAACGTGGATAAGCTTCTTTTGTCGAATAAGAAGCAACATTTTCTTATTGTGCGACATCTGAAGCTAATCATTATCATCTATAGCCGCTGCCATCAATTCATCATAATCGGTCTTCACATTATCCAGAACAGATGACTGCAGAAACACTCGCAATTCTGTGCAAATCATCTGACGAAAACCCAGTCAGTTTAGACGACTTTTTAAGACGCGTCTGAGACACTTGCCCCAGGCATAATACATCGATGTGTTGTAGTGTCCATCAATATCTGTCGAAATGAATGATTTATTTTCGGCAGTCGCTCGTTTACGCGATTTGTCGAATAATCTACCCTGGAATTCTGCATTTTTCGACATGTCGCGTAAATGAGTGGTGCAATAAAAAAAAAACCTTTTGCTTTGATTGAATTTGGCGAATACAACAAATATTTGCCGGAAACACTTCAGGTATTTTTGGCAAACACTACCAAATATTGCAATATTTGTGGGAAACACTTCAAATATTTGTGAGAAACACTTTTCGTGTTTGTGGGAAACACTTTTCGTGTTTGTGGGTAACACTTTTCGTATTTGCGGGTAACACTTTTCGTGTTTGTGGGAAACACTACAATTATTTGTGGGAAACACTACTGATCATTTGGGAGAAACACTTCGATTATTTCCTACAAATGAGCTTGCAAACACTTTAGTGTTTGTTTGGGAAAGTGTTTACAGGAAACGATATATTTTTTTGTGTGTATAAAACGGGTACCCAACATTTCTGCTCTAGACACCTGTAGAGGATGAAAAATATTCGTCCCATAAAAAATAATAGCACGTAGTGGTATTCAGTCTAGGAATATTAAATATCATTTTGAAGTTCCAATGTGCGAATTGTGTTTTATCTTAGCACGAATATAGTGAAGTATGTCTTATATCGTTTAAAAAGTCGAGACATTTGGCCGCTTTCTTCGAAACATCATTTAATTGGTATGCTCAGAACATCAAGAGCAAAAGACACAACAGCCATATTAAGGTTTGGAATGAATAAATTCATTCATCATACTCGCATAAAAATCAATTCTATTAAAAACAGGGTGAACCCTTTGGAATATCGGTTCCGGTTCTGGTTCCATGATTTTTTTTTTACAAATTAATCAACGCTTAGGGGATGCACCTTATTCATGTAATGCAAAGTGTTGATCGTAAGAAAGGATTATAGGTTTAAGGGATGGGGAAAGATAGAGGTTCGATTCAGTATTCCATTCCAGAAATCAAACGGTTTCAGTTCCAGAACCGGTTTTTTGCGGTCCCTAGTTATAAATTTCCCACACGGAGTTTGCTTTAAGGGCAAGAAAAGAAAAGAAAAGAGACCGAGGTTAAAAATAATTAATAAAATATAATGTATTTTAAGCACCGTATTGAATCTAAGTTATTATATTATCAGCTTTCAATTTTCATGTGATGGTAACTCTGCTTATCGCATAACTCTATTAAAGTATAAATACGAACCCATTTCAACACCACTATAACTGACAACGTGTCTCACTTAACCCTAATAATGCAAAGTAGTGCAAAACGTTCTACCTTTTATTGGCCTGGCTGGCGGACGAAGAAAATCCAACGGAATTAGGAAAAGCTAAAATGATTTGGGTTAAAACGCACTCACTCCTTCTCCTTATACGCTCTCTCGTTTCTGGCTCGTGCTTCAATAGTTTTCTCGTTTTAGTTGCTTTCTCGCTCTTTCGTTCTCGTCTTAATCGTTCTGTTAGCTGCTACTCTTGAAACATTTATTTGCAATGATCAAAAAGAGCGTAAAAATTGGCAAGGATTATTTGCGTCGGCGACATGTTGCTAGCAACAAATAAAAGTTGCTCTACTGCTTTTTCTCTTCTCATCACTCGGTTGTCCTGCGTCCTACTCTGTTTGCTGTTTATTTCATATAAAATTTTGCACTTTCAGTCGGTTGTGGCTCCTGCAAGGCACAACGTTATACTCAGCACCCACACACCGACACTAAGGATATTCAAACACACATAACACTTAAATTCACAGGACACTCAACACACACTGAGATAATTGCGATTGCTTGTCATGTTTTTCTGAACAATTTTTGTTTCAGTAGCGCTTGTCGCTCATTATTTTATACATTATACCGCCTTGAAACACAACGTGGCGTCAGTCTTGCTGCAGGATATTTTAATGACGGCCAGTGTGCTGCAGGAAGTGCGCCATATTGTCCGTAGCGAGGTCGACAGGGTGCTGTGTTGCTTGCTCTTCCACAGGAGAGGAACGATTACTAAGTATTTTTGTATAATGGCTATAATGTTTATCAGGCATAATTCAGCAAAGTCCTGTATGTGTGTTTGTGTGTGTTTATGGATGGGGTGAAGACCAAAAGTTGCTTGCCTGTCTGTATGCCTGTCTTCTGGGTGGCAACGCTATCGTCATCCATTAGAATTCATGCGGATTTCAGCATTTATAAGTTTTATTTCATTTGCGTTGTCGTAACATTTTTTCTTTTGGTATCCTTGTGCTTCATTTGCTTGTCGCCTGGTGACTGAATGCCGCACGGAATGCTGTCTGTGTGTGTGGAAATATATATCTTTATAGAATGATATATCTATGTATAGTTATAGATATATTTGTATAGCAGCATATATTAAATGTGCCTGTATTAGTAGCGCTGCATAATCTTTTGTCTGACAACACTACGTGCTTCCTTTTTTTTGACTATTTGAGGTGGAAACATTGCGAGCATGAGAAATGAAATAATTTCGCAATGTCAGTTTAAGCATGTCGTCTGTGTGATGGGTCACGACTTGCTGTCAATTTTATTGGGAGGCTTAAAAGTAGGAAACAATCTTATCCGACAGACTAAGTGATGTGTCACTATATAGATCCGCTGTGTAGGTTGTTAAGATTTCAGAGGTAGTACATAATTTCTCGACATAATCAAATACAAATTCAGAACTAATCTTTGGAAATATATAGTTTGCATATAGCTGGAATATGTATAATTCATTCTGAAACTTTTTAGTGAATATCGGTTGTTGAACACTCCGAATACCAATACTTCGCAAGACATTTTCATGCAAGAGACACTTCGCCGAAAGGGAGCATGTCGAAAATAAACTTCTCTCAAACAGACACTTTCTCAAAATGAACATTTCCCTGTCGGATAAGTAAGAAATTCGTAGAATTATCCATTTTGGGTTACTTTAGCTGAATGTGACTCTTCCGAAGTAGACACTTCTCAAAAAACGACTTCTCCCGAAGGAGAAATTTTCCTGTTGTAGAAAACACTTCTCTTACCCGTCCTGAAAGAGACACATTCCCAAAATGGACACTTTCCCGTAAAAAAGGCTTTCTTGAAATGGCTGTATCCCTGTCAGAAAAGTATGCATTTCAGGAAAATTTACCTTTTGGACATTTCTCCGGAAGGCATTCTTCTTCGAAAGGGACTCTTTCTAAAAAAAGACACTTCTCAAAAAATACTTTATTTAAATGGTTATTTCCCGGTCAGAAAAGTATGCATTTCAGGAAAATTGACATTCTCAAAATGGACATTTCCGTGTCAAATAAGTAAGCAGTTCGTTGAATTATCTATTTCGGGTTAATAAGGCCGAAAGGGACTCTTCCGAAGGAGACACTTCTCAAAAAATGACTTCTCCCGAAGAACACATTTTCCTGTGGTAGAGAACACTTCTCTTACCCGTCCTGAAAGAGACACATTCCCAAAATGGATAATTCCCCGTAAAAGGCACTTTCTTGAAATGGCTATACCCCTGTCAGAAAAGTGTGCATTTCAGGGAAATTTACCTTTTGGATATTTCTCCGGAAGGCATTCTTCTCCGAAAGGGAATCTTTCTGAAAAAGACTTCGTTCGAAGGAGATATTTTCCTGAAGTAAAAGGACACTTCTCTTTAAGGTTCTTACTGAAAAAGACAAATTCCCAAAATGAATACTTCGACGAAAGAGACACTTAAAATACATGGTTATTTTTTCCCCGTCAGAAAAGTATGCATTTCAGAAAAATTTACATTTTGGACATTACTCCGAAATTAATTTGTCTACAAAATGAATTGTATACGAAAGAAACTCTTCTCCGAAAGGGACTCTTTTTGAAAGAGACACTTTCTCGAAATGGACTCTTCTTCGAGAGGTACTTTTTCTCGAAATAGTTATTTTCCAGTTAGAGAAAAGTTAATTTCGGAAAATATAAAACTTTCGAGGAAATTTAGCCAAAAAGGACTCTCGCAAAGGAGACACTTCTCAAAAAACGACTTCTCCCGAAGGAGACATTTCCCTGCCATAGAAGGACACTTCTCTTAAAGTCATTCTTTCTGAAAGAGACATGGTTATTTCACTGTTAGAAAAGAATGCATTTCAGGAAAATTTACCTTTTGGACATTACTCCGAAAGAAAATTTTCTACGGAAGCGACTATTCCCGAAAGGAACTCTTTCTGAAAGAGACACCTCCTCGAAATGGACACTTGCTCGATACAGACACTTCCTCAAGAAGGACTTTTTCACGAAATAGACATTTCCCAGTTGGAGAAGAGTTAATTTCGGGAAATATGAAACATCCTCGAGAGGGACTTTTTCTCGAAATAGAGAAGAGACCCTGTTTATTTTGAGGAATTGTTCATATTCAATTGAGTATATGTACGATTCAAGAAAATGTTCACTTCCTCAAGAAGGACTTTTTCTCGAAATAGACTTTTACTAGTTGGAGAAGAGTTAATTTCGGGAATTTTGAAACATCCTCGAGAGGGACTCTTTCTCGAAATAGAGAAGAGACTCTGTTTATTTTGGGGAATTGTTCATATTCAATTGAGTATATGTACGTTTCAAGAAAATGTTCATTTTGGAAAATGTCGATTCAGAAAGGTGCATATTAAGTGTACACAATACTACATTTTGCAATCTATCTCTAAATATCTCAGTTGACTGTCTCAATTATATAAGCGGAAAATTAATACAAAATTTTTTATTTACTTGACATGACTTAAACTCATCAATTTGACTTCCTACGTCAAACATACAGAAATCCTTGCCACTCACATTATTAAGTTATTTTGTCATTGTCCTGAATAGCCTTTCTACTCTTCGTTATATGCTCGTTAAAAATAACAAAATCCCCCTCCTCCGCCCCAACCAAGGACAACTGCCAACATCAGAAATAATGCAGTGTGAGAAGAAAAACGTAAAACGACCGACTAGACGACAGTTGTCGGTATGCGAAATCCTTCGAAAGGCAACAGAAACAATCAAAAAGGAAACCGTTTAACGCATATAAAAGGCAAAAAAGGAAATTCAAAGAAAAAAACACATAAAACAAAAATAATGATGCCAGACCGAAGAAGGAGTTAATTTGCGAAAGGACAATGGGCGTTGAAAGCACTAAAGATGAGTCAGTGAGAAAGTAAGTGAATGTGTCCTTTATTTTATTCCTTTTTTTTAGTGTGCTTTCACTTTGATGCTTTTGCTTTGGCCGCCGGGTACATGCTGCGCAGCACGTCCGGAAGTGCAAATTAAAATTTAAAAGACATTTCATTTCCGGGACAAGTGGTTGGTTGGTTAGTTGGTAGTGTTATTCGACGTACTTGCTGTGCTAATCTTGTCTGGCTCTGTGTTGGGTGTTTACTGCCGCTTTTTTGTTTATTGTCGTTCGTTCATTCTCCGTATCTTTAAGTGTGTCCTGTCGGACGACGTCATTTGGAGCACGTTCTTTTATTTTAGTGCATGTGTCGCAAATTGTCGAACTTTTTTTTTGCTTCATGCGGTTGTCCTCAGGGTGTTAATTGATTTTTATTAACGCGCTAATTAAATTCGACGAAAAGTTGATGCTATCCGGTTAAAATATGTGGTATTTCTAGCCGTGATTCGTCGTATGGCTATGTGTGTGTGTGTGATCCTTGCTGTAGCACGTATCCTGCATCAGCAAGTTCGAGCGAAAACATTTGAATATTTTATGAAGCTATGCTAATTAAATTTGATGCAAGGCAACGCAACGGCTGTGAATGTTGAATTTTGTGGTTCGGAAATTTTGATCAAATTTACTTTGGCATACTTTATGCCAAACAGCATGACACTTGGTCCTAAGGGTATCTCTTCCTACCGCTCTCTGTGCATGTATCAAATTTTGGAATAACTTTAATTTTTTTGACTTTAGTTATTTCTTATAATTATTTTTTGTTTTTCAAAAAACATTTTTTTTTTAATTTCTTTTGTTTTAAAAATATTTTCTTTATATATAACTTTTGTTAATAAAAGGTTGTCATGGCAAAGTATGGCAAAATATGAACGAAAAATAAATATTTTGATTGAAATTTGGTTTGATGTACAACATTCTTCAATATGATGTACATATATATTGTATTTTATGTATTTATTCATTAATATGGTGAAACGTCATTATAAGTACGGCAAAATATGAACGAAAAATAAATATTTTGATTGAAATTTGGTTTGATGTACAACATTCTTCAATATGATGTACATATATATTGTATTTTATGTATTTATTCATTAATATGATGAAACGTATTCTTCACACACACTTCATCATTTTGAAGATTACATTTTCGGTCATTCATCAAATTGATAATGAATTCATAACATTGATGTTTTGTAGTTATCAATATTATGAATTGTTCTTCAACACAATGAATAATGGTTTGAAGAACGAAATTCATCAATTTGTTGATGATTGTTTTTTTTCTGTGTTTGGTCTCTTTTGAATTTTTCAATATCCTGAACATTTCCACTGGCATTGGCAACAAATGGCCCACAATCGCATAATGTACGATTTTCTGCGTAAATCATCAAATAAAAATCAAATCCTTTAGTTCAAAGAAATCACAGTCTGCGACTGCCGTTGGCAAAGATGTTTATCGCAATCGACTCAATAAATCAAGTCAAATGCGTGCGTGCACAACAGCTGAAATGTTTTCGTTTCAAAATCCACTTAAAAAGCGCACAATCACATTGACTAAAAGATATATACTATGTAAATATACAGGACAGAAAGAGAGACAGACAGACATTTACCCCTTTAGCAACATATTTCATACAACTATGCAGTTAAACATGTGGCCCTTCCTTCCGCTTCACCTGCGCATCCTGTTTCTGTTGACTGTAGCTCGCAAGGAACTCAATTAACTGCCGCCTTCCATCCGCAAACAGGACGATAGCATACAAACACACATACAACATAAAGATACATACACACGCAATCATCCACCCACACTCAAGAACATTTGTTGCAATTCCGAGTCCTTGAATCTTTTTGTTCGTGTTGCGCAACATTGTTGCTCCTGGCATGTAGATGTTTGTAGATTGTTTGTAGGTGGTACTGGGCGCACATAACGTATTGGTATTTCTTATATTTTCGAACAATTTCTATTTTTATTTCAACTATTTTTTGTGTGTCTGTGTGACTTTTTTTGTGGTGCCATACCACCTTACATGACGCAGTATCCGTTAGAATTTCAATTCAATTTTCTTTTGCATGCTTCCTGACATTCGTGGGTTTTATTAGAACGTCAATAGCGTTCTATTTATACAGCGAAACAAAATATATATGCACTTATTTTAATTTAATCAAAATATGTTATATATTTAATAAATTAATTAATATAACAAATCGTTTTGTTAAATGTATTAAACATTACAATAGTTTTGCTAAATTTTTAAAAATTGCTATTACCGCTTGTAAATATGTTTTACACTTTTTTTGCTGTTCCAACAAAAAGTTTGCTAATACGGCAAACTACTCATTTTATTTGAATTTCAACCTTTATTTAGTTAAACAATATACATTAATTGTAATAGATTATCAAACTATTCTAATGCATGAGCAGAATTGTAAATTAAAAAATTGTATTTTATTATTATTATTTTAGCAAATTATTTAATCAAAATTACCAAGATCATAATAACAGCAAGTGATTTGCCATATCTACAAATGTCTTGCTTTCATTTCAATAAACAGTATGTTTCAATAACAAATTTTGTAACTATAGCAAACATGTTTTGCTGTATGTATAAAAATGTCTTATTTATTTAAAATTTTTAGTTTGTTTTATTATAAAAAAATGTCATATATTTAATAAATTAATTAATATAACAAATTGTTTTGTTAAATGTATTAAAAATTAAATTTGATTGATTGATATAACAAATAGTTTTGCTAAATTTTTAAAAATTGCTATTACCGCTGGTAAATAGGTTTTACAATTTTTTTGCTGTTCCAACAAAAAGTTTGCTAATACGGCAAACTACTCATTTTATTTGAATTTCAACCTTATTTAGTTAAACAATATATATAAATTGTAATAGATTAACAATATTAAATTAAATTGTATAATTTTATTTAATTATTATTATTTTAACAAATTATTTAATCACAATTACCAAGATGATAATAACAGCAAGCGATTTGCCATATCTACAAACGTCTTGCTTTCGTTTCAATAAACAGTATGTTTCAAAAACAAGTTTTGTAACTATAGCAAACATGTTTTGCTGTATGTATAAAAAAGTCTTATTTATTTAAAATTTTTAGTTTGTTTTATTATAAAAATATTTTTTTTTTCAGTGTATATAAAGTGTTTGTGTATTTAAGGGAAGTTTCTAGACATTAAGCAGCTGATGTTCCACCATCTCCCACAACATTTATTTTGCAGCATCCTTAGTTATTCAGCGTCAACCCAACTTCCTTGCCCCCCCCCCCCACCACCTTTGACATCTTTCAACTTTTTGCGTCTTTTAATGTCTTTTATTATGAAATACTTACGTATTGCTGGCTGTTTATTGTATTTGTTGCTATTTGCACAGGTCCTTCGTCATACTTGGTAGGCACTTGAAGTGAGTCGACTGGGTTCAAATCCTCTTTTTGTCTGCGCACATAAACAAATTATAATTTCAATGAATTGGCACAACGCACATACAACAAGGTTCGTCGTTCAAATATAAAATGCTGAGCACGGAAATCATTAAATAAATAAAGACGACATTTTTATGAGGCATGGATTTTTGTGTGTGTGTTTTTTTTTCTTTTGGTTACCATACACTAAGTAATTGAGGGTGTGTTTTACGCATTGAAGCCAGTTGAGTTTTCAATTATTTTTCGTAAATTGATTGAGGGTTGATTGATGACGAATGTCTTTTCATTTATTTTATGTATATTTGCACTTTGCTTTAAGTATTATAGTATATTAAATGATTGCTGACTTAATTCCGATGAAATGCGGATTAAATATTATTTTTGCTTATAATAGAAATCGTTTCTTTAATTAGGTTTTACCAAATTATTATTAATTGTTATTGATGCATGGGAAAATTTTCTATTATTGGGAAATTTTATGAACTGGACAAATCGAATGTTTCACATATGAATGAATATTAATTAAATTGATTAATTCAAATGATTAGTTTTTATATTTTTGTATAACAATTAAAATATATCGTTAGTGATGCATATTAAAACGTTATCTTTTGCAGTTTATTTTTATTAATTTATAGTAATTGAAAAAAAAAAAAATTATGTTCAACAAATATGTTGAACTATTTAGACGGCATTGCCGGTATCTGTCCATCTATATTTTCGTTTGAAATCACGATATCTCCAAAACGACTTGATAGATTTTAATGAAATTTTGAGTATAATACTTTAGACAAATACTACGAAAATCATGTTAAATATATGTTAAACAACTACACAAAAAATTAAATGATATTTATGAATTCCGTTCTTCAAACCATGATTCATTGTATTGAAGAACCATTCATAATATTAAAGACTAACGACATCAATGTTATGAATGCGATTATAAATATGATGAACGCTTTGAAACTGCCAAAAAAGTGTTCTTCAATATGGGAACTGTATGTGAAAAATACGTTTCATCATATTAATGAACAAATTCATAACATCATATTGAAGAGTGCTGTTTACCAAATATATTATTACCTTTTTTTTTGAAAAAAATTTTTTTTTTTATGAAAACTTTTTTTTTTCAATTTTTTTTTGGAAATTTTTGTTTTCTAAAAACAATTCTCATTTTTGTAGGAAAATTCGTCCATCAATAAATTTATTTTGAAAAAAAAAAATATTAGTTCAACAATCATATTGATATTAGTTCAACAATATTCATCATATTGAATATTATATTTATAAATATTATGAAAATTTTACAATTTTTTTTAATTATTCATAGAAATTATGATTATATTCATCAATATGACGATTCAAATTCATTATATTGAATATTTCTTTTCTCACTATGATGTTTGATAGTATGAATAAGTTCATATATATAATGACTGCATTCATCAATATGTCATTTAATGAACGATACCAATATGATGAATCTGATCTCGACTAACTATGCCTTTAGAAGGTATTGTCTGTTTTTCCGTCTGTAAACACGATAACTCAACATCAACCGAATCGATTTTAACGAACATTTTTACTTAAATGCTTGGGACTAATAGTAAGGCTATGTTTAAAAATAAGCCAAATTGTTTGAATGACAAGCAACTTTTTCCTTCTCAGAGATCGGTCAGTTGTAAATGCTCCACCATGTTCATGTCTTTCCTAATAATGTGAATTTCTAATATGTTAGAAACAATTTCTTCTAAATTTTTGTACTTTCTTTGTCCTAGGGATGTCCATTTTAATAAAATATCGATGTTTTGGACACTATAATACAATACATCGACTTGTTACAAAAATATCGATGTTTTTTATGCATCGAATGAAATTATTGGGTAAATGATTTAAATTTTGATGAATATTATATAAGTTTTTATGTGTCAAATAACCAAAATAAAAAACTTTAAATTAAATAAGTGTTTGACTTGAAATATTTTCTTATTATACCAAATAACACTACACAACAGCGATTCTGCGCAGCAGTCAAGGCAATTTTTGTATTATGTAACACGACGCCCTGATTCCGAAGTTAAAATTTAATAATGTTTCTTTGGATAGGTTTACAAAATATGGGCCAATAATTTTTAAACCGAGGTTTCATAAAGGTGCTCACATATATTTGTAAATATCTCGCGTTCTAAATAACACATATGATCAACTGTTATTTCGAATGAAAGGTAATTGAATATCCAATAAACATTTCTCAGAACATTTTTAAATTGGTTCATTAGTTTAAGAGAACTCGATAGGAGAACTTGAAAAAGCATTTTTTCAACAAAAATTACAAAAAAAATTCATTTAAAAAAATGGAAAAAATATCGATAAAGTAAGATGATACACAAATTTTATTTTTCCAAAATTAGTTCACACTCCTTCGAATAATAAATTGAGCTTTCTATGACAAAAATATATGGGTAATTATGTTGACTAATTCGACTAATTTTCGAACTTAGAATTACTATTATACTAAAATATATTAAAACTAAATTTCATCGCATTCGGAATAGCTGTTTTCAAGTTACCGTGTATAGGCGGACAGACAGACGGTCATATCTAAATTGACTCGGAAAGTGATGCTGATCAAGAAAATATATACTTTTACATACCGGTCATGCCTACTAAGAGGCGCTAATCTATCCTCACATACATTTTCTAACTTGTAACCCATGGGTATACATAAAATTCGATTTTTTTTTAGTTAATAATCAATTGTAATGTTTTCACATGATTTCTTCTGTTCTCAAAATGTATCCATAGATTTCTTTTATTTTAACGTCATTTTCTTCAGAAATGTGCAGGCTAATTTTGGAATCTGTTCATCATTTCGCATTTTCAATATTTCGCCATTTTTTAAATGCATTTTCAAAAAAATGTTACATTTTTCGAGTTCTTCTATAGAGTTCTCTTAAAAAAATGTTTATTGGATATTTAATTACCTTTCATTCGATATTACACTTGGGCATATGAGTTTTATAAAACGCGAGATATTTAAAAATATATGTGACCACCTTTTTGAATGCTACGTACAAAAGTTATTACCCGAAATCTCGTAAATCTATGCATAGATTTTTTTTTAATTCATATTTTCTAATTCTGCGGGTCATTTCCAATAATACAAAAATAATGGCATTTACAGCGCAAACTTTTATTCTCATTTTGTTGTGTAGTGTAATTAAGACGTTGGGAATCAAAAATGTCTTAGTCGAAAAAACTTAGTAGAGAAAACACGGAAACCATATATGCAGCAAATGTTAATTAAAAGTGTTTTATTTCAAATAGAATTTCATAAATAATCAAATTTAATTGAATTTAACTGGTTTCGATTAGCAAATATGAATTTAACTGTGATTCTACATATCAAAAAAAAAAAAAAATACATCGATGTATCGAACGTTCCGATGCTTATATTGCATCGGAAAACATCGATGTATCGAAGCAATATATCGAGTGTTTCTAAAGGGTTTTTCAATAAGAGCCGCTACAAAAGCGGTTTTGGATATCAATGAAATTCATTATTCCTGTAAAAGTACGTTCGATGTATGGAACAGAAGTCCAGACGCTGAACACAATTTTCGACGGTTTTCAAGCATAAATCGGCCGATACTGCTTCAATTTCACGTTCGATATTCGTACGAAGTTCATCAATCGTCGCTAGCTTGTTGGCATAGACCATAGACTTGACGAAGCCCCACAGGAAATAGTCTAACGGCGTCAAATCGCACGACCGAGGCGGCCAATCGACTGGATCATTTCGTGAGATAACACGTTCTCCAAACTTGGTTTCCAATAAATTGAGTGTGGCATTCGCTGTGTGGCTTGTGACGCCGTCCTGTTGGAACCACACGTCCTCCAAGTCCATATCATCAAATTGGGGCGAAAAATATTCGGTTATCATTGAACGGTAGAAATTCCCATTCACAGTAACGTGCCGGTCATGATCATCACGGAAGAAGTATGGCCCAATGACGTCGCCGGCCCATAAACCGCACCAAACCGTAATTTTTTCGGGATGCAATGATGACTCATGGAGTACGTGTGGATTGCTGTCTGAGCAAAAATGCATATTTTGTTTATTGACGAAGCCATTCTGCCAGAAATGAGCCTCATCGCTGAAGATGATTTTTCGAATTTTTACTACCGAATTTCGGTAGTAAATTTTAATAATTTCGATTCGTTGTTGGCTCATATATCTTTCCATCATGAAATGGCAAACCTTACTGAAGAGAAATGTCAAAAGAGTGGCAAGAAATATGACATCGTTTGCTGTCCCTGTCGCTCTACTTTTGTAGCGTCCCTGTTGAAAAACCCTTGAAAACATCGATGTATTTTGGACATCCCTACTTTAAGCAACAATACGAGATCATTAATATTTTAATCAAGGGTTGGTCACTGCTGACTATTACAGTTTAGACTCAACTTAGTATTTTTTGCTTAACATATATCAACATTATTGTTGTGTGTTTGAAACTGAAAAATTATGGTTTAAAAGTAACGGCTTGATTTCAAAAAGTCTAACGATTTTATGTTCAAAAACTATTTAAACAGTAAATTTCTATTCATTTTGCTGTATTGTATTAAGTTTTTAATACTGTCTCGACTAAGTTTCATTTAAGAATGAGTACGATTCGTTTACGGTCACTGATTCTGAATCTTATAATGTTTGTCTGATGTAGGACAACTGATGTGGGATATGTCATTAAACATTAATCAATTTACAAACGTCACACGCGCTACAACTACCAGCAATCTCAATGCAAACTGAAAACTCAATACGTGGTAGATTGCAAAAAAGAACTTTTAAGGATGTGTCGATGAATATGCCAAAAATCGGATTAGGGTAGCAGCAATATAGAGAAACACCAAGTGACTGACATAAAGAAAAAAACGACAAAACAAAAATAAAATAAAAAAAGAAAAAACAAATCAGACGAAAAAATGATCGAGGGAGAAATGGCCAAAAGGCAGAATTATTTTTCTACTGGTTTTACTAAAGCGCATATCTCAGTTGAAATGTTAAAAATTGTGTGTTGCTGTGAAGTGCCGGAGAACTTTTCGAATAGACTAGGTCAGAATAATGCAAAAATGCCAAACGTTGAAAAAGAAAGAAAATAATGAAAAATTGAAAAAAACGAGAATAAAACTTTTTCAACCAGTTTGTTCCTTGCATACTGCATACTATACTCACTAAATACACACACCCACCCACCCACTCAACTCAACTGAATGGCTAGCTCGATCGCTTGATGTCCTTGGGCTGCCGGAAGTGCGGTGTTATTTTCTATTTCCGCTCAAAAGTCTTTAGCGGTCGCTTCTGTGACTAAAGCTAAATAAACTGCAAACGCAAGAAAATTTTTAATTCCGTCAAGAATTTTTTTTTGTTTTCTTTTTAAACTTTTTGCTTTACTCCCCAATACAGTTCAAGTGTCTGCTAAAGTTTTGTGTTGTTTTTTTTTTATTCTCTTATTTTCTGCGTATTAAAAGCGGATTTAATTTCATTTTTTTTTGTATTACTCTTCTGACTGTGGTTTTAATACTGTTTTTATTTTGCGCTGTATTTGTGTTTTTTTTTTTAATTTTTTTTTTGTTTTTTGCAACTTGGCTTTTGGCTCAAAGATTTTTATGCGACTTTAATTTGTTTTACCTTTATTGTTCTTGTTTTTGCTGCTTACTTCTTCTGTCTGTTTTTTGCCTGCTAGGCTATTTTTTATGGTTTTTGTTGTCGCATATTTGGCTACATGCCTTTGGGATTTAGGTTTTTTGTTTCTGTGATTTTGTGACATCTTCTGTTTCGTTTTAGATGCCCGGCCATTAGCTGAGTTTATGCGCTAAACGGCCTGGAAGTAGGCAACGATTTTTTCGTGACGCTTTTTAGGTATTTTGAGTATAAAACGTTGGATTTTTGTTTTTTAATTTAATTTTTTTAAGCTGTTATGCGTTTAGTTTTGTGCTTTTTTCTAAAGTTCTGCTGTTTATAAATTTTTAATATACTTTTTATATATTTGTCTTAATTTTTTATTTATTTTTTGTATTTTTTTAAATTTTCTTTTTACAAAAGCAATTAACAAATGATCACACCGATGATTGATGATGGCATTTTTTTTTGTGTGCTAAATCTCTGCACATTTTGCGCCAGACATAATTTGTGCTGATTTATTGCTCGTTAAGCTTGAACTTGTTTATTTTTTTTTTGTTTTGCTCATGATATTTTTTTAATCTTTTATTCCATTAAATTTTGTAATGCTTTTATTTTGTTAAATATCGATTTGTATATTGTTTTTAATATTTTCTACCTATTCAAAACGATTTTCTGTATAAAGGTCCCCTACATCCATTTTATATACAAAATTTTTGAAAATATTTCTGACAAAAAAAAAATGTTTGTTTGAAAAATTTTTATTTTTTAAAGACATCTATATCATTTACAAATGTAAATCTGAAAACATTAATTGAAATATATAGAAAATATATTTGAAATTCAAAAGACATCACTTGAAATACAGAAATTCCATTTCAAATTTAAAAAAAACAATTTAAATTCCGAAATTCCATTTGAAATTGAAAAGACACCAATTGAAATTCAGAAATTCTATTTGAAATTCAAAAGACATCACTTGAAATATAGAAATTCCATTTGAAATTCAAAGGACATCAATTTTAATTCAGAAATACCATTTGAAATTGAAAAAGACAACAATTGAAATTCAGAAATTTTATTTGAAATTCAAAAGACATCAATTGAAATTCAGAAATTCCATTTGAAATTCAGAAGACATCAATTTTAATTCAGGAATTCCATTTGAAATTCAAAGGACATCAATTGTAATTCAGAAATACCATTTGAAATTGAAAAAGACATCAATTGAAATTAAGAAATTCCATTTGAAATTGAAAAGACAACAATTAAAATTCAGAAATTCCATTTGAAATTGAAATTCTGAAATTCTATTTGAAATTCAGAAGTCATCAATTGTAATTCAGAAATTCCATTTGAAATTCAGAAGACATCAATTGTAATTCAGAAATTTTTATTCTGAATTTTAAATGTAAATTTCTGAATTTCAAATAGAAATTTCTGAATTTCAAACGGAAATTTCTGAATTTCAAATAGATATTTCTGAATTTCAAACGGAAATTTCAGAATTTCAAATAGAAATTTCTGAATTTCAAATGGAATTTCAGATTTTCAAGTGATGTATTTTAAATTTCAAATGAAATTTTTGAATTTCAAGTGATGTGTATTGAATTTCAAATGGAATTTCTGAAATTCAATTTTATTGTACAGTTCAATCTCTAATAATTATTGCCGATCTTTAAAAGCTTGACCTCAATTTAAGTTCGCAGCCTATGCTTTGCTCTCTTTCACTCCCATTGTCTCTCCCATCGCAGCCTTTTTACCCAACTCCTTTATTTTCCACTTGATTATCTGCTGAATTTACTGTTCATTGCCGCCACTTAATGCCAAAAATAGGCTGTGTCTCATTAGGCATTTATCAAAGTCAGACACATGCCACACAGCATCCTTTACAACGACAGCAGCAGGACGCATCCTCTTTAACTTGAACGGCAGCAAAAATACTACATCACAACCTCATCAACATCATCATCATTAAATTATAGACTCAACATCACTAGCACCCATTAATTGCCAAACCCTGACGTCACTGCAGCCATAAATTGCCGCACAATTTAGTTACTCCTCAATTTATTCCACTGTTTTATCATTTTCTTCTTCAATATCTGCTTAGTTTTCTTCTGTTTCTTGTAAGGGCCATTTACTTTTGCTCATAAAACTTAACAAAACTTTTGCTCAAAATCAATAAAATAAATCTAAAAAAAAAACGTAAAGAAACTTTATAAAAACTTGCATTTACTTGATTAAATTTGCCTCATAACAGCTTTGGCTCTTTCCTCGTTAACAGCCAGCCCGACAGCCTTTCAAACTTGAAGCAATTAACACACAATTGTTAACCTCACCCCGCATCCTACACAGCCATGAGTCCTCCAACCCAACCACCTAGTATAATCATCTATTTTATTTTCCGTATACTTCTCTACTACATATACCACGCCACCCCACTCATTGACAAAGCCAAAAGCAACAAAGTTAAAGAATTAATCCTTAATTAAAATTTCTTTCACTGTCGAGTTACGCCAACTAATTGGAGAATGAGTTTGTATAAAACTCATAAAAGAACAGCAGTCAAAGTGGGTATACTTTAGTAGCTTAGATACAGTTTAGTACCTGCATAGCAATGCCAATAGAATAGAATTACAATAAAAACAAAAGAAGAAAAAACAGCAACAGCAGTTGTAGCAGCTACTAATAAAATAGTAGTTGCTACGAGTACCAGCAGCAGTAGTAGTAGTAGGGACTAAAAAGGCATAAAAGTGCTCAGGTAAAACAAGCGGAAAATTGCAAATAATAGCAATGTTTCAAATGTATTTTTGAATTGTGGGCACTAGGGGTTATGGAAATGGCTGATGACTGTATTTCCGAAACTCAAAGGGTTGTAAAGACATCGTGTTTTCGAAAAGGGTGTCTTTAAGGTTAATAATTAATCATTTAAAGCATAAAGTGATGTGTTAGGGTTTATTATAATTTGATTTTAAATTGTTTGTAATATGATTTTAATAATTTACATTATGGATTCAACTAATTCATTACTTTCTCTAATTTTAGCATATATTTGAAGAATACTTCTATTTAAAGAAAGTCGTTCTTGCAGCTCAGAATATACTGGTAAGTTTAAAGAGATTTAAATATTGGTTTTACTCGAAATATCAAGTTGCATGTTCGATAAATATTACTCCCTATTCGTATAAAAATCACATTTCTGAAAATTCGCGAATAAGTCAAATCCTCTGAGTAGTCATATGTGGGGAATATAAAAAATATCGTATACCTAAATGGAAAATTGAAATATGGGAAGGTGGAAAATTCTCTCCCGAAAATTCTCCATGACAAATTTTACTTCGATACAATTATTCTTCGCCGGAAAATGTTCCCGTGATCGGACATTTCTTCAAATTTTCAATAAGGAAAAAACAAAACACTCGTTGCTGAGTGTAAATTATGTAATAAATTATAACCATTCGTCTATCCTATTGATAATTAAAATATAGAGAAAATACTTTACCAGAATTCTCCTTCAGACAATTGTTCATCGGTCAATTTTAACGAGACATTCTTCTCCGAAAAAATTCATCTTGTATTTAACGAACATTTTCTTCAAATCAACGATTTATTTCTTCAAATAAAAGAAATTTGTGTTAACGTGAAAGAATAATTTTGAATGGAGTCATATTACCTCAACCCATTTGTATACCGTATTGGAAATTTCAAATATAAGAGAGTCAGACAATTTTTCCCCGATAATTCTACAAGAAAATTCTTCCCAGAATCAATCTTCTTCGGACATTTCAGTATCGGCCGATTTATGCTTGAAAACTGTCGAAAATTGGGTTCTGGACTTCTTTCTGAAAGCGTGCCCGTGGTGGCAATGCAAAAGAAATCGAGTTACATACATAATGGCATCGAACGTACTTTTACAGGAATAAAGAATTTCATTGATATCCAAAACCGTTTTTGTTTTGTAGCGCTCTTATTGAAAAACCCTTTACTTCCGAATTCAATTATTGCCCGATCAATTCACATTTCTAAACATTAATAAACAATTAAAATACAACACACCGAGAATTAGTGAAACCATTACGTGATTATACCCTTATTTGAAAATTCAAATATAGACAGTCGAACAATTCTTCCCTGACAACAAACTTCGAGAAATCTTCTTCGACAATTCGACTTCGACAATTATTCACTGGAATTTTGTCGTGACAATTCTTCTCCGGAACAATATTTCCCCAAGACAATACTTGCCTGAGACAACAATTTCCCAGTTAATTTATTGATTTTCGAGCTAATGCTTTCTCAATCATAGATCGGGGTTTGCTACATTTGAGTATAGCATTTTAAAAATGTCTAATTATATCGTAATTCCATATGTAGCGCCAAATTGAGTTGTGGCTATCTCAATAACTTTGGAACTATTAAAGATATCGGGACCAAAATTTGACACAATATTAAATCGAATACCGGGAACTATTTTTTCGACTCGAGTTATGCCCTGGGCTTACAGAATTCATCACCTCTTCTGTGAGTTCTTTTCCGAGACAATAGACAGGATAATTCTTCTTATCGAAAATGTTCATACTCTTATACTCATACTCTAGCAGAAGAAACATAATCGATAGAATGTATATGGGCGAAACTTGAAACTCATTTTTATGTGTAATATTAATACTAAAGAAATTCAGTAGATAATATATTCAAAAATCCATTAATTTTTATGTTAAAAATGGTTCCTCGGAATACTGCTTTTGGAAAACTACAAAATTCGTTCAAAATATAATACGAAATATCCAACATTTGAGTAAACGAGTTTGAATTGATACTACAATATCAATAATTTTTACCAACTCGTCAAAATCATCGCGATGATAAGTGAATTTCTGGAAATACGATTTCGAATTGATTCTACTATACATATTGTTACGGAAAGAGGTAATTTGCTCCTCTGCGATAGATTACAGGAGATGCAAGACAATTCAGCGTACGGAATCAATGCGTTAGAAAGAGATGGAAGACCATTCAGAGCACTGAGATAGTGTGCGAGAAAGAGATGGACGATCAGCGCATAAAAAGACATGAGTGCGAATGAGATGCAAATAGTATACAGCATTCACGAATAGTGGAGAATCTTCTCGAAACGTGTCGAAGCAAAACCTGGTGAAAAATGAGTTTCTGGAAATAGGATTTCGAATTGATTCTATACAAATAATTGATAATACAAATAATGTTTACAAAATTGTAAAACTTTGATTGGAAATGTTAATACACGAATAGAAATGAGCATTTTTTTTAAATACACCGTACAAAATGTACATTTTGGGAATACCATGCAGCTTGAATGTTTTAATAAGTTAAAATACACTGGTAATGTCATTTGTCGTCGTATTAATTAAAATTAACAATTCCATTGACACAAGTCACGCGTAGGATTGCGTCTTCCAAACAGTATTCCAACCATTAAAACATTTACTCCACAACTCTTTACCACTCATCCTGCTGCTCGAATGTTGGTGGTGTTGCTGCTTGATGATGGCTTCTTTTTTATATGCTTTATGCCTATTTCATATCTTCCTTCCTGCTTTAATGCCGCTTTTCCTGCATCCTCGTGCATTCATCTTTAAACGAGTGACTCAATTAATGATGTCGACAAAATGACGATGACGACAACGACAGCAAAGACTGTCTGTCTGTCAGTCAGTCAACTCGTAAATTACAGCAGAAGCCGATAAATAAACGAATTCATGAAGCGAAACAGCACTAAGAAACGAAGTGATCGCGTGCGACAGAGATGACAATAGTGACAAACATTGTGCAAAAGAATGAAAGAGAGCGAACGAGCGAGCGAGCAAGCGAACAAATTAAATGAGGAATAAATTTGCTGATGTAAATTTTAATGACTTTTAAAACGTAATGAAAGTACGTAACGTAACAACGTGCATTATATGCAACAAATACACAACGACAGCAGTTACTCGGTGTTGAATTTACCGTAATGATAGTAGCAACAACAACAATGAGAACGAGACTATTAGCAACAGTAGTAGCAACAACTGCTATGTTGCTGCTGGTCTTTAGAACTCAGACCTTATTTTTTTTAAATGCGTGGGTTGAGAACTGGCGTTGATGGGTGGTTCGGACAGGACGAATAATTAGTTTAATGAAGTGCTGTACACGGCGAAAAAGGAAATGGAAAAAGGAAGATAACGAAAAAGAGAACGAGCAAAAGTTGAGCATGGAACTCGTAGAAAGTGGAAGGATTTTTATTACTTTTTGTATTTTAATGAGTTTATTTTATTGTGGAAATTTAATTAGATTTGTATTATGCATGTTTGTCAGTTGAATTTTATGTAAGCGCTGAAATTGCTGGATGGATTTCTGCGAAAGCAATTGTAAAATTATTTAAAATTCGAATTAAACGAGTACAAAGCGATGTAAAATGAATTAAGCATTACAAAACAAGACACAAATTTCACATACAACATCGATTTTTCATACAAGCTAAAAATTAACTTCTAAAAGTATGGAAGAATTCTTCTGGAATGCAAAATCATAGAGTTGTATTAAAATACCAAATTTCCTGATTACACTACTCAACAAAACGAGACAAAATGTTTGCCATGGACATCTTCTATATCAATTTTATATAATTCGCGGTTGCTGATTTTGACTGCACACTCAGTTTTTTTATATTACGTAACGTTTTTAAGAAAATTGCTCTCGAAAGAAAATTGTCCATTTCAACCACTTTTTAGAATTCAAAAAAAAAAAACAGTCCCTTACAAAAACAGTTTTCCAAAAAACTGTAAACACAATTTTTCTTACAATTGTAAAGACTAATTTCAATATACTATTAAATACTATTATTCCGATAGGTTTTTAAGATATTTGAATCTAAACTCAAAAAATATTGATTTTATTTGAGACTATTTTTTTAGAATTTTGGATCTAATGATAAATAAGAAAATGATTTATGGTTATGTTGTACACAGTACAAGCTAACGACAAAAATTACAAAAATGTTTTTATCGGTTCTCATTTTTAAAATATGCCCTATCACCACAGTTTCCGTATAAAACTGTTTAGATTTAAAATGCTTTTATATATTACATACAAATGACTGAAAATAATAATTAATAAAATACGAAAACGTGCATAAAAACATAAACAAATATTTGAATACAAAGAATTTATTTTTATGTTTATTAAATAAAACAAAAATAATAAGCACGATTTATTACTTATGAATTCCACGAAATTATTTTTTGCAATATTTAAAAATAAAAAAATGTAAAGTGTAAATTATAATAAAAACATGTTTTCGTACAAATGTTAAGAATATTCGTCTTGCTTCTAAGAAGTATTTGTCGTGATTTATTTTATGATGATTCTCATAAATCTTTCGTGCGTTTAAATGCTTGTAAAAATCATTAAAGCCGCGGTAGCTTAGTAGTTAGTGCGTTGGACTGCGAGTCGAAAGGTCCCCGGTTCAAGCCAGGACTGGGGCTAACAACATCTTTTCATAGAAACATTTTTCTATACCGCGCATCCTCTCGGCAGTAAATGGCAAACCTACGAGAGTAAAAACATTGCATATGAAAAGCTCTCACCCGCCGTTCGGATTCGGCAATAAACTGTAGGTCCCACCACTTTGAGTACAAATATAACACGCACAGTTCAAAATGGTGATCGAGCTCGGCCGAAGTTCTATACAGGACTGTAGAGCCAAACTATTATATTATTATACTAGCTGGACCCGTGCACGACTCGTGCCAAGATTTTGTGAATTCATAGGTATAAAGCGATTTTATTAATATAAAAAAACAATTATTATTATTTTATATATCAGGGGCCCGTGCTTCGCTTTGGAAGTTTTTATTGGTTTTATAAATGTAGTAACCAAATAATTCTCCGCCAAAACAACTTTTCTCAAAGACAATTCAGACAGTAGAATATTTCGCCGTAGAATTCTTCGCCGTAAAATTCTTCCCCATAGAACGCTTTACCGTATAATTCTACCCGATAGAACTCTTCCCGGTAGAACTCTTCCCGGTAGAATTCTTCCTCGTAGAGTTTTTCCCAGTAGAATTTTTAGTGTAGTTAGTTTTAATGTGGTGAGTTTTAGTGTGTTGAATTTTTAGTTTAGTGATTTTTTAGTGTGTTGAGTTTTAGTGTGGTGTGTTTTAGTGTGGTGAGTTTTGGTGTGGTGAGTTTTAGTGTGGTGAGTTTTAGTGTGGTGAATTTTTAGTGTAGTGAGTTTAAGTGTGTTGAGTTTTAGTGCGGTGAGTTTTAGTGTGTTGAGTTTTAGTGTAGTGAGTTTCGATGTGGTGAGTTTTTAGTATGGTGAGTTTTAGTGTGGTGAGTTTTAGTGTGTTGAATTTTTAGTGTGGTGAGTTTTAGTGTGGTGAGCTTTATTGTGTTGAGTTTTAGTGTGGTGAGATTTAGTGTGGTGAATTTTGGTGTAGTGAGTTTTAGTGTGGTGAGATTTGGTGTGGTGAGTTTTAGTATGGTGAATTTTTAGTGTGGTGAGTTTTAACGTGGTGAATTTTATTGTGGTGAGTTTTAGTGTGGTGAGTTTTAGTGTGGTGAGTTTTAGTGTGTTGAATTTTTAGTGTGGTGAGTTTTAGTGTGGTGAGCTTTATTGTGTTGAGTTTTAGTGTGGTGAGATTTAGTGTGGTGAATTTTGGTGTAGTGAGTTTTAGTGTGGTGAGATTTGGTGTGGTGAGTTTTAGTATGGTGAATTTTTAGTGTGGTGAGTTTTAACGTGGTGAATTTTATTGTGGTGAGTTTTAGTGTGGTGAGTTTTAGTGTGGTGAGTTTTAGTGTAATGAATTTTAGTTTTTTGTTTCATCTTTTTAGATTGTGTATGGGCTGAGTTATGTCGTTTTGAAAGTTAGTTTGTATGGGAGGTACCACGCCCCTTTGTCCAATCCCGCCCATATAAAGCCTATGACACCCTCCGGACTCCATAGTAGCATGGTGCAAAATTTCAGTTAAATCGGTTCAACGGTTTAGACGTGATGCTGGAACAAACAGACAGACCGACAGACTGACAGACGGACCAAGAGTTTTATATATATAGATTATATTAAAAATCATTAAATATTATTTATTGTTCGAAAAAAAAACTTCTTAACGCCACTTTTGGTCATACGAATGTTAACCAATAATCAAACTTCAAAAATTCCTCGTATTTGTATTTCCAAAATTTCATAATTCAAAAAAATCTTTTTAAAAATCTTTACAAAATGACATAAAAACTCATTATTTATGTGATTTTATAAAGATTAATTTTGTATGAATATAGAAATAGCTCTATGGAATCGTTGTAATAGTTTTTACTATTAATATTAATTTCCATAACCCAGATTGCTATATATTAATGCCATTAAAGATTTTGAACACTCTCACTCGGAAAAAAATTTCATTAAATATCATAAAAATTGGTCAATAGCACAATTATTGATTTAATAGTATACACATAATAATGATTATCAAATAAAATCAAATGAAATTTTATAGTTTTTTGTAGTATTTGCCATTAAATACTACAAAAAACTATAAAATGTACAGATTAAACTATTAATTTATACTATTGACTAACTTTAATAGTAAAAAAAACTATTAATTATATGGTATTTTTTTCTGAGTTCAACAAATGCCCTTTTTATTAGGCGGAGTATGTCTAAAAAGACAAAATCTCACAAAAATATTGCTTGTAAAATTTAAATTAGAACTCAAAACCTTTTTAATGATGTCTAGAACACGTTCAAAAAATGTCAGAATTCTCAGTATTTAATAAAATAGTTTTATAAAGAGTTTACTAAAATGTCCGAATTTATGTTTGTGTGTTTAGTGTCATTACAAATTACCGAATAATTAATTTTCAATAATTTAAATAAACATTTAAAATATTTGTTATAATTCTGTATAATACCTACTTGAAAGATAAAAACTATTTATCAAATATCATGCAAATTGCTCACATTATTATCATTATTATTTTTTTTTTAACTAATTGTAATTATTTTAAATTACCATTTAACACACACACACATTCGTATTAAGCCCCACAGTCAACATGCAAGGACGATGAAAAGAAAGAGCAGGGCGGCCACAAAGTTTCATTTATTTGCACATTTGATTCAGTTTTAATGTGGCAAAAGTTGTTGAAAACGTTTACGGCGGCTTCATTTCATTTGTGTGCAAATTGTACAAATACAGACACATTTACACCCAACGGGAAAAATGTGGTATAAATTATGTTTTTTTTTTAAAGTGGAAATTTATCCGAGTGGAAATTTAGTTCACGATGCAATCATTGTCTGATAAGTCTGTCGGATTTCAAATAAGATAATGATCAGGGGTTCATATCAGTGCCTGATTCAAAACGTGACGCTATTCAAAGTTGCTATCCTAATCAGGGTTGTCTTATCGTATTTTGATAAGTGATGGATGTAAAATAAGTCTAACCTTAACTACCCGAATAGAAATTTAGCTCAGGATCAAATCATTGCCTAATCGGGATTAACTGATTTCAAATAATGTAATGATCAGGGGTTCACAACAGTGCCTGATTTATTCAAAACGTGACGCTATTCGAAATTGGTATCCTGATCACGTTGCCTGATCAAGCTTCCTGATCTTACCCTTATCCTAAACTTATATCAGACGATGTATATTTAATTTCTTCTGAAATTGATTTTATTAAATTCGAGTCCTTTCAAACAAAAAATAGTTTTGTGAACACGCAAAGTTGTCTCAATATGTTTTGCAATGACAAAAAGTCAAGGTTTTTAGTCTAAATGACAAATTTAATATTTTTAGAAATGCCTTTGTACTTTTTTTATTCATTTATGCTTATCATTTATTTATTAGAATATTTTATTTTATTATAATAATGTTGTTACCCAATTTTATTATACGATTTCATATTAGATTTTTTCATAAATGTCAGTTCAGGTTCCAATAAGTACACTATAGAATATGTTTCTTTCGGAAGTGTGGATCAGGTTTCTTTACGTGGATTTGAAATTACTATTACCCTATTCGACATTGATAAGAATCATTTCAGGTGGCATTTGGTAGGGATACTTTATCGTATTTTGATTAGGGATGGATGCGAAATAAGGCTAATCTTAACCAATTTCGACTCGGGTAATTTACAATCGAGTAGTTCAGGATGAGATCATTGTCTGAACAATGTTGCATTTCAAATTTTTAAATATGTTGAAGATTTGAATTTTAGAATAATTTTGTTACCTACCCAAATTTATTATTAATATATCATAATTATGTTGTTTATAAAATGCTTTTAATGACAACCATCAGATTACAATAATGCGATTTCGAAGCTGATTATTTCATTCAGAAGTGTGAGATCAGGTTCAGTTAAGTAGGCTTTAGATCAGTATTCTGCATATGGGTTGGAACCGGTTGTCTTATGTGGAACTTTGGTAGGGATGCCTTATCGTATTCTGATCAGGGGTGAATGTGAAATTCAAAAGCGCATGGGTTTTTTCCCGTTGGGCTATTCAAAATACAACGCAGTCTGCGTCGCAATTAAGTGCGAATAAAACAGTTCGCCATTTTGTGTCGAAAATAATGACTAACTTTGCAACTTTAGCAACATTTAATTGCGATTCGCGTTGTTAAGTTGTTGCATTGCATTGCGTTGCGTTGCTCGACGATGAAGTCAAATTGAGTGGCTGCTTTGGCCGTGTAACAGAAGGTCACAGGGGCGGCAATGTATGGCGCCGACTGTGCGCCGTGGGTTATGCTATATAATATTTTTAAAACGTTTTCTATTTTTACTTTTTGCTGTTTGTTTTGCACATGAAAAGTTATAATTTATGCACTATGCATGTTGTTGGCGAAGTTGTTGTTGCCGCTGCTGTTGTTTCAATAATGTTGTAGTTGCTCCTTTTTATGTTGATGATGACGTTGCTGTTTTTTTTTTTTTTTTTCTTTCAGTGTAAATAATGACTGCATGCTGCAGTACAATTTAGCAACCAGTTGTGAAATTAATTTAAATGTTTTTAGTTTTTTTTTTTCATTTCATCTCTTTTTTGTGCTTCCGACATTCACTCGACTTGTGTTACCTGGCACAGGATTATAAAAAAATGTGTTCTACAAACAATTATTAAAAGTTCCGAATGGTGTTGGGGTTTTTTTTTATATATATTTGAAGGTCCTGATTAAAGTGGCAAATTGTGTCATGACAACTATTTTTTTGGTATTATTTGATAATTTTAATTCGCAATAATAAATTATGATAAATCATACTTAGGTGGTAAACATTTAATGTGCTTCCTGCAACAGAATACATCTTCTATTTAAAATATATTTTAAAGATTTATAAAACGCTTAAATTTTATATTTTTTTAATTTGTTAAAGTTTTTAAATTTTTTTTTCATGAGCAAATAAAAAAAATACATTTATACCCAGCCAACCATACAATATTATATGGAAATTGAAACGGTATGGGCCTATAGATTATCGTTTTCAATAATCTAGAATGATCAAAGGTCAGAAATAAAGGTTAACCTCCTGAATAACTCTCACTAAATAACATTTAATAAATAAATTGGCGATAAACCAAAAATTAAAAAAAAAAAGAAACCCTTATATTCGGTATCAGTCTGTGAGAAACCTTTATTTTTGAAACATTCCGTTTTCGGTCTGAGAGAAACCTTTATTGTTGAAAAATTGCAATTGCGGTTGAGCAACGAGAGATATAAAAGTTAACAAAATATTTTTCTCATTAATAATTTTTGAAAAGCTGAGAAGCATTGATGTACAATTCTCTTTTCAGATGACTTCTAATATTTCTGGAGTACTGACTAATTGTATTTATTTTAGATTAAAAAATGTTGGTACACCCAGAAAAAATACTATATAAATAATAATTTTTTACTATTAAAAATAGTCTATAGGATAAATTATTATTTTAATCGGAAAATACCATTAAATACTAGAAAATACCATGACATTGCCATTGATTTTATATGAAAACATTTATTTTTTGTATACTATTAAATCAATAATTCTCCTATTGACCAATTTTAATGGTATTTGAGGGAATTTTTTTCTGGGTGTATATAAGTAAATAAAACCATAAAAGTCATAATTTAAAAAAAATGTCGAAATATCGTAATAAAATATTTGATCGACAAAAACAACAATGTTCGATAATTGTTAAAAACATTTTTGGGCCATTTTTGAATCACGTGAATCGAATTTTGATGACTCTGTATTGACTTCCTTTTGTTTATAAAGTTTAGTTTGTTCCATAGGTTCGTTTGGGGTCCCGTTGTTATTCGAGTTATAAATGTAGTAACCTTTTTTTTTTGGTACCTATCGAACCTATGGAATAAACTAAACTTTATAAACAAAAGGAAGTCAATACAGAGTCATCATGTTTAGTTGAATTGAAAATAGTTGCTTCAAAAATAGTTGTTCCCAAAGTCAATTCATCCCTGGTAAATTCTACACTGGACTATTCTTTTATTGATAATTCTTTTCCAGAGATATTTTTTCCAGGGACAAAATTCTCAAAGATTTTAAACGAATTCTTCACCGGAGAATTATTCTTCGAGGCAATGTTTACATTATTATATGTACATCGAAGGTCTTTCATATTTCCATCCCCGTTTAAAATTGAGATCCCTAACAATATTATTGTGTTTTAAATATGTATGTTGTATTAGAGGTGCCTCGCTCGGTCGACCAATCTCACCATTATATATAAATGAAATATGTATTTTTATGCATTCTGAAAACAATAGCAAAAAAACACGTGATTTAGTGTGATTCACGTAAATCACGCGTGATTACGCGTGATTGTGATTAAATCTTAATTTTACTCACGTGATTGCGAGTGTGAGGAAAGCAAAAAAGGCCGTGAGTGAGTGTGCGTGATTAGAAAAATTCTTTCGTGAGCGTGAGTGAGTGTGAGTCAAAACTCACTCACGTGCCCATCTCTAGTCGAAATCACCATTTTACAAAAAAGAACACAAAATATATTCAACAAAAACAATGTTCGAAAATTTTGGAAAAAAAAAATGTTAAAAAAATGTATGGACAACAAAACAACCAATGGTCAAATCGCCAATTTCAAAAAAAAAAAATTTTTTTCAAAAAAAAAAAAGTTCGAAAATTTATAAAAAAAAAATTATAAAAAAAAATATAAAAAAAACTATAACAAAAATAACGCGATTGTCGAATCACCATTTTCAAAAAAAAAAAATATTCGACAAAAAAAAGCAATGTTCAAAAATATTCAAAAAAAAAAATTATGTTAAATTTTAGGACGACAAAAAAACGCATTGGTCGAAATCACCATTTTCCAAAGAGTGTTTATGTTTCTCCAAGTAACAACCCTATAAATGAGACCAAAATTCAACAAAAACAATGGGAAAAAAACGAGTTGGGAAAGTTAGGTCACATGGGTAAGTTCGGTCACATGGGGCGGATTTTTATAGTCGGTCGGGCCCGACTATGGAATACCCTACACCTTTTGTGGGGATATTAATGTTGGATATTTAATTGCATACCTTTTAATTATGCTGAACCTCCCCACCCTCAGAATATTATTCATATATCAGAAATTTACGTCTTATATCCCCATAAATTAAAAAAATTAAATTGGGCGGACCACGCCTATATTTAAAATTTTGAAGGCTAATATTTCATAGATTTGATTTTAATAATTTACGGATCAAATTTCCACTATGAAAACCAGGGAAATAATGAAAAAAAAAAGTGGGCGGATCACGCCCATTTTTGGACCACATATTTTTAGGTAAATTCTAACAATACTTTTTAAATTTTATAACTATATCTTGAATACTTTTCGAGTTATTAGTTCCGAAAGAGTTATAAAAAAGTGACTTGTATGGGAGGTGGGCGTGTCCGTTGACCGATTTGGCTCATTGGCACGAATTCGAATTTCGGTAGTAAATTTAATAATTTCGACTCGTTGTTGGCTCGTATATCTTTCCATCATGAAATGGCAAACCTTACTGAAGAGAAATGTCAAAAGAGCGGCAAGAAATATGGCGTCGTTTGCGGTGCCTGTCGCTCTACTTTTGTAGCGTCCTTGTTGAAAAACCCTTGAAAAAAACTTTTGTAGCGCTCTTATTGAAAAACCCTTTATATTCAACAAAAACAATGTTCGAAAAATTTAAAAAAAAAAATAGTAAACAAATTTTACAAAAAAAAAAAAATATTCAACATTTAAAATTTTGTTTGGACTACAAAAACAACGCAACGGTCGAAATCACTATTCGAAAAAAAAAAATTATTGAAAAATATTTTCCAAAAAAAAAAAAAATTCGACAAAAATTTTCAAAAAAAAAATTGTTAACCAATTTTAAGACGACGCATTGGTCGAAATCACAATTTTCCAAAAAGTTTTTATGTTTTTCCACGCAACAACAAATAAATTCCTATAAATGGACCAATTTAGTTTTTTTTTTAAATAAAGGTTTTCATATAACTCTCAACAAAAGACTTTTCTTTTTTTAAATAAAAAGTATATCTCAACCAAAAAACCGCTTTATTTTTTTTTAATGAAAAATATCTCTCAACAAAAATCCCTTTATATTTTTTGAAAAACAAAATCTCTAAGTTCGCGATGAATGAAGTTCAGTTCCCTAGTAGAGATTATCGAGAACTTGTCCTTGTCCTTGATTATGTCATGATAATTTTTACAACAATAAATTAAACTTCTTTTAGATAATCAATTAAAACACAGTAATTTTGTATTAGGTAACTTGCCACATGTCTACAAATTACTATTTAAATTTCTCCAATAACTCGCGTAGCATTCAAATAGTTTTGTGTTTAATTAATCGTCATTCAATGTCTGTCATATATTCACAGCTTAAAAGCGTTATGTACACAAATCAACCCAAACACATGCAGAAAAAAACCCATATTAAACACACAATCGCACGTGCTGTGATTAGTAGTTTTTCTGTATTTCTGTTTTTCATTTTTAGTATTTTCATTTCTGCGAATGTTTTGCACACTGCAGACGCAATTTTGTTGCCACCTTCTGCCAGACTGCGTTGCATGCGTATGCAACATGCTGTTGCCAACAACAGTCGCCGCCACTCAGTCAGTTGGTTAGTCAGACTGTCGACCTGGTACAAAAAAAAAATCAAAAAACAAAAAAAAAAACACCGCCCTCTTCCCACAGCAACCTCTCCGCTGCAACACTTTGTGTTTTTTCCGGCAACACATATTTTGCATAAAAGTTTTTAATTGATTTTCAAACATTTTTATGCATGTGTTAAAAGTTTTATTTTGAACAACGATTTTTATTCACATTTATTTGTGAATGCCAAATTCATTTTTATTTAGATTTTAATGAATTTTATATTTCAATAAAGCTTTTGTTTACTATTTTTAAAGTGCTTTTAAAATAATTAAAAATATCAAATCAATAATTATTTCTTATAGTAAAATGGAATGCTTAAAATGTTCCTTGAATTCCGTCTTAAAATGCATCATTTCCAACTATCGGAATTATTGGTATTGAAATTTCAATACAATCGAATGCCTCGAATGTTTAACGAATGTATTTGCAAATGTAGTTGTTTTTACTACATAGATTAGTAGTTTTGCTATACAAAACTACATAAATTTACTATATTTCTATACAAAATTGTACATCATTTCTACTTTGTATTCATAAATAATAAAATGTAACAATAACATAACAGAAAATAAACATATTTTGTATTTATTTTTACTTATATTTTTTTTTAAATGTCGTAAAAATTTAAAAAATATGCTACAATGCGATACAAAGAGAAGAGGTGGGAAGAGAGACGTCTTTTCAGGCGTAAAAAAAGCGAGGCAGTAAGACGTGAGTGTGAGGAGATTGAGATGCATGGGGACAGGAATGAGGCTCGAAAATTCTTCGAAAAAATAAGACGCCTAGCCGGAGGTTCAAAATCCGGAGCCTCTTCTTGTAAAGATGAGAACGGAAATCTAGTGACAGATATCCAGAGCACACTGAAAATATGGAGGGATCACTTCTCTAAACTGCTGACCGGTGATGATGACCGCAATTCCACCGATAGAGAAGTAAACCCTGCAACCCCAGTACTTGATGACGACGTTGAGATTCCGCCACCCGACCATGACGAGGTCAGAACAGCCATTGCTCGGCTGAAAAACAACAAAGCCGCAGGTGCTGATGGCCTGCCTGCTGAATTGTTTAAGACCGGAGGCGAAGAGCTAATAGAGAGCATGCACGAGCTCGTAAGCAGAATATGGTCGGATGAAAGCATGCCAAGTGACTGGAACCTCAGTGTACTCTGCCCAATCCTATCTGCGCCAACTACCGTGGGATCAGCCTACTCAATATCGCATACAAGGTTCTATCGAGCGTATTATGTGAAAGACTGAAGCCCATCGTCAACAGACTGATTGGACCATATCAGTGCGGCTTCAGACCTGGAAAGTCCACCATAGACCAGATTTTCACATTGCGCCTAATCCAGGAAAAGACCCTAGAAAAACAGATCGATACCTACCACCTATTAGTCGACTATAAAGCCGCCTTCGACACTCCGATAAGGGAACGATTATACGCCGCAATGTCTGAGTTCGGTATACCTGCGAAACTTATATGGCTTTGCAGGATGACCCTGAGCAACACACGTTGCTCAGTGAGAATAGGAAAAGACCTCTCCGAGCCATACCGAACGAGGTTTCAGACAGGGTGCCTCCTTATCGTGCGACTTTTTTAACTTATTGATGGAGAAAATAGTTCGAGCTGCCGAACTCCGTCAAAGCGGCACTATCCTCAACAATAGTGTCATGCTGCTCGCATATGCCGACGATATTGATATCATTGGCAGGAACATACGAGCAGTCAGCGCAGCATTCTCCAGATTGGAGAAAGAGTCGCGTCGAATGGGTCTAGCGGTGAACGAGGACAAGACGAAGTTCCTTGTGTCAACAAGCAAAAAAGAGTCCGTGCGTCTTGGACAAAAAGATGATTTTGTCACCCACAAGTTCGACATTGTGAAGGACTTCGTCTATCTGGGATCTTGCGTAAACAGCAACAACGACGTCAGCCTGGAGATCAAACGGAGAATAACTCTTGCCAACAGGTGCTACTTTGGGCTCAGTAGGCAATTGAGAAGCAGAGCCCTCTCTCGCCGGACAAAAATAACGCTCTACAAGTCACTCATCATGCCCGTCCTACTTTATGGTGCAGAAACATGGACGTTGGCCTCCACCGATGAGAGAGTACTGGGAGCGTTCGAGAGAAAGATTCTCCGTAAAATCTTTGGCCCTATCTGCTTTGCTAACGAGTATCGAATCAGGATGAACCACGAGCTGTATGAGTTATTCGACGACATTGACATAGTCAAGCGCATCAAGATCCAGCAGCTTCGCAGTCTAGGTTATGTCGAACGAATGGATGAAAACACTCCAGCCAAGAAGGTGCTTGAATCGAAACTCGAAGGTGGACAGCGTAGAAGAGGGCGTCCAAATCTGCGTTGGAAAGACCAAGTTGAGGACAACCTGGCAACGCTTGGTATTTCTAACTGGCGTCAGCGCGCGCAAAGCAAATCTGACTGGCGCGGCTTCATCTCAGCGGCCAAAACCGACCCACGGTTGTAAGGGCCATTTAAGTTTAAGTAAGCTACAATTTTACTGCATTCTGCATTAATTTTAAAGCCGAACATACATTTAATAATTTTACAAAATATTATTATAAATATTGACAAAAGTGTACAACAATTATATTTTCCTGTTGATGGAAATAAAAACTAAATACGTAACCTTTTTATCATCAATTCTGATAATCAACCTCGCAGAAAATTCTTTGTCTTAAATTCTGTCTTTTAGTCCTGTGTATTTTAAAAATGCTAAATACAAATACTTACTACAAATACTTACTACAGTTTCTATAATATTCTATACCTACATTGTGTAGTTAAATCAAGTCAATTAAATACAAATGTATTTAAAAATATTGAAAATTTAATATAACTATATTAATTCAAAACAAATACATAGCTGTAGTAAATTTGCCACCATTTCTTAGTGAAATAACATTACACAATAAAACGAAAATAAAATATCTATGGACATCCCATATGTAAATTCTATATATAATTCGTTGGTGCTAATTTTCACTGTATACTCTGTTTTTTCTAATACGTAGGGTTTTTAATAAAATTGCTTTCGAAGTTTTAGGTCCTTTTCAGCCGCTTTTAGAATACAAAATAACAGGTCCTTACACAACAAGTTTTCCAAAAAACTGTTAACGCAATTTTACTTTTAGTAGTCAAGGCTAATTATCTCTACTATATATTTGTGAAAATAAGTATGTATGTATGTATGTATGTTCCGACGGCTGAACCGAATTGAATAAAATTTTGACACAATATGTATATTGGTTCCGCGCAGAGTACAGGCTATATCTCAGTGAGATTGGTGGACTGGGCGTGGCACCTCACATATAACCCAAAATGTAAAAACACATTATATCAGAAATTGGTAAAGCAAATTTAATGAAATTTTGGTCAGCGTTATATTTATCATTTTGGACCACTGGGCGTGGTCCCATAGAAGGCACAATTTCAAGATGGTGTATGCCAACATTTATTATGGTGATATCCAGATAGGTCACACAAGGGTAATAACCACTCCAAATTCTTTAAGCTCACCATACCGAAATTCACCACACCAAAATTCACCCCACCTAAACTCACTACATCGAAACTCTTTAAACTCACCACACAAAAACTTACCACACTAAAACTCACCACACTAAAATTCACCACACTAAAATTCATCACACTAAAATTTACCACACTAAAACTTACCACAAAAAAATTCACCACACAAAAACTTACCACACTAAAACTCACCACACTAAAATTCACCACACTAAAACTCATCACACTATAATTTACCACACTAAAACTCACCACAAAAAAATTCACCACACAAAAACTTACCACACTAAAACTCACCACACTAAAATTCACCACACTAAAACTCATCACACTAAAATTCACCACTCTAAAACTCACCACACTAAAATTCACCATACTAAAAATCACCACAAAAAAAAATCACCACACAAAAACTTACCACACTAAAACTCACCACACTAAAATTCACCACACTAAAACTCATCACACTAAAATTCACCACTCTAAAACTCACCACATTAAAATTCACCATACTAAAACTCACCACACTAAAACTTCTACACATATTTTTTTTAACTCTACGGGGAAGAATTCTACTGGAAAGCGTAAAATAAGTAAAATATAAATAATAATATTTTGATATATATTTAAGTTATTTAAATATAAAATTTTGATTTTCTTACAATATTTTTGTATGTTTTTTTTGTAACATTCCGGATCTAATGATTAATATGAAAATGATTTATGATTCTATAGTGCATAATTTAAGAAATTGTAAAAATGTTTAATATTATTTAATCAGAATAATCATTATCACGGAATAAAACCCATTGGAATATCGGTTCCGATTCTGGTTTCAATATTTTTAAAATAGCGGTTCCGATGCCGATTCGGTTCCTACCAAAATAATTCTTTGGGTTCCGATTCCGGTCCCACATATTTTTTTTAAATTTTCATTAAAACTACGTAAAGATTGTAATATTAGCAAATCTAATCACCAAATCTAATCTAAAAATATAAACATATATTTTTGAAAAAAAAAACAGAAAATCATTTAACAGATAAATATGTGTGTTTTTTTTTTAAGTTGTTGTCAATTTATTGCCACTCAAAAACCCCAATATAATAAAATTATGAAAAGCAAATCGTTGGCTTTCAATGAATGTCATTGTGCATGAAAAGCACTTTCAATCACTCAACACTCGCTTATTCAGCAATTGCGCGATGTATCGCATATACGGTTTTTTATTTCACAGTATCCCCCGCTTTCCCTATTATTTACCACTGGTTCCACAACCAGTCGATTGCTGGTAAAATTGCAAAAAAAAAACAATCTTTTTTTCTCTTTTTGCTTTATTTTGTTGTTTGATTGATTGAGTGTCATTTAAAAATACTTTAAATGAACGCATAAGCGCTGCCGTCGCCGTTTCGTCTCTTGTCGTCGTCGTCGATGGCGGCGGTGGCTCAAGTCTGGCAGCAGGCGGCGCAGATAAATGAAAAATATGCTGCGCCCTTTGCAGGCCCCCGAAAGGCCTCTCCTTGTCCCAGGCCCTGTGGCATTTAAACGTTGTCTGCGTTGCTTTTTGCTAAATGTTGTTGCTGCTGCTGCCGCTGCCATGATTTGTCGATATTGTCGACTGAGACGGCGGCGGCAACTTTTGTCAATGATACAGTTTCGCCATTTTTATTGTCGGTGTCGTTATTATTGCTGTTATTGTTGTTGTTCCTTTATCATATTTTTCATATTAAATATTTTTTTTGTTGTCCACATTGATATTTTTGTCAGTTGCGTGGTGGTTGTTGTTGCATTTGCTCGATGCACATGACAGCAACAAATCCACTTTATGTTGCTTGATGTGGATGTTGCTCGAGTTGGTGCTGTTGTTGTTGCTGCTGCTGCTGACGATGTTGCTGCTGCTGTCGATGTTGCCGTTGTTGCGCACACTCCAAAGCAATTAAATGCTGGCAGCAGGTTTTTGCTGTTGAGTATTTGTCTTTTTATGTTTTTTTCTTTTTATATGCCACGCAAAAAGTGCATAAAATGAAACACAATTTAATTGATATCGAATGAAGTCGTTTGACAAATCACCGCAGTGGCGTAGGTTGAAGGGAGATGCAGAGACGCGGAGGTTGATGGGATTCGTGATGAAATTTTAACAGATCATTAAATGAAAAATTCAAATAAATCTTAAAATTTACACTACTCACAGAAACAAATCATCATCATATTGATGAATTTCGTTCTTCAACCCATGATTCATTATATTAAAGAATTATTCATAATATTAGTAACTACAAAACATCAATGTTATGAATTCATTATCAATATAATGAATGACCGAAAAAGTGTTCTTCAATATAATGAAGTTTATGTGATGAAAACGTTTTATCATATTAATGATCAAAATACATCATATTGAAGTATGTTGTTCATCAAACCAAATTTCACTCAAAATATTTATTTTTTGTTCATTTTTTGCCATACTTTTCAGTTCTAAAGTAAAAATTTTGTTTTACAAAAAAAAATATTTTTTCGCACAATTTTTTTTTTTCGAACTTTATTTCTTTAAGGAACATTTTTTGTTTTTAATTCGTAAAAAAAGTCCATCAATAAATTTATTTTGAAAAAAAAAGAATTCGTTTTTTCAAAATAATATTTTATAAATCAAGCAAGCAGTATTTAACAATTAAATAACATAAACTTTACAGGAATTATAAATGTATACAGGTGTAAAATAGCAGGAACCCGTGCTTCGCTGTGGACACTATTTTTGGTAATCAAAACAAAAATAATTCTCCCCCAAAACAACTTTTCTTATAGAAAATTCTTTCGCGTAGAATACTTCCTCGTAGAATACTTCTCCTTAGAATACTTCCCAGTAGAATTTCTTCCTGTAGAATTCTTCCCCGTAGAATGATTTCCAAGAAGAATTATTTCCTGTAGAATTCTTCCCCGTAGAGTTGTTTCCCATAGCGTTTTTCCCCGTAAAACTATTAGTGTGGTGAGTTTCGGTGTGGTGCGTTTCGGTGTGGTGAGTTTCGGAGTGGTGATTTTTCGGTGTGGTGAGTTTCAATGAATGTGGTAGTTGGTGAAAAAATTCATAATATTTTTGAATAAAATCATCATATTGAAGAATTTTTTTTCTGTGCCAAAAAAAAAAATCAAAAAAATGGTATGGAAATAAAGTCCCGTATTTATTATTCTCCAATAACTTTGTGTTATATAAATAAAAATTGTATTCATGTTAAAAAATTAAACTAGTTTTGAAATGTTAGACCGGTTAACGAAATAAGAAAAAAATTAATCTTGATTTATTTAATGATGATTTCCAAAATATTTAAGTTTTACGGTTAATCGAAAGCAACAGTTTTTTTTTTGGAAATCATAAAATTATCACATAAAATAATCACATATAATTATGGTTACCATTCGTCCTACATTTTGACTTATAATTATCCTTTTAAATATAATATCCTTCTTTAGTTCTTCTTTTGTTTAAATTGTTCCTCTTCCTTCTTTTTCTTCTTTTGTTCCTTATAAATATATTTTTTAACATTTTGTGAAAGGTTTTCTTCATTTTTACATTACGACTATTTTTCATAAATATTTTATATATCAAAATATTCATTAAAAATAAAATAAAACACAACTTTTACTTTAGCTTCGGTGGTTCAATTGGCTTTTGCAGTGGTCTCGGGTTCAATACCAGCGACTTTCACAACATCTTTTCATAGAAAACATTGTTTTATAAGACGTTACCTCTCGACAGTCAATAGCAAATTTATGAAAGTAAAACATTGGCTATGAAAAGCGCTCTCACACCGCTTTTCGGACTCGGCATTAAACTGTAGTTTTTTCCGATTAGTCTAATTTTTTCAGATATCGACTATACTGATTTAATCTAGAAAATTATCTGAAATGCAATCTTAAAACTTTCTCTTAATACAAATATTTTCTTAATGCAAAAATTATTTTATGAATATGTGTTTTAAATTTGTTCCACTGTCTCACACAAGCTAATTACTTTAAATGCCGAATTACGCGCGGAAACTGTTTTTTTTTTGTTGCTGTGCGAACGAACGAAAGCGGCAAAAGAGTCGACGACGCGACGGCAAGAGACGGTGACAAAGGTGCCTTTAAGGCAGTGGCGGAGGGGGAGCTTGAGCGGTGGTGGGGGTCCTATTCCACTTGCTGGCCAAAACGGAGGTAACATTAATGAAAACATTTTAAGCTACTTGAAGAACAAGCAGCAGCAGCAGTAGCAGGCAGCAAGCAACGAGCAAACGTCGAGTATTTAATGCAGGCAAATAATAAATTTGCACTTAAGGCACTGAAAGAGACAGAAACAGTGACAGACGATATGGAGGATGAGCGAGCGAGTGAGCGAGAGAAAGAGCAAGAAACGCAAATTGCGGTGGCAATAATAATTATTAATTATACGCATTGCTAAACAGACAGGGCGGCGAACGGGCCGAACGACAAACGGAGTGACAAAATTATAGACAGACGAACATATAAACTGGCAGATATACAGACAGACTTGAGGACAGACAGACGACGAGCATATTATAAATGGATGAATAAGTGATTGTAACAGGTCGTATGGAGAAGAGAAGATAATGAGGTTTTGGTAAAAGGGGTTGGTAAGATCAAGGGGAACGAGCAAAGTTAGAGCGATGTGGTCGATGAATGAAGGGGGAAAAAGGAGTAAAGAAGCACGCAAGAAGAAAGAACGGGACGACGCTCAACTCTAACGGGCGAGAGCGACAGATGCGCGGTTAGATTGGTACACGGTAACGACGGCAGCTCAATTACGACAAACGACGAATTAAAATTGCAAATGCGGATTTACGAGATTTAGTTTAAATCATGCATGTGTCGACGTCGACGGACGGACAGATGGACGGACGGACTGATACATGGATAGATGAACAAAAACATACAGAAAGAGAGACGAATGCGCAGACACGCGTAGCCGAACGGACGCTAAACGAGCAACCGAACGAACGGATGGCGGATGACAGTCGCCAGGCGGCAGGCCGTAACTGCTCTAATTCAAATGCCGCAAACGCCCCTTGTGGCCCAAACGGCAACTACCTACCGGCAAATACAAACATGTCTGTCTGTCTGTCTCTGCTTTGTGCGGCTAATAGACTTGTTTTTGTTTTTGTTGTTGTTTCTACTACTACTACTACTCCAAGTTTCTATTGCATGTTAATGCAAATTGATTTAATGCAACTTTGCATTTTTGATCCGTTTAATGGAGTCGCCTTCTCTGCGTCGCCCAAACCATACCGTCGTTAGTTCCCGTTTTCAGATGCCGCCTCAATTAGTCGGCCAGAAAATGACATTTCTTGCAATTACTTGGACTGAGACTGTGACACGTGGGGGGGGAATACTTGAGAAGTGCTGGTGTTTGGTCGTTCGTTTCATTGCAGAACCTGTGTGCGCAACTCAACTAATTGATTCGTCGACTTGTTTTTTGTTGTGTTCAACTAATGCATCAACAATTAAAACTAGTTGTGCGCAGATAATGATATGATAATGGTAAGTGATTAATTAATTGAGACACTTTGCGCTGTAGAGCGCGCCAAGCGGTTGAATGGTTGGTTGAACCGTTCCGTTTTGTATCTGGTATTTTGTGGAAATATTAGAATGCAAAAATAGGTACAAGAAGAAAACAGTATAAAGTAATAAGTCGCATGTTAATGTTTTAGCAATTAAGACGATAGTGTTCGATTAAAGAAATACATTAAAAGAAATTCATTTGCATTGCAGTTTATCACAAATAAATGCTCTATACTCTGAAGTCATTAGAAATTCTCAATTGATTAATATTAATCATTATTGCGGAGTATACAACCTTTAATCAGTAAAAAGTCATAAATATTAATTCAGCTAGCAAATTAATTAGAATCACTAACTCTGTACTTAACTAACTTCCCCAGATAAAAACTGTGTTTATTTTAAGCTGACAAAAACGCAGTTTGCATCAAATGGAGTGATGAACGCATTTTTTGCAAGAACAAGTTTGACATTCCGATGCAAGAACAAGAACGGCCCTGCTAGAATCAGAAAAAGTACAACATCTCTAGTAGAAATTGTTCTAGTGACTTGATTGAGAAATGGTCATGAAATATTCCCGTGTCATAACCCAACCAATTATATGAATAATATGATCGGGTCATGATCAGGGCTGGTATATTTTTGCCATTCCAATAAAATCCAACCGAACTTTTATGGATTATATCCACTTACAAAAATCCGTGGTTTTTGGACCTTTTTTTACTTTATTCAATTTTATTAATTTCCGCACATTTTTTTGAACAATATTTACATTTTTTTAATACGAATTATAATTATAATTATACTTGTGGTTTTCCGAGTACAATTTATAATATCTACATAAGCCAATCAATTATATGAACAACATATAATTCGTTCTCTGACATATTTTCTCCAGTCCTGTCCTTTAAAATCGGATGATTTTTTTTTGGATTATATCCACTTAAAAGTTGTTTAAAATTTGTTTGACATTATTGAGTTTAATTGATGACGAATTATATTGTTGCGAAAAGAGGTAATTTACACAACTGTTCAAGAGTAAATGAGACGCAAGACAATTCAGCGCACTAAGCATGTGTTAGAAAGAGACGGAAGATCATTCAGCGCACTGAGGCAATGTGCGAGAAAGAGATAGAAGATCAGCGCATTAAAACACATATGAGCGAATGAGATGCCAATAGCATGCGTCATTCACGAAACGAGGAGAATGTTCTCGAAACATATCGAAGTTTGTCGATGCAGTATATAAGATGCAGTATATAAGAGCGTCGCATTTGAGGCATTCACTTCAGTAGTAATTGTAAAGTGGTCGAGTACGTCTTCTGTGAGAACAATGTCAAGTTAAATAGTGGACATGCAGCAGTTGTTAGAATTTGTTATTAGTAAAGTTGTTTATTAAAGTGAAATAATAAAGTTCATTGTTGTAATTTAAACCAAACATTAGTGTGTTTTTGTTTTGTACACAATCCAGAAATACGAACTTGTAGAACAGTTTTCCGTAGACTGAATTTTCGTAACAATATAATTATAAATTTATTTGTAATTTTTAGAGTACGATTTATTTTTGAAAAATTTAAGAATTGGATGTAATCCATAAAATCAAAAAATTAATTTTGGTACTGCTGGATGTAGTCTCAGAAGTAGCCGATAATGAAATGATCCAAAACTTTAAAAGTAAATATGAATCGAAATTACAATGAAAAACGTGTGGATAAAATTTGTTTTTAAATTTTTCGTAATTCAAAATCTTCGCAAGATATGATATTTAAACATTTATCAAATCGATATCGCAATATTTTTTGCAGAAATATCGAATTTCGATCTTCGATATCGTACTGATTTCCAAAAATGTCACGTATCGATAAAATTTCGACAGAACGTATCGATATCTGCCTACGCTCGATATCGTATGATTTCTTCATATACTCGCATTGATCTCGTAAAGATATAGAATCGAATGGCATACTGAGATATAGTTCAAAATGACGTAAATGAAATCGATAGCAATTAATGGCTGATATTATGGGTTTCGATTTCATTTTTGCCATTTTCCACTATATCATACTACATATCACAATGGCATACTATTCTTTTCGATATCGTTACGAGATCAATGCGAGTAGAATCCACTTTCAGATCCAAGATGGTAAATTTTATTTACAAAGTATACTTTAGAACTTTTAGCAGTTTTCGGCAGCGAAATCCATTTCATATTATTTTTGTTATCAAAAATTAAAAAAAAAAAATAATAAAACCCAAAAAAGACAATAAAAACCAAAAACAATGTCCGGTGCATTGGATTTTTATAAAAGTCAGGTTTTTTTTCTAAAACTGAAAATAATAGGGTAAATTTCTACTAGGGATGTCACTATTTTGCATGTCAATAGGTTTTCTCCCTTTGTGGAATTTCAAAGGCCCGCCATTTTATTTGTTCACAAAATATTGTTACGAAAATTGAGTCTACGGAAAACTGATCGACAAGTTCGTATCTCTGGATTGTGTACAAAATAAAAACACTCTTATGTTTGGTTTAAATTACAACAATTAACTTTATTAATTCACTTTAATAAACAACTTTACTAATAACAAATTCTAACAACTGCTGCAGTCCACTTTTTAACTTGACATTGTTCTCACACGAAACGTACTCGACAACTTTACAATTACTACTGAAGTGCTGTGCCTTAGATGCGGGGCCTTTATATACTGCATGCATTAGTTCGACATGTTTCGAGAACCTTCTACTCGTTTCATGAATGACGCATGCTATTGGCATCTCATTCGCACTTATGCGTTTTTGATGCGCTGTTCTTCTATCTCTTTCTCGCACATTGCGTCAGTGCACTGAATGATCTTCTGTCTCTTTCGAACACATTGCTTAGTGCTCTAATAGTCTCATTTACTCTTGCACAGTGGAGCCAATTACCTCTTTTAGTAACAATATGCCACCCAAGACAACATTTTTCGCAGGATCTGGGTGGCTTAGAAACATTTTATCAAAATAAAGCTGCATATTTTCTTCCGATACTCAAAATATGCCTTTAAAATTACACAAAATTTGATAACCTGAATATGCCCCAAATATTCCAGAAAAATAACAAAAATTTGTATAGAAATATTTTAATACAAACTCCGACTTTTTCTGCTAAAAATCATCCGAAAAACTGATTCTAAACCGTTTTTATCTTGCAAAAAAATTGATATTATGGTTCACACAAACCATTAACATATCTGTGTGTTTGTCGGAAATACACTCTAAATATTTCTGAAAAATATTTTAAATTAGTTTTACTTCTATAATGACTATATATAGATTCAAAAGATCACTGAAAAAGTCTATTTTGTCATGAGATTGGAAGTACGAAAATATTAGATGTGAATACTAACTTCGTTTGTTAAAATGATATATCTAAAAATTGATTGTTGGTGCTACCATAATATCTGAAGCACTCACAAAAATATTTTAAAACTGTTGCAAATTGATTGAAGTCCAATTAGTTAGCCAGTTTTAAAAGTAATAACGGACTTTGATTTTGAAAGAACCGATTAAATGAGTTGGACGACGATAACAATACATTTTTATTCTGTATCCATGTCTTAAACGTATCTCTAATCAAAAACGTTCGTAGTAGACAAATATTGATGCCATTGAAATTTAAGAAACATTTTAGAAACGGAAATTAATCGAATGTTTAAATTTATAAATTTAAATTGTAAAACAACCCATGACATTTCCCAAATGACTCATAGAAACCATTTAAAATGCTTGTAAAACATTTTTCGATTGCTAGGTTAACTGAATAAGAAAAATGCTAATTGCAAAAAACAATTTGTTAAAAACATTACGCTACGCTAATTAGCTAATTAACTCACTCAAATGTTAAGGTTAACTAAGCTTGTTTTGCTAAATACATTCACTAAACGGGCATTAAGTGAAATGTGTCTTTTTTAAATTGACTAAATAAAAACAACGATTTCTAAAATTAGAAAAAAACAATTAAAATTCCAGACAAACGCTACAAATGTTGACAAACTTCCGAAAAACCAAATCGTATTAATTTATGCCAACATTAAACACTTGATTTCATTATTTCTATTTAACCCATTAATGGGCACTGGGTAGAACAATACCCAAAATAAAGTAATCGTGGGCAAATACAAAGATGAGCGGTATCGCGAATTTATTTTCATTAATAAGTGTAGGATTGGTTTACGAAAATACAATTTTCATATAGCATTATGGTTTGGGAGGTAGTTAGCCGCTCAAAATAATGCTAATTTACAATAAAGAAAATACCTCTGGAATACCAATTTCCAAATTGAGTTTTTTAATATAAAGAAATGCGGGATTTTAAGTAAAACCTCATAAAAAATAATTTCATTCGCAAAAAATATGAAAAAGACGGATTTATATCATATGGGTTGGTCTTGAATGGGTTAATAGTAAGAATAATAGTTTATAAAACATACATCGTGATTCACACGCTGTCTTTTTTTTTATTTTTATTTATTTTTTTATTATTTATTCATTGTCGTCTCTAATTTCGCATGAAATATGAATAAAATTGAAGTCATTTGTGTGGTTTTTGCTGTGTGTGTGCTTTATATGGGTTTTTAATTAATTAAGCAGCTATTTCGTTTTTTTTTGTTGTTGTCATTGTCTGTTCTATTTTCATTTGGCTCAATTAATTTTGCACGTAATTCGAGGCAGCTTTCGTATTGTATCGTCTTTTATTTATAGCTTCTTTAAACATATTGTCATCGTCATGAACATTATCATCATCAGCAGCAACAGCAACATCATCAGTGGCAACGGAAACGGCAGCTACCTCGTCATCAACAACGTTGTCTGTCAGTATCATTGTAATTATTTGCTATTTAATAATTAATTAATTTCATTACCATTAATCTTACCAGCATTTGGTGCTATTAATGGCTGTATTTGCTCGTCAACAAACTGGCTGCTTTTTTTCAGTTGGTTTTATAAGGTATACAGAAAATTGTTTATTTATAAAGAAAAAACAAACGTTTTCTCGCATTAATGCGGGAGTTTCTTGATAAACACATAATTGGCGTCAGTTTTGCCGTCGGCAAAAGAATTCAATGATAACACCACAAATTGGATATGTTTTAGAAATAATTAATTTGAACAAAATGCATATTCTTGAAGCTATTTTACAAATGATAAACCCTACAATTAATATGTAAGGGTACTCGTAACAACTGCATTTTCCTTCGTTTCTAAATTATTTTCAATACATTAATGAATTAAATGTCTTTTTAAAACTAATTTCCTACTTAATAATATCAAATCAAATCACAAATAAACGAATTGAAACTAAAGGGTTTTTCAACAGGGACGCTACAAAAGTAGAGCGACAGGGACAGCAAACGACGCCATATTTCTTGCCGCTCTTTTGACATTTCTTTTCAGTAAGGTTTGCCATTTCATGAAGGAAAAATATACGAATTCGAATTTCGGTAGTAAATTTTAATAATTTCGATTCGTTGATGGCTCGTATATCTTTCCATCATGAAATGGCAAACCTTACTGAAGAGAAATGTCAAAAGAGCGTCAAGAAATATGACGTCGTTTGCTGTCCCTGTCACTCTACTTTTGTAGTGTCCCTATTGAAAAACCCTTTATTTGGCAGAAACCTACTTTGAATTAGCTACAATGCGGTCTCTTCTGATAAGAAATGTAACTAAACCCGAAACTACGAAATGTAACGAAAACATTTTTGTGCAAACAAAAATTTGCTTCTTCTTTCGCATTTTCGTTTAGTAACTGTGATCTATTTGTGAGCAAAAAAGACTGAAAACGAAGCATCTGCCCAGTCAACCCTTCGTTTCGATATCGTTACGAGATCAATGCGTGAAAAAGGAGAATTCACACAATATAGAACACTTTCTCGTATCGATACTTTCTGTCGCAGTTTTCTCGGTGCGAGGAATTTTTTGAAATCGTAACGATATCGAAATAAAAGATATCAAAGATCGAGATTGCTTCGACAAATATTGCGATATCGTGCAATAATTGTTTCAATTTCGTATCTTGTCAAATATTTTAATGAACGAGAAATTTTAAATATTAAAATCGATAAAAAATTAAATTTTTTTAACAAGATTATTCGTGAAAACTGAAGACCTCCAAGACATGCCAGACTACTTACTTTATTCGGTTGACACTTGAAATATTATCAATGTAAAATTTTTGTAAATTGGTTGTAGTCCAAGTACAACAATTTTAGTTTTAATTATAAGAATCGAGTTAACGGTTCTTATAAAGGTACACATTTTTATGTATAACTCAGGAACCAATACGAATACACCTATGAAATTTAACGGAAATATGTAGAAGAAAATCAGCAATAACATATGTTTAAGAAATGTTATATGCCATATTAAAGACCATCTTTATACCTTTCAAATGATACCTCAATTGACCTTATAATTAAACTTGTTTTTCAGACAAATGCAATTAAGTCAACCCACCATTGTGAGTTTTTACTTAGTTTTTTTACTTTTTAACCCGTCATATTTCGGAAACCATATAAGCTAGAGGTCCACAATTTATAAATTGTCTTAGTTTAATAAGGTACAGCATTTGTACCAAATTTAAATTATTTCTGAGAGGCTAGGGGAAATCCGTTCGTTGATTTAGCAACATTTTCCATTGCAGGACTTTCAATAGCACCCGAGACAAAATTTTTGGTATTTTTCAGAAAAGTGTCCGGCATATTTTCGGCAAACACACTGATAAATGGAATATTTCGGGAAGTGTATAGCAGGTTGTACAATATAGTAGAATTATATTGTCAGATTCCCGGCATATTTTGGGAACAGGCAGAAATCAGACAGTTTACGAAACACACTCCGCTTTTGTATGTTTCAAATATGTCAATAAAATGTTTCTAAACTGCATCGACCCAACGGCAAAATAATTATGTCTGGGGCAATATGAAAATTTGTATTTTGAGAATAAAAAAAAAACAGATCTGCAATCGGTTAAATTGAATTTTCGACGAATTGTTTGATTCTTCAATTCGGTGCGTACTTTAATTATTATCATATAGCGACAACAAATTTTTATAAAACTTTTGTTACACCTAGAAAAAAATTCCCTCAAATCCCATTAAAATTGGTCAATAGGACAATTATTGATTTAATAGTATACAAAACATAAAATTTTTCATATAAACTCAATGGCAATGTCATGGTATTTTCTAGTATTTAATAGTATTTTCCGATTAAAATAATAATTTATCCTATTGACTATTTTTAATAGTAAAAAAACTATTAAAGAGTTTTTCAATATGAGCGCTACAAAAGTTTTTTTTAAATAAAACAAAAACGGTGTCCAATATCAATGAAATTCTTTATTCCTGTAAAAGTACGTTCGATGCCATTATGTATGGAACTCGATTTCTTTTGCATGGCCACCACGGGCACGCTTGCAGAAGTCCAGACGCTGAACCCAATTTTCGACGGTTTTCAAGCATAAATCGGCCGATACTGCTGCAATTTCACGTTCGATATTCGTACGAAGTTCATCAATCGTCCAATCGACTGAACCATTTCGTGAGATAACACGTTCTTCAAACTTGGTTTCCAATAAATTGATTGTGGCATTCGCTGTGTGGCTTGTGGCGCCGTCCTGTTGGAACCACATGTCCTCCAAGTCCATATCATCCAATTGGGGCAAAAAATATTCGGTTGTCATTGAACGGTAACGATTCCCATTCACAGTAACGTGCCGGTCTTGATCATCACGGAAGAAGTATGGCCCAATAACGTCGCCGGCCCATAAACCGCACCAAACCGTAATTTTTTCGGGATGCAATGATGACTCATGGAGTACGTGTGGATTGCTGTCTGAGCAATAACGCATATTTTGTTTATTGACGAAGCCATTCAGCCAGAAATGAGCCTCATCGCTGAAGATGATTTTTCGATGAAAATCCGAATCATTTTCAAGTTGTTGCTCAGCCCAATTCACGAACATATGACGCTTCTGGTGGTCAAGTGGCTTCAGTTCTTGCGTCAATTTGATTTTGTAAGGATGTAGGCCAAGATCTTTTCGCAAAATTCGCCACAAGGACATCACAGAGATGCTCAACGCTTGAGAACGACGTGTGAGTGACAGATTTGGGCTTTCTTCAACTGAAGCCTCAGCGGTAGCAATATTCTCGACACTACGGGCACTTCTTTGTCTCACTGGCACGGGACAATTTGTACTGTGCCTGTGGATTCAAATTTGTCCACTAGACGCTCAATTGTTGATCTGCTAGGACGATTATGACGACCATAAATTGGACGTAGCGCTCTTAACGTTGAGGCCACTGACTCCGAATTTCGGTAGTAAATTTTAATAATTTCGACTCGTTGTTGGCTCGTATATCTTTCCATCATGAAATGGCAAACCTTACTGAAGATAAATGTCAAAAGAGCGGCAAGAAATATGGCGTCGTTTGCTGTCCCTGTCGCTCTACTTTTGTAGCGTCCCTTTATTTATATAGTATTTTTTCTGGGTGTAATAGCCTTTTTTTCACACTACAGAGCTGCTAATTTTGGCTATAAGCAGAAAGAACTAAAGGCGCTGTTTTTTCAATGAGTTCATTAAATTTCATCACACAGGGATTTGGTGTCAAGATTCGGTTTCAAAATGAAAACTATCGGGTATCTTGGGTGGAAATTGATTAACATGATGTCTCCACTAGCCATAATTTATGGAAATGTTTATGTTTTACGATGAAAATGTATTGTGAAGCCACCACATGTCTTGCCATAAATGTCAAACATTATGGAATGACTGAAATTCAAAATAAATTCGAATCAAAATAATTACTTACACATTTTTATTTCATCAATTTTTAATTTTGAATAGCGTTGAACTAATTTATTTAATAAATTTGCAGTGGAAATATCAGTGATACAGCATGGCGCGAGTGTAGAGTATAAGTTTTTCAAAAAATGTTGTGACATAATTGGAACATATCGTTTTTGTCGACATAAACATAAAATGTGTCTATCATAAACATTAACATGAGATATGGATAGTGGGGACGCGGTGTAAGGTAAGCCTTATTTTGCATCCGTTTCTGATCAGAATACGGTCAATTCATCCTTACCAAAGGCCATCTGAAATGATTCTGATCAGGGCAAAAAAAAAAGTCCTTACTTAATAAAACCTGATCAGATACTTATGAAAAAACATGATTGAATATCGTATTATTATAATATGATCGAGATGTAATTAAAAACCTTTTATAATAAAATAGTCTAATAAATTAATGTTCAACTTAAAGTAATTCAAATTCTTAACTTTTTAAAAATTTGACTCATTAGACTTAAATACTTAGTTGACTTTTTGTCATTGCAAAAAACTTTTTTATTTGAAAGGTTCGAATTTGGTAAAAACAGTTACAGAAGGATTTTAATATACAACGATGATCGGGAAGTCTCATTAGACAACCTGATTAGAATAGCAACTTCGACAAGCGTCACGTTTTGAATTTGGAACTGATGTGGAAACCTGATCATTACGTTATTTGAAATCAGGCAAACCTGATCAGAAAAAAATCATTCTGAACCAATTTCCCACTCTGGATGTTCTGCAATTTACTTTCGATAAAAATATTCAACTATTTCCAACAAAATCGAATTGATTTTGAACTTTAACGAATAGAATTCGATTCAAAGACGTATATATTGTATAGAAAAATTGAGTTTTGGAACACAATTTGGAAAACAATTTGATAGTATTGAAATTTTAAGTGTTCAATTTTGAACTTTTTTTATGCAATTTGAATATTTTCGAAATCTTACAATAATTTTGTATAGATTTTTTGAAGTATTAAAAAAATATTGCAATTTTAAGAAATATTTTGAAAATAAAAATATTCAAAATAAACTTACCTTCAGTTGTCGATAAAATATTGCAATGTTGCTTTAATTGTTAATAGCTATTAAAACGCAATTAACACAAGGTAACAACTACAACCATGGAGCCCAATCCTTGACGCCAGCAAAAGGTCACGTGACGTTACAGCGGCAGCAAAATAATCAGTGGGTTGTATTGCAACACGAATGACTGACGGTGCGGTGCTGCGACTGCCGCTGTATTCAATCCACAAGCAAATGAAAAGTGCGAATGGTGCGCGTATCCTTTAATTATCCTTGCTGTGGAACACACACGTACAGGCGCTCAGTCAGTCAGCCAGTCACACACACAGACGCACACACAGAAAGACAGACAGACACGCGGCGAAAGAGTGTGCGTGCTTTTAATGTTGCTGGGCATTAAAAGCTTAACGAGGATGACTGCCGCACGTCAAACTAATTAAATTAATGAACGCGCGAGCTCGACAAAATCAAATTTAATGTTTGCACTTCTTTTTTTTTTGTGTTTTCTTCGAAATTTTCTTTGCACTTTTTTTGAACACTGAAATTTTTTTTACAGCATTTTTCAATTTATTTTTTCAATTTTAAAGTTTTTTTAATTTTTGAACTTTTCAGAATTTTTAACATCTGAATTTTTAAACATATCAGAATTTTTTATTTTATTGAGAATTTTTGAAATTTTCTTAAATTACGTATTTTGTGTGTACTTTTGAATACTTTTTTAAAATTTTTATCATTTTTGTGACTTTTCTTTTATTTTTGAACTCAATATTTTTGAATTTTTTTAATTGTTTTGAGTTTTAAATATTTCTTTTGTATTAAATTTTTGAAATATTTAAAATTTGTATTATATTTGACTTTGTTTTTTTAATATTTTGGTGGTTTTTTTGATATTATTGCACTTTTTATTTATTTTTTTAATTATTTTAAAACTTTTGATTTTTTCAATCTAGTGTTCTCGCACTTTTTTTTTAATTTTATACTTCTCTTTCCTTTTTAAAGTATTTTAAATTTTAATTTTTATATATTTGCATTTTTAGTTATATCAATTTAAACTATGTGTTTTTGCATATTTTCAAAATATGTTTTTAATTATTTCAACAATTTTATTTTTAAAATTTTTTGTATTTTTCATAACTGTATCTGCACAATTTGTAATTGCTTTTTTCCATTTGCTACTCTGTAAATTTGATTTTAATACACTTGCTGCTTAATTAAAAACTTTTAATTAATTGCATGAATGCTTTTAAAAATACCTCGCTGCACATGCTATATGTATCTGTAAAAGTATCTCATAGATTGTATCTAGCTGTAGCAGCGACTGCAGAGACTGCAATGACAGCAACGTTCAACGGTGGCCGGCCGCCATTAATAACAATTTAATTTTTTGCCATAACATCAAAGCCAAAGCAAACAATAATAAAATTAAGTGAATAAAAAAAATATATAAAAAAATCACAAACAAGTGCGAAAATGACAAAGTATCTGTAGCAGTGTTGTATCTTTGTATCTGTGCAACTGCGTGAAATCCATTTAAGTGTACACTCGTGAAATATAATTAAAAATTACAAAAAAAAAGAATGCAACATTCAAATGAATGTTTATTAAATTAAGTAGCGGCGCTTGAGCAGCATGCGGCGGCAACATTGAGATACACGTACTGACAGATACGCTATGTGCTACAGTTACACGACGCGTCTGTCGCATGCGAAAGTATCTCCGACATGCAATTAGCGCGTTGAGCTGTACTAATGAAACAACAACAACAATAAAAAAAAAATCTATATTGACACCCAGGGCGCTGTTGCTGCTGCGTATTGTTATTGTATCTAAAAGTTTTCTTTTTTTTTTGTATGTTGTATCTGCAAGTTGTTTTTGTTATAGCAATTTATTGTTTTTGTATCTGCTAGTAAGTCGCACGCACGCGAATTAGTATCGCCTGCGAAAGCAGTGAGCAAAACAAAATAAAGATACAAAAACAGAAAAAGATACAATTAAAAACAAAAAAAAAAAATCGCAAAATGTTAAAAGCATTTAGAGCGACAACAACAAAAACCCAACATGCTAATGAGTTTTGTTGCGTTGCGCGCCTCCGGTGACTAACGGCT